>CM056822.1:26691505-27336505 GCA_029853015.1 Chelidonichthys spinosus | reverse complement strand
TGAACTTTTACATGTATGTACACTTGCAAGTGTAAAGCATACCACCACTGTTAATCCTACTGATATTTTACTATAAAAGTACTACTATTATTACTTCATATATATTATATATTATCTCAGTGAGTGGGGCAGTGCTTAAATTTGAAGTCAGATGAACCAACAGCTGTAAATGTAAGAGCATGGTGCCATCTACAGGCAGAGTTGTCTCATTATGCGTGTCAAGACTACAGAACCCAGTTCTCCTGTTGAACGCCACCATTACCAGCTGCAACATAATGTGATGAACGCATTAATGCATCAATAATTAATAGATGTATTTAGATAGCGCCCATATTCAACAAAAAGATGGAATCCAGCAATATTGTGTATAATATGAAATATTTAGAAAAACGTTTGGATGGATGGAAAATCCACCTTAACCCCAAAAAGAGACCTTTAAAAGACTTTTAAAAACATAATTTACAGTACAGTACTGTCAAATGCTTGTGACAGACAAAGCAAAATATGTTTTTCATTGATTATAATGGGCTGAGGATGAATGTGACTGGTGACAACATTTTGAATGAAATGGTTTTCGGAAAAATAATTAATTACAATGAAAAGGGCTACTTTCAGAAGAATCTGCTCTTTTTTTTTAATGTTTAATTGATAGGGACAGATACAAGTCATGTGGATTGTGCAACAATCCAACAGAAAGCATCATAGCATTTATAGCCTTAGCTAATTTCCAATGCCCGTCCCTAGAGGGGCCTTTAAAATAACCCACAAAAAGAACATGTTTAAGAAAAACATCCTATCCATTCGTCCATCTCTCCAATCAACCATCTATCCATTTGTACATAAGCAATAGCATCCTATCCATTCATCCCTCCAGTCAGCCATTCATCCATCCATCCATCCATAATTATATTAAATAACACGTCACATAATAGCCTACCTTTCCCTTAATCTGGACCTAGAGTTTAACTACCATAATGTAGATACATACATGTACATATTACATTCATGCATACACACACACACACACACACACACACACACACACGCCTGCATACATACATAGTCCTCCCCCACACACATACATACACACATACATACATAAATAATCCCCCCCCCCACACACACCACACACACAGACATACAATCACTCATAAAATACCCACATTTCCCTATAAATGGCTACATACCTGGTTGTCTTTTAGGAATTCCTTAATTTTGCTCTTGAACCGCCTATGACTATGAATTACCTTGAGCTCGGTGGGTAAACTGTTCCATATATGAACTCCCTTAATTTAAGGGACCTCACCTTTTAAGGGTGATGAACACACTTTGACCAGCAGAGGACAGTAAAACATCAGCAAACAAAACTCCTGCTTCCTCTCCTCATGGTACATTACATTTGACAAGAACTCCAGACTGCAGTTTGCCTGCTTTAATCCCATATATACAGTATATATACACTCAACAAAAATATAAACGCAACACTTTTGTTTTTGCTCCCATTTTTCATGAGATGGACTTAAAGATCTAAAATTCATTCCAGATACACAATATTACCATTTCTCTCAAACATTGTTCACAAATCTGTCTAAATGTGTGATAGTGAGCACTTCTGCTTTGCTGAGAAAATCCATCCCACCTCACAGGTGTGCCACATCAAGATGCTGATCTGACATCATGATTAGTGCACAGGTGTGCCTTATACTGCCCACAATAAAAGGCCACTCTGAAATGTGCAGTTTTGTCTCACAGCAAAATGCCACAGATGCCACAAGCATTGAGGGAGCGTGCAATTGGCATGCTGACAGCAGGAATGTCAACCAGATCTGTTGCTCGTGCATTGAATGTTCATTTCTCCACCATAAGCCGTCTCCAAAGGCGTTTCAGAGAATATGGCAGTGCATCCAACCGGCCTCACAACCGCAGACCACGTGTAACCACACCAGCCCAGGACCTCCACATCCAGCAGGTTCACCTCCAAGATCGTCTGAGACCAGCCACTCAGACAGCTGCTGAAACAATTGGTTTGCATAACCAAACAATTTCTGCACAAACTGTCAGAAACCGTCTCAGGGAAGCTCAACTGCATGCTCGGCGTCCTCATCGGGGTCTTGACCTGACTCCAGATCGTCGCCGTTACAGACTTGAGTGGGCAAATGCTCACATTCGATGGCGTCTGGCACGTTGGAGAGGTGTTCCCTTCACGGATGAATCTCGGTTTACATTGTTCAGGGCAGATGGCAGACAGCGTGTGTGGCGTCGTGTGGGTGAGCGCTTTACTGATGTCAATGTTGTGGATCGAGTGGCCCATGGTGGTGGTGGGGTTATGGTATGGGCAGGCATCTGTTATGGACGAAGAAAACAGGTGCATTTTATTGATGGCATTTTGAATGCACAGAGATACCGTGATGAGATCCTGAGGCCCATTGTTGTGCCATACATCCATGAACATCACCTCATGTTTCAGCAAGATAATGCACGGCCCCATGCTGCAAGGATCTGTACACAATTCTTGGAAGCTGAAAATGTCCCAGTTGTTGCATGGCCAGCATACTCACCGGACATGTCACCCATTGAGCATGTTTGGGATGTGCTTGACCGGCGTATACGACAGCGTGTACCAGTTCCCACTAATATCCAGCAACTTCGCACAGCCATTGAAGAGGAGTGGACCAACATTCCACAGGCCACAATTGACAATCTGATAAACTCTATGCGAAGAAGATGTGTTGCAGTGCATGAGGCAAATGGTGGTCACACCAGATACTGACTGGTTCTGAGTCCCCAGACCCCCAATAAAGCAAAAAAAAAATGCACATTTCAGGGTGGCCTTTTATTGTGGACAGTCTAAGGCACACCTGTGCACTAATCATGATGTCAGATCAGCATCTTGATGTGGCACACCTGTGAGGTGGGATGGATTATCTCAGCAAAGCAGAAGTGCTCACTATCACACATTTAGACAGATTTGTGAACAATGTTTGAGAGAAATGGTAATATTGTGTATCTGGAATGAATTTTAGATCTTTAAGTCCATCTCATGAAAAATGGGAGCAAAAACAAAAGTGTTGCGTTTATATTTTTGTTGAGTGTATAAATCTCCTTCTCACCCCTGGTGGGGTGGTATCTGTGTCATCCTCAAGCTCGGGTCCTCTACCAGAGGCCTGGGAGTTTGAGGGTTCTGCGCAGTATCTTGGCTGTTCCTAGGACTGCACTCTTCTGGACTGAGGCTTCAGATGTTGTTCCTGGGATCTGTTGGAGCCACTCTCCCAGTTTGGGGTTACTGCCCAATGCAAATCTCAATGCAAAGAAAACAAGTTCATGTTATTTTTTAAACAACACAATACTAATGTGAAGAGTTCAGAAATCAATATTTGGTGGTCTGATTTTTTGAATCGCAGCTTTCATGCATCTTGGCGTCTCCACCAGTCTCTCACGTTGCTCCTGGGTAACTTTATGTTGCTCCTGGTGCAAACATGAAACCAGCCTGGCTTTGTTTGATGGATTATGACCTCCATCTTCCTCTTGATCACATTCAGGAGGTTTTCAAGGGTTCAGGTCTGGAGATTGGGCTGGCCATAACAGGGTCTTGATCTGGTGGTCCTCCATCCACACCTTGATGGACCTGGCAGTGTGGCATGGAGACTTGTCCTGCTGGAAGAACCAATCCTGAGTGTTGGGAACATTTTCAGAACAGAGGGAAACAGCTTTCCTTCCAGGGTGACCTTGTACGAGTCTTGATTCAAGAGTCCTTCACAAAGACAAACCTGCCTGATTCCAGTCTTCCTGAGGACCCAGATCATCACTATCCTCCAACTAATAACACAGTGAGTGTGAGACACTGTGGCTTGTAGGCCTCTCCAGGTCTCAGTCTAACTATAAGACCACCAGATGTTGGACTCATCAGAGAAGATGACCTTCCTCCAGTCCTCTACAGTCCAGTCCTGATGGTCATTGTTAAACCTCAGTCTGCATTCAACAGAGACTGGAATGTAATACCTGCCATACATACAGAGATGCTGATATAAGGAAACATTGGAGCGGTATATATCCTGTATAAGGGCACCTTACACTAATGGGTCATGGGGAGTTTTATATAAAAGTTAACCATGGAGTATTAAAGGGTGCTGGGGAAAATTGTACAAAAGGGGTATCAGGGAATATTGCATGAAAAGGGAATATTCTTGTTTTATTGATCAACATGACTTGAAATGGCTGCTCTTTGTGTTGTTTTGGATGGAGAGCAGGGAGATTAGCGGTCAGTCTGTGGAAGCTAATAGGATCCAAGTAAAGAATAAAGTTTAAAGCCTCAACTGTATATATATTTTACGCTTGCTAAAGCATGCTAACACACTAAACCAAGACGGTCAACATGGGAAACATTAGACCTGAAAAGCATCAGCATGCGGATGACCCTGATGAAGGCCAGAGGCTGGAAATGAACTTGTCTAGTTCAGTGTTGCTGGAGCTTTGACCTCTGCAAACATCAGCATGCGGGCATGATCATTAGCACGTACACCTCACAGAGCTGCTAGCCTGATAACGTTTTCAGATTCTGCTTGTAGCTCTTCGTCACACGAGAGACCTCAGAGCACATTCTGAAGCTCTCTGTGATTCAGGCATCAGTAAAATGCTTCCTTATCTGTAATTGAGTCATTCGCTCTGATGGATCCCAACCCTCATGATTCAGTTCCTGTTTACACTGGATGCTTTTACCTTGGTCTCGCTCTCATATCTACCACATGGTATTTTTGAAACATGTCAAGTTCAGTTGGGAAATTCCCCGTCTGACTGATGGTCATCACTCCGGATGCCTTTCAACCCACAGAAGCCGACCTTGGAGTCCGACTTTGTGGTTTTTGGGCTTTAGGACTTCCTCATACTCATGGGACGATGGTTTCACTTCTGTTTCTCATCTTACTGGTGTCATGTGACCTTCCTAAATGTCATGGAGATATGTGTGCACACTGGCCCCAACCCACACACTTTCACTTTGCCTTTACAGCTTTCACCATCACGGCTCACTGGGATTCCACTTCATACAGGTTTTTTTTCAACCGGCTTTCACATTTCACTTCCCTAGACTGTGTATGATGCAAACTAACCCGAAAGTACACAAACAACACACAGAAAAGTCCACTGAATCTAAATAACAAATAATTGTGTGCTGGTATATTGTACTCTGAATGTCGTACTGAGAACAGTTCAGGGTCATATTCGTGACAGTAGTTTCCACCGGAGAAAAACAGACGACACCACGGCACAATTTATCGATCAAAAGCGTGTACATCCTGCTTAAATCGTCATCAGGTCAACATGTTTATCAAAGGAAAAGACACATAATGCACCAATCAGGAAACAGGCAGCATGACAAAGACAAAGACTTAAATTATTGAGCATGTTAAATCTCTGATGAGAGGGAGGTGATTTAAATAAGATGTGACTTTCACTCCTCAGACTCATCAGACGAGTTTAAGATCAAACATTTTCTTTAAAACAAATGACAAAATAACATAATGGTTTTGTAGGTGATGTCATTTCTGATGTTTTCTCATACTGTCTGATTTGTGATGATGATGGATGACATGAAGTTTTGGGGTATGTAGAACCTTTTACTTTCCTGAAGTGTGTGATATGTTTCCTGATTGGTGTGATATGTATAAATCAGGACATGGTTCAGCCCTCGTGCTTCATCGTCCATATTGAATAGTAATGTCTCCACAGAAATAAATCAAACAATTCACAGATGAGAAAGTGATTTAACAGTCAGGTGAACAGATTTTTTAAATAACTCAGATATTTGCTTGATTTTTTAAACTGAAGTTTTGTAAATTGTGTTTTACTCTCCTTATATTTTAACATGAATGCTTTAAATGTGATGCAGGTTGTATCTTTCCCTTAGAAAAGTGCCAACTTGGTTAATTTTTACTTATTTACACTGTGTACATTGCCCCAATTTTACAAAAGCTAAAACATTCAAAGATATTTTCATAGACATTGTCTCTCACATTAATTGGTTTTCAACATGATTTGAACATGAATATTGTATGATGCACTTGGCCCTTTATTATTAGAGAGCCCACAAATGTGATGCTGCATTCTCTTCTTTCACACCTGAAAGTCCTGACCAAGGTTGTGTAAATGTTATACATTTGATCCAGTTCAGGCTTCACATTGCAATTTTACAAGCTCACAAAAAGTACTTTGCATGACCTATCATCACCTACGTGGGCATCTCACTGCATAACCTTTATTGGTTTGTAGACGGCCGTGTGTCTGACGTCGGCGTGGTCTCCATTCTTAGTCTATACTTTGTATCAGTGGAGTGTTTTGCATGTCGATATGACAGTAGACATGAGAAACTCTGGAAACACATTTTTGAGCATCTGTTGGGCTGCTCGGCTCTCTCAAAAGTCGAGCCGTCGGTAGACGTTCTTGTTGAAGCTTGTGGGGGAGCTTGTTGGGCGAGTGCCCAGAATGTTATCGGAGTCATCATAAAACGGAAAGCTGTCTTTGCTATTTGTAGACGCTCCGCTTTTACAGATGACATTGCACGCCTTGATCTTAACCCTTACTGTTCATTTCATGCCTTCACAGTATTGTTTAAAATAATTCACACATAATAAAAGTCTATACCAAATGTTGAACTGCGGATCTATTTAGAATGCATAAATAGCCTGTCTGCATGAATAAATGGATGATTAATCCTAATTAATGTTTCAGAGAGCAGGGAGGGTGTATTCTTTGGGTTTTACAACACTCCTTTTTTATTTAAAAAAATCTACTCTGACACAATATCATGTCCCGTTTTTCCTGTTGGCTTCATGTGTGAGTTGTTGATCAGGGCCAGCTGACATATAAGTGAGTGAAAGCAAACTTAGAAGAAAAGACCTCTCTTGTTGCAATCAGAGCAGGTGGCAGTAAGTCTTGCTTCTATAACCTCAGTCACTGGAAAGGCAGATCAGGTACCTTTATAATATTATTATGACCCACAAGATCTCTTGAACAAATAGATTCCAATTGGTTTATTTTTAGATAATTTTGTTATATTGCAAGTGCAGATCTTGTGTCTGTGTGGCCTCTGTATGACTTCTGCTCCTTATGTGCACCATTCATGATCACTGCTATGCCGTTTTACTCTTTCACTGCATGTATAAATGTAAATATGTAGCATCTAAAAAAAAGTTTACTCTTTTAAAATGTTTTTAGTTGTTTTTATTTTGTTCTATTTCAACACAGAAATGTCCTTAAACATTTCAGAAAACTCCCGTAGCAAAAAACATGATATGAAATGTTGAAAATTAGATATGTGATCGGTTCACAGAGTATGTTGCCAAGGTAACTGAGTCAGATTTATGCTGACCAGGCTTTGTGAACTCGTTTTCCTCATCTCAGGGTTAACTAAGTCAGGGTTTTCACTAAACCTGCTCTCTGAAACGGGCCCCAGGCCACGTCAGTAAAGCCTGAAGCCCAAGTTATGCTTCCTCTTTGACACAACGCAAGGGGGCTTGCGGATCCCTTACGTCCTTGCGGATCCCCCTTCAACCAACGTAAGGGCCTGACGTGCACCTCCCAAAAATCCTAGATGCGCGTCGAGGCAACATCATTGGCTGTGATTGGTCCGCTAACTACATCCGCTGGAGACCGCTATTCGGTTTCCACTCATAAACACCGCCATTTAAACTTTTAATACTTTGATTGTTTGCACCTTGTTTTATTGTTTGCACCTTGTCGCTTTTGCACAAAGAAATAAAACACCAAGTTCTGAAAAATTGTGGATGTTTAAAGCCGGAAGGTAAACAAATACGCTATAACGAGGCTAACGACGGTATACGTCAAGAGTCTCGGTCGGTCGGTCAGTCTTTACAAAAAACATGGCGCCCTTGTGTGCGCGGTGTGGCATTGAATTGCATTTCGACACGTAAACCCAACGCAGAAGCATCACGGTCTCCAAGCAACTGCGTGGCCATTGCGTGATCACTACGCGGAAGCATAACCGAGCCTTGAGGGTTTTAGGCTTTAGGGGGGACATTGGGATTGGGCCGAACTCTCTTTGGACATGGAATTTAGGCGTTGACACTCTGGAGAGCTTTATAAGTATAAACACACTCACAGAAAGGGCAGAAGCAGAAAGCACAATAGATTCTCTTTAAAGGCCATCAGTCCACCCACGCAGGTAATTAACATGTCACCCACTCTTCTGTTAGTTTTGTTGCATCTGTTAGCGCAAAACAATTCACCTTGTTACCGTTTTGTGACGTGTTACACTAAGCAAACAGATAGTGGTGGTATTTAGAGTGTAGTGGAAATACATTTCCCTGGAAACGGCATTGAGTGTGCAGTTTATTTGTATGGGAAAATATTGCATCACCTACCACCATGTTGACCTTATTATTTCTCCGACAATAAAAGGTGGTTTTATCAGTTTGTTTACCATTGTGCATAACAAAAAAGCCTGTATTGTAACACACCTGGTGGTTCATTCTCACCTGAGCAGGGGTTTTACCTGCCTCCACTGGGAATATTACACAATCCAATCATCTCTCTCACACACGTCTGGTTTTCCCTCCTCGTCCCCCTGAACAGGGAATTTACAGGCATCGCCGTGTTTAGGCAGCTGCTAATCTGATCGGACTGCAGCGTGAACGCGAGTGGAGCTGCCCGACGGGTGGAACTGCGGACATATACTTAAGAAAGTGTATATTTAAGACCATGTACAGGATTCTCAGCTGAGAACGTTTTCAACCAACTGCTACGTGGCTTGTTGCTAGGACACCGTTGTCATTTGTGAATGTTTCCCATATTAAACAATGTGACTGGGGGAAGTCCTTTGCTTTCCATTGAGCAGGTGTGACCGACCAGTTAGGAAAACAAAGAGAAGCTGGAAACTCCTTCTTCCCCTTTTATGAATTGACAACACACAGATGATAATTAATTGCTATGTTAACAAGAAACACACACACACACATACACAGACACAACCTTTATCTGCAAAATCACTCAAAGAGACACCTACTAACAGGAATAAGCTAAAAATAAGAAAGGGACAAAATTACCACATAGACACAAAGCAGCTACAGAGAGATATAAAGCAAAAAGACATAAAATAAAACTACAAAGAGAGACAAAATATCTGCAAAGAGAAACAAAGCAACTGCATAGGGACAAAACAACTCAAAGGAGAGGCAAATTAAGTATACGTAAGATTTTGAGTGCAGTAATTTTACTCGTAAATAAGTATTTCTATTTTCTGGTACTACAACTTTAACTTTGAATCTCAGTACTTCTTCCACCACAGCATGTACTCTCTGTACACGGTGACACGCTTAATTTCCTTTCATGAATGTAAACATATCACTCTGCTGATAATGAAAATCTCTGTAAGCATGTACCACAAATAGACAAAGAGTAATTTACACACAGACACACACACTCATACAGTTTCAGTATGGCTTTGTCTTGGGTTTTTCCAGGTTCACCTTATCTTGTATCTGTATGTGTCTTCTTATCTCTACTTTGTATGTTACATCATCCAGGGCAGAAATCCCCATACTAGCGCCTGAGGCATCTTAATAAAATAGAGAGTAGATAGTAGATATGTATCACAGATAGCTGCCTGACATGCAGCAACGTTGGCCATTTCATTCCACTCTGCTGACACAAACAACATTGAATTTGCATGCACATTTAAATTACAAGCATGTATTAATGAGTCAAAGATGTAGTTTAAAACAACTACTTGTCTGTGACCAGTTCATTCAAAATGTAATTTCCCCATTTGCTTTATCTGATTTTATTTGCAAACAAAGCGTAAAGTGGGAATAAATAGAATTGTGAACGTAGACCTTCCTGTCCTGTAATCATCTCGGGATCTCGGATTCCAATGGCTCAAGAATTTTATTTAAAAGTAAAGTGAAATATTGGAGGTGATTTATAATTACATTAATGTATACCATTGTATGTATGTTACAGGCGGATTAAGAACACGTTTATTTTTCTTTTTATTATTATTATTTGTTTGTTTCCTCCCCCCATTTATTACCGTTTTAAATCTAATAGAAAAAAACTACTAAAAAATATAGATCTTTATATGATAAATATAAATCAAAGTCTTTCCATTCGAACTTTAGTACAATGTAATGTACAATTGTCAAATTATGAATATTGCATTTAGATTTAGTAGGACAAGGTGGAGAAGGTGGAGAAGGTCACCACTGCCCCCGGTCTCCGCCGCACATCAGCGGATCACAGCCAGCGGTCTCGCGCCGACGCCCCTCGCACAGCGCGAGCTTCACCACATTTTGCGTTGATTCCTTCCAGCTGCGCAGGAAACGTGAACATATCGATGATGAAACGCAGTCCAGCGACGGGGAGAGGGAAATGAAAACAGCAACCGCGATACTGGTGTTGTCACCGGTGAGCTCTGGAAAGTGAAAGCATGTGGGAAGAGAGAGGAACTTTTTACCGGAAGATGTCGTCACGTGAAGAATTTCCATGAAGCAGCAGAAATGCCCTTGAGCATCCAGCTTCCGTTTTACGGAAACGGTAACCTAAGCTGATTTAATGCGTATATTTAAATAGTCCTACATTTACATTCAGGTCATTTAGCAGACGCTTTTGTCCAAAGCCCTTATGGCAATTTAGACTGTTTGTCTTTTAAAGAGAGTAGTACGCCCTGCTTTATAACTTATAGCTTCATCGGAGATAAGAGACTCATATTTGTTTTATAGCCTATGTTGTATTTTGATTGGGGAAAAAAAATAATGTGACAAATGCCAGCAATTGCCCAAAGCAGGATGTTTTGTTTTAGCCATATATGCTTTGGACACCTGCAGTACGGATGACAATGTTTAAACCCATTATTTATCCTCCTCTGGTGGGAAAACATCACCTTTAATCAAAGTCTATAGACATGGCGGGAGATAAGATAACACCCTGTGGCTTATTGGCAAATGGCCTGTAATAAAACGGTCCATAATTATCTCTTTATCAAGTGTTAATGAAGACAAACATGAGCATATGTCATTAAAGAAAAAGACATCAATCCATCCAATGAAAAACATTACTGAAATAAATATACATGAAATAGATTCAATTTATGGTCAAATCCATCCATCCATCATCTATTCAGGGTGGAGCCGATCCCAGCTGTCATTGGGGGAACGCAGGGTACACCCTGGACAGGTAACCAGTCTAACACAGGGCTTTATGGTCAAATGTATAAAAAGTATAAAAAGCTGTGCATATTATGCCAACAACTATTTTGGGAATTATGAATGAATGTTCACCCCAAAGACATTTAATTAGTGTAATAATTCAACCAAGTACAATTTACTCAAGCACTGTACATCCATTTTCGAGGTTCTTGTACTTTCCTAGTGTTTCCATATTCTGCTATAATTTTATACTTCTACTCTATATTTGAGAAGACAATATTGTACTTATTAATCCATTAGATGTATTCGTCATGAACTACTTGTTTCATAGCAGATGGAGATGATAAATACAAAATATAAAACAACTAACAAATCATTAGGTGTTATTAAGGACAAGGCAAATGCTAACTTTTACTTGTAAAATTTTTACATTGTGTTTTTGCTATTTGTACTTGAGCAAATGCATCATGCAATGTAATATGCAACGGGCTAAATTACATTTTAAGTTCTAATATTGTGTTGGAAATCAATACATTTCCGGGAAATTGGTTTGTGCTTTTATTTTGAAGCACCAACCGGTGTTTTTCTTGACTGCATCCGGGTAACTTGACTGCGCCAAGGGTCCGTGGGCGGGGCCAACCTGTTGAATGTGATGAATTTACCGTAAATTATGAAGAGGCCAGTGAGTGCGTAACGTCATAGCTCGTCGCTGATTGGAGGAGAGTTGGGGGAGAGTGAGCGCGTCCGAAATATAGAGCAGATCAAACCGTGGAGCCCTCAGTAGAAACCGACCAGTCACCGGGGAAGAGTAAAGATAGAGAAGACAGTCAATGTGATAAAGTGGACCGTTCCTCAACAACTTCTTGGACTATACTGGGACACAGAAAAAAAACCCTGCCCGAAGAACCAGTCATTCACCGAACTGGTTTTAAATCTCTGCGACGCTAACGCGAAAGCTCAACGACTTAAAACAAAAACAACCGTTAACGCTACCTAAAAGGACAGCCATGCTCAACCTCTGCCTCGTGTTGATTTTGTCTGCATCCGTTTTTTCAGAGTCGGTAAGTTGTTTTACTAAATATTTCTAACTATGACTAAAAGTACAAGTTTGTAAAGTTTGTTTTCCTTCCCTTGGTCAGACTGGCAGCCCGAGATAAAGTAACGTCCCGCTGCTAGTTTGCCCTGCGAGGATTAGCCGTTAACTCCACTCCGTTCACACTAACGGCTGGCGCTTTTACACGTCTGGTGTTGTACGAAGTTGATATGGTTACATAGTAGACGTAGCCTCAATGTTGTTAGCCAGCTAGCTTCATGGCAAGGTAGTGTGTGTGTGTGTGTGTGTGTGTGTGTGTGTGTGTGTGTGTGTGTGTGTGTGTGTGTGTGTGTGTGTGTGTGTGTGTGTGTGTGTGTGTGTGTGTGTGTGTGTGTGTGTGTGTGTGTGTGTGTGTGTGTGTGTGTGTGTGTGTGTGTGTGTGTGTGTGTGTGTGTGTGTGTGTGTGTGTGTGTGTGTGTGTGTGTGTGTGTGTGTGTGTGTGTGTGTGTGTGTGTGTGTGTGTGTGTGTGTGTGTGTGGCCATTATCCACCATGGGGCCCAGATGGGGGGTAGCTGGCAAGTCACTTTTCCTGCTTCTGATGGGCCAATCACTGAGACATTAGGCTGGCTCTTTTTGATCAATTAGCCAAAGAAAGCCTCTACACACTCGATGTAGCCTCCCTCCCCATTTGAGAAAGATGCAAAATGTAGACCTCATGTGTTGTGAATTGAGAGTTGTGTTTTTTTCCATAATGTTGTCTACACATGTTATTATCTTTTAAAATTATGGTGACCCAGTCTGGGTTTATTGCCAAGTAGGCTGACATATGACAATAAACATTGTAAGATAATATTAAAGCAAGTCCTGCGAAAGTTAAAATATATATATATATATATGGTGTATCTGTTCAGGAATGTGCACCATTTCAGTGTGAAGTATAAAGAATATGTGGAGATAATAGAGAAATAAAGTCCAAAAGATGGGTGTTTATGTAACGCATAGAGACAGATGTTGAGGCTCTGTGTTATGTGCACGTTATTCAAAGGATGTCCCACTAAAACTTCCTTCAGGGACCACTAAATGCTTTGGGGATGGGTTAAACAGTGTCTACAAAAAGCTGACTTCATGCTAAGATTTTTTTTTTTGTACCGAGGAGCATCGCACACAAATGTTATTTCCCAAGGACTGTGGAGTTTCCATGAGTAGTCGCCTGACTTTTAAGAGCCATGCTGTTCAGTTATCATTCAGGAAGTGACCTATTCTGATTTATTTGTGTGGGCTTTGACATGTTGTGTCTCTTTTATTCTCTTCTCCAGCATTTCTGGATGCATATAGGCTGACTATATACATCTGTATTTGACACTTTTATTCAAGCTTGACTTCATTATTAACTATTTAAAAAATGTGGGTTATTCAGACACCAGAGAATGTCCTACTGGACCCAGTCCTGCTTCAACCAAAGGAAAGGAATGCTATGTTATATTGTGTGTTAGAATAACGGGGGGGGGGGGGGTTACCTTGTGTTTTAGTGAGTAATATCTATGCTATACGTGAAATTAAAATGAACAAAGAAAGTAACTTTAACTACTGACCAAATGTCAGTAGTTTTACTTGGATGAAAACAGGACACATTCAATCAATTTTCAATTCAATCAACATTTTCTGTATAAAATACATAGATGATTGCAGGAAAATGATTGATGATGATTTATGTTTTATGCTATGGTGATTACTGTGTGACTGCTGTCATTTATGTCCTACCTCATCGTCTGCAACCTTTCTAATTGTGTGCATACTTCAGTGCTAATGCAGGCTCTGGATGCCACACACACACACACACACCACACACACACACACACACATCCCCCTCCCCAGTTAGCCCAGTTGGTCAGTACAAATGGTGTGAATGGCTGCAACGTCATACCAGGCTGGAGTGCATTCCTTAAATATACCTGAAGGGATTTTAAAAAGGAAGTGCAAGTTCAAACATCTCAATGTTAGACGCTTCACCGGGACATGTTAAAAGTTCCCAACACTCGGGACACTAATCCCTGCTCGGAAAGCTGAGCTGCGTCAGCCTTCAGGCTACTTCTTTCCACCAGCGTGTTGCTGTCATGAGCCAGCGGCTCCCGACGAATCGCTCACAGTTGGTTGGATGCACCTCGCCTTTACAATCTGTTACATTCCTCAAAGGCTCGTAGCTTCTGCTTGCTCACTCTGCCTCATCTCGTTGTCACCCCCACCCAACTCCCCTCCCCTGTCCGCTCTTCTTCTTCCCTTTTTTGATTTCCCCACTGGAATGTGACCTTTGGTGACCTTGACCGGCCCTCTTGGGGATTTTGCACACTTGGAGGGATCTCAATAGGGCCCTGGGTCCTTTTCATAAGGGACACTACTTTCCTCTAGTGTAGCTACACCTACAGCTTTCCCACCAAGAAGTGCTATTAGTATTTATGCTCTTTACATGAGCCGTTACTTTCCAGAGTTTGACTGCAGTTTCTGGAGCCGTCACTCTGTCTGTCTGTTCCTTTCAGCCTCTCTGATCAATTGTCACACTTAGGTCACCGTCGGTGTGTCTCTCTCTCTCTCTCTCTCTCTCTCTCTCTCTCTCTCTCTCTCTCTCTCTCTCTCTCTCTCTCTCTCTCTCTCTCTCTCTCTCTCTCTCTCTCTCTCTCTCTCTTGTTGCTGCGCTTCCTTTGATGGTTACTTAGCCTCTGAGCTATGACAATCCCTCCCTCCAGCCTTTTCTTCTTCTCTACCCACTGAAGTCATTATTGGTATGTGGGTTTGGCGTTCCCAGCTAATCGATAACAATGTTCTTCTACCTGACAAAAGAACATGCTCTGAAAGCCAAAAAAAGCTCTTTGGGGACCCACAGGCATGATTGGAATGTTTTTTTTTTCAATGGGTCACGTTATCTGTCTTTCTAAAGAAGATGCCAAGAGACTATAATTTTCTAATCCAGGGAAGTTATTTCTTCACTTAGCAGAGCCTTTTGCAGCCCACGATGGAGCAAGTCGACCATGTTGATCTCTGCAAGATATGCTGACCTGTGGTCAGACTGAGCCCTCGCGGAGTACAGCTTTATCAGTTTGTCCAAGATAGACCAGGCCCAACAAATCCTGTTCTTCATGCCTTTTTTTTTCTTTTCCATTGACTTCAGCATTTCCTGCCCATGTATGGGAGCACAAGTCACTACAAGTCCTTCATGACAAAGAATCGGGTTAAGGTGAAAGATAGGAAAGTACAGTTTAATTTTTTGTCTTAAAGTAATTCTGTTAGAGTAATTCTCTCTCTGGCAAATGTTTGAGTTTGCATTCAAATTAACTGTCAAATCACTTTAATTTACCAAATGCGCTCATGATTACAATTGTGGTGGTTAATCGGGGTTTTAAAATCCTCTTTACCCTGGTGGTAATCCATGTTGCACCACCAAACCTCAGCTTGTTGCCTTTTGGAGACCATTTGTTATATCTTGTTGGAATGTCACTGTTTTTGCTTTTAGCCTCGAATCATTTGCACCAGAAAGAGCCAGGTTTTTTTTTTTTTTTTTTTTTAAGGAAGGAAGAAGGAAGGAATTTTTTTTTTTTTTTTTTGCCATGATGGGGTGCATTGAAAGTCCGTGGTGAAAAGAGCACAGGGAAGGAGGGAGGGAAAGCGGCAACATGATAAATGGTATCACAAGGATGTAATAATGGTTCCTGCATTGCTGTCCGCTGGTCTATAAAATCCCTTTGGGCCGAGGAATGTTGGCACAGAAGGAGGAGGTTTTTGTCCTTCCTGCCTGTGATGGAGAGCAGTCGAGAACCTGATTCCCCAACTCCCTCCACCCCCTTCCAACCACCACATATTCTGGCAGTCTTGACGGGAACTATATGAATGCATTCAGGGCAGAAGTTGACCATAAAACCCTCTCTTATTTTGATTATCCAACATTTATGGAATCTTTTGTGCTAGAGCCACTTTCTAAACAGCCTAGACCCTGGAACTATTATTTTCATTATTGATTTTAATCTGTCTTCAAGTTTCTTGCCCAGTACCCAAAGATATTCATTTATTTATTTATTTTTTGATAATACTCTCAAATTTAAGGAGTTCAGTGTTGTCGTTTGAAAAATGGTCATTGAAACTGATCAGTTTTCTGATTGTTTCGTGATCAGTGACGATAACGGCTTTCTATCAAAACAAGGGCGTAAGCATTTACTCACTGAGATCATCGCTATCTTTTTGGACCAATAGACTAATCATTCCAGTTCTGCAGATGTTGGTGTGTACAGGGCTCAACGCTAAGGTTTTTTTCCACTTGCCCGGTCGGGCCAGTGGGTCTGAATTCTACTTGCCCGAAGTCAATTTTCACTGGCCCCAAATATAAATAGTTTTTTTTATTAGTGGTTATCAAATAACGACAAAGATTCAGGTAAATTGTTATATTTGATCTTTATTTACAATGTATGAATAATTCTGACATTGTTGGAACATTGGCATTTTTTTTTTAATGCGGTTTTATCATGACGTGTACCGGGACGTCTCTTTGCGCTGCTTTCTGTGTGAATTACACAGCGGCCTTTACTCCAGAGGTGCTTCGCTCCGTGTGAACGAACAACGGCGGAGAATTAGCGAACGACCGCTGCGGTGTTAATGTGGTGTTACTTACAGCTCATAGTGCTGATCTGGACCGGAAGTTGTGTCGCGATTCTGCCTTCTCGTGGCGCGAGACAGGTTCGTGGATCTGAGTGTCGCGATTTCAGTTTCGATACGTGTATCGTTACAGCCCTAATTACAAGCATTATCCGACGAGGGCAAGGGGCAACATCATAACTTTATCGATGATGATCGTTTTTTTTTTTTTTTTTTGCTTCGAGTCCTCCACTTGCCCGAACGGGCAAGCGGGTTGTCATAGTTACTTCCTTATTGTTGAGCCCTGGTCTATAAACGCATTCAGTCCTCATGACTAAATAAACGGTACCTTCTTATTTACGTCGACAGTCTAGGAAACATGCAGCCATTTGCTTCGGCGCCACCTCCCCTTGTTCTTGACAAGAAAATCTGTTGTGGCTTTGCGGCAGAACTAGTGAGAATACAGAGGGCTGTGGCAGAACATGGAATATGAGCCTCAGTGCATTTCCATCGGGAAAAGTATCGGTGAGCCTGAAGGGAGGCCGTTTGATGTCGGTCCTGCCGTCCCATGACACCCCGTCATACTCGGAGAGATGACCGTTCCAGGCCTGAAGCCAGACTGTTAGCAGCTATCAGCGCCGATGCACTCACTGTTTTTTCCCCTTCCTCCCCCCAAGCAGAACACATGTATCTGACATGAAAATTGGAGGGAGCGAGCGTGAAATGTAATAGTCAAAATGCTCCACCCTGGGGCTGGGCAACAAAATCAGATACCTCCAATAATGTGGACTTAATATCCCTCCCTGTAATGTGACAATATTTTAGGGAAGTTTATTGACATTTTCCGTAGACGCCAGTTGTGCTGTTTGCATCCTGTATGGTTGGATGCGTATTGGCATGCTTTTAGTCACGTATCATCTTCAGCTGCAGTCAAGATTTCACAATACAACTATCATGGCCAAAGTAATTCACAAGCCAATATTATCGCAATATCTATTAGAAAAATCAAATTTAATCTTTAACTTGGAGAGAGACAGAGCTTTTGGGTGGTATGAGGGCTTCCCCTTATTCGGGCCTCCTTCCTGACAAATGTCTCCATAATACCGCACCTCTTTAATGTGGTGTGTGTACGTGCTTGTACATGTGCCTGTGTCACTCTGTGAATCTGCACTTCTCTCTCACCATGTGTGAGGTCGACGTTTCTACATTAGACCACCAGTGGCCCACTGAGCTGGCCCACGTTGGCACCACAGACGCCACACTTTTAGCTATTAAAATGCTAATTTATCACTGCTGAAGCATAACCACAGAGTGTGAGTGAGAGTGTGCGCATGCATACAATAGCAACTATGTGAACTTTAAGTAAAGTGAAAGGCTATGTATGGGTTCTCCACCTCCAGCAGTGTTGTTGCCACTGCCCAACAGAAAAGATTACAGGGACGTGTGTTAAATAACTTGCTTTTTCAAAAATGCATCAGGAGCCATGCTGCGTCCGTTCGATTCCCTCCCTGGAACTCTGGCTCATTTAAACATACTTGCTACATATTAGTCAGAGGGTGGGGCTTCTTTGGGTGCTGGCAGACGGTTAAAAACCACTTAACTACAGGATATCACAGCAGTAGAAGTGGAACCATGAACCTTTTAAAGAACCGTCACAGTGGTGGTTGGTGGCTTGGCCTGAGATCTTTACTGTGTCTCTCTCTGTGCAGTGAGTGCCATGGCTCCGTTATTGAAAGGAGAGGAATGTGGTGGCTGACTAAGTAGCCAAAGTTTTGGCTACTTAGCTGAGATGCATTCCTCAGTCTGCCAAGCTCAACAGCAGCAAGCACAACTTCACGCAGGCTGCTACACTTGTGAAGTCGCTCGTCTGTTTTCATCTCTCTTTGCATTTATTTATATATGAGAAGTTTGATACTGCTGTCATGTCCGCACAAGCTACAACCACGTTAGCATAGCTTAGCTTAGCATAAAGACTTGAAACGACTAACGACCTAGAGTCCATCTTGGCCTGCCACAGTTCCATGATGAACTCCTATAGCTTTTCCCTCTGAGTGGGAGGAGCCTCTCCCCAACAGATGATTTCCCTGTACAGCGGCTGTCTTAAGTGGTCAGTAAGGTTATGAATCAATATACTAGAGCACAACATTGTTTTGTTTTGAGAAAGACAAGAAAGTTAATATGTAGTGTTTTGTAATTAATCTGTTGTAGAATGGTGGACTCAAGCTTGACAGGAAAAATTCCAGTGCCTCCATCTGTATTGATGGCTCAACAGTCAAAGTACGCAGCCATCCCCAGTTAATCAGTACCAGAATTTTATACCAAACCATTTCTACGTGTTAAAGTTTTGTCTCTGGCAATCAATCATAATGTGAGTTGGCCCGTGTTGTGATGAAGCTGAATATTGAGTTGAGCTGTAACTTAAATTTACACGAGACTTGGTGGTGGTTTGTCTGGCATCTTTCTCCAGAAATACAAAGTCCCTTTTTATTGTCTAAATGAAGCTGATCTGACGGTTCCTTCCTGGTGTCATGAACTAGAAACCGGGCTGAATCACAGCTACGACGCATAAAGAGTCGATTTCCTCCTCCTACTACTCTTGTTCATGAATTGAGCTCTTTGTGACTAATATCCCACTATAAATGAATGGGCATCCTCACGTGTCCAAAAACACTATCAAGTATAAATAAGTCTGTTTTACTGGCATGACTCATATATTCATGCTTCTCTTCAGACTTTTAACAAACACTGAGTTGGTTTGTCGTAGAAAGCCATTTCCTGTTTCCCTGCCCTTTTCTTATTATTTCCTGCCATTTAAAGCCCGGAGCGGATCTTTTAGCTGATGATAACTCCTCAGTAGCTTACGTTGAGTCTGTTCGGGCTGCAATGTGTTTGATCTAAGGCAGCGATATGCCTGCCTGAGGGAGTAACATCAAAGAGATGGAAGAGTAAGGCAGACATTAGAGAGGCATGGCTTTTTGTAAGAGCTTGACTCGCTGCAGGCATTCGGCTTATTCGTCCATCAGTTATGGATTTGGTAATAACAGGGAATCATCCAGTTGACATGGCACGATGGCTTCATCGGTGGGCGGAAGAGACCAATAAAGGGCATTACGATAAGGCCGAGGACGTTCCCTCAGGAGGCGCTCATCAAAACTCAATTAGGCTTATCAGCGGGAACTGAAGCAACACTGTCCTCTGCACAGCTGGCCCGACTGTACAGCTTCACTCTTATCTGGTCAGGAGAGTAGCCAAATCCTAAAGCCAGTGCTCCAGGTCATTATCAATGTTGAATCCAACAGTATCACTCACATCACTGAGTAATATTTGTCTTTGTGATAAAGACAGAAAAGCCCTGATTGTCTCGACACGTTCATGACGCGGTGACATGGCGTAGTTCGTAGTTGTTTTGATGCAGCGAGCTAATCAGATTTCTGACGCTCATTGAATATGTCACATGGACGACGAGTCCTTAGACGAGACGCTGGCCGCAAAGCCGGGGGGCTATCTAAACACAGACAACGTTGCGGCGCCACAAACAAAGTTGTATCTAAACGCTCTGGTTCGCGGCATATTTTGACTCACCTTCCCACCATTGCAGCGGAATCGTCTGTCTGAAAGGGGCTATAGATAGAGCGGGCGTAGGTAGAAGGAATCTAGAGCTCGACATGCCGGAGCAAAAGGCAGAGGTAAGTGTCCTATAATGGAAGTAGTGAATCCGTCGGTTTTCACTACTGTGAGGAATCGTACGTAGGAGCAGCAGCAGCAGCAAGGCCGTGCTCTAAATAAAACACTCAGCTTTATGAGTATAACAAAGTAATGACACCATAATGGATGACTCCTTATGGGGCCCTTTGCATACCATATACTCAGGAAGTTTGTGTGTGTGTGTGTGTGTGTGTGTGTGTGTGTGTGTGTGTGTGTGTGTGTGTGTGTGTGTGTGTGTGTGTGTGTGTGTGTGTGTGTGTGTGTGTGTGTGTGTGTGTGTGTGTGTGTGTGTGTGTGTGTGTGTGTGTGTGTTACATCAGAGGTCAGAAGTGCGTCTTACAAGCAGATGAGGTGACACAATAAATGGTGTGAATCCCGCTTGTTCAAGTATCAGCCGGGGGGGGGGGGGGTGAAAGGCAGGATGGGAAATGGAGTGAGTGAAATGTGGAGAGACGAGGAAGCCGGGAGGGGACATTAAAGAGTTTTGGCTCTTCTGATTATCTTCCAAAACCATATCTTCTTGGGAGGCCAAAAATGGCAGCTGAATCTCACATGAAATGGGAGGGGGGGGGGGGGGGACAACAACAATTGTCTTTTCTAGAAAAGGTCAAGAGACGTTGGACATCACAAAGAATAAGGAAGCACATTCCTGCTTGCTGGTGTTTCTTTTCTGTCTTTTCATACATTGCACCTCCTCCACGCCGCCGTGTGAATGGACCAGATGCCTCTCTGTGTGCCGGCAGATGGAGGGATTGTTTCCCCAGTTTAATGAAGGGAGGCTGCTGGAGGCTTATCCCCAGTTACCTTGGTCATTGATATGCTCTTGAGGAGTCCACTGGCATTGTTTAACGTCAATGGCAGGGACAGACCCAAAGGCTGGGTGGCGGGTGTCTTGACAGACTGCCTTTCAGTGAATGCGGGCAACTGGGAAACAAGAACGTTTAGGACCTCCATGCTGAGACAGGCAGGATAAACAAGGACGGACAAGAGGCTAGACTGAGGGGTAACGTGTGCAGCAAGACGGGGACACTTTCTAGTATTTCAGAGCTTTTATGAACTGAAGCCGGCCTGAGAGTTTTAACTGCCAAATATAAGATGGTCCCGAACAAAGGGTCTTGCAGAGTTGATCAAATTACAAGATAATCCTTAATTATAATAATTAGAGCTGAAATGGTTGGTTGATCTGCAAAATATTAATCATTTTAATGCCAAACGTTCTCTAATTCTAGCTCCCATTGCTAGATAAAATGCTGCTTTCCTTTATTTTTATTGTGAATACACATTTGAAGGCATCTCCTTGTGCTTTTTAGAAAAGGTGTTTTCACAGTGCTGTGCCATTTGTTTTGTTTTGTTTTTTTAGGTTTCATGGGTATTTATGGAATCAAGTTACAAATCTTTTTTTTTTTCATTGTTGTTGGAGTTGAACAACAATGGAAAAAAAAGAGAAGAAATAGTGGTTTGCAACAATTTATATTTTGCATATTGATTTTCATAGAAAAATACCAACAATAGAGCTGCTGCAAACGTAAATATGTTGCCTATTTTTCTTGCAATTTGAACCCCAGTCCAGTGGGGTTCAACCTGTTTATGGGCCTGCTTGTTATGTCAGATGGAAGGATGTCACATGGTCGACGGTCTCAGGCTGCAGTCTTGTGGGTGTTTGTGCTTCCACACAGTGAGGCCAGTGAAGCCTGTTATTAAGAGGCTTTAATTAAACAAGGGGAAGCTTTGTTTGAGCTGTTGGATGACTCTGACCTTTTTGAGTCCCAGAGAAAAGGTCATCTGTGCCGATCATAACTATTTAAAGTCTTTATGAGAGTGGTGATCTCATAAGGAAATGCAACAAAAAAAAAAATACTTTCACTTTACCCTCGTGAGTTGGAAACGGACTGGTGAGCTCCATTACAGTAGAATCAGGGCTCCAGAGATCGACCATTTTGGGCGGGCCTACTTCACTGATTGGCTCTGACCCCGGTAGTCTTCTTCGCTGAATGTTGGTGGGAAAAATAAATCAGCCGTGTATAAGCCTTAGTATACTGTGTACTCTGTATTTGTTTTGTTGAGATTTAAATAAATAAAAAACATTTATTTAAAAAAAGAGACTTTATTCCTGTTTATAGTAATTTATGTTTTTAAGAAATGACCAGTGTATATGGGAACTGTAAAGAAAAAGTATAAGATGTGTATTATTGTGGTGCCATATGGTGCTGGGAAACATTTTGGGTGGGTGCACCTAAATTAAGTGCAACCAATGTAAAAAAAAGTGAGTCTGGAGCCCTGAAAATACTTGATTAAATGCTCAACATGCGTCACAACCATAAATGGAAATATTATTTCCCAATTCTCTCCATGAAATCCATTTAGTTTGGCTGTAATCCACATCCGGCTGCACATTAGGCAGATTACATGAGGCTGTGAAACACAGAGGATAAAATGGTGATCTCTAAGTGGCTTTTTAAAGTTTCTGACGAATAATGTGGTCGCGTTAGTTTTTCCTCTGGGGGGGGAAAAAAAATAGAATTTTCTGCAGTGACAGTATTTCAAAGTCTAATGGGCACAATTATGTTTTCCTCTCCCAAAAATGGCATGCGTTTTAGGAGATCAACATTCTTGGAAATCCTTTGTTAAAAGCATCAACATGACCCTGATGCCTATTTATTGTACATGCAGTATGTTGTTGTTGTTGTTCAGTTGTCCAGGATGTCGTTTGAGCCTTTTGTGGCACCGCAGCTTTAATTACAGCACGTAGCCACTTTGTGTTGCTGAGCCCATTAAGGCTTTGTTTGTTGTCAACGCATTAGGCTCAACATGCGAGGGACCATTTTTCCTCCGAATGTATTTGGCAGTGATGCACTGGGATGATGATGGTGTTTGATTACACATGCAATCAAAGACTGTACATCGTTTACAGAGTTAGAGAAGGAATCTTGACATTTCTTATCCTATATTTTGGGAGTATAATTTTTCAGTTTATAAAAAAGAATTAATACTGTTTATTAGATGACACTTGAATCCAATACTAAGCCATCAGGCAGCCATGAATGAATGGATCTGGGTTCAACAAATCTGTCACGCCCTTGTTCATTCATTTAAAAATGTGAGCGCTAATTTCCATGTCGACTTGGTTACATAACCGTTCCCTCCTTTCTCTAAACCAGTATGTGCTGGTTTCGATAATATGATGGACGATAATGCAGGAACACATTACTTCCATCGTTTTTGTATGTTTTTTATTTGGTCTTCAGCCCGTTTCTGGCACACAGATTTGCCTTGTGTGAAGCAGAGACTTCCTGTTTCATCCTCCGCTCTCTGTTGTGGGTCCGTGTCTTCCTGAATACATTCTTGGATTTGGGAACAGTGAGCTTGTTTTCGTCCAGGCAGACTGGGACTTGGCTTTGCTTCCTGGGAGAACATAGTAAAGATGGAATATCCCCCACATCTGATAGTAAATTTAGCAGCTGCCATCAAAAGAGAAATCCTTCAGGGTTTGATCTGTTTCTTCCTGCTTCTCTTACTGAATCAACCTGGCCTGTTGGGACAGGCCTCAGTCAGCCTGTGAGATGGTATGCTGTTGTTTTAAAGCACACATGGCCACAATGGTGGAGTTTCTCTCCAGGACACAAATGTACGTCCACATTTCACCGTGGGGGCTTAAAGGTCGGGGGCAGCCAGGAGGAAGGAGCGTATTGACACCCCACCACACTAACAAGGATGAACGTATTGGCTTTCTGTCTTTGCTTATCAGGTGAAATCTGTGTGGAAGTCTTTCACAAATAGGACTTTTGTTTTTAAAACCCTTGAGCTGAACAGAGTGTGTGGTTTGATTAAGATCATCACTTAAAGCAAAAAGCTGATTTAGGGGGGGGGGGGGGGGGTGCCAGGCTTTTGAACCACTAAGTAGTATGCAGTGTAAAACATGCCTCACGGGATGATGTCATGTTTTGAGTTTTGAATGAACGTGACTCACGCTGACATGCATGATTGAATAAGCCGGACTCAGATGATTCATATTATCATGTGAATTACTTTAATTCCTATAAATTGACTCGGTGGGCTTGGTCCAGCGCGCCGCAGCAGCAGTCGAATGGCAGCGAGGAAATGAGGAGTGAGTAGTCACCATTTTAAGGCTCAGGATTAGGTAGGCACACAGAGGATCACAGCTCCCCTGTGTCCATGTGTAGGGTTTAAATGAGGAAATAATGGAGCACTGATCCCCAACCAGGGGGACTTGTACCCCAGTAGGTTTCTCCTATAGTTGCCAGGGGATACGAGGAAAGAATGTGGAGGACCTCAGCTAATTTAAAAGAGTTAGAATGATTGTTTTCAGGAGAAATTAAATGCACAAATAGGATTAGTGATTATCTTCTTTTAGTATGTGTCTGATAATTTGCCAGCTATGTAAGACTGAATGAACAGTACACCAACCAGTCAGCTGTTCCATGAAAACTAGTTGGCATGCAAACACAGGAGTCCAAATGAGTTGGCTGAACAAAGCAAACAAGTCTTGAACAAACTGAACGAAACATTCAACTGTATGAAACATATCGTAATATGATAAAACAATGTCCACTGTTATATAATTAATATTGTTAAATAACGCACCTTTAGAAGGAATTAAAAAGCAGGTAGGTGACAATATTCTGGGAACCACTGTAATCACAGATATACAGCTACGTTGGATGTTCTTGGTCAGTCTGTGGAAAGAAGAACTCCCAATAATGAAAAGGACTAAAGTCCTGGTCCTTGCTAAGAGGAATCCCAATAAAATGGCCTCCCTTGTTTGAAGCCCCTGGGCGGCCACAATGGGGCCTTCCCACCCCTCCTCCTTGTCATATAGGCTACTTTTAAAGGCAGAGGGGATTATCTTCAAACACACATCGTTACTATGCCAAGTATTTGAGAGTGCACACATGCATAATGCTTGGAGGCCCACGGAAGGCTTAGCCACCAGCTAACTCTTAAAATGAAGAGTCAGATGGAAGTAATTATGAGAACTCATGATGTCAACACAAGTCCATCTCTGTGTGTGTTTGAGGCCGAGGAGATGAGGATGTTGTGCATGGCCAGGCAGCTTTCCAGTCTGATTTGTGGTCAGCTTTTGTTCTCAGTTAATGTACGCTTCCATTGGAAAAAAGAAAAGCCTTCCATCTCTCTAGTTTCTTCAGACTTCTTTCTGTTTGACAATACTTTTTGTCAATCTGTCTGATTGCTTGATTGTAGACAATCCGGCAGTGAGGCCTGCTTCAGTAATGCTTTTCATTCAGAAAGCAGAATCCACTTCATCACATCCTCATGTTGCTAATTATTCGTTTCATAGCTTAATCTGCTGCTTATTCATTTCAATTAATAGCGCGATAATTTAAAAATATCTGAAGTTGTACAAATGTCCAAGACTCCCAAAAATGATTGAATGTTGACATTTAAGAAGCTGAATCCAGACGATATTTGTCATTTCTGCTTTAGAGTAAATCTCTACGTTTAAGAAGTGCGACTCATAGAATATCTGCCATTTCTGGCATTTTTTTAAACTACTGAAACTATTAACTGATTTGAAAAACGTATTGCTACCAGCATCCCCATGTTCTGCTCTGCATTGATTGAATTACTTCCTGATTGGATTAAAATGTTTTCGTACCATCTTTACATGTTAACCAGAGAGACACAGCAGCATTCTTCTTTCTCTGTTTTCCCATTGTTATTTCATCTCAGGTGTCTGATTGGTCATTTTCTCAGAATCCTTGTTTGCTGGTGATTTTCACTCTTACAAAGTAAAAAGCTGCTGTTTGTGGTGTGAATGTATGTCGGTATGGATGGAACAACTCGAAAGACTTTAAAGATTTCTGGATGAGCAAGTTTCGACCTGGTGTTAAGCTTTTCTCACCTCGTTATATCCCCCCCCCCCCCCCCGTGTGTGTTGGTGTGTGTGTGTGTGTGTTGGTGTGTGTGTGTGTCCCCCACCCATTCAACAGCCCAGTGTTTTAATCCCATTCACACCGCTTACTGAGCAAATGGTCAATGAAATTAAGTGTGCTAATGTGATTAGAGGAGGTTGTCTTCATTATGTTAATCTTCATGGGACTCTCCTATTAATGTGGGGCTGCAACTAACCATTTTCAATATAGCCAGCTCATTTTCACCATTAATTGTTTCGTGTATAGAAAAAAAACCTATAATTTGCAACGTAACTACTCTTTTCAGCCTTGGATTATTCTGTGGTTTCAACCTCTCAATAGAAATATAGTTTAAGGGTTGTTTTTATTAGGCGTTCGGTTACAACTTCTACAGTCGATTCCCAGCAGGCCAGTTAACCCTTTCATTACACATTGTATCCTATACTTTATATGCTGTATTTTACATTTCAGGCATTTAACGGACACTCATCCAGTTTGGAAACATACAGGTTTTTATACAACACGGCTTTGTTTCCAATCATAGATAACCTCTACAGTAGTTGCGGCCTCAGCTGTTGCCGAGTAATTGTGGCTTTTTCTTTCCTAAACCTCTGTTTTTGTCTGTGTGTGGCACCTAGACGGCAGCCAGAGATGGTTGTGCATTTTATTTACCGCCACATTTGTCTGTCTGTTGGTCTTTCACCACATTAATGCATACAAATGAAAGCTGGATGATAATTTGGGCTTATTTTGATAACACCGTGGTTCTGAATGCTATGGCAGAAACAAATGAAAATCATTTATTTTAAACTTAAAACAAAAAAAGTGAACAGTGCTCTCTGGTTAGTCTTGTAATATGCAGGTTGAGTTTTTTCAGGATTTCCGCTTGTCTTGGTCATGTAACCACTATGCAATTGGGAAAAGGTAATCACTGTTTTTCTTCCTTTGGCTGTGTTAGTCGTGTCGTCCAGGGCCAGAGACGTCTCTCTCTCGTCTGTGGTTTAGAGTAGGAAAGGACATCTAGATGACGCCTGCTTACCTGCCATCATGGCGGGTGGTGAGCAGGTGGACTTTTGGTGGTGAAAAGTCATTTCTCAGTTTGATTATAGATCCTGGAAAATGGGATTTAAAAAAAATCCTCCTTTTGGTTTGAGCTAAAATACCCAGTAACTTCCCAGCTACTGTGCGTGAGGGTGAAGAGTTGAATTCTGAGGTAGAAGGTCGGAGCAGCTCCTCCATGTTGCAAACGTCCCCCTGACTCTGTCTCTGGTGTCCCAGCAGGTGAGGGAGACGGAAACATGGATGCCCATGAAGACCACGCAGACGGTCGCTATGTCAACACACCGTGACGACCTGGAGTCATCGGGAGACTCCACCAACGGCTCCGACTTCGGCTTCACAGATGACGAAGACAAAGCTGACGGATACGATGGAGACGAAGACGACGAAGATGACGACGACTACTATGACGAGGACGAGTACGATGAGTTCTCGGGATCCGGCGACGGAGGTCAGTCTCTACAAACGTTTCTGAACACTTTTAAATCATTTCAATTGCATCATGTAATTAAGGCTTAAATTTAGATATAAAACGATTCAAACTAAATGAATAATCTGCTTGTTTCCACAGCAACAACTGTGTCACCTGGAAGAGAGTCCAATCCATCCGTGAAGGTGAGAAGTGTTCTTTGATTTAAGCTAAAAATGGAGAATACTGAAGTAGAAAATGATCATTCACCTGATTGCATTTCCATTTTTTTTTATGTAATTCTGGTTTCAAGTGTTTCATATTTCTCCCCTTCCATTAATCTGCAGCAGAGATCATATTGATAGCAAATCATAGCTTTACCTAAGGTTCACTTCTCACATCATAACTGTGCACTATGCAGACTAAATCCAAAGGGTTTAGGGGCAGTGTGATGGTTCTAAGCTTAAATCCCTGTCTTCATCCTCAGCCTGCCGTAAACGACAACAAGATCCCCGAGGAGGAGCGCACAGCGCGGCCAACCATCAACGAGTTGGACATCATCCAGAACCGCAACGAAATCCCCCTGCTGACAGCCGAGGCAGAGCCCAGCGACGAGCACCCATCCAACGTCCTCATGTCCCACGCCAGCGAAGACAGCATCTTTAACAAGACGGAGGTCCTCGCAGGTCAGTACCCATCCTGAATGGATGTCCATGTCTTGATGTTTCAAGCAGCAGGGAAAGGAATGGGAAGGGAGTGTTTTTAAAGGTGGTTTAAGGACATCAGGCTTCTTATCCAGAATCAAAATAAAACACGCTTATCTAGTGTTTAAAAAGCAAGACAAAAGTCCTTGAGAAATAAGTTCCGAGGGTATCCTGTTATTTACATTTAGGATGGAAACAACCGTATCAAGACGAGAGGAATTTAGAAATCTCTGCAGTTTCTTTTACTTTTATATTAATAGAGATTAAATGCTGCGTGCACATACTTTTCTTCCAACCCAAAGTTATAGTGAGGGATGATCTGATACTTTATATTGACGGAGTTCATTCCAAAATAAATTCCTTCTGTGCTAAAGGTGTCATAAAAAATAATGATGTATGTAGCAGCATATATGTTTCTGGCACATTGTAATAACAATGGTAGATATGAAATCTGACACTTTCTGAGCTTAAAGTGGAGCTCAAGCATCATCTCCAGAGTCTGTCTTCTGCATGGGGACATTTAATAGTGAAACAGGATAGGAGGCGGGACATAATGTCGATTGGATGGTTGAAAAAATTAGCTCAGTGCCTTCTGTAGCTCTGATTGATCGATGGATGTTATTGGTTGGTACTAGCTGATGTAAGCATGAGTCGTAGTTTGTCTTCCAGGGAGAAAAAGATACTGGATTTTGACATCAAAGTGTTTATAGCCAATATCAATCCATTGATATACGACCACGTCCTCGGGTCACACACACCTTAGAACCTCAAGTTACTGAGTATTTTGCATCCTCATTTTCTCTTCCAGCTCTGATCGCGGGCGGCGCCGTCGGCCTGATGTTCGCCATCCTCCTCATCCTCCTCCTCATCTACCGCATGAAGAAGAAGGACGAGGGCAGTTATGAATTGGGGAAGAAGCCCATCTACAAGAAAGCCCCCACCACAGAGATCTACGCATAGATCCTGGACTCCCCCCCACACACGCACACACACACACCTCACCCCCTTAACCCTTAAAAACCCAATCAGGGCCAGCGTCTGGCCTCCCAGTGCCTCATCATCATCATCATCCTCAGACCTCCTCCTCCACTTTTGTTCAGCGGGTTGGCGCTGGCTAACACATCAGGAGAGAAGCCCCGACCACACAATCGATTGACTGACTCCTCCTACCTGATGCATGCTAAAATTACTGGTGCTTTCTCAACCAATCCGAGGCATTGTTGGTCCTCTCATCCCTCTTTTGGTTTTTTCAAACATGGAAAAACCGAGCAACAGGAGTGGACTATTTCAGCTGCGGTACACAGTCCTTTGTTCCATATTATTTTGTCCCCATGTCAAGAGAAAAAACAACAACAACAGAACTTACAACTGAGGACTTGGAGAACTCCCTTTCCTCATTGTTTCCCCTCCTCTTCTTTCCCCACCTTCCAGTTAAAAACACTAACACTGTGCAATGAGTCTTTGTCCAGGTATTTATTTTCCCTCTCCGTTATTCCTCTGAACCCGTTTCTTGGACTGCAGCTTCTCGCATGACTGTAGCAAATGGCTTTTTATGTGAACATTTTTATGAGAATTTTTTTTAAAGAACTCCTTGTAATGCAGAGAGATTTCATTTTTTTTTCTATTAAAGATCCCATCACGATGGGTAAGAATTGAACTCACTTCGTTCAAATTCATTTTGATTTGAGAAAATGCACGTCACTTGATCGCTGTGTAGATTCATGCTCAGAAGGATGTTGATTTTTATTCTTCTGTGATTACGAGAGAGGGAGAGAGAGGTTGTATTTGCAAATCGTTGTTTTCTGCCTAATTTCGCCTGCACAAAGTACAGAACACCCGTAATATAATTCAGTTCATATTGTGTAAATTCACAGATTCAGTGAGAGTTTATTAAAACCAACATCAAATACTTTTTTTGTCTTTTAAACCTTCTGGCACGTTTCTTTTTTTTTTTTTTTTTCCTTCTGTGAGTCCCATCGGTCTGTCACGTAGCGCCTGATAAGTAAGCTAAGCTAATCTGGAAAAAGATTTGAAAATACTGTATGACCCAGGTCACACACACACACACACACACACACACACACACACACACACACACACACACACACATGGTTGCTTTGCAGTGCAGTGTGTTGTCCTTTTAAAAACCTGGAGGATGTTTTACCACTATAATGATTACCGCTGTGCCTCCAGGGTCTGTTTTCTGTTATTGTGGTGAACTCGACTGGAGTCGAACCAACATGCTTCTACATGGCGACACACCTACATTCCACACACACACACACAATTTGAACACCATGACGCCTGAAGCTGCTGACCCTCAACAACAACACCCGAGCTGAAAGGAATAGTTTGACATCTTGGCGCAGAGTTAAGATGAGACGATATCAATATGACGCTACAGTAAGCAGATGGTTAGCTTAGGAAATGGAGGGGAGCGGCTAACGTGGCTCTCTCCCAACAACCCAAGACAGTTGTATGATCGTGTTAATGATGCGGTATGTTGACAATAGTTAGAAAAATGTTGTTTCCCTTTGAAGTTGCCGTTGTTTGCAAGACGAAAACTTTCAGTCCCGATGCCTCTGATATGACCTTTCTAAGTTAATTAGTAGCACATTTAAAACTTAATAACAAATATAAAAAGCGTTGTAAAAATGACAATTCCCATCATCAAACTATCCATTTCACTCTGCCTCCTATCTTTGAATCTTTCCCCGTCATGGTGCTCACATATTTATCATACATTAACTCTAATATCCATGTATCCAGTAAAGTTTGTGATTATTTTTACAGTGAAAAGACATTTTGCGCTCTGTGATCGGAGAAACTGGTAGTTTTGGTACTTTCTGTTGTTTTGTTGTTATTTTGTTAAATCATGGGGTTGATTCTTTCTCAATAAGCTAGAGCAGCAGTTTCATAATTCCATGATGGGGTCTGAGCGATCTGAACGCCATGATGAACGGCTTTGATGCTCACATTTCTTCGCTGAAGGCAGCAGCACACAAACCGGTCTACCAAGGATTTGTATATAGTCATTGCATAAAAATAAAACAAAACAAATATGAGCTTGGTACTTAGCCACATCCTGGCAACAACCATTACTACCAAATATTTAAAATGCCAAATTGTTTTATTTTGTTTCCCCCCAGCAGTAACGTTCATGTGATTTACTGTAAATGTAAAAACTGTTTTGATACTACAGACGCTAATACTAACGCGCTCCTCTCATTGATCTCCAGTGTTTGTTTGTTTTTTCCTCTAGTAGATAAAGTTGTTACCTTTTTTTTTTGTATTAATTTAACTGTCAAATTATTTTATTGCCTTCTTTCAGGTTGGGGTGTTTTCCCCCTTTTTAAGCTGATGTATATGTGATTTTAAAAGTTTTATATACACTAGTTTGAGATTTTCAGAGGCAAATAGTTTTGAAACTTTTTATTTTGTAAGAGTTTCTATTATCTTTTAGACTTTTTTTTTTTTTGCTTTTGTATTTATGTTTTATTTTGTTTATTTGTAGAAGGATTGCTTATGTGGTTGCCGTTCATCTCGTTGTTCAGGGGATGTGATGAGCCATGTTGTCAAGTAGCAGACCTGGGTTGCTCACTAGCTGGAACAGCTTTTTGGGAGAATGTTGTCTTTGGAGCCAAAATTGATCCTGGTACATTTGCTAATATGTATTTTGAAATTCAACATCTTGATGCTGGAGTTCAAACCGTTTTACTCCCAAGAAACGGACCGCTTAATCAAGAAAACAGTGCTACTTGTATCGGCGAGTATCATCTGACCTCAGACAAACGCCGATTAGATTTGGACATGAAAACCTACGATTTCAGCTGGTAATCATCCGCAGGTCTGGACAGTGAGCATGGAAGAGATACGTATGTTCTGCTGCTTAATGTCACAAACACCACATGTGAATCACCAATGAGTGGAGAAGCCAATGAATCATTGGTTTCTGCATGCAGGTTCTGATTTATTATTGGAAATAAAGCTATTTTTATGCACATTAACATTTCAAAAATGCTGTCGTTGATTTATCTCCTGAGAGACGGGATGCCTCTTGAGTCCTTATCATGTCACTCGTTAACAAAAGTCAACAGAAAATGTCATGAATTGGAATGGTGACCACTGACCATGTAATTATCAGGCAGAAACCTCCAGTTCTGAAAAGTGAACCCAAAGTGCCTTAAACTTGCTTTCTCCCTTCTGGCCATCAGGGGGCGACTCCTCTGGTTGCCGAAAGATGCCGGACTGCATAGAAGTCTGAGAGAATTATCCTATTTCTCTCTTGATGTATTATATCAGTAAATATTGTAAACATGAGTTTATGGTCTCAATCTCTAGTTTCAATTCTTCTTCAATCCAGCATGATGTTCATTTAGTACATCATGGTCCATTTAGAGTCAAATAAAGCAGGGGATGCATTAGGGCGGGGCTATGCTGTGATTGACAAGTCTCTACCACTACCCATGCTACCAATGCTATTAGCTACTAACATGACTTTAACGCCAAATATGGTCACTTCCTTCAATGGTTGCAAAATTCCAAGATTCGATCCCCGGCTCCTCCTAGCTGAGTGCCTGGTGTCCCTGAGCAAGACACCTCACCCTAATTGCTCCTGATGAGCTGGCTGTCGCCCTGCGTGGCTGACTCTGCCGTCAGTGTGTGAATGTGTGTATGAATGGGTGAATGTCAGTCATTCCTGTAAAGTGCTTTGGATAAAATCGCTATTTAAATGAGGACCATTTACCTCACCATGACATACTTCTATTTATATATACAGTCTTCGTAAATATACATTTAATAACACATACAGTAGGTATAATTTAATTTTAAAAAATCGAATCAATTGCAATGATATAAATATAATACAAATATAATAACCTCAGATGGTGAAAGTAATACTCACTATTTCCACTTTAGTAAATATCTAAGTTGTGTATTAAAAATGAACTTGATTTAAGTGATAATTTTACAGAATGGTGCATTTGAGAATAATAAAAAGTGATTATTGGATCGGTCTGCGCTATGGTTTTGTGGGTAGCACTGTGTGGAGTTGGCATGTCTCTACAAGCTGTGATAGACTGGTTACCTGTCTGTCTCTACATGTCAGCCCTGTGATAGACTGGTTACCTGTCTGTCTCTACATGTCAGCCCTGTGATAGACTGGTTACCTGTCTGTCTCTTCATGTCAGCCCTGTGATAGACTGGTTACCTGTCTGTCTCTACATGTCAGCCCTGTGATAGACTGGTTACCTGTCTGTCTCTACATGTCATACATGATAAGCAGTAGAAGATGGATGGATGGATGGATGGACATTATTGGATCATTATTATTGTATCTGCAGCTGGTAAATTTTTTTTCTGATGGTTAGTTTAATCAGTTATAATACAATAGTTGATAAGATTTTGTATTGATATTCTAAATCTGCAACGTTTTGAAATGAATGTCGTGGAGTAAATAGTAGGTATGCATATTAAATGGAAATACTAATGTATAGGTACCTGGACTCTGTACTTAAGTAGCTAGTTACTTTCCACCCCTGAACCTGGGTTTCGTGGTGCATGAGAGTCGCTGCCACATCATGACTTTCCCAGCCCTTTGACGACATTCCCAGTGTCAGATTTCCTCCATTGTTCCTCGTGGCCAGGACTCACCTGTGTCTTTTTGTCTGAAGTTCGCTGTCACAGACACAAAGGAAGGACAGGAGACGAACTGCAGCAGAAGCATATGGATGTGTTGACAGAAGAAACAGTAAAGAAACTATACCTTGTAGAGATCTTCAGAGATGTACAAAGCCCAGAGGGTGTTGATTTCAACTTATCAGAGCAGCTTTGGATTACAAACAAAACAAAACCCTCCAGTTTCATGAGAAAGACACTGAATCCTGGTCAGCTTCAGGGTGGCTGACCTATGACCTCTACACAAGAGTAAAGTTTCACTTAAAAAAGAGACAAGCAATGAAGAAATGAATGTTTTGACAAAACAAACATTCGTCAAAAAATAACATTTGGTTATAGGGATCCTCCTGTGATCCTTTGGGACCTTGTTCCATAAAAGAATATGTATGGTAGTCAATGATGAGACACAAATAAAGATTTGGACCTCTTTGAATTTTATTATAAATTACAAATATGTTTGTCAATTCAGAAAGTCCCACAACTTACATCACCAACACAGCCGTTAGCATGTCTTGCTAGCTAGCTAGCTAACTTAGCTACGTTCCATCGCTAATTTAACGTTATCTTAGCTGATGTGTTTTATCCAGAGACTCTTTTTATCAGCAGGAAGAGAAAGAAGGAGAGACACCTGTTGTTATAGTAACGTTACATCCTGGTACCCAACACACAGAGAGACCTGTTGTTATAGTAATGTTACATCCTGGTACTGAACTCACAGAGAGACCTGTTGTTATAGTAACGTTACATCCTGGTACCAACACACAGAGAGAGACCTGTTGTTATAGTAACGTTGGATCCTGGTACCCAACACACAGAGAGACCTGTTGTTATAGTCACGTTACATCCAGGTACCCAACACACAGAGAGACCTGTTGTTATAGTAACGTTGGATCCTGGTGCCCAACACACAGAGAGACCTGTTGTTAGTGTGAGTAACGTTACACCCTGGTACCCAACAAACAGAGAGACCTGTTTTTATAGTAAAGTTACATCCTGGTACCCAACACACAGAGAGACCTGTTGTTATAGTCACGTTACATCCAGGTACCCAACACACAGAGACCTGTTGTTATAGTAACGTTACATCCTGGTGCCCACCACACAGAGAGACCTGTTGTTATGGTAGCGTTACATCCTGGTACTGAACACACAGAGATACCTGTTGTTAGTGTGAGTAACGTTACATCCTGGTACCCAACACACAGAGAGACCTGTTGTTATGGTAGCGTTACATCCTGGTACTGAACACACAGAGATACCTGTTGTTAGTGTGAGTAACGTTACATCCTGGTACCCGACACACAGAGAGAGATGCCACTCACCTCACTGTTGGTAGAAAGTCTTTAGAATTATGTCTTTTCACAGTTTCTCCCAAAATAAGGTCCGATGGTGTTTCCACAGGTAGGGTCGGGACTTAACCTCACTACTAGAGGAGGCACTTCTGGTAATGTGTAGGAAACAGTAATAATAATATAATAGTGTATAACCTTAAAGCAGAGATTGAAATAGTTACAGTTAGTGAACAAACACAGCAGTTTTACCCATCTTGTAGACATATTTCTGATCACACTACCAGTGTGGGGACTGGCTTTCCTTTAGGGGACAAAATGTATGTCCCTATAACGTAAATTACCACATTTAAAGGAGAAATCCGGTCATTTTTGACCCCATGACTGGGACGGACGAGCGCCCAGCACGTTACTAGCTGAAGCTATGTTGCTATGTTGTAACAGTCATACATATGGACGTAACAGCTTCATGGAGTTATTACGGACATGACGACTGCACTGCTCGGTCGTTTCTTTATGGATACAAAATCAAAACTACGTGAAAAACGTTTTCGTTTCTGCGGTGACTGGGAGGGACGACAGGCACTCGGCTGTCTACTGCTAATGTTTACTCTACGTGGTGATTTGAGGTGAGTAACTTCATGCTAAAACACACATATTTATGTCGTTTTGCCACACTATTTGTGCTAAACGAGCGCCGTGATGTCTCGTACGGACACAACCCGTGTTGCATAGGTATTGGAATTGTTTTCTGTGGCCCAGGAAAGCAGATACAACGGTGCCCCAATGGGTTAGCACTGTAGCGAGTCTGGAAGGCTGCCAGGCAGGTACAGATCTCGGGCTAGGCAACGTCAATTTTTGTCGGGTTTTTTTGCTTCTAATAAGTCGGGATGACCCTGAGGACAACGGACATGGGGTCAAAAATGACCGGATTTCTCCTTTAAGGCTCAAGGAAATGAATGTAAGTCAATGTAATGTCCCCAAAAGTTATGAAAACACAACTGTGTGTGTGTGTTGGTGTGTGTGTGTGTGTGTGTGTGTGTGTTATTGACATTCATACAGAGCTAACAGACAAGCTGTGTCCTGTCGTCCTCTTTTCTGCGGGGAAAAACACACTCATAGGTGACGGCGAACACTGACGAATACAACACGCACACACACACACACACACAGACATTCCAGCACAAACATATATTCATAAATTGTCTTTCCACACATACACTCATGCTTTCTTTCATATTAATACACACAAACACACTCAGGTTGAATCAGGTCTGAGGGGCAGACGGGGACAACTTTGCAGTGGACTTGTTTGTTTGTTCAGACTTTGCCGGAGCCAAAAACAAATAATGACGTAATTTTACATTTTGGTGACATCTTCTTTGGGTGACTTCATTCTCTTTGATCCGGCTCCACCTGGATACGCCTGCACTGCTGCTTTTTCGATGCTGAGGAGGTACAGAGCTGAGCAGTACTGTTTGCTCATTCATGTGCGTGTTTGCATGTAATTAGTACACTGTATGACAGCAACATTGTCGGGACTCTCCTCCCGTCTGGAAATTTCTGGTCCTCACAAAGTTAATTTGGGGTTTAATGTTGAGGGCTGTGTTTACAGTTGAGGCAAACAAATTACAAAACATACGTGTTCACGGAAAATGCCAGACAAAATGTTGCCTCACGTTAGGAGGGGATACAGTATTCATTCAAGTATGTATGTACCCTATTTAACAAAATCTATGCAATGTTAACAATAAACTGATAAAAAGGGCACTCAAATAACTACCTAATGATGGTGATATATAAAAAGGTCTGTCTGCAAGACAACAACCAACTTCCTTGGTGCTAGGCTACGCTTAACATTGTAGCTTCTCCATCAACGCTCCAAATAAGGTAATCTAGACATAAATACAGCAGCAACCTTGTTGTTTGGACCACAGACAGTCTCTGGTTTCTCCACATAGTCTGGTCTGGTCTCTGGACTAATGTGAGCTACTATCGTAGACCTCTGGGGGACCACAAGACAGTCTCTGGTTTCTCCACATTGTCTGGTCTGGTCTCTGGACTAATGTGAGCTACTATTGTAGACCTCTGGGGGACCACAGACAGTCTCTGGTTTCTCCACATTGTCTGGTCTGGTCTCTGGACTAATGTGAGCTACTATTGTAGACCTCTGGGGGACCACAGACAGTCTCTAGGTTTCTCCACATTGTCTGGTCTGGTCTCTGGACTAGTATGAGCTACTATCATAGCAACAACAAAAATAACAATACAACATGTTAGACAATGTTTGGCAAATATCTGAATTTGCCAAATTCATTTTTACCTTCATGTTCTGAATATTGAAAAAGCAAATCAGAAGTTACACTGATGTTACTCAGTACATTAGTAGTATTTTTACTAAATACTTTCTTACTCTTACTCAAGTAACTATTTGGATGACTACTTTTGACTTCAACTTGAGACATATTATTTGAAAGTAACTCTTACTTGAGTACAGTTTTTGGTTCCTCTGGGATACTTTGGTGCTGGAGGAACCATCACAGGATTGTTAAGGATAATCCGATTCATCCCTTGGAGACGATAAATGACCACAACTCATCCAGTGGTTGTTGAGATGTTACAGTTTGAAACAAAGTGGTGGATGCATCAGCGCTGCCGTCCCCAGAGCTGCAGCACCAGCATAGAAACCGTATTGGGTATAATTTGTATGGTTTGTGTTTCGGGCTCTTCACATATAGAATTAACACATTCTTTTCTTATCTAGGTCTGTTTTGACAATCTTTGACAGTAAACACCTTCACACACAATCCCGTGTGTCCTTTTATGGGAATTTCCAAAACATGTTTCACCAGGCAGAGTGTTGTTTTCTTTTCTTTCCCATGAGCTCTTCCATTACTGTGCATCTCAAAGAACATTTCAACATCTCCCCGTCACTTTATCTGCCTCCATCTCTGCTGCTCTCTGCTTTTATAAAGAAGGAAACACGATCCGTCACGACTCTGCAACTGTTTGATTACACATTGTTTTCCAGAGCCTGGGGCAAACGGAACAAGATGGCAAATCATGAAAACAAATTGCATCAGAATTAATCAAATAATTGTATGTTTTATTGATAATATCGGCAAGATACTTTGTTTAAAATGTTTTTTTTTCTTCTCAGCAGTAAAGAGTTAGGACCAGCGTTAGAGCTAACCCTCACACTGAACACTAGACGTCTTACTAAACTCAACATCTGTGCTTTAGCTTTCACATGGACTTATTAGGCTACACATAGCCTAGATTGAGAGCACAGGTTAATTACATCATTAAAAATGTATAAGCCGTTGCAAATAGGTCTCGCCTAAGACTAGACATCTACTAATCCAGAATAACCCAATTCAAACTAAACATATCAAACATAGTTTAGACATCAAACTTGAAATCAGACTTTAAAATGCTGAAATCTTGTGGCGAGATTCACTTACTTGAATAGAATCTGTGTAGAATACACAGTGGGTCCAAAAAAACACAGGACTTTAACCCACTGTGAAACAACCAAAAAGTTGCTATTTTGTCACGCCAGTTGTGCGTTACATGAATTGTTAACGTTGGTAGTAATGCGACTCATTAGTCAGACAAGTTAACATCAACCACGCTCTTTTCCTAATCCAACTAAGTGGTTTCGTCATTTTGTCAACTTCACTTGAAGTTTATTTTACAAAGACCTTATTCATGTAATGAACGCATATTGACGTGATGAAGTGAAAAGGGAACGCAGAGCGTCATAGTTTGAAGCTTTAGAGCTCCGACCAAACTGAAGTATTTAAATCTTTGGAATTGGAGCGTGTTGGATGTAACCCCTCCCACTCTCTCACTAAGTGGTGATTAGCTTACTTAGTCAGGTTTGGGAAAAGAGCCGGGTTGACGTTAACTTGACTGACTAACGAGTCACATGACTATCAATGCTAACGATTCACGACTGACGTGACTTGACGTAATGTCAACTTTTTTTTCATTTCATACAGGACATTCACTGCGGTCTCTGTCCTGTGTTTGTTTGACCTGCTGTGTGTTAAAGGTCACCAATGTTTAACTTGACATGAAAGGTTTTGCTCTGTTCAGCCTCTGAATATCATCGACGTGGTTTCTGTGGCTCCCATCTACGTCACACTGGTGTTTGACATTTTTCCCATGTTCCTCTTGTCTCTTCATGACGTGGATTCGTACAGCTTCCGGATAAGTGCAAAATCTTCACTCCTGTTAAAATATTTCCAGCGCATGCAGATGTGTCTGCTGCCTCAGTTCCTGTCCACCTGGAAGATTTGCATTGTGTTCATTCTGAACATGCCTCCAGCCACTCTCGTCTCTGACGTCGTCAGCAGGACTGGAGGCCCCTTCTCCGATCGGATGTGTTCTGTCATGTTGGAAGTTTCTGATCTCGGTGAATTCGACGTCATCTGAAAGTACCCAGCATGCCCCGATTTGTCTGTTATTGATTATTTGCATCTGGCAAAAATGACGTCCTTCTTCCTGCTGTGCTAATTTAAATGTGTGGAGGAAGAAAGGGAACAGCTGTTATCACATGTTTATGATAACTTGTTCTCCCTACTGAGGGAAATTCAAGCGTTTTATTATTAACTTTTCCTCATTGCTGGAGATTAAACAGCCTTTTACCTGAAACTGGGACATTCTAGTTTCAGGTTTACATTTTTGTTCCCACAGACAACCAAACACTTTTGCTGTATTTGTTTCCTCCAGTACACCTTCAATCAGGAGTTCATGTTTCAAACCAAACCCATCAAGGGTAAGCATGGTGACTTTCAAATGGGTCCCTTGACCTCCTTCAGGGGATCTACGGTTTTCCTCATTATTTCTGAGCAGTTTCCACAACAGAATTTCCACAACATAAAATATGATTTGGTGTTCCTCAACGTCTTGTTGTCTTAATGTGGTATTTGGGGAGATTTTTTTATTCATTTTCAAGTAGTACAATTAGGGCTGGGCGATAAAACGACAAAGATACATATCGCGAAATAACTTTTCCTCGATAGAAATATGAGACACGCTCGATACAATTTCGATAGAATTCATTCGTCCATGTTTTGACGGACATAAGGCGGTGCGCCGAAAATCGCGAGCGATCCGCGCACCCCCGTTCAGACCAGACGCGTATTTCTCTGCAGCGGTCGACAAGCGCTTCTGCTCAGCTGTTGTTCATTCAGAGCTATTTTTTCCCATTAAACCCCATAAAATTAATACGCCATGTTTCTGTAACCAAGAAGTTTGTAAACTTCTTGTATTTATCCGTTCTCTCTCTCTGAGTGAGAGAAAGAGAGCGAGAGAGAGAGGGACACACACACAGACAGAGAGTGTGTATGGTAGAAGACAGTAGGCTAGTAGTGCAGATATACCGTTGAAATACACATTTTTTTATCTACTCTTCACATTTATTAAGTGTATTGTCTCTTCCTGTTTCCCAGTGCGAGTTGAGATACACAACTATGATCGCGTTTGTCAATCGTGGTATTTTATTTTGAAAATTGCTTTTATTTTGAAAATTGACCAGATTGTTTCGTGTTTCTCTGTGTGATTTCCTGCCATAATTGACGCGTTCACTCGCGGCACGCGCAAAAAATAGAGCAGACGCCGAAACGATCGCTTCACGGCGCGGGAGGGCCGCGCGTATTCGCAGCGCTCCGCGTCCAGTGTGAACGACACCATAGCTTAACAGGGGCGCCGAATGGAAGCGGGCTTCGCTACGCGTCTATTTGCGGCGCTTCCGCGTCCAATGTGAACCTGGCGTAAGAATAGCCAATCATAATTAAGTAGCGCTGCACCGAACCAATCATGCTGGAATAGAGCCACGTCAAGTTAGGTTGACGCACACAGCACACGTAATAGTAGTTTGATTTATATATCGTGATATATATCGATATCGACTGATATGAAAAAAAATATCGTATCGGGATTTTTTCCCATATCGCCCAGCCCTAAGTACAATATTGTTAAATTCAGCACCAAATCAGTGAAATGAATGGTATCATCCCCCAAAAAATGTGCTGCAATTAACGTTTTCAAAATTAATTGTAATTCATTTAATTATTAGTTAGTTTTTTATTTACGATGCGAACAACTTGACAAACATTGCTGCAAGCTGCATCTTAAATTAGGTTCCCAGCTTTCAGATGATGTAGACCATCAAACTATGTGGCATCTACTGCTGTCTCCCCCAAAGAAAAAGGCAAAACCAGGTCTATGTGGGTCTGTGTGGGTCTGAAAGGGTCAAAGAGTGAGGAACGTATAGTTGTCTCTTCTCTTCAAAATCAGTGGATGCCAGTGAGAAATGAGAAGCTGCTTTAGTTCACATCTGTCTGCATCAAGGATTGTTTTATAAATTTGAAAAAATGTGCATACTAATCTCCCATAGATCAGCTATCAATTTAAGTCAGATAAAATGTTCCATATCCACAAATTCAAATCAGCAATGACAAAAATATTTGCTGTAAATTGCCACATGTGCAACATCTTAGACCACATAACTGCTTTCTTGTGATATTAAATAAAGCTGTATTAACTTGATGAAAATCTAAATAATCTCTGTACATTCGCTAAAAATAAAATTATGAAAATAATTTAGTGCCAATTCAGTTCCGTTCTGTTCAAAACTGCTGCCATGTTTAAAACAACACCTGACAAAAAACAAAACCTGACAGATCTGTTTCACATTACAGCCTCATTACATGGATTTTTCCTGCTACATTTGGGGTCATGTAATTTTCCTCAATGAACTTGACCTTACTTTTAAAATTCCCTGCATGTGAAAGTAATTCTTTGAAAACCAAGAAATGGAATTTGTGATGTTTTTGTAAGTTTGATTTAATAGTGAGGAGTGAGACCTATTTACCGAGGACGTCACACAGACATGGAGGAAGTTGGGGGTCTTAAATCTGTCAACACCCTCTCAGAGGTCAGAGGTCAGGTGACGGGGGATTACAGGAAATGAAGTTGTGTGCAGGCTGAAGGATCAGTGTGTGTGTGTGTTTATATGACTTGATAGCTGCTCCGTAACAACAACATTCAGGCTGAAGAGCAGGGGCCTGTACTACGAAGCGAGTTCAACATACCCAGGGTATCTTTCAGAGATCCAGCTTAAGTAACCCTAACAAAGGCAATCGGAGATAAGTGGTCACACGAAGCTGGTTATCAACTCATTAAGTCAACCCGGGGATTACCTGTCCAGCAATGAGCGCGTGCACATGAAAGAGGCAGGGTTTGGACCATATGACCAATCACAAACATGGATCAGTCTACGGGCAGCGGAGCGCCATATTTCACGTACGAGGAGCGAACCATAATCTTACAGAAATACAAAGAAGTTTCATCTGCCAAATGCAGGAAGGACAGCTGGCAAAAACTCGCTGACTGTGTGAATGCGGAAGTCGTGTTAATAGTATTAGTAGTATAATATGACTGCCCCATCAGAAGGACACAAGAAGATTTGACTGATTGAATGACATCAGTAATTTCGCTGATAGCTTAGTGGTAGAGTTTGTCTGAGTCCACATTTTGTCTGGAGAAAGGAAGGAAGCTGCTTTGTCTCTTGTTGGTAAGTCAGAAACTAATTGTAGATTTGAGTTTAGGCATTGTGTGAGTAAAGCTAGTGGTAACATTTAGTCTAGTATTGATAGCTTGTTGTTGAAATTCTTGTGAAGCTGTCTGTGCTAAGTGAGCAATCAGCTTGTTTTTGAGCCAGCTCACCTGTAGTGAATAGACTTGATTAGAGGGAAGGAGGAGCCACAGTCAGAACTTAAGGGGCAGCAGTAACTCTCTTCAAACCACATTTTGTCTGGAGAAAGGAAGGAAGCTGCTTTGTCTCTTGTTGGTAAGTCAGAAACTAATTGTAGATTTGAGTTTAGGCATTGTGTGAGTAAAGCTAGTGGTAACATTTAGTCTAGTATTGATAGCTTGTTGTTGAAATTCTTGTGAAGCTGTCTGTGCTAAGTGAGCAATCAGCTTGTTTTTGAGCCAGCTCACCTGTAGTGAATAGACTTGATTAGAGGGAAGGAGGAGCCACAGTCAGTACTTGCGGTAAATTGAGCACTTAAAAGGCTGTCACTTCAGCGTCAGCTGCAGCGTCGGGCCATCAGAACAAAGACATCTGAACAAAGACAAGGGAGTCTATCTGTGGGAGTCAAGACATCTGAACAAAGACAAGGGAGTCTATCTGTGGGAGTCAAGACATCTGAACAAAGACAAGGGAGTCTATCTGTGGGAGTCCATCGAGGAAGCCCATTGAGGTAGGTATAACATCTCAACCCCCCCCTCGCAGCCATGTGTCTTATCCCAGTCAGGACATCGCACTGGAGAAGATTTTACCGAAGTCCCTTCACTCGAGGCTGTAACCCATCCAATCTCTGCTACCCACCACTCTCCACCGGTAAGGAACTTGAAGTACTAGGAGGGCTTTGGAACTGCCAGTCTGCAGTCAAGAAGGCGGACACCATCTCAGCCTATGCCTCCCTGCAGACTCTCCACTTCCTGGCCCTCACGGAGACCTGGATCACCCCAGAAAACACTGCCACTCCAGCTGCCCTTTCAACTGCCTACTCGTTTTCACACTCCCCAAGACGAACAGGGCGAGGAGGAGGAACTGGGCTCCTCATCTCACCCACATGGTCCTACCAGGTCCTTCCTCTCGACCACCTACCCCGATCTACGCTTGAATTTCACGCCGTCTCTGTCACGCTTCCTTCCAAACTCAACATCATAGTGATCTATCGCCCACCCGGTCCTCTTGGTGACTTTTTGGATGAGATGGATGCCCTCCTGAGCTGCTCCCCTGATGATGGCACACCACTCGTCGTCCTCGGTGACTTCAACATCCACCCGGGAAAGCTGCATTCATCTGAATTCATAGACTTCTTTTCCGCTTTTGACCTTACACTGTCCCCCTCTCCACCAACTCACCGGGCCGGGAACCAACTTGACCTTGTCTTCACAAGATCCTGTGACATCTCGGTACTCTCTGTTACCCCGCTCACCGTGTCCGACCACCACTTTGTGTCTTTCTCCATCCCCATGAAGCCCACCTCATCCATCCACTCTACGCCTCGAATGGTCACCAGCCGCCGCAACCTGAAATCCCTCACTCCCTCCGCTCTCTCCTCAACTATTATCTCCTCGCTCCCATCCTCGGAACAGTTCTCCTTAATGTCTACTGAGGAAGCCTCCTCTATCCTGATGTCCTCACTCTCCTCTTCTTTGGACACACTCTGTCCCCCAATCTCACGACCGGCGCGATCATCTCCCGCCCCTCCCTGGCTGTCTGAACCTCTGCGAACCAACAGATCATTGTTGCGAGCGTCAGAGAGAAAATGGAAGAAATCGGGACAGCACGAGGACCTTGCTCACTACCACCTCCTCCTCTCTGACTTCACCTCAACTGTTTCGGCAGCCAAATCTGCCTTCTACCTGGCTAAGATCAACTCTTCTGCCTCCAACCCCAGGAAACTCTTCTCCGTGTTCTCTTCCCTCCTCACCCCTCCTGCCCCTACCCCCCCTTCCTCCCTTACTGCCGATGACTTTGCAACTTACTTTACCAAGAAAGTACATGACATCAGCTCCTCATTCACGCCTATTCCCTCCCAGAAGACATCTCCCCCAACTCTCAACTCGGATGGTCTTACCAGCTTTAGCCCCCTCACCTCTGAGGACGTCCACGCACTTGTTACATCTAACCGCGCCACCACCTGCTCCCTTGACCCGATTCCCTCCTCTCTTCTCCAGGACATCTCACACGACATCTTGCCATTCCTCACCACCCTGATCAACTCCTCCCTCACCTCAGGTGTCATTCCAGCGGATTTTAAGACCGCTATCGTGAAGCCTCTCCTTAAAAAACCCACCCTAGACGCTACTGACATTCAAAGCTACAGACCTGTATCTCTTCTTTCATTCCTCTCTAAAACCTTGGAACGTGCCTCCTACAACCAACTGTCATCCTATCTCTTGCGGAAAAACCTCCTAGACCCTAATCAATCAGGATTCAGGACTGCTCACTCCACTGAGACGGCCCTCCTCACAGTGACCGAGTCCCTGCGAGACGCCAGAGCCTCGTCCCACTCCTCCGTTCTCATTCTCCTCGACCTATCTGCTGCATTCGACACAGTCAACCACCAAATCCTCCTCTCCACTCTGGCTGAACTTGGCATAACTGACTCTGCTCTCGCCTGGTTTACATCATACCTGACAAACCGCACCTTCCAGGTCACATGGAATGGCTCTATGTCCAAACCCTGCTCTCTGGACACGGGCGTCCCTCAAGGCTCAGTATTAGGACCGCTTCTGTTCTCACTATACACCAGATCACTAGGTTCTGTTATCACATCGCATGGATTCTCCTACCATTGCTACGCAGATGACACCCAGCTGTTCCTCTCTTTTCCCCCGTCCTCTGACGCTCACATTGCAACTCGCATCTCAAACTGTCTGGCTGACATCTCTGTCTGGACAACTGCACATCACCTCAAGCTCAACCTGAACAAAACCGAACTCCTCTTCATCCCAGGGAAAGACTGCCCTCGCATGGACCTGTCGGTCACTGTCGAGGGCATCACAGTATTACCTTCCTCAACTGCGAGGAACCTGGGTGTAATCCTCGATGACCAACTATCCTGCACCCCCAACATCACTGCTGTGGCCCGATCCTGCAGATTCGCCCTCTACAATATCCGCAGGATTCGGACCCTCCTCACAAAGGATGCAACGCAGCTCTTGGTCCAAGCACTGGTCATCTCCCGCCTTGACTACTGCAACTCTCTCCTGGCCGGACTCCCGGCCTCTGCGATTAAACCATTACAGCGTATCCAGAATGCCGCAGCACGCCTTATCTTCAATCTACCCAAATTCTCCCACGTGACCCCCCTCCTCCGTGACCTCCACTGGCTCCCTGTTGCAGCACGCATCCAATTCAAGACGATGACACTGGCCTTCAGGGCCATCAATGGAACGGCACCCTTCTACCTTCAAACACTGGTCAAACCTCATGCCCCGAAGCGAGCACTTCGCTCTTCTACTTCAGCTGGCCGGCTGGTACCACCATCGCTGAAATCAAGCAAATGTCGCTCAGCAAAGTCCAGACTCTTCTCTGTTCTGGCGCCTCAGTGGTGGAACGAACTCCCGACCAATGTCAGGACAGCAGAGTCATTTGCCATCTTTCGAAAAAGGCTCAAGACTCACCTGTTCAGACTTCACCTTGACTCTACATAGCATGACCCACTAGCACCCTCCCTCGACACCCCCCCCCCCAAAAAAAAAAAAAAACCTTACCTATAGCACTCTGATCTTAGCACTGTTGCTCTTGAAGTACTACTTTACTCAGATGAGGACCTAACACTTGTTCTATTTTTAGCTCTTACTTTATCGGCAATGATACGTCGTGGTTTCTTTGTTTCCTTCTTTTGACAAATGTACTTATTGTAAGTCGCTTTGGACAAAAGCGTCTGCTAAATGACCTAAATGTAAATGTAAATGTAGAGTTACCGCCCCATGTACCGAGGCTCAATGCAGCGGTCCCAGTTCGAATCCGCCCTGCGGCTGTCTTTCAAATCATGTCGTCGCTCTCTCTCGTCCCTTTAACTCTTATGATGTCCTTCCGCAATAAAAAGCCAAAATTATAACTTTAAAATAATTAATTTGTTGCTTGGATGTATTCTTATAACGTTGTTTATGACAATATCAGCCTCATTCTTTCAGCTGCAATCCCGGCGGTGTAAAACGGACTTGGGAGCAAATCAAATAAATATAAAAACATAACTCAAAGTGGTAAGTAGGCTGTACGCTGACAAAGAAAAGTATTTACCTCCGATGAGATCTCTCATATAAAACATCGTCAGACACAGACAAAAGGGTTTTGCCGGTCTCTGTACACTCTATAGTTCCCCTACGAGACCCTCTCACGATCCACCGATTTTTTTTTCTCTCATCCGCGCACCAAGAGAGATTCACTTTGATTTCTTATCAGGAACATAACCCGCAGGTTAGCTCCACAGCGTAAGTTACCATTGCGATCTACCCCGGTAAGAAGTGAACCAGCGTCGTAGGACGGAAAACCCAGAGTTAACGCTTAAATTACTTCGCTAAGCCCAAATCCTTCTTCCAAATTCTCCATCTACCTTCATTCTCTCATATAATCTTTTGTATAAAGTAAACCAACCAAGTAAGTGTTGGACCATCAGTGGAGTAGTAGACATAGGGCCCTAGTTTCGTAGACCAGGCGCAGTCAGCTTTCAGCGCACCTGCGCCGCGCCAACGGGATGTGCCGCCTGGACTTTGCAAGTTTCGTGCACCGCGCGCACGCTCGCGCAGGCACACCTCCCGTCTCGCCCACCGGCGCAAGTGGGAAAGAGGGAGGAGAAGAAGGCGTGAGTGGGAGACGAGGAGGAGACGAGGCGTGGACTGGGATTAAGACAGCCGATTCAGATCTTCACCAATCAAATGAGCTCCTCTCCTCACCTTTAATGCGTATTATAAAAAACAGGAGAGGGAGAGGGAGATGTTTTGGTCCGAGAGGCTGAGTTTCCGTTACGCGTGCCATCCGCCTTTGATCTGAAGTCAGATGTGACGGGACAATCTATAGGCTATAGATATAAATTCACGTGTTGATTCAATTAGTTGCATTAAATAGTGATTGTTGTGATTATTTATTGCATTTAAATGTGCCTGGAACTGTGGAAACCTGCCTGTGAGGTCTCGGTGACGTGTGCGCACTGCGCGCCGTCAGCCAAACTTCCACTCCACCAGCTGTGATTCACATTGAATGAATGGACTTTATTTACGCCTTGCGCCGAAAGTAGACCAGGTTGGAGCTGGCGAGCTTTCAGCGCAGTCTCAGGCGAGGCTTTTTGCCACGAAACTTCCGCTACGCCAAGCTGAATCTGTGACGCCTCCCCCTGCTGCGCCGCCACACCCATCTTGGCGCAGGCGATCCACCAAACTGCCAAACTGACGGTGCGCAAGGCTGCGCGGGTCGAAACTTGCATTGCGCCGGCTCCGCCACCCTGCGCCGCCCTGCGCTGCGCCACGAAACTAGGGCCCATAGAGACAACAAAATGCTTCATCCAAACATCACACCGGAAACAACATGTTGTCAAATGACTGACATCATCGTTCTGATCATTTTCTGTAACAAGTGCAACATTTAAGCAGTGGAATTAGCAAGCAGCTAGCCAATTGGCGGACAGCTGGCTAGTTAGCTATCTTGCTAATTCTTCCACTGTTTCCTACTACACAGGTTATAGAAAATGAGCTGGGCTTGCAGGCTGGTGAACAGCAGCAGAGCTGAGTCTAACGGTCCCTCAAACTCACTTCCTGTTGCTCTGGAAGTGGACAAGATAGCTAGCCAACTAGCTTCCTAGATAAATAGGTAACTACCGGTAGCTAACTATCAAGCTGCCTAACTAGCTACCTAGCTAATGACATAAATAACTAGCAATCTAGCTAACGAGCTATAAAGCTAAACGCTAACTATATACTTAGCTAACCAGCTCCCTAGATAAATAGCTAAGTATCTAACAAGCTACCTAGCTAACTAAATACTTAGCTAACTATCTACAGAGATAAATAGCTACTTAGCTAACAAGCTATCTAGCTAACTAGCAACCTAGTTAAAAATCTACCGAGTTAACTAGATACCTAGCTACCTAGCAAACCTCTCCAAAGCTGCGTCCTTTCTTTTCTTTCTTGGTGAGCTTTGACATCACTTTACAGCCTCACCGTTGTGTGTTCTCACCATAACAACTAACAACAATCTAATTTTCTTTTGTACTAGTCACATATGGCCACGGGAAAAAGTCCAATGTCCATTCTACTCCTGTTCTAGTTCTGAGTGAGACTGAATAATACCAAAACAATGAGCTAAAAGAGGCAAAAAGGCTTTGCAGTATTACACAGTCGGTGACCCCTTAGCCACTTGGCTCATTGTTGATATAACACATATTACTAAGAGGAGTTTTAAAGATGAGTCAGCTGACTCTAAAGAGTTAGCATGAGGACACATGAATGGAAACAGCTACTGTCAGTCTGTGTGTTGCTTTCTCTCCGTTTCCCTCTCTGTGCCTCATCCTCACTGCCTCTCTTTCCCAGTCATAGGCCACCTTTTGTCTGCATGCAAAAACTCAAATTCCTCCCGGCCTCTGCCCACAGCCACACACACACACACACACACACACACACACACACACACACAGGCATTCCTTTGCCCGGCAACAATGAGGTCTTTGTGTTGCACACCGCCCGTGTTTTCATTTAATTTTTTATTGCTTTTGAACTCCTCGCATGGAGAATTTAATCATCTCTCGGCTGGTTCCTGAGGTTTCTTTTGAAAAGATTTTTTTTCGTTTGACGGCTGGTTGTCAGGGAGTCTGTGCAGTGCATGTTCCCATAATGCACACACACCGATCCCCTCCACGGGGTCCAAGGACAAAAGAGGCTACATGTTTTCAAAGGCACCTGACGTTACTTGTGTTTTTGTTTCACTTCTTATCATCAGCGTTCCAAACCAAAAGGTTGAATGCTTTGAAAAGTTGGGGAGGAGAGGAGTGCGACTGAAAAAAATTGTAGGTCGCACTGGTGCACCTAACGCTGCTCGGGTGGGGAAAAAAATCATAAGCGCACCATCTCTGTGTTCTCCTGATGGCATCGTGGTCTAAACCAATGAGAGACAGAGCTCGGGCGGGTCCTTGCCTCTGATTGGCTGTGATCCTTTTCACTGCTGTAAATTGAGTCAGTTCGAAAAATGCGAGCGAGCTGAGCAGGTACTCCTGAGCGCTTCGATTTTCTTTGAAAATGAAGAGAGGCAGAAAGCCTTGCCCTGAGACTAATTAAAAAGCCCAAAAATATACCTTCAGACAGGACTGGTTGAAGCAATTTCCCTGGCTGATGTACGATAAAGAAAGGGACTCAATGCACTGCATTTATTGTCGGGAGTGCGGTCCGAATTTGGCCGGTAATAGTGCGTTTGTGGAAGAGTCAACAACATTTCGCATCGAGACGTGGAAAAAGCGCAATATGTCCAAAAAGCATACTACATGCTGTGATAAGTGTGTTAATAAAGTGGCCTCTCATCCAGCTGCATTTCAGCCTCAGGCTGTATCAATCAGTTCCGCTGAGGAATCTGAAATGATTAAAAAATTCAACGTTGCATACAATATTGCAAAGGAGGAGTTGCCGTTCACTAAATTTAAGTCCGAAATTATTCTGATGAAAAAAAATGCCGACACTAAAGAACAAGACAGCTGCGGAGGTTGGAAACGCCACGTACACGTCATTCATAATTGACGGAGACACAGACGTCTCTACGAAGGAGTGCGTTATTGTCTACTGCCGCATTTTGCGTAAAGGGAGGCCGGTCAACATGTTAAAGGGACATGTCGAGGTGGAGCATGGACACGCACAGTGTTTGAAGGCCCACATTACAGCATGAGAGATCATGAATAGGAAATTGTATGAAATGAATAGCCTAAGTAAAAATATAAGTAGGCTAGGCTAAGATCACATAAACAGTTTTCCATTTGCAATCTATAGGCTAGTGACCTGTATGATCTTTTTATTCTTGAGGAATTTATGCTGCCACAAAGCAAGCATTTACTGCGCTTGGGCATCAGTGTGCAGATTGGCTGGAGAAAACGGTTGCTCTGGGTGCTGATGGTGCTGCGGTTAACCTAGGCCATAAGGGGGTGCCATTATGTAAAAGGAGAGCGATAAAAAGGTGACTTTTTGGCGTTAAAGGCGACGCAATGAAAAATGTGGGTGCACCTAAACATTGTGCTGGTGCACCTAAAAAAAAAAGTTAGGCGCACCAGTGCAACCAATGCAAAAAGTTAGTCTGGAGCCCTGAAATGTATCAAATACGCTTTCTTTTTGCACGTTAGATGAGAAGATTGGTACCATTCTCGTGCGTAACGCTAAATATGACACTAGAGCCAGGAGGCAGTTAGCCTAGCTAAAGAGTTGAAGCAGGGGGGCAACAGCTAGCCTGGTTTACTGCAAAACTCCACAATTGTGTGAAATTGGTGAATCTGGACTTACCCAGTAAAACAACAAAAAGTTACACAATAGCTGCTTTCCAATTCAGCAGTCGCATCATTTGAAGTGTGCAACATCTTGTCAAGCTATGAACACAAATACAATCAAACACTTTTGTTTTTGCTACAAATTTTTCATGAGTTGAAATGTTGCTCACAAATGTTTGAATCTGTGTTAGTGAGCAATTCTCCTTTGCCGAGATAATCCATCCACCTGACAGGTGTAGCATATCAAGATGCTGATTGGACAGCATGATTACTGCACAGGTGTGGAGGCTGGTCATGATAAACGGCCACTCTGATGAGCATATTTCCAAACTGTTCCTATAAAGGGAGATGTCAAGTTTGAATCTACAGATTGGATTGTTGTAAATGTAAAATCAATGTTTTATGATGTAGTAATGCTACATAGCATGACCCACTAACACCCTCCCTCGACCCCCCCCCCCCCCCCAAAAAAAAAAACCTTACCTATAGCACTCTGATCTTAGCACTGTTGCTCTTGAAGCACTACTTTACTCATACCCCTTTTCCACCGAGGAATTTTGAGGGCCGGTTCGGAGCCGGTGCCCAATCGCGAACCAGTTCTTCCTGTTTCCACAGACAAAGAGCCGGCTCTCGGCCTGGAAAACTGGTTCCCGAGCGGCCCCAACTCTTTGCTGGGCTGGAACTGGGCCCGGCTTACGTTAGGGGCTGGGGGCGGGGTTAACGCTCGAGGCAACGGGGGAAAATACGCCGCTGCGGAGTGCGGAGTTTTACTAACGTTACTCTTCCCGGTAAGTTTCACTTTTAAATTGTTTCACCTCGTTGCAAACCAACGACACATTTCTGTTTAGTTTACCAAGCTAGTGATTACGTTCGTAACAGCAGCAACTAGTGGCTTTGCTTCCTCGGGTAATGTAAGCTGACCGGCTAGCTAGCCCGCTAGCGGGATATTGCTAACAACAACGTTAGCATGCCACTTTCTGACTGCCGTTGGTTCACTAAACGTTACCAACTACAAACGTAACTTAACATCTGTGTTCGCAGCGTCGTGGACACGTTTGTGATTAAACCGCTGTTCTCTGGTTTGTGTTTGTAGAGCTGTCGGACATCGGCGATATTGAACGGAGGTCCAACCTGCAGATGACTAAACATCAAACACTCTGATCTATTGATCACACACTGTTCTACACTGTAAAAAATGTTGTGATTTAGTATATAGTATTTTGTGTATTTTATTGTTATTGTATTATTTGCCAAAATAAACACTTTCTGAAGAGACATGTCTGCTATGCTTGAAATGGGCGCTGCGGGGAAACCTCAGACGTATACAGTGACGTAATGACGTGGCTCTCTGGGCTCTCTAGCCGGTGGAAACGCAAACAGGTTCTCGGACGGTTCGCAAATTGAACTAACTGCGAACCAGCACGGCACCGGCCCGGCTCTTGAACTAGGTTCGCGTTGGTGGAAAAGGGGTATCAGATGAGGACCTAACACTTGTTCTATTTTTAGCTTTTACTTTATCGGCAATGATACGTTGTGGTTTCTTTGTTTCCTTCTTTTGACAAATGTACTTATTGTAAGTCGCTTTGGACAAAAGCGTCTGCTAAATGACCTAAATGTAAATGTAAATGTAATTATTTATTTCAGCTTTGGATGAGACATCCGAAATTGCACATGTTATATATTGACATTTTACATGTGAAATATTTAAGTTTCGCATGTTTTCAACAAAAAATGTACATGTTTAATATTTAAGTTTAATGTCATGTTTTATATTGAATTTTTACATCAATTAAACTAAAATGTTACATGTTTAATATTTAAGTTTCAAGTCATTTTATACTTTACTTTACTATTATTTGTATTGAGTGCTTGCTGGCATATTTTTAGCATATTTCTTAACTGTTCCTTTAAAGGGAGATGTCATGTCAGAAGAACAAGAATCTAATCTGTATGGGCCCTAGTTTCGTAGACCAGGCGCCGTCAGCTTTCAGCGCACCTGCGCCACACCGACGGGGTGTGTCCGCCTGGACTTTGCAAGTGTCGTGCGCTGCGCAGGCTCGCGCAGGCTCGCGCAGGCACACCTCCCGTCTCGCCCACCGGCGCAAGTGGGAAAGAGGGAGGAGAAGAAGGCGTGAGTGGGAGACGAGGAGGAGACGAGGCGTGGACTGGGATTAATACAGCCGATTCAGATCTTCACCAATCAAATGAGCTCCTCTCCTCACCTTTAATGCGTTAGGGGAGGTTCAGTGCAAGTTCCGTCACTTGACAACCCGATGACAGAAGCAGGGCCGCCGCTCCCACCACGCGCATCACGCGCTGTGCGTGCGTATCATAATAATAACAATGCCGATATTATAAAAAACAGGAGAGAGAGAGGGAGATGTTTTGGTCCGAGAGGCTGAGTTTCCGTTACGCGTGCCATCCGCCTTTGATCTGACGTCAGATGTGACGGGACAATCTATATAGATATAAATTCACGTGTTGATTCAATTAGTTGCATTAAATAGTGTTTGTTGTGATTATTTATTGCATTTAAATGTGCCTGGAACTGTGGAAACCTGCCTGTGAGGTCTCGGTGACGTGTGCGCACTGCGCGCCGTCAGCCAAAATTCCACTCCGCCAGCTGTGATTCGCATTGAATGAATAGACTTTATTTACGCCTTACGCCTTACGCCTTACGCCTTGCGCCGAAAGTAGATCAGGTTGGAGCTGGCGAGCTTTCAGCGCAGTCTCGGCTAGGCTTTTTGCCACGAAACTTCCGCTACGCCAAGCTGAATCTGTGACGCCTCCCCCTGCTGCGCCGCCACACCCATCTTGGCGCAGGCGATCCACCAAACTGCCAAACTGACCGTGCGCAAGGCTGCGCGGGTCGAAACTTGCATTACGCCGGCTCCGCCACCCTGCGCCGCCCTGCTCTGCACCACGAAACTAGGGCCCTAAGTTCCTAATGTAAAATCAGTTTTATAATGTTGTATTTTCTTTTCACTTAGCATCTGCTGGGAATCTGTGGAGACACGCAAAAAAAAACGCTAATCTGCAACAATGAGAGCAGCTCATTTTATCATCTATACAACATGTCTTCCCATGAAATTATATTTATAAAGAAACATGCCAATTTTGTCTTCTGGCGATAACTTTATTGTTATTTCTTCTTAAAGTCCCACCTGCAGTTACACATTTCTCATTTACAGCAGCAGAGAACAAAGGCAGGTATTTTGATCAGCTCACCAGTCATTTGGCATTTGGAATTTTAGCATCTACTCAAATAAAGCTCTTTGAGAGATGAGCGCCCGCTCCCTTAATCTGGTTTCTGAGGTGCTGCATACTTGTGGAACTGGTCTTTATGGTCTAAGTCAGACTGTCATTGACATGATTCAAAAATAATAACAATGAATGAAAATCTTTTCAAAAAACATTTTCACTCTGATGAGCTTTTTTCAAGCTGACCGTTGACTTCTATTCTAAAACATGATGTACCATCAACGGACTCACTGAACCTGAATGAACTTCACCATGAACGTGTTTTTCATGTATCACAGAGGAAGTAACATTTTATTCACATTTCTGACAGAACAGAGATTCACAAGGTCCTGTAGAATTCTTAGGGAACAATGAGTGCTTGTTAATGTGGCGTATTTGTAATAAACCTCAGCTACACAGTTTCTCTTCTTTTCACACATTTATGTCTTTATTTGTTCAATCACACGTTTCGCTTTGAAAGAAGATCAGAAATAATGTCCACCCCAGTTTGTGTGATTTGCAGACTGTGAGTCACAATAAAGTACATTTGTCAGGATTTATTCTGAGCTTTAAGTGAGATGGAATAAAAATAAAAGTATACAGTATAATGATTTTAGTTCATTTTGTGTGAAAGGTTTTATGTTGTTTTATTAAAGTTGTATGTCATGGTTTATACTAAATTTCTACATCATGTTTTATATTAAAGTTGTATGTAATGTTTTATATTTAGGTCTACATCATGTTTTATACTAAACCTCTACATCATGTTTTATATTAAACTTCTACATCATGTTTTATATTAAAGTTGTATGTGATGTTTTATATTTAGGTTCCACATCATGGTTTATACTAAACTTCTACATCATGTTTTATATTAAACTTCTACATCATGTTTTATATTAAAGTTGTATGTGATGTTTTATATTCAGGTTCTACATCATGTTTTATACTAAACTTCTACATCATGTTTTATATTAAAGTTGTATGTAATGTTTTATATTTAGGTTCTACATCATGTTTTATACTAAACTTCTACATCATGTTTTATATTAAACTTCTACATCATGTTTTATATTAAAGTTGTATGTAATGTTTTATATTTAGTTTCTACATCATGTTTTATACTAAACTTCTACATCATGTTTTATATTAAAGTTGTATGTGATGTTTTATATTAAGGTTCTACATCATGTTTTATACTAAACTTCTACATCATGTTTTATATTAAAGTTGTATGTAATGTTTTATATTTAGGTTCTACATCATGTTTTATACTAAACTTCTACATCAGGTTTTATACTAAACTTCTACATCATGTTTTATATTAAAGTTGTATGTAATGTTTTATACTAAACTTCTACATCATGTTTTATACTAAACTTCTACATCAGGTTTTATACTAAACTTCTGCATCATCTTTTATATTAAAGTTGTATCTAATGTTTTATACTAAACTTCTACATCAGGTTTTATACTAAACTTCTACATCATCTTTTATATTAAAGTTGTATGTAATGTTTTATACTTAACGTCTACATGATGTTTTATATTGAACTAAAACATCATGTTTTATATTAAACTTCTATATCATGTTTTATACTAAACTTCTACATCATGTTTTATTTTAAAGTTGTATGTAATTCTTTATAGTAAACTTCTACATCATGTTTTATATTAAAGTTGTATGTAATGTTTTATACTAAACTTCTACATTATGTTTTATATTAAAGTTGTATGTAATGTTTTATACTAAACCTCTACATCATGTTTTATATTAGAGTTGTATGTAATGTTTTATATTTAGGTTCTACATCATGTTTTATACTAAACTTCTACATCATGTTTTATACTTAACGTCTACATCATGTTTTATATTAAACTAAAACATCATGTTTTATATTAAACTTCTATATCATGTTTTATACTAAACTTCTACATCATATTTTATTTTAAAGTTGTATGTAATTCTTTATAGTAAACTTCTACATCATGTTTTATATTAAAGTTGTATGTAATGTTTTATACTAAACTTCTACATTATGTTTTATATTAAAGTTGTATGTAATGTTTTATACTAAACCTCTACATCATGTTTTATATTAGAGTTGTATGTAATGTTTTATATTTAGGTTCTACATCATGTTTTATACTAAACTTCTACATCATGTTTTATATTAAAGTTGTATGTAATGTTTTTTACTAAACTTCTACATTATGTTTTATATTAAAGTTGTATGTAATGTTTTATACTAAACTTCTACATCATGTTTTATACTAAACTTCTACATCAGGTTTTATACTAAACTTCTACATCATGTTTTATATTAAAGTTGTATGTAATGTTTTATACTAAACTTCTACATCAGGTTTTATATTAAAGTTGTATGTAATTTTTTATAATAAACTTCTACATCATGTTTTATACTAAATTTCTACATCATGTTTTATATTAAAGTTGTATGTAATTTGTAATTTGTATGTAATTGTATGTAATTTTTTTTTTCTTTTTTTTTCATGTGTTTTAGTTTTTAGCTTTAACTCCAGTGTTTCCTCAGGGGGGCCCTCCACACTGGGAGCTGTGTCTGGGCTGCTGCTGGGGGTGCTGTCCCTGGGTCCCTTCGGCCCGGCTGACTGTTGTCTGTCGGTGTCGGGGGGCCTGGGCACTGGTGCCCCCTGTGGCACAGCCTGCGACTCCTCCCAGTGTGGATGGCCCCAAAGATAGCGTTTCCTCAATCATCAGTGTCATGCCATGTCTCCCTATTGTCAGTAGTGAGAGTGTGTAGGTGTGTGTGTTTGTGTGTGTGTGCGTGTGTAGTATGGAGGGTGGGAGGGAGGGGCTTTATTTGTAATTGTTTTTTCTTTTCTTTTTTGATGTGTAAAGCACTTTGTGTTACATGTTCATGTATGAAAGGTGCTCTATAAATAAAGTGAAGTTGAAGTTGAAGTAATGTTTTATACTAAACTTCTACATCATGTTTTATACTAAATTTCTACATCATGTTTTATATTAAAGTTGTATGTAACGTTTTATACTAAACTTCTACATCATGTTTTATATTAAAGTTGTATCTAATGTTTGATACTAAACTTCTACATCATGCTTTATATTTAATTCTACATCATGTTTTATACTAAACGTCTACATCATGTTTTATATTAAACTAAAACATCATGTTTTCTATTAAAGTTGTATGTAATATTTTATACTAAACTTCTACATCATGTTTTATACTAAACTTCTACATCAGGTTTTATACTAAACTTCTACATCATGTTTTATATTAAAGTTATATGTAATGCTTTATACTAAACGTCTACATCATGTTTTATATTAAACTTCTATATCATGTTTTATACTAAACTTCTACATCATGTTTTATATTAAAGTCGTATGTAATGTTTTATACTAAACTTCTAAATCATACTTTATATTTAATTCTACATCATGTTTTATACTAAACGTCTACATCATGTTTTATATTAAACTAAAACATCATGTTTTCTATTAAAGTTGTATGTAATATTTTATACTAAACTTCTACATCATGTTTTATACTAAACTTCTACATCAGGTTTTATACTAAACTTATACATCATGTTTTATATTAAAGTTATATGTAATGCTTTATACTAAACGTCTACATCATGTTTTATATTAAACTTCTATATCATGTTTTATACTAAACTTCTACATCATGTTTTATATTAAAGTCGTATGTAATGTTTTATACTAAACTTCTAAATCATACTTTATATTAAACTTCTACATCATGTTTTATATTGAAGTTGTATGTAATGTTTTATATTAAACTTCTACATCATGTTTTATACCAAACTTCTACATCATGTTTTATATTAAAGTTGTAAGTAATGTTTTATACTAAACTTCTACATCATGTTTTATATTAAAGTTGTATGTAATGTTTTATACTAAACTTCTACTTCATGTTTTATATTAAACTTCAAAATCATGTTTTTTTTTACTAAACTTCAACATCAAGTTTTATAGTAAAGTTGTATGTAATGTTTTATATTTAGGTTGTACATCAACTTTTGTACAGTTTGACATGTTATGGGTCATCTCGTGCACATCAGGTCATCAGTGTGATGGAGACTCTCCGTGAGGAATTAGAAACAACTGAGACTCCAAACAGGCAACCAGCCAAAACAGAGTCTCTGAGACACGTTGACCTTGAAGACTTCCTCGAGTTTGTAAAGCTGCTTATCTGGATTAAAGAGACACGGCGAGGACCTGGGCGCCTCTCTGTACCAGACAGTGAAAGTGTGCATGTAATTAGCCTACTGCCTGTGTGCATGTGATCATGGGTGCGACTGAGCATGTGAGTGTAGGTTTAAGGATTTATGTGTGGATCTGCATGCGTGTGAGGGAGTGAGGCGAGTTGAGTCAGCGGGCCTCTAGCAGCAGCTTCACCTCATAATGGTGGAAAGAATGACGAGGCGTCTGCAATAACACGTTATACAGTCTACAATAACACCGTCAGCCTTCTGCTCCACCTGAGGGACTCACCACCTGCTCCTCCTCTACACCCTGCGTGTTCCACATCGCTATATGAAAATACATTCCTCTGTCTGTCTTCCTATGAGCTCTCACACTGGCGCTCTCACCATGTGGGAATGAGTTTAATTTAAAAACATGTCCGATTTAAATGCTTCCTTTTTATCAAACCTTTAGCGTTTCTATTATGTGTTGATCACCATTATTGGAAAGTTGTTTTTTGAATACTACTTAATCTGTTAACAAAAATATATTGTGTGATTGATAATAATAATAATAACAACAACAACAGCAACAACAACAATAATAATAATGGCTATTTAAAAAGCACTTATGATAGATAACAATAAATTACAGAATACGATGACAGACAGTCAAACATTTGCACATACTGTATGTGTATAGAACATTACAAACAACCTGAAGTATGCATTTTAAATCATTTACCTGCACTCTAAGGGCCCTAGTTTCGTGGCGCAGCGCAGGGCGGCGCAGGGTGGCGGAGTCGGCGCAATACAAGTTTCGACCTGCGCAGCCTTGCGCACGGTCAGTTTGGCAGTTTGGTGGATCGCCTGCGCCAAGATGGGTGTGGTGGCGCAGCAGGGGGAGGCGTCACAGATTCAGCTTGGCGTAGCGGAAGTTTCGTGGCAAAAAGCCTCGCCGAGACTGCGCTGAAAGCTCGCCAGCTCCAACCTGGGGCCCGTACTACGAAGCGAGTTCAACATACCCAGGGTTTCTTTCAGAGATCCAGCTTGAGTTACCCTAACAAAGGAGATCGGAGATAAGCGGTCACACGAAGCTGGTTATCAACTCGTTAAGTCAACCCAGGGTTTACCTATCCGGCTATGAGCGCGTGCACATGAAAGAGGCGGCGTTTGCAGCATTTGACCAATCACATACATGGATCAGTCTATGGCAGCGGAGTGGCGTATTTCACGTACGAGGAGCGAACCATAATCTTACAGAAATACGAAGAAGTTAAACATATAATGCAGGCAAAAGGCAACCGTTTCATCTGCCAAATGCAGGAAGGACAGCTGGCAAAAACTCGCCGACTGTGTGGATGCGGAAGTCATATTAATAGTATTAGTAGTATAATATGACTACCCCATCATAAGGGCACTACTAGATCTGAGTGATTTAAACACAACAGTAACTTTGCTAATAGCTTAGTGGTAGAGTTACCGACCCGTGTTGCGAGGTTCTTTACAGCGGTCCCGGTTCAAATCCGCCCTGCGGCCGTCTTTTAAATCGTGTCGTCGCTCTTTCTTTAGTCCCTTTAACTCTCATGATGTCCTTCCCAAAAAGGCCAAACATATAACTTTAAAATAATGAATTTGTTGCTTGGATGCATGGGCGTGGTAGTGGGGGGAAAAGTGGACCTGACTACCCAGGGCCCGAGTAGAGAGAGGGGCCCATGAAAATCCTGATTTTTTTTTTTTTTGTGATGTTTTTATTTCGAATGAATTGGGCCCTCCAATTAATTGGTGTCATAATTTATTTCAAATATATTGATAACATCAAATGAGAGAATGAACTTAATGTCACAGTTCTCCCAACATATTAGACATTCTGGGGCCCCCCTCTTGGAGATGCAAAATGGTTTAGTCCGCCCAACAGCGACCGGCAACAGGTGTAAGGTCAGACAGTGCGCCCAGATCAGAGACCTGTGTGCAGGACATCATGCTGCCCAAAAAACATAAATCGGGCTATCAGAAAAAGAAAGAGAGGAAACAAAAAGAAAGACGGCAGAACGAGGGGAGGCAGCTGCTGACTGCTTTCTTTCCCAAAGGTGAACCAAGTTAGCTTGTCATGCAAAGTCCAATTAAAGTTAACATAGTCCACTCCAGACAGCTGCTGCTTATATTTGTATGCTCACGTGAAGTCTTTAGCGTAGCTAGCTGCCAACCAGGCTGCTTGCGGCTGTAAGTATAAAGACAATTACAGGCCAGCTAACGTTAGTTGTCAATATTAACCAGTTTCAGAAACAGAGAGTGGCGCAGCCGCAGCAGCTGGAGCAGCAGAAGCAGCAGTGGTCAGTCCTGGCAGCTCTTCTGAAGATGAGATTAGAGATGAGCAAAGACAAGGTGAGATCGTTGTTCAAGTATTCAAAGGCGAGCTCCCCCCTCCGACCCCCCCTTACATTGGTATATTGGTTCGCGAGGTGGAGAGAGAGAAAGAGAGAGAGTGGTGCTGACTGGTAGAATTGCTGTCTAAATATGAGTTGTTTACCTGAAGTTTAAAGTAAGTTAGCCTTTTGGTTCAGTGTGTGTGCTATAGCATTTTGTCTACTAACACAGCAGAGCTGAAAGTGAAACTCCGTGCTGAGATTTAATGAATGATCCATCTAGCAATATTGCTGCTGCATATATCAACATGTAAATAACATACCAATATCACTGTAGGCTCAAGTGCACACTAGTAATATATTAATTGAGCAATAACGCAATTTATTATTTTTGTCTGGTAAAAAGCCTTAGCATTGCGGTGCAATGCTGTGCTTAAAAGCTATTGTCAATGTTCAATAAATTCATGATGTTACCAAAGCCAATGAATAATCATGTTAAATAACTGTGATCTCACTATCAATCAAAAATGATTGTGATTCTGATTTTTGCCACAGATAGATAGATAGAGAGAGAAAGAGATAGGTCTGGGTGGTGAGAACATAGAAAAACAATTAGCTATTCTTCTCAATCTGGCTGAAAAATGGCTTGAAACATTTTTGCCTCTGCAACTTATTGAGCATGATGAATACTGTGTGTGATAGCAAATAATTAGGCTAGTCTATGCATCTATTGTAGGAAAGCATATCTGATGTTTACCTCACATTTGACTTTTAATGAAAATATCTGCAACCTTTCACCTTATCTTTGTACTTGTTCTAAATGGTAGATGTCAAGCGCTGTCAAGCGCCCTCTTGTGGATACTTACCAGTTATGTCTGTTTGGTTGACAACCTTAGAGCTCAGCCCATAGCAACACAAAAATGAGCCCCATTTAAAAGACAATCTGTCAACATAATAAGCAATGCTTGGCCATATGTTTCATTATTTTTTAGCAGTTTCTTGCACTGAAATGGCTCTAGAAATACAAAATGAGCTTGCTTTAAAAAGTAGGTTGGGTCATTTGTATGTTAAGAGGCTAATAGCAATTCTTCATTCTTGTAGATGTAGAGAGTTCTGCATCAGATGCTGAAGGCAAGGAAGGGTGTGAGTCTGAGGATGTGAGACAAGGTGAGCTCTTAGAGGCAACTTTAAGTTATTTCCAGTAATCATGTGTAGTAGCAGTTTCAACTGAAATGAGCAGCAGCCAGTACTATCATCAATGTATCATTACATGTGAGACTATAATAAATTTGAGGCTAACATAAATCATGTGTGTTTCATGCTTGTAGATGTGTTTGAGAGTAGTGAGGAGGCTGAGGAGAGAGAAAAGGAAGGGCCAGGTGAGGGAAATGCAGAGGAGCTGTTGTCAGAGGACCCAGGACTGTGGCCACACAAGCTAACTGCTCAGCAGAGAGAGACTCTAGTTTGCAGACTGGCGAGTGAAAGTGTAGACCTGACCAAAGTGGCACCCAAAGACAAGGAAGGCAAAGCATTTCCCAACTATCTGCAATATGTTAAGTCAGCCAATGGGCGTGAGAAGATTAGGAGGGACTGGTTGATTCACAGTGACAGTGCAAAGGCTCTGTTCTGCATCCCATGCCTTCTGTTCTCACATGAGCAGACAAGGCCATCTAAAAGTGCACTGAACAGCAAGGATGGACTTAAGTTATCAGACATCAAGTGGCAAAAAATGTATAGAAAGTTCCCAGAACATGAGACACACACTCCCCACAAGCAGTGCTATGTAAAATGGAAAAGCCTTCAGCACTCATTATTGGTAGCCACAGGAGTTGATGGGCACCTTCAAAAACAGTTTCAGACAGAAGCAGAGAAGCATACCAAGATCTTAGAGAGGCTTTTGGATGTAACTCTTCATTTGGCTTCAAGAAATCTTGCATTTAGAGGCAAAACCTCAAATTTGGATGATGTCCATAATGGCAATTTTCTTGGAACTCTTGAGTTGTTGGCCCATTATGATCCCCTCTTACACGAGCACTTAGAAAAAGTAAGACAAAAGAAGAAAGGGTCACGTTTAACTCACTACCTAAGTCCAGACACGCAGAACGAGTTCATTGAGCTCTGTGGCAAGAGAGTGCTCAACACTATCCTGAAAGAAAGAGAAGATGCAATATATTACTCTGTCATATGTGACTCAACACCAGACATATCTCATACAGAACAGAACGTGCTATTGGTAAGATATGTACATCATGACAAAGAAGACAGTGGTGCTTGGAAGATAGTTGAGAGGTTCATTGAATTCAAAGACTTTCACAAAAAGACAGGCCAGGAAATTTCTGAAATGATTCTGGGAGCGTTGCAGTCCAATGGCATACCTTTACAAGACTGTAGAGGACAAGGATATGATAATGGAGCCAACATGTCTGGGAAGGTGAAAGGAGTACAAGCTCAGATTTTAAAAGTCAATCCTCTTGCTACATTCTCCCCCTGTGCTTCCCACACCCTCAATCTGGTTGGTGTCCATGCGGCTGAGTCATGTCGAGAGGTCGCAACATTTTTTGGCTCTGTAAACCGTCTTTATAATTTCTTCAGTCCTAGCCCTGAGCGATGGGCAATCTTGAAAGAAAAGACGGGATGTTCTCTTCATCGTCTCTCTGACACTCGATGGAGTGCCCGCATTGCTGCAGTACGAGTTGTGGCAGCTCACTTGCCCTCCATCCTTGAGGCACTAGAATGTGTCTTAGCCACCTGCAGTCTGACAAGTGAAGCCAAGTCTGAGGCAAATGGTTTGATCAGTTATTTCAAGACTTTTGATGCCATCGTCCTTCTTACTGTGTGGGTAAAGATTTTGCAGTGCATTGAAAACCGAAATGTGATTCTTCAGGCAGGTGATATTTCTCTGGATGTTGAGGCTGCAAACATCAAGGCACTACAAGAGGAAATGCAGGCTTTTCGTAATAGATGGGACTCGCTGCTTGCAGAGGCCTCCCTAGTAGCACAAGCAATGGACGTCCCTGATCATTTTCGAAGTGAAGAGAGACGAAAGCGGAAAAGGAAACGCATGCCAGATGAGATGACACAAGAAGATGCAGCTACTGAAGACAGTGCCAAAAATGCATTCAAGAACAACATATTTTTTGTTGCAATGGATAGCATCATCAGTGCCTTGAGTGCAAGGTTCCAGACCACAGCAAACATATGTGAAACATTTGCACCTATTCTGAAGCTGACTGATATGACTGAAGCGTAGATAAAAACAACATGCCGGGCACTGGCAAAAATATATCACATGGATCTCTCACAAGAATTTGAAAATGAAGTGCTACACTTCCGCACCATATATGATGCTACATTTCCAAAAAATCTGTCCTCTCTTGAGCTCCTTAATGCCATCTGGAAGATGCAGCTACAGAGCGTTTTTGGAGAACTTTGTATTGCTTTGAGAATTTTCTGCACACTTCCTGTCACAGTTGCAGGGGGTGAACGGGCTTTCAGCAAGTTGAAGCTGGTTAAGAACTACCTGAGATCAACAATGGGCCAGGATAGACTGAACAGCCTTGCCATTCTGTCGATTGAAAGCCAATTAGCCAAACAATTGGACTTTACAGATCTTATTAATGACTTTGCAAACAAAAAGACCCGTCAGTGGGCATTTAGTGGGATGTAAATTACATCTTTACATGTCATGTCAGCAAGCCTTTATTTCTTTTTCTGCAAGATGAAAAACAATTTGACAGTTGACATTTTGTACTATTGCAGGCTCTATTGATAAGATGACATAGGCCTTTGATGTAAAAAGCAGAAACCAGTCACAACTTCTTTTTTTCACATTGAAACTTAATATTTTTCTGTTCATTTCTACTGTACCTTCTCATTACAAAAGGAATGTAGCTTATTTGATTTGATTCTGAGTGTACAGTTGTCTCTTGTTCTCCTGTTCAAGAATGAATGTTTTACATCAAAATTTGCACGAGTGTCATGGATCAAAATGTTAGTACACAAACCAGATGTAGCCTAATGTTTTAGGTATTTGAGCACAAGTAGGCAAAATGCATCAATTCAGAACCACTCATCAATATAATCTGATCTGATTGTAGTTGATTGTAGTAGATTGTATAAATACCCCCCCCCCCCTTTTTTTTTTCTCTCACGCGCCTCGCGGGCATGGATAGGGGCCCACTGACATTGAGAGTGTACAGGGCCCAGAATTTGGTGCTACACCCCTGCTTGGATGTATTCTTATAACGTGGTTTATGACAATATCAGCCTCATTCTTTCAGCTGCAATCCCGGCAGTAGCTATAAAACGGACTTAAATCAAATAAATATAAAAACATAATTCAAAGTGGTAAGTAGGCTGTACGCTGACAAAGAAAAGTCTTTCCCTCCGATGAGAATCTGTATCTCTCATAAAAAACATCGTCAGGGACAGAAAAAGGGTTTTGCCGGTCTCTGTACACTCTATAGTTCTCCTACCAGACCCTCTCACGATCCACCGAGCTTCTTTTTTTTTATGTCGGCGCACCAAGACAGCTGATTGGTCAGTCGGCGGTGTGTTTCTCCACGTTGATCTCTAATCAGGAACATAACCTGCTCCGGAGCAGGTTAGCTCCACAGCGTAAGTTACCATGGTGATTTACCCCGGTAAGAAGTGAACCAGCGTCGTAGGACGGAAAACCCAGGGTTAACGCTCAATTTACCTCGCTAAGCCCAAATCCCGCTTCGTAGTACAGGCCTCTGGTCTACTTTCGGCGCAAGGCGTAAATAAAGTCCATTCATTCAATGCGAATCACAGCTGGCGCAGTGGAAGTTTGGCTGACGGCGCGCAGTGTGCACACATCACCGAGACTTCACAGGCAGGTTTCCACAGTTCCAGGCACATTTAAATGCAAAACATAATCACAACAAACACTATTTAATGCAACTACTTGAATCAACACGTGAATTTATATCTATATAGATTGTCCCGTCACATCTGACGTCAAATTAAAGGCGGACGGCACGCGTAACGGAAACTCAGCCTCTCGGACCAAAATCTCTCTCTCTCTCTCTCCTGTTTTTTATAATATCGGCATTGTTATTATTATGATACGCACGCACAGCGTGTGATGCGCGTGGTGGGAGCGGCGGCGCTGCTTCTGTCATCGGGTTGTCAAGTGACGGATCTTGCGCTGAACCTCCCCTAATGCATTAAAGGTGAGGAGAGGAGCTCATTTGATTGGTGAAGATCTGAATCGGCTGTATTAATCCCAGTCCACGCCTCGTCTCCTCCTCGTCTCCCACTCACGCCTTCTTCTCCTCCCTCTTTCCCACTTGCGCGGGTGGGCGAAACGGGAGGTGTGGGTGCGCGAGGCGAGCCTGCGCGAGCCTGCGCGGTGCACGAAACTTGCAAAGTCCAGGCGGACACACCCCGTCGGCGTGGCGCAGGTGCGCTGAATGTTGACTGCGCCTGGTCTATGAAACTAGGGTCCTAGGTCTTATCCACTTTATTTTTCTTTATATGTTTATATTGTTATAGTGATTTTTCTTATTGTTCTGTTGTAATTTTTTGATCAATCAGAATACCCTTGCTCTTCCTGATCCAGGATCAATAAAATTATCGTATAAGTGATTCACAGATGTTCAGGTCGTAGCATGCATTGATTTTATTGCTTCGTAACTTGGTATTATTTAACATATGACACCATCAAACATTCAAATAAAATCAAGTAGATTCTAGCACAGCTCTGTCAGTACTAACCATTTGCGGGTCAATGAGCGATTAAAAAGTAGAATAATCTTTTCTTCATGAATGTGTGAGATTTTAATTTGATTTTACATATTTCATCTAATTGGATGATTTTGATTTAGTTAGTACACTCAAAAAAATCAACAAGGGCATGTATTCGATTGGCAAACTAATAATATACATTACATGAATAAATCATGATTGTGTCCATTAAATACTTCATTCTTGTTTGTTGTACATGACTCAAAGAAAATTCTGATGGGTTATTGTAATAACTGATTAATATTCGCTTTTATTCATAATATTAGAAATTTTTCATAATGTTATGATCAGAAATTAGCAAATTATTTACCTTTCTTTTTGCTTCCAGTCTCCTGCCACCGATATCTTGACTCAAACAAATGTATATATTGTCATATTTTACTTCACAAAACACTGAGGCCAACACTGAAGCCATGGAGCAAACTGTGATGGGAGTGTATGTCATACAGCAAGAGGATGCACAGCCTGGAGATGACCCAGAGGACATCGGTGTCCTGATTGAAGGTGTGGAGGTTCTCACTGGTTTGGGGAGCATCGCGATTGCTCGTGCTCTGTTATTTGGACTATTTGGACTATTTTAGCTCAAATGCACTTTTGAAGTCCTGCACAAATCCCAAAAGATTGCTTTATTTTTTGTTGGCAAAATATTCTATATTTGTTGAACCTTATATGACAGAAGTGCCCACATTGTGAAGGACTATTTGTGAACTGTTTTATTTCCAAACATTTCCATAATATGGCGGTGTTAACACGATGATAGTTTAGATCTGGTATAATGTTTGGTCCAGAGGAATGCAGCAAGTCTTCATTGTTATGGATGGTCTGTAGTTTCCTATATGTTACTGTTAATAAAAGACTCTAAATGTACCTGTTATTTACTCCAACAGTGGGTTAGTGCTATTAAGTTTAGCATGGGATGGTTAAAGGGGAGAAAGCTGGGCTGAACAGGGATCTTGGCCATTGTTTTACGAATGTGAGAGCAAAATAAAAGAAAGATGAAATGATTTTGCAAGCTGTCCTTTATGTTTTACTAATTTAATTAAATGTAATGCTTACATTAGCAATAATAATAATGAGTAGTACAGACAAAAGCTACATTAGTTCATATAACAAGGTTGAATTTTGTTGTACGAAAATGTTTAATCAATGTAAAATGAGCTTAAATGAATTTAATTAGACTAACTTAGTACAGACATTTTAATTCAATAAAAGCCAAATTAATTGAATGAACATGTTAACATTATGTTACATTTACAAATATATGTGTTGTTTAAATGACACAATCAAGATTGATTGATTTAACATGGCTTATTTAGATGGAATATAGGTGGCAAGATAAAATTACGTTCATCCAATTAATTATTTTTTTGAGTGTATAACAGCCTATAAATGAATACATTTTTTATATAAAAACATTCAGTTTTACTTACTAATTTTATGTTCAATTAATTAATTTGACCATGTTTTTCTCTTGAAACTGCAGATTTCTTACAGCTGTTCTGTGGAATGTGCACGTCTCCCTTTTTCCCACTTTGAGGTCCTTTTGTCTCACCCACCCTTTTCCCGTAACTGTGCCTACTTTGCTTCAAGGGCTGCTCTTTCTTTTCTTTTAAATGAGTCACTGTCAAATGGGAGGGTGAGGGGGGAGGTCAGGGGAGGAGGGGTGAGTCAGGTTGAGAAGGTGAATGTCACACCCACCTGAACTTTGGACTAGCTCCCTGCAAACATGCTGCAACATTTTCTCTCCAACGTGCTAAATAAACACATAGGGCCCTAGTTTCGTAGACCAGGCGCAGTCAGCTCTCAGCACCGACGGGGTGTGTCCTCCTGGACTTTGCAAGTTTCGTGCACCGCGCAGGCTCGCGCTGGCACACCTCCCGTCTCCCGCAGGAAACCTGCCTGTGAGGTCTCGGTGACGTGTGCGCACTGTGCGCCGGTCCGCCAAACTTCCACTCCGCCAGCTGTGATTCGCCTTGAATGAATGGACTTTATTTACGCCTTACGCTGAGAGTAGACCAGGTTGGAGCTGGCGGGCTTTCAGCGCAGTCTCAGCGAGGCTTTTTGCCATGAAACTTCCACTACGCCAAGCTGAATCTGTGACGCCTCCCCCTGCTGCGCCGCCACACCCATCTTGGCGCAGGCGATCCACCAAACTGCCAAACTGACCGTGCGCAAGGCTGCGCGGGTCGAAACTTGCATTGCGCCGGCTCCGCCACCCTGCGCAGCCCTGCGCTGCGCTATGAAACTAGGGCCCATAGTAGCACACGAAGATTTAACAAAGATTATGGGACTTTAAAGAAGGTCTCTGCGTTTATCAAATTAGAGATAATTGCATAAAACAATGATTGTCGACTACAGCAAAACCATGTCAGCAGTAAATTAGTAGTATGTCTTAAAGTATGCGCTCTATGCAGGAATGAAACAGTGTCTGTTTGTTTGACTTCCAATGAAAGGACAAAGTACATTGTTGTTGTGTATGTTTAATAAATGGCCTGAGGATCAAACATCTCAAAAGTGACATCACTGATTGGTACATGGCCAGAAGAAAAACAGGCTCAAAAATGAAACATATTACAGTGAAGCAGTGTAGCTGCAGTCAAACTAGCAGATAAAATACGTACAAACGAGTAGTATGTTAGTATGCAGTACATAAGTGTGCATTATGTTAGCCTGCAGCAGTATGTTAATATTCCTTATGTTAGCGCGCATTATACTAGTGTGAAGTACATTAGAGGTTAATATGCATTTCATCAGTAGTACATTAGTGTGCAGTATGTGAGAATGCATTATGTCTGTATCTAGTATGCCATATGCTAGTATGCATTATATTAGTAGTAAGTATGCAGTATGTTAGTATGATTTGTGTTAATACTTAGAATGCCTGTTAGTAGTTAGTATGCATTACATTAGTAGTTAGTATGCAGTAAGTTAGTTGTTAGTATGCGTCACATTAGTAGTTAGTATGCATTACATTAGTAGTTAGTGATCAGTATGTTATTAGTTAGTATGCATTACATAACTAGTTAGTATGCAGTAAGTTAGTAGTTAGTATGCAGTAACTTAATAGTTAGTATGCATTACATAAGTAGTTACTATGCAGTAAGTTAGTAATTAGTATGCATTACATTAGTAGTTAGTGTTCAGTATGTTATTAGTTAGAATGCATTACATTGTTAGTTGGTATGCAGTAAGTTATTAGTTGGTATGCATTACATTAGTAGTTAGTATGCAGTAAGTTAGTAGTTAGTATACATTACATATTTAGTATGCAGTAAGTTAGTTGTTAGGAGGCATTACATTAGTAGTTAGTATGCATTACATTAGTAGTTAGTGTTCAGTATGTTATTAGTTAGTATGCATTACATTATTAGTAAGTATGCATTACATTAGTAGTTAGTATGCAGTAAGTTAGTAGTTAGTATGCAGTAACTTAGTTAGTATGCATTACATTATTAGTTAGTATGCAGTAAGTTAATAGTTAGTATGCATTACATTAGTAGTTATTATGTAGTTACTTAGTAGTTAGTATGCATTACGTTAGTAGTTAGTATGCATCACATTAGTAGTTAGTATGCATTACATTAGTAGTTAGTGTTCAGTATGTTATTAGTTAGTATGCATTACATTAGTAAGTATGCATTACATTAGTAGTTAGTATGCAGAAAGTTAGTAGTTAGTATGCAGTAAGTTAATAGTTAGTATGCATTACTTAAGTAGTTAGTATGCAGTTACTTAGTAGTTAGTATGCATTACGTTAGTAGTTAGTATGCATCACATTAGTAGTTAGTATGCATTACATTATTAGTTAGTGTTCAGTATGTTATTAGTTAATATGCATTACATTAGTAAGTATGCATTACATTAGTAGTTAGTATGCAGAAAGTTAGTAGTTAGTATGCAGTAACTTAGTTAGTATGCATTACATTATTAGTTAGTATGCAGTAAGTTAATAGTTAGTATGCATTACTTTAGTAGTTAGTATGCAGTTACTTAGTAGTTAGTATGCATTACGTTAGTAGTTAGTATGCAGTAAGATAGTAGTTTGTATGCATTACATTAGTAGTTAGTATGCATTACATTAGTAGTTAGTATGCAGTAAGTTAGTAGTTGGTATGTATTACATTAGGAGTTAGCATTCATCTTGTCTCCTTGCGTCGCCCCTGCTCACATCTCTTGTGGGCAGGACGCGAGGAGAGGAATTAAAGACTGGGATATAAAAAGACTCAGGAGTATAATTTGTGATTTGTGACATTGGGCTACAAGATTAAAAGTGACTGGACTTAAAAGTAAACTATCCCAATCACAAAAACAGTGCTGGAGGCTGTGCGGAAACGCAAAAGCCAATCACTCCCATATTTTTTGGTTATGCCCAAAAATTCAAATTGTTGGGGAAAAAGTTTGTCAAACTTTAGGAGAGATTCTGGGATATAAAATACCTAATAATGTCCTGGTCCTGTACTTTTGTGTCCTGAGAATTGAAATTATTAATTAATTAATTAATTAATTAAGAAAGACTGGTATTTGTTTAAAACATTGTTAATGGCCTGTAAAAAAACAATAACTAAGAACTGGTATAATTCAGAGGTAATTTGTTTTGTGTTTTTTTTTTTTTTTTTTTTGGTTTGGTTTGGTATTTCTCTTGGCGGCTTGTTGTTTTTCATTTCTGTCTTAAGTGGAAACACAAAAGTAATAAAAAAAAATGTAAAGAAGTGACTGGACATGCTACCGGCATTTCAGCAGTGGTTGTTTGGGACTTCCATCTGTTCCTTTGTGTGACAGTTTCCAATGACGACGCTGTCCTCGTCTCGTTTTTCTTCCCACAGCAGCAGGGAGTCGATCACTTCCTGTTATTAAGTCTGGTTGATGGTCAAAGGTTAAAGGTGAGAGGTGGAAGACAGACATAGTGCTGACAGGGAGGAGGGGATGGACAGACGGGGGAGAGTGTGTGTGTGTGTGTGTGTGTGTGTGAGAGAGAGAGAGAGAGAGAGAGAGAGAAAGAGAGAGAGAGCAGCAGCAACTGCAGAGAGAGACATGAGCAATGAGAGGAGGAATCACTGAGGAATGACTGGAATTTCCTGAATGATAGTGATGGAGTCTCTCTATCGCTCCAGAAACTAAACGTCCACCGTCATTTTAATGCGGATGTAATTTATTAGTGTAAATATTTAGTCTGTTCTCCCCGCTGTTGCTTTAGTAAGCTGTGTCAAGTCAAGATTTAGTTAGTATAGCACATTTAAAAACAACCAAGGAAACAGAAACATCATATATATACTAAGACAAACTGGCATCAGACACATAAGATAAAATGATAAATAGAACTACATTTATATAGAGCTTTTCTAGTCTTTTAGCACTTTATATCACAAGTCAACATTCACACACATTCATCTAATCTAATCTTACTCGGTGTCATTGGTATCATCAAGTGGTGCTGGTCAGGGGACTCGTTAATTACGTCCAGGACAAGAATGTGGTTCACGTTAACTTGACTGAATAAGTGTTTTTTTGTTGTTGTTTTTTTGCCTAAACCTAACTTCCTGTGGAGATAAAGCAGACATCTCTAGATAACTCACACCCAAACAATAACACGGCAGGTAAGAGGGAAACATGTATTTTTGGCTCCTCTGATCACGCATCTTTGCTTTGTGGCTTTTGGTCCTTTTCTCTTGTTTGTACTGTGCAACACCCAGCAAGCATAATATTTGACTACTGACTCCTCCCATTGTTTGCCTTGTTTTCAATGCTTTTTTGTTAATAAACTGTGTTCAGACAACACAATATTAGTGTGGCTACGATGGTACACTGTCAGATCAGGTGATCATAGTCATAAAGAGAGAGACATGTCCCTGACCAATCACGGCTGCTTGTCTTTCACCACGTGTGTGATGTCATCCTGCTCTGCTATTTCTCTCCAGCTTTTTTCTTTCTTCACACTGTTGTGATGACTTGATAATAAAAGAATAAACAGCATTAGCATCGTTCTGAGTTTAAAATGATCTAATTTTAGTGTTATTCCTGTAAGGAAAAACATTGTTTCGTTTTTTCGATTCTGAAAAGGGAAACCAAAGCTGAAGTGTTTTAAACCTGCATTATCTCTACTAGCCTTGAGGGGGCGACTCCTCTGGTTGGAAAAATACGTCTATGAGAAAATGACCCTACTTCTCTCTTGATTTATTATCTCAGTAAACATTGTAAACATGAGTTGATGGTCTCAATCTCTAGTTTCAATCTTCTTCAATCCAGCATGATGTTCATTTAGTACATTATGGTCCATTTAGAGTCCAACAGACCAGAAGGGGACGGGGCTTCCTGCTGATTGACAGGTTGTTACCACGCTACCAATGCAGTTAGATACTAAGATGACTCTAACACTTAGCTGTAAAGTTGACCTTGAATTATGAAGCTAACTTTGTTAGCAGCTTCACACCAGAATCCAGATGGATCCAGATCCAGTGTGACAAATCCATTGAGCTTGACTGGAATCATTATCTCACATAACATATTATACTATTTATGTCATTGTATTTACACTTGCTCTGCAGAAGGTTCCAGGTTCCAGTTGTTGTTCTCTTCCTCTGTGTGAGTTTCATCTGTAAGTGAGTCAATGTGAGCCGGTGTGCAGGAATAAGGATCATATTATCGCTGACTGAGCTCCACTCCAGCAGCATGTTCAGGCCGTTAAAAACGCCGTGGATGAGTTACACCTCCTGCATTGTTCTCCGTATCAGCTCTGGGAGGATCCGGTTCTATGGCGGTTGTGACCTGCCAAGCAAAGCACAATGAAGAGAGCACAAACACATATACAGTAATGCACACGGTTCAACACGACTATACATCATTCTCACCGATGCAACAACATCCAGAAGGCCACGTTTGTCCTGCAGACCAGATGGTTCTCCAGTTCACTGTGGAAGCGTTCATTACACTGCACAGTTTACTACCACAAAAAAAAAAAAAAACACTTTACAAGAGAGGAGGTGAGAATTCAGGCAGGATTTAAATTTCTTTGCCAAGTTCTCAATTTTCACTTTTCACACAATAGTTTCATTTACAAGCAATTGACGGGGTAGAAAAGGTAATACGTGGATCATCTCACTGTTTATAAAGCAAGTGGAAAATAATTGTGTTTGCAGCAGACTGGTCTTGTAAAAACCTAACCAAGTAGTTTTGTTGTCTAAACCCAAGTATTTACTTTTGTATTGTTTTTTGTTTTGTTTGTTGCGAATAAAACTGAGACCGTTTGATTCAGAAAAAATAACTATGAGTGCAGTTTAGTTTGTAAGAAACAGTGTTGGCTTGGATGCACATTCGTTTCTGAAACTTACATGCATACCTTTCACTTTAATAGACATCTGTCAGCTCTGATTAGCTACTACGACACATATTTCAGTTACAAACAGCAGCCAGCGGTGATCTTCCCAAACCATCTACTGGCAGCATGTGTTAGAAGAACAGAAGCCAAACCTCAAACAAGTAATGTATGAAAACCCAACTTATGAGCAACAATGTTGTTCATTTCTGCAAACCACGAGAGATGTTGATCGTCAACGTTTCTGAATCACACAATGTGTTAATGAGGTGATATTAGCATAACATTACATATGTAATGTAGTCTAACAAAGTAATGAAGTAACGTAGCAGCGTAATATAATAATGTAATGTAACAATGTAAAGTAACTGATGTCAATAATTAACAACAGCCATGAGTGGATTTTAAGCATGTAATTTTACGAAACAAATGTAAACATTTGGTAACAAGCATAAAGTCAGTGTTTTGGTTTAGTGGTCTGCTGGGTGAAAGTCCTGTGTGTTTGACCCATCAACCGCCGTTAGTGGACTTTCTCACTTCTTATCCTCGTTGTTGCACCACGTTAATTTCGGTGGCTCGTTGTACTGCATCACTTCCTATTGACAACATTTTAAAATGTTGACATTCAACGTATCATCAATCATACCCAAGAGCAACTGTAAACTTTACTGATATCACAAATAATAATATTTAATTTGTATTTATTCGTATGATTTCAGTTTGTTGATTTCTATGACTACATTTAACTTGACACAGATCCTCCTGGAGAGAAGAGGCTTTGAGGTGTATTTGACAGGCTGCGAAGAGGAATTAGACGTTTGGGGGTTTTGTGTATAGATCAAGCTAAATCAGCACCATGTGTGTTTGAAGGTACAGTAAATCCTCCCCCCCCCCCCCCCCCAGTTCATTCTAGGGAGGGTGGGATAAAAGCTAAGCTGACTAAAGGCTGTTTGAGAGTCGCCGGCCTCAGGGGAGACATCAAGAGGTAAATTCAGCATACTTTATGTATGGAGTAAAGAAATCTGATTCCCTCTCTTTCACTCCCTCCCTCTCTTTGTGTATATGCGTGTGAACATGTGTGAAAATGTAACTGCCTCCCTCTGTGTGTGTGATGAGACAGTTTCACTTGCAGAAAGATTCAACATTTGGCTGAGATGGAATAGTTTATGTTTTCATAAAAGTATTTTCATCATTTTCTCCACATGGTTTTCCGTTGGTTGAGTTTTGTTTTGTTTCGTTCATTAAAGTTTCTTTTAAAAGATAAGCGGCTCCCCGTTTCCAGTTTTGAAGGTTAAACGAGCAGAACCACATCCCGACTCTAGCACCGCAACAAACACACAAACATTGAACTCTCCTTATCCTGCTTATGGAAAGAAAGCAAGTATGTGTGTTTCTCCAAAAATCATATTTAACTGCTAATGAATGCATTATAAAGTATACAGTATATTAATATTAATAGAACAACAAAACAGCATAATAAATGTAAACATTATGGTGCTTTAAAAGCTTGCGGCTATTCTTAAACTACATTCTCTGTTTGCTATTCCCTAAGCATTCTAACAATAACTGTGGTTATGATGCCATTATTTACACTTATATAGCCTTATGAACACACAGTCATGTTAATAAGCATCTTATAAGGGTATTATTACCTATTCCTTATTATTACAATGACTTAGTCAGGTTATCAGGAATCATGAAGTCTGCTGAAATGCTTTTGCAGCACAAAGGGAGGTTTATGCACAAAACAAGAATACTCAATGGCAGATGGGGATTTTGGGCCAGTAAGAAAAATGGCTTCTTTATACTAATGAGAAAGTAAAGGCCTTTTGTAGCCGTGAGGAAGGATTTCTTAACTGATATTCATATATAATTCCACAAAACCAAATTAAACTGAAAGAAAATAACAAATCAGCTTTCTGTCCTTCTGTAATTCTGTGATCGTGTTTGAGTGAGGATGAAGATTAACCCGAACCTGAAGCTCTTCAATCCCTCAGCCTGCGAACGCACCCATCAAAGCGCCTGTTCAAACCTGAGCAAATATCCCCAGCGCCAGGCAGGAAATCCAGCCTCACCGACAGGAAGTGGCTGCAGACTTTGGTGACGCGTTGAGAGACCTTACCCTATTTTTCCCCTCAATGTAGCTTATTCCCTTCAAATGGGTCAAGATGTGTGTCTGTTGTGATTTTAGTCTATTGCGTCGATTATAATTCCTTAATACTGTATTATATATTATGGTACTTTTACAGCATTTATGGCGACTTGTGAAAGTTGCTTCCACCTGTGAGTCCCTAAGGTACTTAAACCAAAACCTGCTTGTTTATTTATTATTTTAATTTTAACTCTATATTACCAGGAAATCCCATTGAGATAAAAAAAAAAAAAAACATTTGTAAAAACTGTACAAAATCTCAGCACATTAAAATACAACATGATGTACAATAACAGGGTCAGGTGGTATCGCAAGTAAAACAACTGCTCTCTTAACTTTGTCAATCAATATAAGTGTTTCTAATTTGAAACCATTTTGCAGATTTTTCTGCCCAAAGTGCATAATTCCAGGTTTTCCAGCAAAACCCGGTTACATTTAGAAGAAAAAATAAAAAAGGGAAGAAAAAATGTGTAAAATATGCGCACTGTACCTCTGTTGTAATTGCATTACATGTAATCTCTTTCGTTGCTCAATAAAACATATATACATATAAAAATAATTGCTACGTAACGTTGTAACATTGTTCCACGCAATGTTGTTACACTTGCTTTGTAAAAGTCTGCTTTAAAGGTTATTTATTGGTGCTAATTATGTTGTTAAATTATAATATTAACTCAAACCAATCATCTTATTTCTAACCTTATTCCGGTAGTTATGTTGCCTAAACCAATTGTTCTACAACATTCAACAGGTGCATTGTGTCTTTTGTGGTTTGCAGAAGTACCATCATTTATTCTGGTGACTGTGTTTGGAGGAGCGTAGATGTATAACTACTAGAGCTGGGAGTTTCCTGAGTATCGCTCTGTAGATACAGATATGCTGTTGTCTGTGAGTCAACGATATCCAACACTTCAAGTCAAAAAGAATGCAATGGTGAGTGAAGGAATTTTGCATTTGTGATAAAACATAGGGATGCATGCTACACTGAATCACGGCTCTGTAAAATGATGCATTCGATGCATCTTAGTGAATTTAATGTTCAGCACAATTCTGTTGGGGCTGCTCAGCACCCAGCAGCCAGTCAGCCCAGCACAGGTGCTGGCAATGAGGGTGACGACGAGCAGCCCAGCTGCTCCACATCGGCGTCTACTCTACCAGAGTATAAGAGGAGGCTGAGAGGGGGCGCCCGTTGTTTGAACGTCGACGATTGTGGTCAGGATTGCCGGTTGTGAAACTAGCAGCATGCTCAATAGACTGAATTGTATGTCTGATAACCTGCTAATCCTGTTCTCCTCTCTCTTTGTTCCAGGCTCCCTCCGTAAAACCCAGTGTCTCCTCGCTCTATCCACACCTTCCAGGCCCCTCAACTTCACCCTCTCACCTCCCGCTGGATACCCGGTCTCTCCCTCCTCGGCCAAGCCCATCACCCACGTAAAGTCACTAAATAAAGTTGTTCACCTGTAAATCTGTTTCTGTGTCTTTGTCTCTGGGGTACCTGGCACCTTTGGCTACTAAAACTTTAGAGCCTAACACAATTCAATATTAATCACATTTTTACACAAAGACAGAAATGTGTCTGAGACGCAACATTTCAAAGCTCTTTAAAGAAGAGTGAATTTATATTACATGAGTGGACATACAAGGTTATTTATGCTTTACTGCTCTTATTTTTTATAATATTACAGATGAAATAGCTTTTTGGATGCCAATAGTTTAATGCCAGAGTATAAAAACGTTTCGCTGATTTTTTTATAAATGCTTGTATTATCATGTCAACACTTGTCAACACTTGTCGACCTGATAATAGAAACTTTTAGCGAAACTTTTTCATACTCTCGCTTGAAACTCGCGTCACGGAAACAGCTGGGTAAATGCCGACTGCTGTTAAACACCAACGAAGAAGAAGAAGAAGCTGGGTAAACACGGAAGTGCCGTCTACGCAACAGCGGTAGTTTTAGTAGTAGCAGTAGAAGCTATCAGGCAAATGTTCTTTTAAATAAACTCCTGGTGTACTTACAAACTTTAAAATGCCTTGTTTTGTGAGTACTGACCCTATGTGTACTACTGCAGAAGTTTGGTAACATTCCATGCATTATTAGTAGGGACTTTACGAGATATACACTATGTACCCTCTCGCTATTACTAAGCCATTCGGCTGATCGCCCTATCTTGACCAATGCTGACCATCGCTAAAAATGCTTCCGAGGGGGTGTTTGGCTGGATGTCATGGTGGAAATGACCTAGGGTGCATTTTACTCCGAACCATCACTTTAACTAGTTAGCAGGACATGCTTTGGGTCCCGACCCTGTCTTTGGGAATTATTTAATGGTTAAATACAATGCTTACACTTTGACTCTCCATGCTACCCCTCATTATACCATACATTCAAAACTCTTTTTTTTCAAATTCAGTCGGTACCTTTGTGAAACATTTTGAAAAACATAGTTGGACGCCATCTTTACAAGTGCACCAATCTGCATGTGTCAGACAAAGACTTAAAACTTTGGCCAAAAATAGGTAAGTGGACCTTGAGTTGTTGTTTCCAAGGTGAGGAATAAGCATAGAATATGTACAGTATTTCATTTGAGCTGTCAAAGCAAATGGCACCTTGAATTGTTATTTAAATGTACTGAATCGCTGAAATAAGCTGCAATTATTTTCTTTATTTTATTTGCCAGCAATTATTTTGTTGTTTGTTTAATTACTTGCTTATAAAATGTTACAACATGGAGACAAATGTCCATCACAGTTTCTTCTAACATCTCTCAACAGCCACAAACATAAGATGTTCAGTGATGTCAAACAAAAACAAAATTTACCAGATTCGCTTGGATTCAGATTTATTGACGTTTCTATTTGCATTTCTACTTTTGCTTTAAATTTTACTTAAATTATTATTGAAAAATCAAAATTGGTGCCAAAATTTGTTTTTAAGGTGAATATTTTGGGGCAAAAGTGTTTGAATAAATCTCATTAAATAAAACATTCCTTTCCTCAGATAAGATGTGAATTGAAAGAGACACCTACAGTAACTACACACAGGACCTATTCATTGCACAGCAGGGCTCTGTCTAATTCCTGGCAGTCATCAGCATAATATTTACTTCTAATGAGGCGGATGTGGATAAAAGGGTTGGTGGACCCAGTTCCTCTGTGTGCAGGAGAGACCCTGAAGAGTCTGAGGTAAACAACTATTATTGGATAGATTAAGATTAAATGTTGTTCAGACGTTTATGGTCCTATATCAGTATTAATAACAACAACATTGGCAATTCTCTGACTTTTTCATCTAAGGCAGTCAAGTCAATGTTTTCATGAGTCTAAAACGTTGGTTTATGACCAAATACCTGCAGAACTTATAACATTCCCATCAGCCTCAGCTGTATGTGGGTGTTCACTGCTAATGTTAGCATGCTATAGAAAGAAGTTAAACATCAGCAAGCATTTAGCTTTAAAAAACTGTTGTGTCTCTGTAAGATCAGTTATTTTAATAAATCACGTCATTCCTGTTATGTAGCAACATTTCTGTCCAACCTATTACTCATATTTTCTTTAAAATGTGTCCGATATTTATAACAAATGTCTTCAGTTATAGGTTACAGTCTTGATAACCACATAGTAATGCACTTATTATAATTAGGTTTATATAATTGAATGGGCCCGATTTAACCATGGCCCCAGTGAATTTATAATAATACATTTATATATGAGTCATTTTATATCTCTTTGGAGTTTCTCCCCTTCCAAAATAAGATACTATAATCCCATTGAGACCATTTTCAGAATATTACTTGTTTTTGTTGAGGGAACTCAAATGAGCAAAGTAGCATGAGCTTAATTTTTATTAGTCATATATTTATACTTATCCTGTATTCAGGGTCGCGGGGGAGCTGGAGCCGATCCCAGTTGACATTGGGCGAAGGCAGGGTTCACCATGGACTATCACTGACATGGACTGACATGTAGAGACAGACAGGTAACCAGTAATAATAATAATAATAATAATAATAATAATAATAATAATAATATATTTTTGACAGTTAAACTATGTCACTATTCTTATATAATGCAAAATAACATGTAAAATCCATCTTTTCCCTGAACGAGGCTGAAATGTTGCTGCAGACAGGTGTTACACTCAGACAGGCGTTTAATAAGGTGCAGAGATAGAAAGCACAACAGAGTAACAGGTTCACTAACAAATGAAACATGTTGTTAGTGAATATTTTATTGATGCGTTCAGTATGAACGGCTGGAACTCGATTAAAAAAATGATCTAATTAATTAGAGGGTTTGTAATTAATTAATCGAAATTAATCGCATTTTAATCGCATATAAATATTTGACCTGAGAACAGTGAGAAGTAATTTTTTTCACATGGATTTTTAGTATACCATTGAACAATGACTGAATACATAAGCTTAAACAACAAAAGATTGTTCATTTTTGTTTAACCAAGTCTAACAGACCAGTGCAATTTTTGCCATTAAGTGTAGCAATAGCATATTAAGAAATATAGTACATTTCAGAAATTCAGGTAGCCTATGGGTAGGTAGACCTTCTCTAAACTAACACTTTGTTTTTTTTTAGTAAAACACAATACTTTCAAGTACATTCAGAACATTGGAAACCCTGACTATTAGAAAACATCTCTCTGTTGGCGAGGGTTAACCCTCTGACGCTAGCTACCACGCTAGCATCCACGCTAGCTGCTATATGTTTTGCACTGAGGTGATACTTGAGGCTCGATGTGCTGCAGGTGATATGCAAATTCCTTGTTGCTTAGCTTGTACACAACCATGCTCTTATCGACGCTTCCATCCGTTCATTTTTTATAACAAAATTTCCCATCCACGGGGCTTATCGGCTTCGTCGTTCATGTTCACTGTGTGTTGTTGTCTGAAGTCATGAACGCTAGTTGGTGCTCCCGTATAATCGGTCCGCCTGAAACTCATCCAGTGAGAAACGTTCCGCAGTGCAAAAATAATAAGTGCGATTAAAATGCGTACATTTTTTTAACGCGTTAATGTTTGGGTAATTAATTAATCTTAATTAACGTTAAAGTCCCGGCCCTAGTATGAACATTTTGCATCAGGCAAATGCATTCATTTGCTATGATAATATTAATGGAAGTCAGCACTGCATTTGTTTCAAAACACATTTCTTGTTGCTAATTAGTAGATGAGGGTAATACTTTACTGGTGATGTTATGTTAGGAGACCGTAAAAGTAGATTTTCTGTTTTTGTTTTGTTTTTTTCAAAAGGACAGGCACAGAGGTCCACACTAAGTAGTATAGAACACTGTGTGTGTGTGTGTGTGTGTGTGTGTGTGTTTACCTGCTGGTTGAAGAAGCCGGACTTAACACTCACAGATTTGGCTTTGCTTGTTTTCATAAAGGTATTTGACTTTCAGAGAGCCTCTGATTGGTCAGAAACTTGGGTTAATGACCGTCTTCCCGTCCGTGTTGACTTATGAGAGGTCAACCAGGCGGCAGCAGAGAGGTCAAATAAGGGCTCGACCGTCACTTCACTCTGTCAGAGCAGATCTGTCCAGATTTGATTTCAATTTAAACGGCATGTTTACATTTAGCTTCCAGCCCACAATAGTTCTAAACTTGCAGCAGATTTTCCCGTCCCGTGTTTTGGAGATTTTGTTTTGTTTTGTCACCAGCTTCAGTGCAGAGACATGCAGATATGAGGACACAATGAGACACCGACAGTAAGTCTGGTCCACTGTGGGTGGATCTGTGTTATCGGAGTCATCAGACAGTCATCAATGCACATAAAGGAACACATTCCTGTTATGCAGCAACATTTCGGACATTAGGACCTCTCCCACCCTCGACACCACCTGTTCAGCCTGCTGTCCTCAGGAAGGTGATACAGGAGCATAAAAGGCCTCACAAACTGTTCAAAATAAAACTTTCTTTTCATTCACACTTCACTTTGATTCCTGCACATTGTTGTGTTGCTCTCCTCCTTTTCTTTTTAAAGAGGGGATGTAATGATATATAGAAATCCCCCACTTGGTCTACACACTCTGGTCCTATACCAGAGGCCAGGGAGCCTGAGGGTTCTTCAGTATCTTATACTCTTCTGGACAGAGATCTGGGATGTTGAACCTGGACTCTGCTGGACCCACTGTCCCAGTTTAAGGGTTACAGCCTCGAGTGCTCCCATTATCAAATTGCTCATTTGGTCCATTGTCCTTCCATACAGCCATTTTGCCAAATTTGTATTACTTACTCACAAAATGTTGTCTAAGAATGACATTTGAAAAAGGGGCAATGCATTCCCCTAATAAAGAAATACTATAATAGTAGCCTGATGTCAAATGTTTCCTGAAGGATTCTGCTTTCCCACAGATTTGGTTCTCACACACCCAAAGCCACGAACATATGAGCGGAAGCATGTGGAAGCATTTAGAGTTAGCAGCTTCAAATCACTGTGTCCCCCGTCACCCTCAAACGCCACCCTGAAAGGGCTTTGAACTCAGTCACAGAGGTCAGAGGTCGAATGAGAGGGGTAATCGCCCCGATGGAGGCCAGGCCTCCCAGAAACCAGCAGCAGCCCGGCACAACATTATCAATACATTTCCATATGTGGGTCTTTATGAGAAAGTGTTTTTTTTAAACCGTGAACCATTGTGATTTGTATCATAACGTTTTTGGATCAATTCACTTCTAATAAGTAATTTAAACCCAATTAATTCCTGTTAAGGCTTTTGACTTCTCAACAACTGTTTGTTGACATTTATGTTCCCCCCGGGATGAATGAAAATAACTTGTGATCTTCTGACCTTTCATCTAGCGCCATCTTCAGGTCAACATTTTAATACCAATACTTTGGTTTATGGCGAAATACCTGCAGAACTCAAGAAATTCCCATCAGCTTTAGCTCTCGGCTGTTTTTACTGCTAAGATGGTAAAACACCAAAGAAATAAAAATAAAATAAAAATAAAACAACAGATACATTGAGTGTTCAAATATTTATTTCATATTAGCCTTTTATGAAAAACTACTCGGTTAAAGTTAAATCATGGTAACTAGTGTGAATGAAGTACAATCACCTTTCTTATGGGCATAAAGTCAACGTTAACTTTTGATTTCATACAGGACACTGACTGTCTGAGGTCAACAGATATTCAACAATAGTAACAACTTTAGTAAAGTGTGCGATTTGGTTTCACACAGGACGTGACAGTGGTCTCCTGGGTGAAAGTCCTGTGTTTGTTTGACCCGTCTTTTTATGTGGGTTATTGTACCATATAACTTTCAACTTTTCAACGGTCACTCATTCACTCTAACCAAATGCAAAAACGTCGACATTCAACGTCTCCATGGTTGGCAAAAATGTACAACTATGCTTGTTAGCATGCTGATGTTAGCATTTAGCTCTGAGCTGGTCCTAAGTGCAGACTCACAGAGCTGCTGGCATCGCTGTAGACTTGGGTTGTTAAGAATTCAATAGAGACTTGAAAGAAGAAAATGAAAGAAGGAAACAATAAGGAGTGTTGAGCATAAGACCTAGAGGAAAAGTGTTCTGGGAGGGGATCCCTATCAAAGCACGTGTGACAATTTATTACAGAAGCCTTTTTGTTGCATTTGTTTAACTTCTCTTGACATGTCAACACCAATCAATAAATGAAATGCTCCGAAACAAACACACTAGCCCTGCTTTATGTGCAAAGTGTCCTGGGAAAACTTTTTTTGTAATATGACGCTATAAATAAAATATTATTGTAGAGCAGTAATGTTGCTGTAAAGATTCAAGTCATGTGACATCCTTGGGTCCAAATTGCCTATGAAACATAGCCTACTGCTATGAAACTATAAGGAAAGCTGCTTTAACATCGCACATCTTTAAAAAAGAATTGAAATCAAGATTAATTGAATCACTCGACTCACAGCTTCAGAGGTTAAAGCAGTCGATGTTTGACTCCATGCCTTAAAACTTAAACACCTCTCCGGCATGTCAAAACAACACCCTAATTATCAGAACAAACTCCAAATATTCCTAAACCTTTGACTCATATCTTCGATCAGGTCTGTTCCTCATTTCTGTCTTTGCTGTTCTCGGTGAAAAAGTATCTCTCTCCCTTTTCATCTGTTACATTACAGGAACCTGATCTGATGCCCTGCATTCCTTCAGACAAAAAAGAAGGCGGTGTTACCAAGAAAAGCCAAGAGGCAACAACATAAATCTATCAGAATTAATATTTAAAAGTAACTAACATTCCCTTACCATCTGCCAAATGATATCCAGGTTTATGAATGCAGAAACATTTCTGTGCAACATGTGTGACTATGATTGGATATTTCTCTTGATGTTTTCGGGGAGTAATCTCAGAATGACACCTCTTTTCCAATTATCCTATCGGGACACGCCCCGAATGAGAGCATGTAAAGGTCCTACTCAGCTTTGGTTTCCTTACTTGAACCCTGATGAAACTTTTAACTGTTGTCCGAACATTAAACTCATAAAAAAAGAAAACTCTACACACTATGCATGACGTTTGATCTTGATGTTTCTGTGATGAAGATTGTTTAAGGTTGTTGAAATAAGAGCAGCCAAGAGGAAACAAGTAAAGCAGGTGACCTGAAGAAATCACATGATATGATGAGGAAACTTGAGAGAATGTTCTGTTTGCAGAAAGTAAAACAGGCCTTTCTGTTCTCTCAACTTCTCTTTCATCTCCCTGTATTTGCTTCACTCGTAGACAGAAATTACCTCTCGCACACTCATTTGTACTTTCTGTTTGCCGTTGTGACCATTGGGATCGTGAAACGAGTCTTGAGTAAACTTGACTATTTATACATGAGAAGAGCGGAGAAACACAGTACTTAGGAAAACGTATGGTGAACGTTTGTGTAACTAAGGGACAAAATGAACTGTGTGCAATGTTTTGTTGTAGCCAGAAACCTTTAGTGAGCTTAAATGTGGGGAATCAAAGGACTTATTGAAAGAAAGTAAGTGTGCTTGATGATGCTCTTTACACACCAGCTGTCTTTATTTCATAGACCGGACGACAAATCTAAACGTTAAATGTTAGCAACCACCACATGTAAAGTGCAGCAGAAGTAAAAGGTATTAAAAGTATCTGGGTGTATAGTTGATGCCTTTTGGACAGGTGAGGTTTGAAACAAAAATAAAAGCACACTTTCAGGAAGTAGAAGAAGTTACAGGTAGGTTTTAAGTCAGCAGAAAAATACACGAAAGAAAACTTATTTAATCATTTATTCTAAATTTGTAGCGTAACTTTAGCTCTGTTTATGGTCTCCATCAATTCCTGATTCACTGATTTATTCTCTGGTCAAAGGTCGCTCCTGCCTCGCGAGTCAGAACGCCCTGAAGAGCAAGGCCAGGCTGCTACCAATCACCTCACCTGTGGTGTGGCATGAAGGATTGCTGCTGGAGTGTTAGAGTGTAAATACAGGAAGTTAATAGCAGATTGCAACATAAAAGTGATTGCTGTTGATTCTAAGAGGAATTTTTTATAGCCTAATACACAGAATGCAACACAAAGGCCTTGACATAAAAGCAGATATAACTCATAACATATATGATAGAAAGAGCCATCAGATTTAGAGCCCTTTTATGTAACATTATTCATTTCATATTTTCTTATAATGGAATGTCATTATTTGGGCCTTGGTGTTATGTAGTGTATGATAAGGTTTGTCAAATAGAGTTGCCCCCTGATGGCAAGTAGAAAGAATGCAAGTTTTAAGGCATATCGGTCTTGGCTTCACTTTTCAGAACACAAGGTTGCCTCCTGGTTAAAGCTACGATGAGGAACTTACTATTTGTGTTGGTTTTGGTGGTCCTTGTGGACAAATGTGGTAGTGTTTCGAAAAAAAAAACAGTCCCTTTCGAACCCCTTTAATTTTACTGCAGGGTCTGACAGTCTGTCTTGCTCAGTCCTGGTTCTGGTTCTCTTTCCCCCCTTCCCTCCAGTGGGCCCAGCAACATGGCCTCGTCCTCCAGCAGAATGGTTCATGGTTCCAGTCATCATGTCTCAGATACACATTACAGGTTTTTTTCGTATTCTTACAGTATCGCATTATGATAAGTGGGAGGCAGCATGAGCTGCTGCAGCTGCAGGGTGTTTCCAGAGAGCTTCTGAGGCACTTGGTGGTTTTGGTTTCACACTTATTCTTCTGGCTTTTTCTCATCAGTGAGGTTTGATTTAGATGTTGTTTGCGCTTCGCCGAGTTCCATTGTGGAATTCCCCCCCTTCATCTTGATCTCAGAGAAACAGGCATGGGAGGAAACCAACCTTCATCAGGTCATCTGCGTTTACAGTCAGGTGTTTTCCTGAGTCTCTTGTGACGGTAAAATAATATCTGACTGTAAATCTTTGTGAATTTAGCTGACAGGACATGGTGGATTTATTGTAAAATCAAAATGAAATATGTTGCATATCATTTTTTGGAAAGCATTGCATGGATGGCTAATCAAATGGGATATGAGCCCAAGGGGTCGGGGGGAACCACATCCTCAGACAACATTTCTTGTTGGAAATTTAATCAAACAACTAAAAGGAGATGCAGAACGACTACAAAGAGATGCAAAAGAACTACAGATTCAAAATAACCATAAGAAGACTCAAAACAACTACAAAGAGACAACAATATTTCTCTTTCCTCAACTTTAATTAATCAAACTGTGGTCAACCTATGCTGCTAGTTGCTACATTGGTGTTGTAATTGTTGTTTGTCATTATGAGAATGCTAGCATGCAATGTTAGCATTTAGCTCAAAATGCCACTTAAGCAAAGTCACACAGAGCAGCAATCTTCTTCTCTTCAATTGATTTGCAACGTTGCCATTAAGTGATGCAAAACATTTCTTTGTATTGTGTCAAAGTTTGGTTGAAAACCATAGTTTGAGCTTCTTGTAGGAAAAAGCTTCTTTACAAGGAACACTATCCAGATTCATTTTTTAAAAATGAAACCACATCTCTACAATGTGTTATTTACAGATACAATTACTCCTCTATGTTCCAATAAATTATGAATGTAAAATAAAAATGAAATTGACCAGATGTAACAGTAGATGTGAATAGGAGCGCTGCAGGACTTCCTCTGCTCTCCGCTCCCTCTCTCTCCACTCCACACTTGTGGTTGTTGTTCATGGAGTTTGTTTTCTGGGAGCCATTTGTTTGTGGTAGTTATTAAACATAGTTCGCCAGACCGCAACCACAGAAGTATTCAGCCATGATCTCTGTTCCTGGAGCTCACAGTCCGACTCACACCGCAAATGAACTTCACTTCCAGAGGAACATTTTCTATGGATCTTTTAGAGTGTTGGTTCCCTTTCTGAGGGATTTTCTGAAGACTACTGCATTAAATAATACAGTTAGACTTTAGAAATCCTACTTCTTACCACCACCTACAGGAGAAGCTGTTATTATCCCAACTAGATAATCCTCAACCCAGTTTTTAAAATATTTCTTGTTTCATTGGTTTTAGTTTTAGCCTCGGTCCAACATCAACGATCTACACTGCTATTGAATGGATAGCTAAAACCAAGATGGCAATGGAATAAGCCAAGATGACAATTGCCAAACATTAAACCTGCTAAACATCAGCATGTTAGCATGGTTTAATGTTAGCAAGGCCAAAACCCGAAATGTTGACGGCCAAAAAACAAAATGATGATGGTCAAAAAAGAAGATTATGATGGTTAAAACCCAATATGGCGAAGCTTAAAAATGAAGATGGCGACAGCTGAAAACCTATGATGACAGGCAGAAACCAAGATGCAGAAGCCTAAGACCCAAGATGTTGACAGTCAAGAACCAAGATGGCAATGGCTAAAAATCAAACATTATGCCTGCTTCACATCAGCATGTTAGCATTTTCACTGTAAGCATGTTAGCATGGTAAAAGGTTAGCATGAAATGCAGCATCACAGAGTTGCTTTAGTCGTAGACTCATTGGTCATTGCTGTCATGATGTCACTGATTTATTCTCTGGTCAAAGGTCGCTCCTGTCTCTCTGGTCAGAACGCCCTGAAGAGCAAGGCCAGGCTGCTACCAATCACCTCACCTGTGGTGTGGCATGAAGGATTGCTGCTGGAGTGTTAGAGTGTAAATACAGGAAGTTAATAGCAGATTGCAACATAAAAGTGATTGCTGTTGATTCTAAGAGGAATTTTTTTATAGCCTAATACACAGAATGCAACACAAAGGCCTTGGCATAAAAGCAGATATAACTCATAACATATATGATAGAAAGAGCCATCAGATTTAGAGCCCTTTTATGTAACATTATTCATTTCATATTTTCTTATAATGGAATGTCATTATTTGGGCCTTGGTGTTATGTAGTGTATGATAAGGTTTGTCAAATAGACTTCTGTAACCATCTGCTGCATCTGAACCACACCAGAGAAGTTGTGGGCCATAAAACCAAAAAACACATTACAAATTGCTGTTGATCCTTTATTATGATAAAAATAGAAATGAGTGTCATTTATGAGACATTTTGCAGTAAAAAGCTAAATGCTTTGTAATACAACATGTGTTGTTGATCATTACTGTCACATTTGACTTTGGGATTTTGACATTTTTTCAGCATATGGCAGTTGAGCAGAAACAGACACAATTTGAATTATGATCCAATGCTCTTTTTATTGTCAGTTTTAAGGAGATTTTGTCATCAGCCATAAGTTTAAAACACATTTATATCTTTGACAATTCAGTTTTACTCCTTTTTAGTGGTGGAAAGTAATCAAGTACAATTTTGTCATTTTAAGATACTTCTACTCCTCTACAGTGGAGCGAAGCCTGCAACCTTGTTCATACAGACAACCCCAGCTACACTTTTATACTCATGTGACATGCCTCATGCTCCGGCGGTCTATTTAAGCGACAATATTTCCCATCTCCCCCTTCGACTGTCAATGCCTCTGCTGCTACATCAGTGTTGCTGTGTGCTTGTTTCAACCACTCCACCACCCCAGCATCCATCATCTCTATTTAATCATATCTGAGGAGTGATGAGGCTGGAGCCTAGACACCAAACACAAGCTAAGTTCTTCTGCTACAATAAACATTTCAAATGTGAGTTGTATGACTGAACTTTTACTTTGTAGATTCAGTATAAAAATACAAAACAAACATTTTTTATATATTTTTTTAAACAAAATTAAATAATGTACATCACAAATTTACAACAGACTCGACACGTGTATACATATGTACGTACATGTCAAGTACTATTTAGTTTAAATTAAATACATCATCCTATATCAGGAAAAAGAAAAAGTCTGATAATATTAAGCTGGGATGTCAGAGAATATTAATATGTTGGAATAGCAGTTAATATAATAATGCTGTTAGTTAACTGCCTACGCTATTTGTTCATTTAATTATGTGTGATTAAGCAGTAAGATAGACAGACACAGCATGTGAATGAAAGAAATCACTGTGGTTATAGAGTGAGTACAGCTGTGTTTTGGACTCCAGGCTTCCTTTATGCAGCCCCACCAGCCCAGAACAGGCTTGATTGCTTTAGGCCTTTCATACTATTGTGTTTGGCTCCTAATAGACGGATCATTTTTTTTTCATCCCTGGTCACCAAGGAAAGGAGACACACCCCACTGAATCATTCCAGGTCATGCAGTCAGTCAATACTCCAACCCCACACACAGCAAAACAATGTGATACGTTGATAAACTGTGAAACACTGAAACACTGTCATACATCATGACACACTGTGAAACACTGTTATACACTGTGAAACTGCAATACACTGATAAACTGTGATACACTGTGAAACACTGTAATACATTGAGAAACTGCAATACACTGTTAAACTGTAATACACTGTGAAACACTGTTATACACTGTGAAACTGCAATACACTGTTAAACTGTAATACACTGTGAAACACTGTTATACACTGTGAAACACTGTAATACATTGAGAAACTGTAATACACTGTTAACTGTAATACACTGAAACACTGTAATACACTGTGAAACTAATACACTGTGAAACACTGTAATACACTGTGAAACTGTAATACACTATTAAACATTGTAATACACTGTGAAACACTGTAATACACTGTGAAACTGTAGCCTAATACACTGTTAAACTGTAATACACTATGAAACATTGTAATACACTGTGAAACACTGTAATACACTGTGAAACACTGCAAATTATTATAATACCTCATTTATTCTTTATTATATTTATTATCTGATCTGTAAAGTAACTACAAAAACTAAAAAGTACAATGTCTTTGGGATTTGGTGGAAAAGAAGCATGAAGTTGCAAATAATGGAAATACTCATGCAAAGTACAAGGTATTAAAACTTTTGCGAAGCACACTACTTGAGTAAATATACTTAGTTACTTTCCACCTCTGGCTTACTGTAAATATTAGAAATATGTGTGTGCATATGTTTGTGTATGTATGCAAACTTCACTGGAGATAATATTATATATATATATATATATATAGATAGATAGATAGATAGATAGATAGATAGATAGATAGATAGATAGATAGATAGATAGATAGATAGATAGATAGATAGATAGATAGATAGATAGATACAGAATGATTGTGACTAGTAGCAAGTGTTGATGCTGCTACACTGAAAACCTCTTACCTGTATCAAGTTTCACTTCTAGTGTAAGGGAAAACTGCAGCCTTTTTGATAAGACTTGTCATACACTGTAAAATGTGTGAATGTCTCCTGTCAGTCACTGGGTTCTGATTAATACTCAAAGAGACGATAAACATCGGTGGGAAAGTCCTGACAATACTTTAATCTGTAATTCACATCTCAGTGATGAGAAACAGGGTTAGGGCTAACCACAGACTGTAACGTGTTTTGGTGTGAAACCACAGGGGAAAGCCCTGAAAGAGACATCCTCTTCTTCTTACTTCATACTTTTACTCCAGTACTCTACTTGTGATTACAATTTTTAAGTATTTGTACTTGAGTATTTTGATTTGATGCTACTTCTACTTCTACTCTACTGTATCTCTGAAGAAATTATTGCACTTTTGAAAAACAATGTATGTGGGTATTTAGTGTTTTTGACATTTTAGTGCAAAGTAGGTCAATGGCTGCTACAGATTGGGTTATAAATATGGATGGTGACCGCCCTCTACTGGTTGAAACCCGGATCTTGCAACTGGAGTTTGCACTTTGCTATCTGGAGTCAGGTGGACCTGTATGGCAGGAAAATAACTATTTCCCATTTGAATTGTGCCATGAATTACACTCATGGTGTTTGGCAATTTAAAATACAATTTTACACTTTAAGAAAGTCTCATTTTGTGGTATAACTGTTTTAGTATAATACTATGAATATATACAGTGTATATATAAATATATCTTTCTAAAGACTTTCCACCAACAGTGAGGTAAGTGGTGTCTCTCTCTATGTGTTGGATACCAGGATGTAACGTTACTATAACAACAGGTCTATCTGTGTGTCTAGTACCAGGATGTAACGTTACAATAACAACAGGTCTCTCTGTGTGGTGGGTACCAGGATGTAACGTTACTATAACAACAGGTCTCTCTGTGTGGTGGGTACCAGGATGTAACGTTACTATAACAACAGGTCTCTCTGTGTGTTGGGTACCAGGATGTAACGTTACAATAACAACAGGTCTCTCTGTGTGTTGGGTACCAGGATGTAACGTTACTGTAACAACAGGTCTCTCTGTGTGTTGGGTACCAAGATGTAACGTTACTATAACAGGTCTATCTGTGTGTTCAGTACCAGGATTTAACGTTACTATAACAACAGGTCTCTCTGTGTGTTCATTTAAAGGACAGCCCTAACAACTGGAATTAAAAGCCGAAGAGCCAGGCTACAGGTTAAAGTAACCTAGACTAAGCCCAGCAGTTCATGTGGTGCCTTTTCTGTTCTGTAACTCTAGCATGGCAAGATGGTGGAATAAGCAAGCTAGCTAGCTAACTAGCCTGCTGCTAAATGAGTAAAGTTCCGCGCTTCATCCACATTCTTAGTCTTAGTGTAGGAGAGAAAACTGCTAATTCCAGATTTGACACTGACTCACCAGATTTTGTCAAGTACAGACAGCTTAATTTCAAATCCACAGAAAAGATTGTAATGCTACTGATTGTGGAAAATGAGGCGACAAGACACAACTCGGCATGTCTTTACTTAAGTGTTTGGGAAACAGAAATGCGTAGCTCTGATGTTCCCATGACAAGTTAGAAAATTATCCATCTGCTGAGGAAGGTCATGTGGAAGGATCAAAAGCTCCAGAAGAGCTATCAAGTGGATGATAAACTCTGTCTATTGCTTGAAAATTACTGATATCTGTATTAATTTCATTCACACGTTGACCATTTCATTTAAAGATCGATAAGTGTCAAAGAGAATAGAGAATCACAACTGAAGAGACGATGACACGCGTTCCAACAAAAACACTTTGCTTCTTTATTGAGTGAAATTAAATCCAGTATCTCATAGGTCACAAACACTCTGCAATACAAGTTTGCATTTCCCGACTATCATCTATGTCGGCAAGACGCTGCACCGCGAGCTTTGGCAACTTCATCTGTAAACTGAAGATTTAAATGTAGCACAAAAATCAAAAGGAGGGCAAAACAAATGAGAAATAGATGAAAACTGTGTTTGTCAGTTTAGGTCAAAGGAGGGGCGGGTTCAAACAGAGAAAACATTTCAACCTGGGTTTAAATCAGTTAACGTGCCTGATCCATTCTTCTACCCACTACTGACATTCCTTCGAGGCCGCCTTCCCCTCAACAACAGGAAAAAAAAACTCTTTACTTTATTATTTCCTTATGATATTATATATATATATATATATATATATATATTTTTTTTTTTAAGTGTACATCATCTCAGCCATGTGTGACATCTTCTTGGGGATGTAGAGATAATACTCCATGTAGCCAGAAAGGTCCTCTATTGTGATGTCGTCAACGTAGGCCCGCGCCTGCTCCGAACACGAGCGAGGGGAGCCCGACGATAGCGCTGCTGATGATGACGAGGGTGAAGAAGCTGTGGCGGCATTGCTGTTGGTACTGAGAGTTCTGGCCGCTTCCTCGTGGCTCGGCAGGCTCCTCTCGCACTCTGATATGACATTGCGGAGCCCCGTGAAGGAGTACACCTCCACACCCTGCCAGCCTTGATGAAGGGTCTGACACTGGCACTGTGACTCCGCCCCCTGGCCGCTCTCCTCCTGGGAATCTGAACTTTTCTTCCTGGCACAGGAGCAGTGGACGTTGGGGGCTTCTGCGGAGCCACTACTGTGGAGCTCAGATAAAGCTCGAAAGTCAGCGGCTTCTGCGGGTCTGGAGATCCCAGGTGCTCCTGCAGCCTCTGCTCCTTCACAGGCACTTTTCTCTGAGCCACTCTCCTCGCTCGACTCTACTGAGCTTCCTCTATTCTGCCCAGATGACGTTGCAACAATAGTAACAACAGTGGGGATCTCTTGCAAGGATGGCGGGGAAACCACACCTCCAACATGTGTCTCGTAGCCAGCACACAGTCCAAAAACTAGAGAGGGGATGTGACCAGGAGAGGCTGAAGAGGAGAGCTCTTTCCGGGCCGGGACAGCTACGGAGGAGGCTGTTATTCTGTCGACGGCAGGTTGAGGCTCCACAGGCTCAGGCACAGCCAAGCGCTGGTGCTTCAGGCAGCCACTAGGGGTCGACAGTGCAGCGGCTGCCGTGGTGCTGCAGTAGGTGAACTTTGGAGGGTGGAGGATGGGGGACTTGGACCTCCGACGCCGCTGGGTTCTAGATACTCCTCTAGAAGTTTTCCTCATGCAGCTAAAGATGGGGAAAGAGAGAAAGATGTAGGCCAGAAGAGAAGGAAAGGGGAGAGAATGATGGAAAAAAAAAGAAACATTATGTAGTAATCATAACCTTCAAACAATTAATATAAAAATAAATCTATGGAGCTGATCAGCATGCATCTACCTTAAGCCCTCTGGTCATCAAAACACTGTTTTTGTGTGAAAACATGTGTCCAGCTAATTTTTGAAAAAAAAAAAAAAAAAGAAGCTAAATCTTTTTTTTCGTAATCTTTTCTGTTGGCAAACAAAAAAAAAAAACGTATCACAGCCAATATCTGTTTATGGGGTGGAAACAAAATCATTATTCTATAGTTGGGACGCCATCCGATAAAACCAGCAAGAAGACAGGTAAATGACAACGGCTGTATATTTAAAATTAGTGCTTACAGAGAAATCTAGAGCTAAGGCAAGGCAATTTTATTTGTACAGCACGTTTCAACAACAGGGCAATTCAAAGTGCTTTACATAAAACATTAAAAACATTGGAGAAAAAAACACATTTAAACAAGATAATCATAAAATAAAAATTTAAAAATAAATAAATAAAAACAAGAATATGAAGGAATTTAAATTACAGTGCAGCATAAGAAGTTCAAAATAGTATTATTTACTGAAAGGCAGCAGCAAACAGAAAAGTCTTCAGTCTTGATTTAAAAGAGCTGAGATTTGCAGCAGACCTGCAGCTTTCTGGAAGTTGTGGTGCATAAAACCTGAAGGCTGCCTCTCCATGTTTGGTTCTGACTCTGGGGACACAGATCAGACCTGTCCCAGACCATCTGAGAAGTCTGGATGGTTCGTAGCTAAGCAGAAGATCAGAAATGTATTTTGGTCCTAAACCATTCAGTGCTTTGTAACCCAGCAGTAGTATTTTAAAGTAAATTCTTTGACAGACAGGAAGCCAGTGTGAAGACCTGAGAACCGGAGTAATGTGATCCACTTTTTCGGTCTTAGTTAGGACTCGAGCAGCAGCGTTCTGAATTAACTGCAGCTGTCTGATGGACTTTTTAGGGAGACCTTTGAAGACACTGTTACAGTAGTCGAGCCTGCTGAAGACAAAAGCATGGACAAGTTTTTCCAAATCCTGCTGAGTCATAAGTCCTTTAATCCTTGATACATTCTTTAGGTGATAGTAGGCTGACTTCGTAACTGATTTAATGTGGCTGTTGACGTTCAGGTCCGAACTGAATCAACCAACCATTTTACAGTGTTATATCGTGTCAGTCAGCAGTTGTGCCTGCTCGTATTTCAATTTTTATAGCATTTTTTATCAGTTTTTGACTATTCATAATAAGTATTTTTTATTTGTAAAACAGCACCCCCACCAATCAGCAGCCATTCAGGTATAGAGTGGTACTGCAGCAAGGAGACAGAGAGAGGCTTCCAAAACAATAAGACACTAAATGATAATAAATGCAGATGGGTCATTCCTCACAAAATGAGGCAAAACACCCTCCCAATCTTTGAATATGATTTTAACAAGAATATGATCTTTCAAAAAAAAGTAAGTTTGGACCTGATTGAACGTGTTGTCAGTGTTTTGGAATATGACTCTGAAGTTGGGCAAAGATGTGTTTACTTCCATTTTTGAGCCTTAATATCTGTGAAACTAATAATCTAAGAGAAACCATATTTTGTAGAATGTTTAAGCTAACCCCAGAGATAGAGGCAGAAGTGATAGAAGTCTTTTATCTGCAAAACTGGGAGCTCAGCCATTCTTCAAATGTACTACTTTATTTCAACAAGCCACATTTTAAGTACCTACCATACTAGGTTATCATTGAGCTACACCCCTGATATTTCATGTGTGGAGGCTATTAGTAACAGATATACACTGTAAAAATGTTGAAGGCCACAGGTGAGATAGTTTTCCAGATATTGCTGTTTAAAAATGCCAAAAACCTTCTAAACTACCCTTCATTCAATGATGTTTCATGAGAAAACTATTGACAGTAGAGACCTAATATTTTGGATTTGTCCTATTAACAAGTGTGTCTTTGTACTTGAATTTTTTCAGGACATTCTGAGATGGTCAGGTGGGAGGCATTTGAGGAAATGACACGGAATGACCCAGATGAAATTCTGTAAGGAGGTGATGAGGGAAAGCTGTTAAAACAGGAAAACACCACAGTAACTCTAGAAAGCTCTGTGTTGAGTTGAGTTGTGTTTGTGAAGACAATGCTTTTACTTTCTGTCCATTTCACGTTACTGAGAAACACGGTAGAATAAGACTTCAACATGTGCTCTTTCGTGGATTATGTGTTAGATGAATTACAGGAAATGGTGAGTCTAATTTTATCAGAACATTTGGTCAATAATTCGAGCCATGTTGTTATTTACTTGCTATTTATAATGGAGTTCTGCTGATACAGACACAAACTAAGAGTGAGCAGTTCCTGTCCTGACACCATCCTTCTAGTTAGCTATGCTAGTTAAATCCTGTACCTGGACTTTGTTTTGACTGCTGCCAAGTTAAATCCGTCCTCTTGTGGATCCATGCAGTCCTCTAGCAGAATGCTGCACACACACCACTGCCCCGCTGTCACACAAACACGCTCATCTCATAGAAACAACTCTTAAATTAATTAAAAGTACTTGTACTAATAAAATGGGGTATTGTTACCATTTTCAAAATTCTTTTCTACGATTAGTATTAGGGCCCGACCGATATTGATTTTTGAGTGCCGATGCCCATGCCGATTATTTTCAGAGAAAAATTACGACAACGATTTAATCGGCCGATTATAAAAAAAAATAATAATAAAAAAAAAGCATATAAAACGTATTTTTTGATACCTTAAATATACTTTAAACACGTTTGACGAATATGTGAATTGAATGCAGAACCTTTGAGTGTTTTAGAATACATTTACAGTCAAAAATGAGTGCAAATACAGCCTCATCTTATTGTCAATAAAATAAAATAAAGTTTTAAAAAATATTTCTTAAGTTACTTGGGGCATATTGAAACTTGGATATAAAGCATTTTCCATCTGCAAGGCTTATACATAAATATACCTTATTTACAAATTATGCATTTATAATAAGCTACCGCAATCAAATGTAAAATAAATAAATAAATAACTCCCAATGTGCTGCGCTTGTGAGCAGTGACTAACACGTGCGCACTGAGCAGTATGGTCTCACCGTGCGCTTATGGCAAGCCGTTTTAACATTTAATAGCTAGACTGAATATGTATTGTAGATATCTGTAATTCAATTCTTCCTAGTCATAAAGAACATTTCAGATATCCACAATGACATTCTTCCTATCCACAATTGTCATTTCAGATATCCACAATGGCATTCTTCCTAGGACAAATGACGTCACTTTTGCCATTCATGTGTATTGGGCTTTCAATTTCAGATATCCACAATTACATTCTGGATATCTAGAATGAACATTCTGGATATCTGCAATTGAATTCTTACTAGGAGAAACTCCCATTTCAGATATCTTCAATCCAATTGTTACTAGTCATAATTTTCATTTCAGATATCCAAAATGAAAAATTATTCCAGATATCCAGAATGTAATTTTGAATATCCAAAAATACATTGTGACTAGTACAAATGTCGTTATGGATATCCACAATTCGTATTATGACTAGTAGAAATGTAATTTCAGATATTTACCATTAGAATTATGACTAGGAACAATACAATTGCAGATATCCACAAATGTATTGTGGATATCTGTTGACAGGTAGACAGGACGCCATTTTAAAACATTTTAAATTATGACTAGTAACAATTGGATTGAAGATATCTGAAATGGGAGTTTTTCCTAGTAAGAATTCAATTGCAGATATCCAGAATGTTCATTCTAGATATCCAGAATGTAATTGTGGATATCTGAAATTGAAAGCCCAATACACACGAATGGCAAAAGTGACGTCATTTGTCCTAGGAAGAATGCCATTGTGGATATCTGAAATGTTCTTTATGACTAGGAAGAATTGAATTACAGATATCTGCAATACATATCCAGTTTAGCTATTAAATGATAAAACGGCCACTTATACTTTTTAAGGATTTTTAGATATCTTAAATTTAGTTTTGACTAGTACAATCAAAGTTGTAGATATCTTAAAATATCATTTTTACTAGTAAGAATGTATTGTGGATATCTTTAATTACCATTTCTCCTAGTCCAAATTACATTTGGACTAGGAGAAATGCTATTATGGATATCTATAATATAATTACAGATAGGAGTGTTGTTCGATTAAATGTTAAAACGGCTTGCCATATGCGCTTCATTTATTCGCTTCATTCGCGTCATTCGCCCTCCTCCTCCGCCTCGGGGTACCCGATGCCAGAGTCCGTGAGCCTCCTCCGGGAGCCACGTCCCTCGCACCTCTCCCCAGAGTCGGGGCCACATTCGACCTCAGATCAGAAGAGACAACCCGCTGAAAATAAACTATCTAGGATTCCCTCAGTAGCGGCGAGCGAAGAGGGAATAGCCCAGCGCCGAATCCCCGTCCGACGGGTGGGCGGACGTGGGAAATGTGGCGTACGGAAGACCGATTGCCCGGTGTCACGCGGGGGCCTGAGTCCTTCTGATCGAGGCTCAGCCCATGGATGGTGTGAGGCCGTCTTCCCGAGTCGGGTTTGGTAATGCATCCCGTCCATCTCAGCTCATCTGTCTGTCGGCTTGAACTCGTCGCTGATTGGATGTCGAAGAGAAGAATTGTGCAATGTCCCACTGCAGCATAGAATTGCAAGATTTGACGTTCCCTCTACAGAAACTGGGCGCATGTATGCCACAAAAAAAGATGAGCACAACAGAGCAGAGATGTACATTAGACAGTTTGTAAAATTAATGAATGTGACGAAGGAATTGGATCTAAAAGAAAATGTGTGATCCCTCATAGTGAGCAGAGACAAACTGTTATTCAATATCAAACTTTGGAGACTTTTCTACTGTAATGTAAAATCTTTATGCTTAAATTAAGATTATTTGATTTGGTTGTGTAATTTATATACATAAAAGTATGACAAAATATACAGTCTTCAATATTATGCTATGTTTGTTCATGGTTTAAGACATTAAAAGCTGCTTTCACCATGTTTAACTCACATTCAAGGACTTATTGCCTCTACAACTGTGCTACATTTTAATGTTTTTGTAAGGCTAAATTTATCAGTAGCATTTAGTCACATGTAAGTCTTTGGTAAATGGAAAAAAACACAATTGAATTGCCCTGCTGTGATGTTTACTAGTAGGCTGTTAGGACATGCAGTACCAAAACAGGCCACAAAACCCTCACCAATATCAGGATTTTAAAAAAATCACTGCGACAAAATGAGGCAAAACACCCTCCCAATCTTTGAATATGATTTTAACAAGATTTTGATCTTTCAAAATAAGTAAGTTTGGACCTGATACGTGTTGTCAGTTTTTTGGAATATGACTCTGAAGTTGGGCAAAGATGTGTTTACTTCCATTTTTGAGCCTTAATATCTGTGAAACTAATAATCTAAAAGAAACCATATTTTGTAGAATGTTTAAGCTAACACCAGAGATAGAGGCAGAAGTGATAGAAGTCTTTTATCTGCAAAAATGGGAGCTCAGCCACTCTTCAAATGTACTACTTTATTTCAACAAGCCACATTTTAAGTACCTACCATACTAGCTTATCATTGAGCTACACCCCTGATATTTCATGTCTGGAGGCTATTAGTAACAGATATACACTGTAGAAATTGTGAAGGCCACAGGTGAGATAGTTTTCCAGATATTGCTGTTTAAAAATGGCTTTTCAGAGCATGATGCCAAAAACCTTCTAAACTACCCTTCATTCAATGATGTTTCATGAGAAAACTATTGACAGTAGAGACCTAATATTTTGGATTTGTCCTATTAACAAGTGTGTCTTTGTACTTGAATTTTTTCAGGACATTCTGAGATGGTCAGGTGGGAGGCATTTGATGAAATGACACGGAATGACCCAGATGAAATTCTGTAAGGAGGTGATGAGGGAAAGCTGTTAAAACAGGGAGACACCACAGCAACTCTAGAAAGCACTGTGTTGAGTTGAGTTGTGTTTGTGAAGACAACGTCGCTTTCACTGTCGGAGTGCTTTTACTTTCTGTCCATTTCACGTTACTGAGAAACACGGTAGAATAAGACTTCAACATGTGCTCTTTCATGGATTATGTGTTTGATGAATTACAGGAGATGGTGAGTCTAATTTTATCAGAACATTTGGTCAATAATTCGAGCCATGTTGTTATTTACTTGCTATTTATAATGGAGTTCTGCTGATACAGACACAAACTAAGAGTGAGCAGTTCCTGTCCTGACACCATCCTTCTAGTTAGCTATGCTAGTTAAATCCTGTACCTGGACTTTATGTTTTGACTGCTGCCAAGTTAAATCCGTCCTCTTGTGGATCCATGCAGTCCTCTAGCAGAATGCTGCACACACACCACTGCCCCGCTGTCACACAAACACGCTCATCTCATAGAAACAACTCTTAAATTAATTAAAAGTACTTGTACTAATAAAATGGGGTATTGTTACCATTTTCAAAATACTTTTCTACGATTAGTATACTGTGTAACACTACAGTATGACCGGTTGCCTTTTTAATCACACACACCACGTCTAAACCTAGTATCGTGAGCCAAAATACAAAATATGTTAATCTGGTTTCCCCTCTGTCAGACAGGACATGGACAGCGGGACTTTTTCCTACCCAAAACCTTCATCAGCCAGGTCCCAAATTCACATAACACAAGGAGCATGTCTGGTCTTACTGGGCAAGATTAGTTTATGATTTGAGATTAATTTAAGAAAAGTCAAGCAGAGTTTCAACACTTGTTGTGTTCCACTCAAGGCCTCAGCTGTTTTTAGTTAGCAAAAGAATATTATGCAAGCGACAGTACCAAACCGCCCCTCTACAATTCCCATCAAAATAACAAGAATAAGATAAGAACAACTTAATTATGTCAGAGAAGGTTTTTAACATGTCCTCCTAATTCACAGGCTGAAAATTACACCTTCAACCTACCCATGCCAGTTGTCCTTCGGGCAGCTGAGTTTGGGCTTCCCCCCACTGGTGTCAAGACAAGCACGTGATGCCGCTCTGGGAGTCAACGCCTCCGACACACTCACAGCTCCGGGTAAACTGGGAAGAAAACACAAACTATAAGGAACGTTATTGCAGCAAATGTGCCACTAACTGAACTTCAACCTCAATAGTCTGGCTGTCATCTGCTCTTTAAACCTCAATACGAGTCGTAGGCTTGTGCCGGTGAAACCGGAAATCAGCCCAAGTCTAATGACTAGATATCGACGTCAAGAGTCTGACCTCCTCAGTCTGGACATGAAAGGGCTTTGTAGATTAGCTTATTAAACACAGCAATAATTACTAGCTAGCTGATTATTTTGATCACCAAACTCCATGATTTCTTACAGTCAGCACCGCAACGGAGGAAAGTCTGCCAGAAAACACGAGGGAATACCAAGTTAGCAAGAGCTCTGCAGGGTGGTGGATCAACATTGGCCCCATGTGAACAGAATGGTGGCTTTAAAGTTGTCTGTGATCAGCAGGTCTCTCTTAGACAATGATCAAAATAGGTATTTTATTTTATATTAATGATGGCAAAATTGATTCATGTTTTTTTTCCACAGTTGAAGGTTACTGTTGGCTGCTGATAACAGCACAGTACAAAAAAATGCCTGTTAAGACTGAACTAAATGCTCTTTAAATGTTTTATTTTATTATATTTATTTTCATTGAATTGGATGAAGATGTATTTGGCAGTGATTGCACCTTGGCTACTTCCATCTACAACCAAGATTAGTCTATGATGACACAAACAAATCGCAGAAAGAGAAACATTGCAGACTCATGTACATAAACTATATATTACGATTCCTCCCAGTGATCATGTGTTGCGTATACTTCTGGTTTGTACCAGCAATTCATGCCTGCAAAATATGGCATATGGGTCATTCCGTGTCATTTCATCAAATTTCTGAAAATCTTCCCACCTGACCATCTCAGAATGTCCTGAAAAAATTCAAGTACAAAGACAAACTTGTTTACAGGACAAATCCCAAATATTAGGTCTCTACTGTCAATATTTTTCTCATGAAACATCATTGAATGAAGGGTAGTTTAGACGGTTTTTGGCATCATGCTCTGAAAAGCCATTTTTAAACAGCAATATCTGGAAAACTATCTCACCTGTGGCCTTCAAAATTTTTACAGAGTATATCTGTTACTTATAGCCTCCAGACATGAAATATCAGGGGTGTAGCTCAATGATAACCTAGTATGGTAGGTACTTACAATGTTGCTTGTTGAAATAAAGTAGTAAATTTGAAGAGTGGCTGAGCTCCCATTTTTGCAGATAAAAGACTTCTATCACTTCTGCCTCTATCTCTGGTGTTAGCTTAAACATACTACAAAATATGGTTTCTCTTAAATTATTAGTTTCACAGATATTAAGGCTCAAATATGGAAGTAAACACATATTTGCCCAAATTCAGAGTCATATTCCAAAAAACTGACAACACGTATCAGGTCCAAACTTACTTATTTTGAAAGATCATATTCTTGTTAAAATCATATGAAAAAATCAGGAGGGTGTTTTGCCTCATTTTGTCGCAGTGATTTTTAAAAATCCTGATATTGGTGGGGTTTTGTGGCCGGTTTTGGTACTGCATGTCCTAACAGCCTACTAGTAAACATCACAGCAGAGCAATTCAATTGTGTTTTTTACCATTTATCAAAGACTTACATGTGACTAAATGCTACTGATCAATTAAGCCTTACAAAAACATTAAAATGTAGCACAGTTGTAGCTACAGAGGCAATAAGTCCTTGAATGCGAGTTAAACATGGTGAAAGCAGCTTTTAATGTCTTAAACCATGAACAAACATATGATAGCATAATATTGAAGAGTGTACATTTTGTCATACTTTAAGTATATAAATTACACAAACAAATCAAATAGTAATCTTAATTTGAGCATAAAGATTTTACATTACAGTAGAAAAGTCTCCAAAGTTTGATATTGAATAACAGTTTGTCTCTATGCTCACTATGAGACAATATGTGAGTTGTGTGTATGATCAGGAATGGTGGATAGGAAGTATTAGAGATGTTTCAGAGCAAGATGAAGATGTACTGGTTCAGTTCATGCACCCACATGGCCCTGCCAAGAGTTTCTACTGGCCAAGAAGAGAAAACGTGCAATGTCCCACTGCAGCATAGAATTGCAGGATTTGACGTTCCCTCTACAGAAACTGGGCGCATGTATGCCATCAAAAAAGATGAGCACAACAGAGCAGAGATGTACATTAGACAATTTGTAAAGTGACTGCCAAATTAATGAATGTGACGAAGGAATTGGATCTAAAAGATAAAAAATGTGTGATCCCTCATAGTGAGCATAGAGACAAACTGTTATTCAATATCAAACTTTGGAGACTTCTCTACTGTAATGTAGAATATTTATGCTCAATTTTTTTTTCATAAGACTTAATTTATCAGTAGCATTTAGTCACATGTAGGTAAATGGTAAAAAACACAATTGAATTGCCCTACTGTGATGTTTACTAGTAGGCTGTTAGGACATGCAGTACCAAAAACGGCAACAAAAACCCCACCAATATCAGGATTTTAAAAAATCACTGCGACAAAATGAGGCAAAACACCCTCCCATTTTTTAAATATGATTTTAACAATAATATGATCTTTCAAGAAAAGTAAGTTTGGACCTGATACGTGTTGTCAGTTTTTTGGAATATGACTATGAAGTCGGGCAAAGATGTGTTTACTTCCATTTTTGAGCCTTAATATCTGTGAAACTAATAATCTAAGAGAAACCATATTTAGTAGAATGTTTAAGCTAACACCAGAGATAGAGGCAGAAGTGATAGAAGTCTTTTATCTGCAAAAATGGGAGCTCAGCCACTCTTCAAATGTTCTACTTTATTTCAACAAGCAACATTTTAAGTACCTACCATACTAGGTTATCATTGAGCCCCTGATATTTCATTTCTGGAGGCTATTAGTAACAGATATACTCTGTAAAAAATTTGAAGGCCACAGGTGAGATAGTTTTCCAGATATTGCTGTTTAAAAATGGCTTTTCAGAGCATGATGCCAAAAACCATCTTAACTACCCTTCATTCAATGATGTTTCATGAGAAAAATTTTGACAGTAGAGACCTAATATTTCAGGACATTCTGAGATGGTCAGGTGGGAGGCATTTGATGAAATGACACGGAATGACCCATATGGGAAAGGAACCTTATATTTTTTAACATATCAGGAAAATGTCCCCTTTTTCTATATTTTATCGTTTTTTTAGACACTTTAAAAGGTGAGACACATCAGGAACAAACTTTCACTAGCATTTCTATTTGTGATCCATGTAAAGCAACAGGAAGGTTAAAGATGCCCTCAGATAATAGTGATGACCATTTGGATGATCTATAAGGAAATGTCTTTTTCTTTCTTGTTTTTTTTTTTCTTGGAGCAGTTTATTTTGTTGTGATACATATTTCTCAAAACAGGGATGAGGAAAAGTATTTGTATTTGTCCTCTGAAGAAAAAGAATAAAAACATGGGTTCGTGAATTAAGTGGTGCAGTAATGTTATATTTACCATGGTGGTTCAGGTCAGCATGTACGGTATGTGGAAACACTAAACTAGCATTTTATGACAGGAGCAGAAAACAACAAAAAGCATTTCAGTGGGGCCGTTATTTACCTCTCAGCATCAACCCTCAGCTTCTTGAAAGCTGTCTGCAGCGTCTCCTCTTCACAGTCCTTCCCTCCTGCCTCCATGGTGGGAGGAGGCCGCTCTGACCAGCCACCCAGCTACAACACAACAACAGCTCTTCATCAATGACATGTTAACATGCAGCTGCGAGCAGCTAGTTGGCTTGAAATAATTTAAAGTCTCTTGCATGCTAAATGCCTGCCATCTGTGTTGGATCCCTAATGTTTTCCAAACTGACAGGGACAAATTATTAAGGCATCATCTACAGATAATAAACATCTCGATCCTTGAAACGTAATACACGTTGATACATCATGTGACTGACGCACTGGCTGTGCTTCAAACATAAAAACACGACATGTGAAATAAATTGTGGCCAAACAATAATTGTGTTGAGAGTTTCACATCCTTAATGACCGGTTAACGGTTACAGTCGGTGATTCTGCAACAAAACAACAGCGACAACATTGGCAGCCACTGCTTGTAAACAGTTGATTTCATAAGCACTCCCACCCACCCGATTGGCTAACGCTAGCAAGTTACTTTGGCTGCTAACTAGCGAGCTAGCTAGTTGGCTACAGGATGCAAGAAACAGTTTAGAAACATTTAAACACTTGATGTGATACTCACGGTTTAGGATATCCTGGTCGCAGTAAAGAGAGATATATACCCGGGGCATAAAGCGGGTTTCCCTCGCAACGGGCCCTTTGAGATGGTGATTAGACAGCGAGGCAAGCGACAGCTAAGGCACACTAAAGGCTTGGAGGGCTAACGTTAGCTCTGTGCGAGTTGTCTCCGCAAAAACACGACTGTACCTTTATTCTCGAAAGGCTGCGCATGTATGGCTACAGTCGTTGCGCAAAATAAGTCACGAATGAATAATAACTAAAAAAGAACAACAGATATCAACAGTACAGACGGTAAGGCCTAGCTTAAAAAGCGACTCTTCTTTCTCCTCACCCTTGTTTACAGTCAAACCAGCAGTCGCAATGACTCTGCAACAACGCGCAGCGCTGGTGACGTAACCAGCCAAAAAAAAAAAAAACCTGACGTCACTCTCTGCGGTTAGAAAACGTTGGACTACCTTTACAACAGCCGAGCTCAATGTATCAAAACATTATGTGCTTTTCATATTAGTGACATCGTTTGTAGGCCAGGGACATGAAGTCTCACTGGGGGACATGATTTATTACGTCACTCACTGTTATATAAGAGACATCGAGGCGAAGAGTTACCAATGTAACACCATAATGCTCAGAAAAAAACAATGTAATGGTTATTCAAGTGGGAATTTTCAAGCCCAGGTGACAACCTCTGGTTCTGTAAATGGAACCAAATCCTGAAGTGCCTTAAATTTGCATTATCTCTACTAGCCATCAGGGGGCGACACCTCTAGTTGTAAAAATGAGTGCGATTGTATAGAATTTTATGAGAAAATTAGGCTAATTCTCTCCTGATTTATTATCTCAGGAAACATTGTAAACATGAGTTTTGGTCTCAATCTGGTTTCAAATCTTCTTCAATCATGATGTTCATTTAGTACATTATGGTCAATTTAGAGTCAAACAGACCAAAGCAGGGGATGCTTTAGGGCAGGGCTACCTTGTGATTGACTTTAACACTTAGCTGTACAGTTGACCTTGAATTTTGAAGCTAACTTTGTTAACAGCTTCATATCAGAATCCAGATGATCCAGATATGGTTGCTGCTCTGCTGCTTGTGTTCCTCCTCCACAGTCCAATATGGTCACTTCCTTCATTGCTTGCAAAAATCCAAGCTGGCGATGGCCAAAATGCTGAACTCGAAGCTTCAGATAGTCCACAAACCAATGGGTGACGTCACCATGACTACCACCACTTTACCAGTGCAACATGGCAAGCTCTGTGAAGAGGAGCCGCTCCCTTTCTTAACATGAACGGTTCATTCTAAGATATCAACAATACAGCTGCAAATACACTCATTGTGATGAATATGATACGTCATTTCGGCTCATAGATCCCCCTAAATCCTACACACTGGACCTTTAAATGTACCTATTGTGGAGCTGAGCCAACAGTTATGTGTTTGTTTTGTCCCTGCCCCTTCTCATCTGTGTCTTGGAGAAACATTAAGAGGTTTATTTATAAGACTGGACATTATGTAACAAGAATGCCTCACATTATGCATACAGACATCCAGGCAGCTCCACCAGCCCAGAAAAGGCTTGATTGCTTTAGTCCTTTCATTGTATTCTGTTTGGCTCGTAATGTACAGATCTTTCTTTTCATCCCTGGTCACTAAGGAAAGAGACACTCCCCATTGAATCATACCAGGTCATACAGTCAGTCAATACTCCAACCCCACAAAACACTGATACACTGTGATTCATGGAGGGAAACACGAGGAAATGCTGCCATCTGGTGGTTACTGTGACTGGTTCAGAGAGCAGCAGACATGGGGTCTTCTCGTTTGCTTCTACTCACAAAGGTATGACAGTCCATTTTATGTGATGAAAAAAAATCATTATAATGTCAAAATATCTAAAAGTAATGAGTAAGCATACGGCAATATTTTATTATTATTTTATGTTTCAATATTTTGACTTAGTATTGCAAAATAATGAGATTATGAGATGCCACGTCATTATTTTGACTATGACTTCTTGAATTTTGTTTTTTATTGCATTGGTGAAAATGGTCTATGCTACAAAGGTAAGAATCAAATATATTCATCATAGAAACAGCTTCAGGTTGCAATTAACAAAACGAATGCATCATATACTCATGTACCCTGCCTTCTCCCAATGTCCAATGCCCCCCCCCTCCCCCTAATAAGTGGTAGACAATGGATGGATGGATGGATGGATGGATGGATGGATGGATGGATTGTTTATTTAGGGGCTTTCTCTAGTCAGTATACATTTGATCAGCTTCCCCAGTTTGTTTAAACTGTATCAAAAATGATCAATAGCAGCAGTGATCAGACGGAAGTTTGCTCCTAAGTTTAATTCTAACATTTTGACATCATCCTTAGCAAACTATTCATTCATGAGATGATGCATCTCGGAAAAAAATAACAAAAACAAAACAACATATAAAAATACTCTCATATCTTTTTGAAGAGGATACTTATTTTACAGATATTCTTGAACAAAATAACTATAAAATGCATACTCACCTGAATATGTCTATTGAGTTTATGATCTCTGTTTTATGACTAAAACAACAATAACATTATGAACTTTATGCTGTTCAAATAAGTGAAAATTACAAATTGACAATCAAACAAAGTTCCTATTTCATGGTTATTCTCCTAAGAAAAATACTAAAAATACTTTATGGGAGCACGTGGAGGATGTGGTCCAATGAGACGGCGCCAACTGGACGTTGTTCCCGAAATGTTCTGCCGTCGTCCAATCAGAGGAGAATGCGTGGAAGACCATAGAAAGCGTCGGACGTCTCGACCAATAAGCCGACGATTTAGTGTGACGTGGGACCGGAATGCCCGTACGTTCAGTTTACCGGCGTCTGCGTTGAATTGGTAGCGACTCATGAGTACAAATTACACACAGACGGAGTTCAGTGTTTTCTTATAGCAGCGGTGTAAGATATTAAAGACCGAAGATGTTGTGTTTAAGCGGGTTGTCGGTGGCTTTTGCGCTCGCGCTGGTGCCCGGTCCTGCCGACGCCCTGAAAGAAGGAGAGTGTGAAGGTAGGTTTTGTCTGTTAGCATCAGTTAGCTAGCTACAGCGTCAGCTCACCGTAGGCTGCTGGACACGCTTTAGGTTTTTGAAGACGTTTCGCCTCATCCAAGAGGCTTCTTCTGTAGTGGAGAAGCTGAATGTCTGCTGCCCGCCTCTCCAGTAACTTTTACAATATAACACAAAGCAGATGTTTCCATGACAGAGCCTTGAGCCTTCTGTGAAGTGTAGACGTAGCTGCTATTGAATGCTTTGATGGTTTTAAACGGTGGTGTGACATATTTTTTTGGCGACGGTCACACATTAGTAAGGGAAAACGATTCTCACAAAGCTCCCAGTTTGCTGCTAAAAGGCCCTTTGACATAAAATTAAAAAAAAAACAGAATAAAATGAATATAATTAAGTAAAACATTTATAAAAATGCCTCCATTGGCATATGTTATATATACGCTCTCTGTGGTAGCTTTGGTGACGAGACTGTCACTAGCTGTGTTTTTATTTCATTTGTTTTTTATAAGGTTTATTCCCGTAGCTGTCGCGTAATTTACAGGATGCCTTAATTCCATTGGAATCCATAAATACATCCATCTATAGAAACCTTGAGTCACGTCGAAAAAAATAAAATTTGACCTGATTATGTAGAAACCTCAGTACAGTGCCACATAATGATGGTTTGCAATGTGTTTGTTGTTTGTGTATGGAATGACAGACAGAAATGAAAAGGGCAAATTATAATTTCCCAGAGTGTAAGGTGATAGTTTTTTTTTTCCCAAACAAAAAGGGAAAAGTTTGATTGACAGATGGCTCTTCCAATCACCTGCCAGTATTGTATTCAACGCATCTCCTATTTTCATCTTCCAATAGAGTGCTGTGGGGACCCAGCATCTTTGTTGTCCAACAGGAATTTAGTATCGCACTGGTTGCCTTGACAAAACCCAAAGTGGTTTCTCCTTTGGATTTTGGATTATTGCAGGAAATAATCTCTTTGTGAAGCACAAGTTCATGTTTCTCGCACTTTTTGTTAAGCACGGTAATCTTAAACATTTCAAGACCAGTTTTATGATTTTTGGAGCTTGAATGCAATTGGTAGAAGTAAATGGCTAACATTATGCTATAAAAGAACTACACCATGGTCACATCAATGTAAGTACACACTACAAAGCCCTGGAGGCGGACTAGTCAGCATGATGGAGTTTAGTTGTCTCATTCAGCCATACAGCTACTGTTTCTTTTTGCGTTAAAACGCTTCACAATTCACCAGAGGGGTATTTACTGACAGATTTTATATCACAGAACAAAGTGTTCAAATGTCTTCAGCCTGTGTTAAACACGACCTTATTTCTACTAACCGAAAACCCATGAACAAAACATTGACTTTGTGATGAGGGTGGCAAATTTCCATTTTAGTTGATCAAACTAGTGCATTTTTGGCATTTCAGCTGGAATCGGTTATTGGCTATTAAAATGTTGTTCTTTTGAGTAATGACTTGCCCAAAGTAAATATTTACTTGCCCCCCATACATTTTTCTATTGGTGGTCATCAAATTAAAAAAATGTCAAAATATGTAGTTTTCGTTCTTGCCCTGCCACCCAACTGAACTCCTGTTTCCAGGATAATGTAAATGTTAGTTTGCACTTCAGCTCATAAACTTTGTCTTTACCTGCCACCATTTTTACCACTTAGCCAATTGGTCAAGTGGACTTTTGGAGGGTATTACGATCTTCTGATCTGTGGTTTGAAAATGAATATTGGATATTTTTCTGCAAATGCAAAAGTTGAGGTGATGTGTTCAGGATGGACATGAACATCATCACCCATCCAAGTATTCCGGTGGATCTTTTTGATACTGGTGCATAACTAGCGTTGATTGTAATGAAACAGTCCACCACACACTCAATAGTGTTTGACTGATGGCTTGTATGCATTTGTCATCATGTTAAAAACCCTGCCATCGCTGCGTCTGGGAAGTTGTCTTAATACATTTTTTCCTCTGTTCCAGTATGTTTGACCTTCCTCGGGAAGTTTTACAAGTCACTCGAGGAGAACAATGTGAAATTCAACAGTGCGGACATCGAGAAGGCCATTATAAAGACCTGCAAGGATGCTAAGGGAAAAGACAACCGCTTTGTAAGTAAACTGTAGATTGAAATGATAGAAAGTCCTTTGGTCATGTGACTGTGGACTTTAGAGGGCGTAGAGAGTGATGCTTAAATTTGATTTTGTTTTGGATTAAACTGATGTCCACCCTTGACAACAACCGCTGATCTGCTGGTATCAAATTGGCATGCTGTGATTATTGTGGCCAAAAATATCCTGCATTTTATTTTATTTTGGGTGTTAATAGTTTAGGTAAAATCATTTATAATATTGATTCTTTAATGTCTTTCGAGATTGTTTGTAATGGTTTTAGAGATCGTTTATCCCCGTTTATGGCAGCTATTTGCCCTTGCAGCTATGCATTTTGCTATTTGAAATAATAGAATACATCATTTGGGGAAAACATGATAGTTGCTAGGGGGAACACCCAGAAGAGTTGTCTAGCCACTTGTTCTCCAACTGTCTTCATCAGTCTGAAACCATAACACAACAACAAATGTTAAGGATGACTTATTTTTACCCCTGCCACCTAAAAAAGGCCAACACTCTCTGTTATTATTTTAAGAGGAGAATTTTGGTGTAAACGGCTTGAAAGCATTATTTGCTGGAGTAGAAATCACAGAATGAATGTTTAGCTGATAAATGTGCTACATTTGAATGGAAATGCTATAATAATCTGGGCTGCTCTCCAGTCAGAGATAATGAGGGAGAAATGCAAAGTTTAATTATTTTTTTTTTAAAGACTTAAAATATTCCACCCTTTTTAGAAACCATTCAGGGCTGGAGTTCCAGTGTGATTGACTGGTGAAAAGCTGCTGCCTTGTGGCTTATCAAAATAAAGCTTTAGAATTAGACAAAAGGATCGTGTTGAGTTCAAGGTGCCCTCTGAAAACTGATTATCATGTTGGTCAGTCTGTGTTCTGTAAGAATGGAGCTAATACAAATCTGCACTGGGTAAGATCAAAACTTTGCTGAGGTAAAAATCTAAAAACAAACAGCATTTCTGGTTATAATTATGAAGTTAGTACAAGACTATAGTTAATATAGTTTAATATTAATGGATGTAGGACGATGTTTAAATGTTGTTTCACTAGGGCTAAACTGAATTGTTCAAAGTTTCATTAATAATGTTCACATTGAAATTCTAAATCAACATTCAAATGCTACACTCATATTTTCTTTGGCATGTCTAGTCATTGTTTTTAAAGCCAGTATTCATTTGTATTAGGCTGCACTGAAAGTGTTTTAGTCTTTGTTTAAGCTCTCATGGTGGCTGTGTAGGATTTTTTTCAGACTCGTGTGATCCAAACATTTTCAAGTCCAAATGTATTGGAAGATTCACATGTGACGTAAATAAAAAAAAATATTCTCTTTCAATCCATATTTGTTTGCAATTAGCCTTTCAAAACCCAAATATTTACTGCGGCCAAAAAAAACTGTCTCTCTGACTTGCTGCATACAAACGGATACACCGATGAGTTATATTCATTAACAAATGTGACCTCTTCATGGTTTGTTTGTTAAAATATAACTGTGAATATCAACAAGAACCAGACCAGAACCACTAGACCCCCCGGTTTGGACCAAATGTAACGAATCGCAGTAGTGAATGCTTCATCCGTCTCTTGTTGTGAGACACTATTCGGACGGTGAAATCAGACTTCTTTCTCCCTCTTCACATGTCTAGTGTTACTACATCGGGGCAACAAGCGACGCAGCCACCAAGATCATCAACGAGGTGTCAAAGCCTCTCAGCTACCACGTCCCAGTGGAGAAGATCTGTGAGAAACTCAAGAAGAAGGATAGTCAGATCTGTGAACTGAAATACGGTGAGGAGCACTTCTACTTTTTATTTAAAAACATGTCCCTAAAGTGTACTGTAAAGCTAGCTGCAGAACCACTGCTTAGGGTATTGTTTTTTTTTTTAAACAAGACTTAAGTGCTAGCAAGTTTTGTAGAGATGTCATCTTTTTAAGCCTATGGCAGAATATGGGCCATGACCAGAGCTCCAGAATAACATTTGCACTAGTATCACTGGTGCTACTAATTCTCCCTGTTTGTCACGTCAGCACATTGTTTGCTCACACTGCTTTTTTTGTACAACATGGTAATAGTCAGTGGTGTAATGTAATTAACTACATTTATTCAAGTACTGTACTTGAGTACAATTTTATGCTACTCTCTATTCCCCTACTTTTCTGAGGAAAATGTAGTTTTTCTATCTATGAGTATATGAAATACAATGCACGTTGAACCCCACGCTTTAAGTCAAGTCAGATTTAGTAAAAGTAATATTACATAATATTTCTCAGGATCCAGGTGCTAACAGACACAACATAGTAATAATAATTTACAGCAGCCCACTGCTCCTAAATACTTCTATTATAAGATGGGTTAAATGCAGAGCTCAAATTGTGTGTGTGTGTGTGTGTGTGTGTGTGTGTGTGTGTGTGTGTGTGTGTGTGTGTGTGTGTGTGTGTGTGTGTGTGTGTGTGTGTGTGTGTGTGTGTGTGTGTGTGTGTGTGTGTGTGTGTGTGTGTGTGTGTGTGTGTGTGTGTGTGTGTGAATTAGCATTAGTGCAACCATGTGAAATTCACTCACTAAATGATCGTGCCTGTGGCCATTTTGGTCACAGTCTGGAACCCTGGTTATTCTGTCAGTGTGGAGCTCGGTCCATCAGTGTGGACTCAGAGCAGAGAGGAGCCTTGACTGAGGTCAGGGTGACTAGTTTGACTTTGGCTTGAAGGGAGAAAGGACTGGGTCTCCTCTTTGCCTTGAAGGCCAGCAGCAGGGAGCCGGTGTGGTGAACATAGAAGAGCTGCAGATCATCTGCAGAGGGCTGATGGCAGCTGCAGGTGTGACATGACAAGCGCCTGGATGAAGCCCACGGTTGCCTTCCTGGTGAGGAAGGGGCTAATCCTGCTGATGAGGGCGAGCTACTGCTGTAATGTTTGTAGTAGGGATGCAAGATGTATTGTTTCAGGATCAATAGTGCGTAATGCAGGTACGCCATAGTTGCATCACAGGACGTGTGATGTTGGTAAAGTAACATTAACTATTTAGCTGCTTGGTGCAAAGGAAAACTCCCATGATTCTCATGTTCATGACTAATTCCGTATCAGTGATTAATGACCTACAGTCTAGGACGGCCTGCCAAAAAAGGCTAATTTAGGTGGTCTTGCAGAGACCCGGGTTAAAGATGTCTTGTGGATCTGACCGGGAGCTTTTAGTCCTCACTTTACCCTCGCTCTCTCTCTGGGAGGAACAGGGCTCCTGGTCGACTGTCCAGAGTGGGAGGGGCCTGAACCTGCTGACCCGTAGAAACACGGAGCCTGTCTAGTTAACCAGCTTTGTGGGTGTCTCATGGTCTCCTCAGTCCTGTCCATGTTGAGCCCTGGTGGTGTTTTATGAAAAAATAATAGCTTAAACTCTTTACTGGTATTTCACCAAATGCATTATTAATCATTATGAATAATGAGTTTATACAAGCTGAGCTGGGAGTAAGAGCTTTGAATTTGACTGCCAACACTTCATTGTGTATGAAGTTGATGAGAAACTTTAGAAATGATCGCCTCATTCACCTTGTTCTTCTTAAATTTGCTTTTGGAGTGTAGAGACATGCTGATGGCACAAATGAGCAAATGCCTTAACCGTACCCTGGGGAGTTTGCTTGTAAATAAAGTTTACAAGCATGCACGTTTTACATTTACATTTCCTTCCTCAAATAACATTTGCCACGTGTGGTGCTCAATAGAAAGGGCTACTAGAGGTTTTACCTTTTTAAAAAGTCATAATTTTGCATCTTGTGTGTACCATGCAGACAAACAGCTGGACCTGACCTCAGTGGACCTGAAAAAGCTGAAAGTGAAGGACCTGAAGAAGATTCTGGAGGAGTGGGGCGAGTCCTGCAAAGGCTGTGCCGAAAAGTCTGACTTCATCCGCAAAATCATCGAGCTCATGCCCAAGTACGCACCTGCAGCCGCCAAAGCACGGACAGAACTGTAATGAGGAACCAAACACAGCCACACAACTTTGTACTTGACTTGGACCAGACTGCTATCCAGGAGGAGGAGAGGAGACGGGAGTTTTGTCTTTTGGGTTTTTGGACACTCATCTGGTAATCCCACACTGATTCAGATGTATAGATATCGGTGTATACAGGCGATGCTGCAGTCCTATACTATACTTTAAAATCAAGAACAAGTGAACTAATTAAAGGGGTAATATAAGCATTGCAAGTAGGTTTTCTGCTTATGTCGTCAGTACAGTTCACACATCACAGCTGATTCTCCAACAGTGTCGATATACACAAATAGACAAATTCATTTTTTTAAATCTAAATGGAAGTCATTGAGCAGCTGCGCTGAAGCAGGTGGAGGTTTAAGTCTGCTTCCAGTTTACAAACCCACGTCTCTGCCCATGCCACCAGGCGTTGTTGCCAGGATGCTTTTCGGAAAGTCGTCATGTTTTGAAGAATGTGTTTAACCTCCCAATTTTACCAGATTCCCATGATGTCAGCATAAAATCCACAATCCTGCTCTGTGCTAAAAAACCTGTATTTTAACGTTTATATGATGGCGTCGTGGTATAGTGTGAACAGGTGGAATGATTACATCAAACAAATACTGTTTCAATGTACAAGCGTGTGTGTTTTATTAAAATAGACGTTGAAAGAAAATGTGAACCCCTTTAAGGCCAGAGTTGATTTAAAAAGCCAGTGACCTCTCTACTGTCGAGACATTCAGATCTTCAACACTCTGCTTTTCCTAATCAGGCTTTTTCTTCAATGTGCAGGTAACGGTTACTCATATTCCAACCCCAAAAAACATGTTTTTCATTTAAACTTTTCAGGACCACAGCACCAGGAGGCAGTTTAACTTCATTTTTTTTTTAGAAGTATCAAGGAATTAGTGCATTAATGAAATGCAGGTGCTACATAACAAATGTTTGTGTCAGTGGTGTATGAGGATCCCTTTGGCCCTGTTCACAACCGTGCATCTTGGGTGATCCAATCACAAGTGGACTGTTGAGTATGTCACTTCACACCTCGTCTCACAGTGCCAGATCAGTCTTCACAGTGCTGTGTCAGCGCTAAAGAACGGTCTGGCTCCACACATCATCATTCCGTTACTTCGGGGGGGTGGGACTTTGCTGGCGGTCGTCTCAGAGGGAGGCAGTAGAATGTGACTTTACATGTCAACTAGGAAGTTGTTTCACTTCAAAATAAATCTACTGATTTTCAGATGTGTTCTCCCAATGTAACTGCATTCCAATACCCAGACCATCATCCAATGTAATATGCCAGAAAGAGACTTGGTACGTCCCAGTGCATAGAAACTACCAGACTGTCTGACTGCATCTGGTTGCATTTTGCAGTATAAGCCAAGATGCTCTCCTGGCTATTCTGACCCACAATCCTTTGTGCAGCATATATATATGAGCAAAAGAGTGAAAGCTCAAGGTGCAATGTTACGAGGGAGAAGTATGTCCAAATTAAATGCACACTGTAATGTACAGTATGTACTAAAAGAAAATGGCTGCGTCTGAACTCACTCACTATAGTGAGTTCTCCGTGTTGTAGTTCGGTTTGAATGCATGGTGATGATTATTATACCCTATATAATGGACTCGATATATCTCACAATTCATCTTGAAAAGTAGTAGTGCACAACCGATGGTCTCCAAACCGAGCATTATGTACCATCATGCATTGTGCTGAAGGAGTGATTGAGACAAATCCATGAAAATGATATGTTTAACGTGAGCAGAGCATCATAACACAAACTGAGAGAAAGTACTTTTATTTACTTATTAATTTGGAAAAATACACTCATTGCTTCCACATCGACAAAGGCAGCGTACGTCGCTCCTTTAGGTCTTACCTTTCACAATAAAAGACATACACTGTAAACCAGGGGAACTTGAATTACAACAAATTAGCTTGCAATATGTATTTCTGCTAAAGAATTTTTTTTTAATTATTATTGGTGGTCCACCAGCCACCTTGGATCCGACATGTTTTAATTGTGTGACAGCAGTGATGTAATTAACAGAGCAGAAAAAAATGTACCAAGTAATGTACCAAAGAGATTTTAAATTTTACAGATGAGTTATAGAAGTGACTGAGTGAGTGATTTCGGACACAACCCAAGCCTGCTATAGTCTAATGGATGAAGTATTTTTGGCTATTATGGTGTGTTGACAGACTTGGAAGTTTCTACTCCTTTTATTTCAAAAAGTACATACTTCCTGCATACACGCTGCTACAAGAAGCTGTAACTCGTGATCAGAGAATCAGATGAGTTTGTTTTGTAAATACAGGTGAAAGGAGGACGCGTGCCCACGTTTTAACTTTTGTACCAGTTTCCAGCTCTAATTCGTTTCAGACTTCTTGTCGTAGGAGCGTCTCACAAATACTCACAGAGGCCATTGGGTGACTTATGTTAAAACACGTCTTTGACAAAGGAAGGTGCATAAGTCCTTCCGTCAGCAACGTATGAAATATTTAGGCAAGATATTTATTGAGGATTTAGCTTCTTTCATTTCCACTAAGTGGTTATTGTTTCCTGGTTTTGTTTCGATCTGGTCCCAGATGGTTTCTGTCATGCTGATCTATGTGTTGTGAACATTTGAAATCTCTCGTGCTGTCCACCTTCCACTTCTAAGCAGCGTTGGGATCAGTTACAGTGTAATCCAATCAGGAATTGGATGATAGGATTGTTGATATCAAAACATAGTTCAAAAATAAGGTTGACTGGGAGAAAACTAATGACAAAAGGTTTGACCCCACTCGCCCACACCTCAAAATCAGCTGTGCAAGGATATGTAAGGTTCCTGAACATGGAGGATAACGACTTTGTTTCCCTCCACATGTTGCAGTGGCAGTGAAACTAAAGTGGCCGTCAAAGGGATCGTTTTTTTTTTTTTTTTTTGTATGTAAGCAAACGGTGTGTATTATTAAGAAATAATGTCTTGGTATGGGAAATGAAAACTTAAAATATGCTGTTGTTTCACATTGACCTTTTCATGTAAGTCCCAGTCATTTGTTACAACTGTGCTATTCCAATTTTTCATTAAAATATGAAAACTGAGCCTGAGTGGAGGATCATATGATTTACAGTTCAGCAAGGTGACGAGATGAAATTAAATCAGTGTACTCTGATTTTTTGTGACTCAAATATTTGCCAAAAACTGATTCCAAGTCGCTTTTTGTATTACACCTGAGAGGAAATTCAAGCATTTGAACCGTGCAGTAGTTTTCTCTCTCAAAAATATTTTAAGATATTTTCTTTAAACTTAGGTCTTCATTCAACATTAAGGCATACTTTAGTATTTGTACTCAAGTAAATAATGTGAATACTTCTTCCACCCCTGATTGTTTCTGCCTTGTCTTGATAATGAAAAAAGTGGGGGATACAACAAGAATATTTTCATTAAACATAGGGTTTCTGAATGTTGTCGATTATAATAATAGTAATTATAATAATAATTATCTCGATTGTGTAAACACCTCTTGGACCCCCATTAAAATAATTTTCACATAGGAGTAATACAATAAATGTTTTGTTTCAGGCCTTAAAATTGATTGGTGTCCAGAATCAAACGTGTTACGTCATGACGACCGCCGACGATGCGTCACCGCCGTTTCCGCCCTCCTCGGGGAAAGCGTCCATTCCTATTGTCCAAGATGGCGGCGTAGGTGCAGATCCTCCGAGGCTGACATGTTTTTAAACGAGTTAACGCTTTTATTTCGATATATATGAAAGTATCCAGCGTCTCGAGTGGTAGCGTTTCTTTACCGAAGCTGTCGCCTGCCACGTCGGTTTTGCTAACACCGCTGGACCTCGCTGCCCAGGCCGGATTCCCGTTGCAGGCACCGAAAAGTTTGAGCTCCATCATCCTGTGAAGATGAAGAGGCAGGCCGGGAGAGAGACTAGTCCGTCCAGGGCCGCCGCCAAACGGATAAGGGAAAGGGAACGAGAGAGTGCACGGAGAGAGGAGCTGGCGCAGCCGCCGCCGCTGGCTCTGTTGCTGGCCGCGGAGACCCGGGGATATCACCGACGGAGCCGCAGCAGAGAGCGAGAGAAGCCGCGGCTCAGGGAGGAGCGGGCGGCCGCTTTGGAGCTCCACCACCGACACGAGCTCAGCCTCCTCGGTCGTCCGCCGCTACGGACTACGGCGGTGGCGGAGCTCCCCACCGCCAGGCCCGGCACTCTGGAGTACAAAACGCTGCTCATCAGCAACCTCGGCTCGCAGGTCTCGGACGAGGATGTGGAGGACGCGCTTTTTCATGAGTTCAAAAAGTTCGGGGACGTCAGCGTGAAGCTGTCGCACACGCCGGAGCTGGGCCGGATCGCCTACGTGAATTTCCGGCACCCGGAGGACGCCAAAGAGGCCAGGCACGCCAAATCCTCCAGGTTAGTCTTAGGTGACCGACAGCTCAAAATTGAACCCATGTACGTTAGGAGGCGGAGTGTCACGCCGCCAGACGCTGGATATTTGCCCCTGCACGCACCGTACCCTTACCGGCAGCGCTCCCTCTCCCCTCCGGCTCCGGGGGCGAGTAACCTCCGAGACATCAGAGCGCGACATTACGCCTTGGAGACGCTGGGTCTCAGCAGAGAGAGGGAGAGGATTCTGGATTATTATGGGATGCTGGATGAGAGGGGCCGGCCTTATGGCTTCCCTCCAATGCCAGTGGTGGAGGATTTAAAACCTGAGGATGATCAGAGGGCTACCAGCAACCTTTTTATTGGCAATTTGGATGGTAATGTTACAGAAGCAGAACTAAGGAGGGGCTTTGACAAGTATGGCGTCATTGAGGATGTTGTGATTAAACGCCCAGCTCGTGGACAGGGTGGGGCGTACGCTTTTGTGAAGTTTCAGAACCTGGACATGGCCCACCGGGCCAAAGTAGCCATGCAGGGGCGGCTAATGGGAGGCAACCCCATAAAGATTGGCTATGGCAAAGCTAACCCCACCACACGGCTCTGGGTTGGTGGTCTTGGGCCCGGAAACTCCCTCGCTGCCCTCGCTCGGGAGTTTGACCGCTTTGGAAGTATAAGGAATATTGACTACGTTAAGGGGGACAATTTTGCTTACATTCAGTATGAAAGTTTGGATGCTTCCCAAGCCGCCTGCACTCAGATGAGGGGGTTCCCTTTAGGTGGCCCCGAGCGGCGTCTGAGGGTTGACTTTGCTAAAGTTGAGGAGAGTCCAACGCGGCCGTTTCCTCCTGGTTACCAGCCCCCTGTGGCTGCCCCCTCCCACTATGAGCTAATCGGGGAGGCCTACAGCCGCCATCGCAGCCTGGAGCGAGAGCTGAGGGGAGCCAGGGAGCGCTCACCGGCGCCCCCCCACAGCCTCCTCTCCCAGAGGGAGAGAGAGAGGGCCCTACTGGAGAGAGACTACCCCACAAGTCCCACCCGTAGCCTAGAGAGGAGAGTGGGAGCAGTGGAAGCGTTTGGGAGGAGTGGGAGAGGAGCACGGAGCCGCAGCAGGAGCAGGGAGCGCTGGCTGAAGGAGAGGGAGGAGAGGAGGAACCGGAGGAGGAGCAGGAGCCTGTCGACTGAAAGGCTGACAGAGGAGAGGGGGAGGTCGAGGGTTCGTGGTCAGGGAGTGGCCGTCTCTCCTGACGCAAGCCCAGACCGAGCACGGGTCCGAGCTCCTGACTCCACCACAGAGCCGAGAGACCACTCCCCTGAGAATGGCGGCGGGGGGCGCCACCCTGCCACCAATGAGGATGATCTACCATCTGGCCGCCACCACAGCAAGAGGTCCAGCGAGCATCTCAACAATCACCAGCATCGTAACAGCGAGGTCATTGCCGCCGTCTCTCCCGCCATCCCCACGGACACGCACACCTCCTCCTCTCCCAGCTCGTTGTCTGAGTTCGCCCAGGCCTCGCTCTCCAAAACGTGGCACGGCTTCTTTGCTCTGAAGAACAGCAGTTTCCCCACAGACCTGTACATGCTGGAGGGGGGCTCCTCGTTCTTCAACACTGTAATGAAGGACACCCTGAAACTGCAGACCCAGAACCAGCCCAGCCAGCTGAAGATCGCCCAGAGGCTCCGCATGGACCAGACCCGACTTGACGAGGTGTCGCGCCGCGTCAAACTTGGGCGCCCTGATGGCTTTGCCATCCTCCTGGCTCTCCAGGGCCCTATCGACCGCCAGGCCCCCATCCCCGAGCCAGGACTGCAGGCCCGCTTGCTACGCCACCTGGTGACCTACCTGCGGAACAAGGAGGCAGCTGGAGTTGTGAGCCTGCCCGCCGCAAAAGAGGGGGGGACGGGCGCCATGCTGTACGCCTTCCCCCCTGGAGTGTTCTCACAACAGTACCTGCAGGCTGCCAAAAGGACTGTGGGTAATCTGGACGAGGAGCACATGGTTGTTGTGATTGTCAATGACACTAATTGATTATTACACTGTAGACACTTACAGGCACACACACACCGGGCTCAACCACAAATACTTCCACATTGTTTTTTAGAAAGATGTATTTTATTGTTTTATTCCGTATATGATAAGTGAAACACAGCAAAGTACACTACATCTCTCTCTCTCTCTCTTCCTCGTTTATTACTTCATGTCTCCCTCACGGCCAGCCACTTGTCACATTTACAGGTATTGATTTGCCATCAGCGGTGGCCGTGAGCTGCGTGTTTAAAATGGTCTGTAATGAAGAACACTTAAAGGAGAGAGGATGTTAATGTAAAGGCCTACCGCACATACAGGCAGCACTGTTGCTTTTCTACTCTAAGCTGTAACGTACAACACTAAATCTGAGGGTTTGTTTATATGCTTGTTTACTTTATCCGTATTTTTCTTTTTATCTGAATTTACCAAGTTGCTCTGTATAACCAATATATGTGGGACTCTGACGTTTTCTACAAAGTGATTGTACTGTAAACTTTACGGGGACAGTGATGCCAGCTGAGGCTGGCCCAGGCTACTCCAGTGTGTCTGCTCTACCGGCAGGCGTGTTTTCCTTTCGGTTGAAAAACAGCAGCCGCCACAGCCAGAAGACACGAAAGTGAATTTCCTGATCCGTCCCTGTGACTGTATATTTGACATAGTTAGGTGTTTTATCAATTGAACCATTCCAGTTTTGTTCTGAAAGGTGTGTGAGTGTGTTTGGTCTGTTGTTGCATGCAGGAAAAGAAAAAAAAGTTATATTTTTTTGTCTGTCTTTCAGTAACCTGTTGTCACTTGATCTTTAAGTTTGATGGAGACAACGTGTTCAGCTGTCCTACTGGTGCAAAGTCTGATCATATTGCTGGTTCGGATTTTATATTGTATACAGATCTTTTCAATTTGAATACATCAATCCATCCATCTTACCCATCTGTGCGCCTTTTTCTTTTCATGTGCCTCATCACTTTATCAGTAGTTTGATTTAACCTCGTCTCTTAAAAGTTTGAGTTTTCTATGAGGTTCTTCTCCAGAGTCGGTGTAGCAGTTACAGTAGATGGAGTTTGAAGAAACAGACAGGAGTCCCAGCACGGAGCAAAGTCACAAACTGGTGTGGACATATTTTAGACACATAAAACTATCAATATGAGTTTAAGTGGACGCTATATTTAGAATAGTTTCACATCGTTCCCCTCTGTCAGACAGCCTTTCTGATGGGGAAGTGAAGCTGATATCTATGATCTCTTTAAAGCCACAAGACTCCATTGATGAAAACAGTGATTTATTTCACAGAACACTAGAGTTGCTGGTCTGGTTTGTTTGTGTTACAATGTGGGTTTGGAACATCATTTTAACATATTTTATTCTGCTAATTCAAAAAGCATTCACTAATAAATACCATGTCTGCCGCGTTCTTTTAGTTCTACCGTCTGATTTTCAGTAGTGAGAAGTAACTCAGCACATTTACTTCAGTACAACCTTTGGATATAAACCAAACATTTCAAGACCCAAGTTTAAAAGTCAATCAAAGTAGAGTGATTTAAAAAAAGAAAACCCGTATGAGCAGGGAGCTAGAGGAAGGTAGAGAGGAACACCTCGGTCTCTGATCTTTACTTTTTTTAATTTATTTTTTTACTCCACTTTGATTGTCTGACAGAAATAATTACATATTATGTTTGCAGATTATTTGTCATACCAATGTGTTTAAAAGGATCAGTGCGGATTCATCAACATCGCAAATAAACTTAACAGCAACTCCACTGTTCTGAGAGGTTAAATCACTGTTTTTGTTCTTGGCTTTGAAGAGAGCAGAGATACGCGCTTCAGTTCCCCGTCAGAAAGGCTTTCTGACCACAAGGTAACAAGGTGAAACGAATGATGATGGAGAAAAAACTCACACAGCCACAATACTAATCACAACTATCCCTTTAATGCAAACACCTTTTACAGGCAGTTTTCAAATTGGCATCATGACTTTTCATAAATATACACGCCACTTCCTGAGCTATCTGTGTGTATGTGTACGTTCTGAGCGAAACGACCCATCACATCCGCGTGTATGTAAACGCACTGAAGGGTTAGGGTTCGGCGTTGATAAACACGCGAAAAGGCGATTGTGCGTAGTGATAACGCGCCATAATGGCATACGAGTTGGCGTGTCATCCATACGCCACTTCATGAGATCAGTCTCCAGTTTTAGTTGAATAAAACAGTCACGTTGTGTGTTTGAGAAACCAGAAGAATTGATGTTTCACTGCATCAACTCAAAGCTCTTTCATTGTCTCTAGAAATGTAAAAACAACATGCGTGGTAATTTCAATCACACTCACCGCAGGTGTACCCAAAGTCTGTTCCAACATCTAATAATCAAATGATCTCCTGGGATTTCATGTAACGGAGCCGACACCCACTCATTTTGTTTAAATTTTGTTAAAATCTTTGTGCCAATTTAATAATTTTAACAAGAAAATTAAAATGTGTTCCCACCTGATAATGATTATAATATTAGAGGCGAGAGAAATTAAATAAAAATATTGCTGTTTCCAAATAAATGAGATGTATAGTTCATCACTCTCATCACACAGCTGCATGTCAGCGACACGTTGGTCAAGTTTACTCCAATTATTGTTTGGTACAAAAGCCACATAGAGGTCGGTTAGAGCCTGAACATGTCTCTGAGGAAAATCAGCTGGTTTAAGTGGTCAAGCAAGCAGAAAAGATTCATCTATTTAAAGTTTGGTAATCGTTGACGGAAATTGTGTTGACCAAAGTACAATTCAAAATGCTTTTCAAGATATAAAAGACTTTCAGAGGAGAAAACAAACAAGCAATATAAAAAGATGCATTAAGATTGGCTGAAATAGAAATACAATAGAAAAAAATTTAGTGCAGTACTAGTCAGCTACTAAATTCATCAACTATTTTGATAATTGATGAAGGAAAAAGTCCAAATTCCAGCTGTCTGATTTCTTTCCTCTGTGACGGTGAACAGAGTATCTTTGAGTTTTGGACAAAGAAAGACGTTTGAGGATGCCACATGCATCTGTCCTAATCATCCTGAAGGGCTTTTATTTGAAAAGGAGTCTTCTCAAATTGTAGTATTACTGCTTTTTCCACCACTGGAACTACCATGTTCACAGATGAGATGTTTTTCTGTCGAGTCCGTTCGCACCACGCTGTCTTAAGAACCTTTCATTCTCTGGTCTCTTCTTTGGTCTGAAAGTTGCTCCTTCCATCTGTGGCTTGAATGTGTTTGATTAAGAAAAACTGTAACGCTCTAAAGAAAACAAACTGACATGAACTGATTGAAACTGTGAAGGATAATCAGCCTGAAAATCTTCATTCTCCTCAAACTCAGTCGGAAAGAAGAAATTAAAATAAATGTAACATGCATGTTAATCATGCCTATAAAATAGACCAGTTTTGTGTTATATGCTGTTAAAGAGAATAAAAAAAAACGTTTATATAATTTTTCCTCGAACAATGACACGTTGTGAACCCGCTCCCCTGAACTGGTGTCCTGACTATGACATCACACAGACCTGACAGGTGGAGTTTGAATCCATGACGACATTCGTTTTTTGTACACAGATCCCCTCTTTGGTTTCGTTTTCATGTCAATATATAGAAACGTATTCTGTACCGAAAGAAAATGTAATAAACATTTGATGCTCTTTACAAGACTGGATGGTGTGGAGTCATGTGTCTGTTTATTATACTGTGTTTTATCAAATCCTGTATTTAAGTAAAAGTAGGCATGGAATAATACTCTATTACAAGTACCAGGATTCAAGGATTACCGGAGGGCAGGATGGTAGGATGGTAGTCGCACAAGTACTCAGTCTGTACAATGGAAACTTTAAAGGCAAAAATGTTGTTTTTTTGTGAGCTGGTTCATTTAGAGATTTTAGTCTATTATACTTCCATAACACATCTTCTTTCAGACCTCAGCTTTGTCCTGCAGATGTTGAGGACCTCTGTCTCCTCAGGAAATAGAGGCGGGTTGGGCCCTTCCTGTAGAGTGACTTATATAACTCCCTATAGTATCCCAAAAGAATAAATGACCTGGCTGACGGTGAATGCCACGCATGCTCTTCATTAAAGGCATCATAGGCTATTCTATTCAGAACACTTTCTGTTATTCATCCATCCATCGTCTACCGCTTATCCTGTATTCAGGGTCGCGGGGGGTTGGAGCCGATCCCAGCTGTCATTGGGCGAAGGCAGGGTACACCCTGGACAGGTAACCAGTCTATCACAGGGCTTACATGTAGAGACAGACAGGTAACCAGTCTATCACAGGGCTTACATGTAGAGACAGACAGGTAACCAGTCTATCACAGGGCTTACATGTAGAGACAGACAGGTAACCAGTCTATCACAGGGCTGACATGTAGAGACAGACAGGTAACCAGTCTATCACAGGGCTTACATGTAGAGACAGACAGGTAACCAGTCTATCACAGGGCTGACATGTAAAGACAGACAGGTAACCAGTTTATCACAGGGCTTACATGTAGAGACAGACAGGTAACCAGTCTATCACAGGGCTTACATGTAGAGACAGACAGGTAACCAGTTTATCACAGGGCTTACATGTAGAGACAGACAGGTAACCAGTCTATCACAGGGCTGACATGTAGAGACAGACTGGTAACCAGTCTATCACAGGGCTGACATGTAGAGACAGACAGGTAACCAGTTTGTCACAGGGCTTACATGTAGAGACAGACAGGTAACCAGTTTATCACAGGGCTTACATGTAGAGACAGACAGGTAACCAGTTTATCACAGGGCTTACATGTAGAGACAGACAGGTAACCAGTTTATCACAGGGCTTACATGTAGAGACAGACAGGTAACCAGTCTATCACAGGGCTGACATGTAGAGACAGACAGGTAACTAGTCTATCACAGGGCTTACATGTAGAGACAGACAGGTAACTAGTCTATCACAGGGCTTACATGTAGAGACAGACAGGTAACCAGTCCATCACAGGGCTGACATGTAGAGACAGACTGGTAACCAGTCTATCACAGGGCTTACATGTAGAGACAGACAGGTAACTAGTCTATCACAGGGCTTACATGTAGAGACAGACAGGTAACCAGTCCATCACAGGGCTGACATGTAGAGACAGACTGGTAACCAGTCTATCACAGGGCTTACATGTAGAGACAGACAGGTAACCAGTTTATCACAGGGCTTACATGTAGAGACAGACAGGTAACTAGTCTATCACAGGGCTTACATGTAGAGACAGACAGGTAACCAGTCTATCACAGGGCTGACATGTAGAGACAGACTGGTAACCAGTCTATCACAGGACTGACATGTAGAGACAGACAGGTAACCAGTCTATCACAGGGCTGACATGTAGAGACAGACAGGTAACCAGTTTGTCACAGGGCTTACATGTAGAGACAGACAGGTAACCAGTTTATCACAGGGCTGACATGTAGAGACAGACAGGTAACCAGTTTATCACAGGGCTTACATGTAGAGACAGACAGGTAACCAGTCTATCACAGGGCTTACATGTAGAGACAGACAGGTAACCAGTTTATCACAGGGCTTACATGTAGAGACAGACAGGTAACCAGTCTATCACAGGGCTTACATGTAGAGACAGACAGGTAACCAGTTTATCACAGGGCTTACATGTAGAGACAGACAGGTAACCAGTCTATCACAGGGCTGACATGTAGAGACAGACAGGTAACCAGTCTATCACAGGGAGACATGTAGAGACAGACAGGTAACCAGTCTATCACAGGGCTGACATGTAGAGACAGACAGGTAACCAGTCTATCACAGGGCTTACATGTAGAGACAGACAGGTAACCAGTCTATCACAGGGCTGACATGTAGAGACAGACAGGTAACCAGTCTATCACAGGGAGACATGTAGAGACAGACAGGTAACCAGTCTATCACAGGGCTGACATGTAGAGACAGACAGGTCCCCATCCTGCATGTCTTTGGACTGTGGGAGGAAGCCGGAGAACCCGGAGAGAACCCACGCTTACACGGGGAGAACATGCAAACTCCACACAGAAGGAAACCGACCCAGGAATTGAATCCGGGACCCTCTCACTGTGAGGCCACAGTGCTACCCAGTACCCACTACACCACCATGCAGCCCCACTTTCTGTTATATTGCTTGAAATCATCATAACATACAGATAGGTGTACGCACATTAAAAGCACTGCCATAACAAAGTTTTAAAAAAAGTTCTCTGTTGCCGCCACAGGACTGTCAAAAACACGTCCAATTATTTTCTCTGAGCCAGAGACAACCGATGGGAGAGAAGAGGCTGGCAAGCTAGTTCATCCAGACAGGTAAATTATCTGCTTTGTTTTGTGTGAAAGGTGTTACATTTCTTAATTTGTGTATCCATCATTATTTGTAGTATGTATTAGCCAACACCAAGTCAGCTAGGGCACTATGGAAGTTAAAGTTGCCATATTATACTAGTTTTTCATCAATCACACACAGCTGTCAGAGGTCCAACAACACTGGATTCCATATGCATTGCCCCAAACCCATCCGTGGGCCTGAATTTCAGCTGTCTAAAGGTTGCTCTGCTGAGCTCTGCTGAGAACAGGCTGCTTCTGTGCCTACCTTTAAATTATAATGAGCTCCATCTCCCTTGTTACTGAAGCAGTCTGATGTGAAGTGGTTAACACACACATACAAGCTAACACGGACCGTAGCCGGCTCATTGTCATTAAAAATGAAACGCAACCACCGTCTCTTCTGTTCTTCTGTAGCTGGGACAGAATATAAGCACTTATGTTGATTTGTACAACCAGCAACAGAGCAATTTGCGTATCTAGCTCTGAGCGTTGAAATTGGGAAACACCACTATCTCATTGCTGTCTCACCGCAGGACACACCGAACTTCACCTCGGTGATGAACGCCCCCTCTCGGATATCTCCTATCATCAGAGGAGTTCGGTCTATCAGGACACACCGAACTTCACCTCGGTGATGAACGCCCCCTCTCGGATATCTCCTATCATCAGAGGAGTTCGGTCTATCAGGACACACCGAACTTCACCTCGGTGATGAACGCCCCCTCTCGGATATCTCCTATCATCAGAGGAGTTCGGCCTATGCAAATGACTCCCTTCGTTACGTAACAACAGGAGCTGAATCTGAACAGCCTGTAGGAGCTCCGTTGTACCAGTGGGGGGGCTGCAGAGACCATGCAGGAGTCGCTTGTTTTCCTCATTCTGGGAGTTGACAAGCTCAGGGAGGACCAGTTTATTGGTGTAGAGACCAGAGAAAACCTGTTTTTCATAATATGGGACCTTTACATGGGAACTTACATGGTAACAAGTAGGTAATCTGCAGCTAATGCTATCAGTGTGTTATTTACGTGATCTCTCTTAGCTATGAAAGTGTGAAGTTGGCTTGTATGTAATCTGCAGCTAACGCTACCGTGTGTTATTTACGTGATCTCTCTTAGCTTTGAAAGGGACATAGTGTGGTAGTGTGCCGTTGGCTTGTATGTAATCTAACTAGCCTCATGTGTAGCATTGTAGTTGTGAGCTAATGTAGTTTAATGGGTGTTACCTGATTTATCTTGTCTTTGAACGGACCTTTGACGAGCGATGTAGCTTACATGTGTGTTTAGAACGTAAACAGTTCCAAACAGCTGCAACATGGAATGATAGATTGTTTCTCCCTCTCACTGGTGACTACAGCTGGATTCAGACATGGCTCAGACCTCTGTTATCTTATTTAATCCTTCTTTCATGGGTAGCTTGTGTTGTTGCCCTGGACTACAGTTACCACATCCAAGATCAGTGAAGAGAAACGATAATGGCTGTTTGTTGTGTGACAAGTCCTCCTCATTTAGGTCATAAACTTCTAGGTATTTAGGTATAACAGTCTCTCTCTCTGTCTCTCTCTCTCTCTCTCTCTCTCTCTCTCTCTCTCTCTCTCTCTCTCTCTCTCGAAAACCAGAATGAATGCAGTCCAAAATAAAGAGGATTTATTTTCCCAAAACAAAAATAGGCTTCAGGGTGAGCTATACCTGAAACAACTAACGAAACAGCTGGGTGGTAAAACTAGATCCCAATCGAAAACAAAAGGAAACAAAATACAGGATGTCTTACCTCACTCCCTATATAAACAGAAAAAAAACTGTACAAAGAAAAAGGCTACTCACCACTACTAACACTGGACTGACTGCTAAATCAACACTATTTACAATATTTACAATGTGGTCCAGAAACTCTGCAAGCATCATCAGTTTGCGCTGGTACAAAACAAAGGAAAGACTACGAGAGCGATAACAATCAGTGAGTGAAACGGCGGGTGTCAGTGTTGAAGCAATGGGTCAGCGAGAGAGAAGAGAGGAAAACGCCCCAGATCTGCTGCAGGCTCCATCTTTAAAAACATATGTCTAAAAAGGCCCGGCAGAGGATCCGTCCAATCAGCAGTCTCCACCTGTTCCAGAAACCTAGGACACACACAAGGCACAGCACCCCCTCCTGACAGGGAGGAAGCACAACACAGAAAAACACACATAACGTGTATATTATACAAACATAGTGACATAACACTCCCCCACCCACCCAAGTTCAAACATGTCTTCCTAAGACATTTTGATCTAACCTGCACGGGAGAGTGCATCGCCTACCACATTTCTACTACCTTTAATATGTCTGATGTCTATATTGAAATCCTGTAGCAACACACCAAATGCTCAATGCAACTGTCATCCTCCTGCAGCAGCACAGCACTGGCGCCCTGAGCACTCGCATCAACCTCGACTTTAAAGGGATGCGTAAAATCAGGCGCCACCAGTACTGTCGCACTGCAGAGGAGAGCTTTGGCAGATTCAGATGAGTCCTGACAATCATTTGTCCACACAAATTCGTCATCAGGAAGGACTCAGTAAGGTTGTCAGCGGCGCAACAACACAAGCAAAGTTTTTGCAAAACTGCGTCTCTGGCACAGAAAACTCCAAAATGGTCTGGACTTTGGCCGATAAGGGACGCACTTGTCCCTGACCTACTTGTTTTCCCAAGTAAGTGACAACAGCTTCACCAAACTCACATTTGGCCAAATTCAGCGTAAAGCCCTGATTATGCTTCCGCGTAGTGATCACGCAACGGCAACACAACGCAACGGCAACACAACGCAACGGCGACGCAGTTGCTTGGAGACCGTGATGGTTCTGCGTTGGGTTTACGTGTCGAAATGCAATTCAATGCCACACCGGTAAAGGGCGCTATGTTTTTTGTAAAGACTGACCGACCGACCGAGACTCTTGACGTATACCGTCGTTAGCCTCGTTATAGCGTATTTGTTTACTTTCCGGCTTTAAACATCCACAATTTTTCAGAACTTGGTGTTTTATTTCTTTGTGCAAAAGCGACAAGGTGCAAACAATAAAACGAGGTGAAAACAATAAAAGTAGCCTTTTAAAAGTTTAAATGGCGGTGTTTATGAGTGGAAACCGGATAGCGGTCTCCAGCGGATGTAGTTAGCGGACCAATCACAGCCGATGCCACTGCGTTGGGGTTGCGTCGCCTCGACGCGCGTCAAGGATTTTTGGGAGGCACACGTCAGGCCCTTGCGTTGACGCAAGGGGGGTCCGCAAGGATGTAAGAGGTCCGCAAGCTCCCTTGCGTTGTGTCGACGCGGAAGCATAATCCAGCCTTAAGCGAGGCATCCTTTAAACAACCAAATATTTTCCATAGCAGTTTTCTCCGGTATATCGTACACAATCATACATCAATGATGGAGTTCATAACCATATATCAGTACCATTCTCAGCAGGCTATTTCGTAATAGTAAAGAGTGAAGGAAGTGACCATATTTGGACTGTGGAGGAGCGACGGGTGGATCTGATGAACACAAGCAGCAACCTTATTGGATCTGGATCCATCTGGATTCTGGTGTGGAGCTAACAAAGTTAGCTTCATAGTTCAAGGTCAACTTTACAGTTAAGTGTTAAAGACATCTTATTAGCAAACTGCCTTGGACCCTGACACCCATTTCTCATATTGGTCAACACCATAAGGCCATGGATGGATGGATGGATGGATGGATGGATGGATAGATAGATACACTCAACAAAAATATAAACGCATGAAGAAAAACTTGTAGTTATTGTTATGTGACAAAACAGAGTAACTATCCAAAAATAACAGTACAACTTTCAATAAAGTGGCTTTAATTTGCGAGCATTAGGATCAATTTCAAAACAAAAGTCCTGGAGTAATGGCAGGAAGAACACAATGGGGGTCGATGATTCAATATCGTGGGTTCCTGACTGTCTGCGCTGAAATCCATCTGTTGTGCAGACCAACAGTCTCACCGGCAGTTCTGGTCGCTGGGTGGAACGATCACGGAGGTGCTGGAGCCGCATGTACCAGTCCTGAGCGGGCGTGGTAACACATGGCCGGCGGGCAATGTGCACGGTTCGCTGTCGTTCCAGTTTCTCTGAAACGAGTCCACCGGCGGCTGACAGTGGAATGATGCACATTCAGTTGTGTTGCCACAGCTGTAACGCTCAACCCAGCACTCAGCATGCCAATGGCACGCTCCCTCATGATTTGTGACATCTGTGGCATATTGACAAGTGACAAAAGTCCACATTTTGCTGTGCCCTTTTATTGACCAGACCATAAGGAATGTCTGTGTACTGGTCACACATATTGACCACCACTCTGCCATGCTCATGACTCTCGTGAGTTGAAATACTCAATCTGAGATTGTAGTCAATAGGAGTGGCCAAGTGACACTGGACTACTGGGTTTGAGCAAAACAAATCATTCCATAAACAAATGCATCAAGAATCTGAGCAAATGTCATGACATTCTATTTTTGTTCACCATTTCAAGTTTGTGCGTTTATATTTTTGTTGAGTATTGTAGTATTTGTAGTAGTATGTGGTAGTCCATGGTGGCAGGCACAACCACATTTAGATGGATCTAGAACAGAATATGGTGTACAGACAACAGAAGGATTTATACTAAAGCTGATTGGGCTGCTTAAAAGTGGCGGACTTATAATGCAGCTTGATACTGAGCTAGAGGACTGTGGGTTACTGATTGATTGGTGGGTGGATGTCAAGACAATACTTGTTGTATTGGTTCCAGATGATGTAAGCACACCATTTGATACAAAATACAAAGACATTTTCATGATCTTGGGTTTTAACATTTTTTGTTTTTGTCAGCTTTTGGGTCCTGAACTTTTCTATACTGTGACAGAAATGTTAATTTTTGTTTTTGGTTACATTTTGCATAATATTTTTAAATAGCTGCACAATATGACACTTAAATAATTTTAAATACATGTTTTGACTTTAAGATCTCATTGCTGATGTAAACACTTAATACTTAATATATTTTACACACAAAGAAAACACAGAGGAGGTATTTATATAATTTGATTTGCATTTTTTCAGTGTTTTAGTTTGTTGTAAAACACCACAATGTATAATTATGTTGGATATAACAGATGATCCTACTTTATACTGTATTTATTTATTTCTGTGTCTGGCTTAACTGCTGAAACCCTGCTAGCTTCAGAATTATGCTTTGGGTGGGTTAAATGCAGAGGTTACATTTCATGTATGTACCTGTATGTGTATGACAGCTGTGATAAAGTTGAAGTCTTAAATTGCTGCCAATAGAACTAAATGTTCTATTGAATGAGGGATTTTAATAACAGCAGTTAATAAAAGCTGTAGTAGTCTTTAAAGGAGCTCTAAATGCCACTTGTGATATGCTGGCCGATGTGGACTTGATTTGATAAAACAATGATGATAAAACAATTTCCAATAACCTGAGAAATAACAGAAAGACAGTCAAATTAAATAAAGTCCTGGGTCCCGGGTTCCTTCTGTGTGGAGTTTGCATGTTCTCCCGTGTAAGCATGGGTTCTCTCCGGGTTCTCCGGCTTCCACAGTCCAAAGACATGCAGGATGGGGATAGGTAAATTGGTGACTATAAATTGCCCGTAGGTGTGAATGTGAGTGTGAATGGTTGTCTGTCTCTACATGTCGGCCCTGTGATAGACTGGTTACCTGTCCAAGGTGAACCCTGCCTTCGCCCAATGATAGCTGGGATCGGCTCCAGCCCCCCCGTGACCCTGAATACAGGATAAGCGGTAGACAATGGATGGATGGATGGATGGATATAGTATATCCTTACCTTATTGTGTTGAAATGATTTAATTAAATATATATGCACAACCAATAACAACATTGTCCACCACACAGAATCCAGAGTATCATAATTACAGAGGGGAAAAAAACAGAAAAAAAAACAACCTAAATCTTCTTTTCTACTAAAAGGCCCGGTACGGCACTATCTCGTCAAAGTCTGGATGCCTATGACACTTTTCAGTTTTTTTCAGAGAATTTTTTATATTTTCTCTCCATTAATGACCATAAGTTTTTCCTTGTGAATGTTTTTTTTTGTTGTTTTCTCTGCAAATTGCCTTCTCCACCAGCTCTGTATAGTATTACTATTATTATTTATTTATTTTTAACCTAAAATAGAACCTAATAAATCGTTGTATTATAGAAGCTGAGTAATAGAAGCCACCACTCTCACCTCTCCTGCAATGTCGCAGTGGTTTGCTTTAATCCTGCACTGGTGTTCACGTTATTGTGTCCACTCACATGTGTTTCTACATCTCCTTACAGCTGCCTTCAGTACAGGACATGTGTGAACACTAGGGGGCAGTGCAGGAACAGAAAAGAAAACAGGCTGCAATCATCTTCCATAGGATTTAACTGGGAATGTACTCAGACCCTGATGTGGATTGGTTTCCAGTCACGAACAAGCCATAATAAAATGTCTGCTTATGTTATGTTTGGCCGACCCCTTGGGACAAAGAATATAAATTTATTGTTGTTATTTTTTTTGTTTGTTTATTGAACCACAAGTATCATTTTTCGATGTGTTCACGCACCCGATTAGAGTGTTTCTTTGTGTAATTAGTGCTGTAAATTAGCATGCAGTACATGTAGATTAATTAGATGCAAATTTAAATGAATGTGACACCAGCCAGCAACAGTTAGTTCTAGAAAACAAGACAATTAGCAATTTTTACATTTATGAAGGAGCCCTTCCTTCTTTAACATTGTTTAATTGTCGTTTTCCTCCACTTTTATTTTATGATTAATCATCAAATACAGTGATTTTATTTTTTTTCTGTTGCCCTGCGTCAAGCCTCTCGTCCCATGGGTTTTGTGTTCTATAGTTGCTATACACTCTGTTACCAGTTTATAAAAAACTAATGCAGTCAAATGCAATGGTTCTGCAGTAAAGCCTTCTCCATGAACGTTACAATGTTTACTTTGTTTTGATTTCATTGTGTCAGATTTAGTTTTCTTAGATTCGTCCTGGTTTCCACCAGGTGGAAGCATATTGTTCCAAAAAGTGACGCTAACCCTGAAGTGCCTTTCACTTGCATTCTCTCTCCTGGCCATAAGGGGGCGACTCCTCTGGTTACAAAAAGATTGTATAGAAGTCTATGAGACTACTTCTCTGATCTTCTCTTGATGTATTATCTCAGTAAACATTGTAAACATGAGTTTATGGTCTCAATCTCTAGTTCCAAATCTTCTTCAATCCAGTATGATGTTCATTTAGTAAATGATGGTCCATTTAGAGTCAAACAGACCAGAAAGCAGGGGATGCTTTAGGGGCGGGGCTACTTGCTGATTGACAGGTTGCTACCATGGTGTTGTTTTAGTCTTACAACTTTTATCTTTTTTACTTTTTAGTCTTTCACAGTGTGTTTTCACTTCATGAAAGTTAATTGTGACATATTTTGGTCATCTATAATTTAGTGATGTCCAAATGAACCTTCGTGAAGCATTTTCTTTATTTTCTGAGCCCAATAGATGGGGCTCTCTGTTCAACAAAGGGTTGAAAGCAATGGAAATATATCGGCCTTCAACCCTTTGTTGAACAGAGAGCGCCATCTATTGGGCTCAGAAAATAAAGAAAATGCTTCACGAAGCTTCATTTGGACATCACTACTATAATTATCTCATTCAGTTGCATTCGTGTCAAGTCCGGTTGCAAAAAAACCCTGCATTGCGTCGTTTAAAACAGAATCAGAAACAGTGTCTCTCATATCAGCCTTTTCAAGTCTTCTTCTTCCCTTCCTCCTGGTCTAAAGGCAAATCAGTATTCAGATGTATCTGGTTAAAAGATGTTTTATATGCATTACCCCAAAAACTTAAAATAGCACATGGAATAAGGACTTGTAATCCCACATTATTCATAATGCATCAACATTAATTATTATGAATTATTCTCAGATGGGTGTGTGTGTGTGTGTGTGCGCGTGTGTGTGCGTGTGTGTGTGTGTGTGTGTGTGTGTGTGTGTGTGTGTGTGTGTGTGCGTGCTAGAGATAGGTAGCTGTCCCAGGTGCTGAAATGCAGCAGAGGAGATCAGTAGACAGTCTCAACAATGCCAGATATTTTATTTTAGGCCTATATGTTGTTTATTCATGTGTTTATAGACCTACATATGAGGAAATTAATTCTTATGGGCTTTAGCTGTAATTTATTTGATATGATTGTTGCCCATGTTGTAGCATTTTGGTTTCAATAAAAAGGAAAGTCTTTGAAGTCTAATTTTTTGCATAGAATGGTTACAAACTCGTGTGATCCAAACATTCCCAATTGCATTGCAAAGTCCAAAAGTCAGTTTATTGAACAAGTTGATGTAATAACTTCCAAAATTCACACATTTCTTATGTTCTAGCAACACATAATGCTTTAATCCATATTTGTTGTCATCTAGGCTGTCAAAAACAACATTTTCACTGAAGTCAAAGAACTCCTCCTGCTGCACTGATACAAATGGAGGCTCACACTGCTTGTTTTACACTTTTTCAGAGATATCTGCAAGTTAATCTACAAACATAATATACTTGTCTACTTATAAAATAACTTTCTTTATTTTACATATTATATTATTTTAGACCTTGCATCATTTTACTAACCCATGGATGAATTTTGGAAATGTCAATTTTCATCACTGGGATGAGAAGCATGCCTCTATCCAAAGCAGGTGAAACTGATTCACAATCACTTGTGCTTAGATGGACAGATTGATCTCCCTGAAGTTTAGCCAGAAGTTAGACTGTGATGATTCAGTGATACCTTTTTTTAGCAGTGTATATTAAACCATTAACATTAATGGAAAAAGTTAGTGAAGTGTCTTTAAAAGCAATAGAAATGCCTTAGTATAGTATGCATTACAAAAAGTCATAATTCAGGAAGTGAATGGGATTATATGTCATAGTATAGGATATGCTATCATAAAACAGTGGCAGACTCCCACCTATCACCCCTCAAGCCACAAGTTCAGGCCACTAGCCCCACTGGCTGACTCGCACTGCCCCTTGGAGGTTTGAATGAGCCCCAGGCTCAATTTTAATATCCTAAAAATCTTTTCTTCTAGTTGTGAAAAGGTGTCTATTGCTTGCAATAAATGTAGTATAGAAACATATGACTCTTAGTTTATGATTATTTATATATCATTTTGCATACATTAATGTTGTGGGTCCAGTTTTGGCCCAGTCTTATATTCTGCATCAAGGAGGACTGAACACCTTTTATTAGGTTTTATTAGGTAAGGCCCCACAGAGATCAGGGAAACCAGAGAAATGTGCCCATGTGTCATAGTGTATGCCCGCAGTGTGCCCATAGCCCCCCAGCAGGCTCCTGTGAGGGTAGATGCAGTATTTTGTCCCAGGTTTAAGGCCTTTGCACACTGAGTCGTTTTTTTCCTTTCCATCCGAAATTGTTGCACGTTAAAAAATAATTTCGACTCACGTTATGTTGATCACGTTGGCGCACTGGCTCCATATCTTTGATCCGTCACAAACTTTTCTGAGGAAAACAGTGAGGACGATGTTGTGATGGTCTCAATGTTGAAAGGAGAAAAAGAAGGGAGCTGCACAACGATCCTGCTAGCTGCTGCTAGATGACTGTTTATTTTACTATCCCGATCGGGTCCAAGTGGACTTTTTTAAAGAAGTGAGACGGTCATAAAATCTCCCTCACCAAACTAATAGATATCAAGTTGATAAACTAATAGATATCAACTAATAGATACCCCAATAATAGATCTAAAAAAAGGCATCAGACTCAGTGTGCAAGGTTTTTGTGCAAGGGCCTTTACAGCCAGAATTAGGCCAGTACATGTGGCCGATTCAGGGGGTTTTTCATAACGAATCTTAGCTGACAGGCAGCCTGACATATTTTTTGCGCATTAATGCCGGTTCTGTGGGCGGAGCTTGCGGGAACACAGGAGGGTAAAAAATAGCACCATGACCCTTTGCCCCAAAGTCAGACGTCAACTAGCAAGCAATGGATAACGTTGAAGAAAGGCTATTTTGAATGGTAAGTTCAGCTGCAAAAGCCCTCATCGAAGATGATCGGACGGTCATTATTTTTACCAGCAGTGGGAGCTTCGGAGCTTTCGTTGCTTGCTTGACCGACAGGAGAGAGGCAAGAGTCCGAGTTGTGTATTTTTCATTCTTGTCCTGTTCCTGCTCACTTTATTTATTGTTTGTTTTATTTTGTATTATCCTGTTTTGATCCCACACAGCAGAAGGGGATGATTCTGTGAGCCTTTATTTTCCCCATGTGAGGTTGGACTATCGTTTGATAGTAGATTTAGAAGTGGAGGGATCCAGGGAGTCATCTTTCATAATAATCTCTGACCAATGTAGCATGTTGTTGTTAAGATGGATTCAGGTCCATTGTTTTGTTACTGCTTTAAAAAAAAAACAGGGATGTTTCAGTAAACCTTAATTATAAGCATGAGGTTGGACACACTACATTGTTTGAGATGCTTACTTGTCATATTATTGTACAATTAAGCAGATTTCTGTTTGTCTATTGTTGTCTGGTGTGGGTGGAGTTTTGCTATGCTGTGATTTGAGCATACTTTGTTATGCTAAATAAATGTTGTTCTTGTCAGGGTTTCCGAACAGAATTTGTCTTTGTTTTCTGTTTATAATTGATTTACAATAATATATCTACATACAGTATATTTGCATCAAGCAAGCACATTTGTGCATATATGTCCACTCCCATTTATTAGGATCTGCAATTCTTTCTTTACTTCCTTGTGATGGGCGAAGGAAGCTTTAGTGAAGCACATGACACAGGACACCTCCAGACTGGATAAACAGGCAGATGATCAGGTGGGCCGGCTCTGTGGTCGGCATGAAACTGGACTCATTGGTGACGGTGGCAGAGAGGAGGACACTGGACAAACTGCTGGATATGATTGACAATGCCAGCCACCCCCTGCACACCGTCATCAGCAACCAGAGGAGCCTGTTCAGTGGAAGGCTGCTCCTTCCCAAGTGTAGGACCAACAGACTCAAGAACTCCTTTGTTCCTCATGCCATCATCTACAACCCCTCACTTGGGGGGAGGAGGAAATAGGGTAAAGAGGACAGAAGGAAAGGGAAGGAGTGGGAGCCACTCACTGTGCAATCAATAATTAATAATCTACTCATACATACTTATTTATATCCATCCTCTATACAGTTCTAACTAATAATTCTAATTTTTACCTTATTTTTATTTTTTTACTTGTATTCTTTTTTTTTCACATTCTTTATTTGGATTCACATCTTCACCGACAATCAATAGTCCTCTTTCAAATTGACCTTACATACAGTGAACCATTTCAGTTTTTTTAAACAAAATAACCAAAATAAAAAAAATAAATAAAATGGGGTGTCTTGAGTTTAAGAAAATAAATGAAATACGTATAAAGAAATACATAAACAATTCTTTTCCCTTTTTTTTTCAAACAAAAGAAGGACGTTCCGGGGCGATATACATTTTTCACTTTGCCCAAACTTCCTCAAATGCATGTTGCTGGAGCCTCAATGAATAGGTGATTCTTTCCATTACAAGATTTCATAGATTATATCATACCAGCTCTCGATAGATGGAGCATTCAGTTGGAGCCATTTCCTTGTAATTGCTTTTCTGGCCGCAATACTTAGGATACCAAATTAAAGTTTTGTTTTAATATTTGTAGAAGTTGAGCGTAAAAGTCCAAAAAGTAGCTCATCCCATTTAAATGGAATTTTTGTTCCAAATATAGTAACTAATTCTGAGTAAATCTTACGCCAAAAGTCATTTACTTTTGGACAGGCCCAGAACAAGTGATAGTGGTTGGCTGCTTGGGAGCTACAGTTTCTCCAGCAGCTGGCACTGCCTGAGTGATGAGATTTCTGAGCAGGTGTAATAAATGCTCTACTCACACTCTTCCAACCAAACACTCTCCATACCACTGAGCTCGATATCCTCCACTGAAATTCACAATATTCCTTCCAAACTTCTTCTGAGATACCACTGTTAGATTCCCTCTCCCATTTTTGTTTTATATAGGTGGAGCTTGTTAACTTCATCTCCTGAAGAGCCCCATATAGTCTTGAAATTACTTTAAGCCCTGAGTCTGTTTTATAGGCACTAATAAGAACCTTCAATAAGCTATTTTCAAATGTCTTTTTACCCTGCAACATAAAGCTGTTAATATGGTGACATACCTGAAGAAATCTGAAGAAGTCACTATTATTTAATCCATATAATCTTTTCAGTGCCTGGAAGTCACTCAGTGTCCCCCGCTTGAAAAAGGTACAATATGAGGAAAGCCCTCTGTGAGTCCATCCCTTGTAATTTACGTCCAGTTTGTTTGGGATAAAATCAAGATCATGGGAGCACCAGTTCAGGATCCTAATTTCTTCCAACAGACTGTTTTTGTTAATAACCTTTAGCCAAATTTTCAGAGATAGATTAATCCATTTGTTACCTTCTTCCATTACATTCTTAATAAGTCTTTTATCCCCCCAACGAGCCTGGCTTGGAACACCTTCTCTTCAATTTCTTTCCATCTTGCCTGGTAGTCATGCTTGCACCAACTATATAAAATCTTCAGATGGGCCACCATATAATAATCTTTCAGACATGGGAGTGCTAATCCTCCTTTGTTTTTCGTCAATTGAAGAGTTTGAAACTTTATCCTTGTTTTTTTCCCTTGCCAGATGTATCTAGATAGTAAATTATCCCATTCATTGAATTGTTTATCTGTTATCTCAACTGGAACCGTCTGAAACAAATATAGCACCCTAGGTAATATATTCATTTTTACTGACTCAATCCGTGACTCAAAACCTAATACTGGGATTAAATTCCACCTCCTTATGTCTTTTACTTGTGTAGAAGCTAAGCCAATGCTTTAAGCCACTGAGGCATTTCAACGGGAAACCTAATGGACGCGCTTCTTACGTTTCCATGATAAATGAATGAGAGTCCGGCCTTTCTGTTCCAATGCAAACAAGTCCATTTCTTTTGACATCTTATGCTTTAAATCACACCATCCCTACACGTACATCCATCCATTCATCCGCACGCAGTGTAGCGGTCAAAAACTGTTTCCCTATTCCGGTTGGAAACACCTGATGAACCCTCAAAGGTTCCTACCCTATATAGACTGACCCACCAATCACAGTCAGACCATGACACACACACACTAATTAACAAATCTGCTCTTACACTCCGGCCCCTAATTGTCACGGCCGGCAGACATGGCAATTCAATACAGACAATAATAATAAGAGCATGACGTATGAAAATGCAAAATTTACACTTCTTGTATCAGACAAAGTTTAGTCACAGGTCTCTCAATAACATTATTTTTAGTCCGTAGCTTCACAGAACGGACCATGCCTTTTGCATCAGGAAAAATCTCCAACACTTTCCCAAGACACCAAGAGCCACGAGGGGCTGAGGGATCCATAATGACAACAACATCTCCGACAGCCAGACTCTGTTTCTTCTGATTCCACTTCTGTCTTTCTTGCAATAGGGGCAGATATTCCCGGATCCAACGCTTCCAGAACAAATCTGAAATGTACTGAGCTTGTCTCCAGCGCCGCTTCACATACATGTCAGAAGATTTGAAAAGTCCCGGTGGTAAGGCTGGTTTTCCCTTCAGAAGAAGAAGATGGTTGGGAGTGAGCGCTTCCAAGTCATTTGGGTCGTCAGACAGCTGTGTTATTGGACGATCATTGAGAATGGCTTCAACCTCACACATAACAGTGTGAAGCCCGTCATCATCAAGTGTCTGCTGGTGTAAAACTGAGTTGAGAACACGCCTGACTATGCGTATCATGCGTTCCCAAACTCCGCCATGATGAGACCCAGCCGGAGGATTGAAGCTCCATTTAACTCCTGCTGAAATTAAAGCTCCTTGAATGTGCTCATGATTCAGCTCCCCAACAGCTGCACGTAGTTCTCTCTCAGCTCCAATAAAATTGGTTCCATTGTCTGATCTAATGTGAATGACCTGACCTCTCCTACTGATAAAGCGTCGTATTGCATTAATGCAAGCGTCTGTTTCCAGTGAATTTGCCACCTCTAGATGAACTGCTCGGCTGGCCATACAGGTAAATAACACTCCATACCTCTTGCAAGTCGCTCTCCCTCTTTTTATCCCCACAGGTCCAAAATAATCAACGCCAACGTTTGTGAATGGAGGCAGATCTGGAACAATTCTCTCCTTAGGAATCTAATCCGCCATCTTCTGTTCCATGGCCCTGCCATTAAGGCGTCTGCAATAACTGCACTGGGATATGATCTTCCTCACGGCCGCATTGGCATTAGTTATCCAGTATTTCCTCCTGAGTGTAGATAATGTATGGTTTCGCCCACTGTGTCCCAGCAGTTGGTGCATGTTTCTGAGAAGAAGCTTGGAGATATGCTGCTCCTTCGAAAGGATGAGGGGATGTTTTTCCTCTGACGGCATCGCTCCTTTGCTTAATCTCCCTCCCACTCTTAAGAGTCCATTTTCCAAAATGGGATCCAGCTTGTAAATGGAACTTTGTCTGCTTACTGTGCGCATCTCAGACAACAGTTGCAAACCTTTGCTGCTGACAGTAGCCAATGACAGCTAGTTCAGCCTCCTCCAAATCCTTCGGTGTCAGGACACTTCTCTGCTGTTTAACAGTAACCTTTTTTCCTCCCACTTGACCAGTCTGTGGTCCAGAGGCCTTTCGTTGACGACTGAGCTCCAACAGATGACCTTTCAACCTCAGGAACCAAGCCACTGCCACTTTAAGTCTTCTCCAACATGAAAAGTAAATAATGAGATGGTCTGTGGCATTCAGTGCATCATAAAGAGTAGCATTCACATAGGCATCCTTCCTGACCTCCGGATCCTCAGAATCCATCCTGACATCATGATTACTTACTGGCCAATCTGTCTCAGCCTTCCAGAGAAAGCTGGGTCCTTCCAGCCAGCTTTTATTTTGTAGAAAGTCCGATACCTTCATCCCCCGTGATGCAGCATCTGCCGGATTGTCTTTGGTGCCAATGTGCCTCCATTGAGCAGAGCTTGAGATTTCTCGTAAGGCTGAGATCCGATTTGCCACAAACGTGTGGAACCACCTATCCTCATTATTGATATATTTCAACACTGATGTACTGTCCGTCCAAAACACAGACTCATCCAGCTGGATTTGAAGCTCGGCCTTTAGCATGGCATCCACTCTGGCAGCTAGGACGGCAGCAGTCAGTTCCAATCTTGGGATTGTTACAGCCTTTAAAGGTGTGACTCTGGCTTTGCCCAAAAGGAATGTAACATGATGCTCCCCTCTGGAGTTCTTCAGCCTGATGTAACTTACAGTGCCATAGCCATCTTTGCTGGCATCTGCAAAGTGATGAAGTTGGCTACATATGGGGTCACCAAAGTTTTCTGGCTTTAAACAGCGTTCAGCTTTAAATGATGACAATAGCGTGACCTCCTGTAACCACACTTCCCATTGCTGCAAGATGTCTGGTGGTATTGCATCATCCCATCGACAATTTCTTCTGCTGAGCTCCTGTTGTAGCATCTTAGCAGACAGAGTTACTGGCGACAGAAATCCCAGAGGATCATATACAGAGCTGGTTGTAGACAACATCCCCCGTCGGGTTAGAGACTGCTGTTTGACTTCCATCTTGAATTTAAATGAGCCTGACTCAACACACCAGAGCAGACCCAAAGCTCTCTCAATGGGAAGTTTGTCTCTGTCCAAATCCAGCTCTTTTAGATCCTTTGCCCTCTGATCTTCAGCAATGCTCTGCAGCACTGAACGACTGTTACTCACCCACTTCTCCAAGACAAATCCACCTCTCTTACATAGAGAACTGAGATCTTTGACTCGTTGCTTTGCTGCCTCCTCGGAGCTCAAACTCAGCAAACAGTCATCCACATAAAAGTTTTGTTTAACAGCTTGAACAGTTTCTGCAGAAAAATCAGAGCTATTATCTTCAGCAGTTTTCCTTAGCGCATAACTAGCGCAACTGGGTGAGGACACGGCCCCAAACATGTGCACGGTCATCCTGTAGCCTGCTAGTTCTTTGCTGAGATCTCCATCCGGCCACCAGAGAAAGCGCAGGAAGTCTCTGTCTTCTTCTGCCACCTTCACCTGATAAAACCGCCTGGATGTCACCCATACAGGCCACAGGTTCCTGCCTGAAACGAGTGAGGACTCCAAGCAGTGAACTGGTAAGATTTGGCCCTTGCAATAGTTCACCGTTCAATGACGTGCCTTGATATGTGGCTCCACCATCAAACACCACTCGCAGAGAACCTTTTTTGGGATGATAAACACCGTGGTGGGGTATGTACCACACTTTGCCTGGTCTCCCTTGTGACTGTTCCAGAGGCACCCTTTCTGCATAGCCCCTTTTAATGACATCATTTAGACAACTTGAATACTCTATGAAATTCCGGGTTACTCATAAACCTTTTCTTGAGTCCAAGTATCCTTTGCTTTGCTACCTTAAAGCTGTTTGGCAGGTGAACATCTGGTCTCCTGAAGGGCAACTTAAGGCAGTATCTCCCTTTCTGTAGAGTTGCAAAGGTTTCCATAATCTCCATGAACTTCATGTCTTCTCTAGACATCTCCTTGTCCTCTGAAGGCCGTTCATTAAAATCATGCTTATACTGATTATTCAGCAAGATTTCCAAATTAGACACTGAAATTCGATTCACCACAACAGAGGAACGCTTCATGTCATCATTACTGCAGTTTCCATTTAAAGGCCCATTAATAACCCAGCCCAACACTGTTCTTATAGCGTACGGACCGTATCCACAACTGTTCACCACTTCCCATGGTTCCAGTAACCTGGGAGCATTGGTTCCTATCAGTAGGTCCACATTGGCCTTTATGGACGAGATGTGAACCTTGGACAAATAAGGCCACCTTTCCAAATCCGCAGCAGTGACAATGTTGTCTGAAGTGACTGGCATCTCCCGTTGTGTGAGAACTTCCGGCAAAGTGTAAAAACTTTTTCCTGCAAGACCTGCAACCTCCATTCCAGATACAGCAAAAGTGGGAACAACCTTTTCCTGTCCCATCGTTTTCAAAAGAAAATGTGTTCTTTTTCCTGTGATGTTCAATCGCTGCATAAGGTGTTCAGAACAAAATGTGGCTGTGCTCCCAGGATCCAAGAATGCATATGTCTGAATGATTTCATTTCCTCTTGTAGATTTAACTTGCACTGGGACAATGTAGAGAATGCAACGATCATTACCGGCCCCTGTGCGTCCACATACCTGGGAAGAAGTTGATGGATGTTTTTCAGGTGGCTCCGATGGTCGTTGCAAACCAGCATTGGTCTTTGGGATATGAAGTGCAGTGGGATGTTGCTGATCACAAACCTCACAGACCAAGCGTTTCTTAGTCACGGCTTATGTGTCCCACCTTTAAACAACCAAAGCATATTCCTTTTTCCTTTAGGAAGCCGATCTTCTCTCTGTGCTTTTTACGTTGGAACTGTTGGCATTTCTCCAAGAGGTGAGCACGTGAACAGCAAGAGCAATATGAAATGTCCTGTCTCGTTGCACTGCTTATGTGAGCATTATCTTCAGATGGGTTAACAGGCATTACTGTAGTGGCAAAACTACTTCCTTTCCCTCTGAATGATCTTGTTTGCATTTTGAATTTGTTACAGGGTTTTGAAGCCGTTACATTCTGTGGTACAGGTGGTTCAATGTTTCCAAAAATTGGATCAGAAAGGATCCTCACTTGCTTCTCCAAAAATGCAACAACATCAACAAAATGCGCCCTTTGATTATATTTTTCCATGATATCATGGGCTACAGCTCTCCACCTTTCCCGATATTTATATGGCAATTTACAAACCACTGTTTTCATATTGCTTGGCATGTCCATTTCCTGCATATGAGGAAGCTCCTGCATCACATTACAGCATCCACGTAGAAACAAACCATAGGCTTGCAAAGACTTAACATCCTCTGACTTTATCGCTGGCCAGGTTAAAGCTTTTTCAATATATGCATTAGCAATCTTGTACTCATTACCAAAATGTTCCTGAAGCAGAGCTTTAGCCACAATGAAGCCACGTTCAGGATCCATGTGTTGACAACTTTGCACTAATTCCTTTGGTTGCCCTCTGGTGAACTGTTCCAAGTAGTACAAGCAGTCAGCCTTACTTGCTTTGTCCTCCACACCTTGTTCAAATGATTTTATGAAGGCCTTGTATTGAAATGGATCTCCCTCAAAGACAGGTATGTCACGTGGTGGCAGAGAAAGCAGGCGTTGCTGGTTCCCCAAAGAGGCTGTGATTTCATTTTGCTTGCACATAATACTCACAATATCACCAAGTGGAGTCTGATCATTTTCTCCTTGCTTCAAGTGTTGTCTCCTGTTTTGTGTCACCCAAGCAGTTGTTTGATCATGCAGCAAACCTTGTGATGTTTTCACAGATGACAATTTTTTATTGTGGTTTGTTGACATATCCATGGAGGATTGATTTTGTTGCATTGACCAATCCACTTGCCTTTGTGTTTTACAGGCTTCAGGCTCATACTCCTTGGCCAATGGGTTGAGTGTTTGTTGTGCCAGTTTCCTTTTCCCCTTTTTACAATAAGAATTGATGCCTGAGAGAGCCTTTGTCCATCCATAGCTTGAAAAACTGCTAACATAGCATCAGATGCGGCGAGTTCTGTCTCCAATTCGAGCCGTTCCTTTTTCCTTCTTATCTTTTGCTCTTGTTCCTCCAGTGCATGTCGTTCCTTTAAAGCTGCCATTCGAGCCATGACTGCAGCTTTTTCTTCTGTTGCCTTTATTTTTACAGAGGAAGCAGTGCTTGACCTGTTGCTTGTGACACTTTTGTTTGAATTTTTACCCACATTAGAAACACTGTCGTTTGGATTTTATCATCATTTTCAACACCTTTATCACCATTATTTTCAGTTTCAGACACCTGGTTTTCATTTGATTTCACCCACATTTCAACTTCATCAGTAAATTCATCATTGAACATCATTTTTGCCTTGAACCATGTCTCTTGCCTTTCTTTTTCCTCCTGTGGCAACACAATCATTAAAGAATCATGCAAACATCTTATTTCATCACACAGTTCCATAAACCCATGTAGAGATGTTTTTACCTCATAGTACATTTTAATGTTTTGCATAGACTCTTGTATTGATTTCCTCAAAGCACCCACTTTGTTTAGTTTAACCTTTCTAGCATTTTGTAGTCGGTCGAGCTTGTCTGCGAGTCCTTTAACAGTAAGTTTAACCACTCGGTGGCTTGTCCGTGCGTCGCTACCGCCCGCCCTAGGGCCCGGTTTGTCGGCAGCAACCGGCGCACCGACACCCGACGATGTGTCCACGTTAGTCTCCAAGTCCTCCATTTAAAGTCCGACAGTCCACAACATGTTGATCAACCCAGTCAAATGTTTTTCCGCTTCAACAACCAATGCATTGGATTTACGCCTTTATGTGTGCACACTTTTAGATTTAGATGGCCATCTTTTATTTGTGGTAGCGCTACCTTACCTGCTATTGCTGCAGATTTAAGGCTGTGGCCATACGAAGTTCCTCGGTGCCCTCATCGGCGCCTCCTCGCCCGCTCCTCCTCGCGGTCCACTGCTGGCTGGCGTCTCCTCGCCTGCTCCTCAGCTCACCGACGTCTCCTCGCCCGCGGCTCAGCTCACCGGCGTGTCCTAGCCCGCTCCTCCTCGCGGTCCACTGCTGGCTGGCGTCTCCTCACCCGCTCCTCAGCTCACCGACGTCTCCTCGCCCGCGGCTCAGCTCACCGGCTTCTCCTAGCCCGCTCCTCCACGCGGTCCACTGCTGGCTGGCGTCTCTTCGCCCGTGGCTCAGCTCACCGGCGCCTCCTCGCCCGCTCCTCAGCTCACCGGCGTCTCCTCGCCCGCTCCGCCTCGCGGTCCACTGCTGGCTGGCGTCTCTTCGCCCGTGGCTCAGCTCACCGGCGTCCTGATCAACAGGTGAGCTGATCAGCTGATGCGCCGACCATCACACAAAGCCTCCGCCTTGGCTCTCTGTTCTTCGCGTCCACGCAACAGAAGTCCAACTTCAAACTTCTTCTTTGCGTTTAACACCAATACGCGACAAAAGTCCAACTTGAAACTCCAGCAGTTGTTGTCAACCATTCAGACCATTTTTGACTTTGATTGTAGAAGCTAAGCCAATGCTTTAAGCCACTGAGGCATTTCAACGGGAAACCTAATGGACGCGCTTTTTACGTTTCCATGATAAATGAATGAGAGTCCGGCCTTTCTGTTCCGATGCAAACAAGTCCATTTATTTTGACATCTTTAAATCACACCATCCCTACACGTACATCCATCCATTCATCCGCACGCAGTGTAGCGGTCAAAAACTGTTTCCCTATTCCGGTTGGAAACACCTGATGAACACTCAAAGGTTCCTACCCTATATAGACTGACCCACCAATCACAGTCAGACCATGACACACACACACTAATTAACAAATCTGCTCTTACAACTTGTATTCTTATCTCTACTTTAAATATATTTAGCTAAGAGTGTATTGTTTACTGTTTATTGTTTACTTTATTTATCTATTTTGCTAATTTTTTTTTGCAAGCTGCTGCATATCCAATTTCCTTGTGGGAGTCATCCCAAAGGGATCAATAAAGTCTATGAGCCATTTGTTTCAAAGATGGGTTCATTACTCAAAGCTTCTGTTACAGTGACCTCTCCTGGCAAAATGTTGTACTGCAGTGCATTTAAAGCATCTTTTCTTTGACAATTCTTACACACACACACACACACACACACACGCACAGATTGATGAATGTGTGTGTTGTGTTATTGAGTAGAGAGTGCTGGGATAATATGCAATAGGTTGTGCTTGTGTATAGTTAGTTATTGGCAGGGGGTGATGATATGGGATGGGGAACACTCAAAGATTCTTATTGAGGTAGATTATTTTTTTCAACAATTTTTGGCTCGAGCTGGTTCTTTTTTTTCTTTTCCACATTTGGAAAATAATCGCTCACAAGGAACAGATGATGCTGGCATGCACACAACTTGTTTTGCAAGTTCAAACAGATGCGGGGACACATTTTGATCGTTAAGCCAGTAAGCCAGTGGGTCTTCTGATCTTTCCAGCAGTGGATCAGTCATATAGCGTTGCACCTCCTGTACTCGATTGTAGGCAAGGCAAGGCAAGGCAACTTTATTTGTATAGCACATTTCATACACAAGGCAGACTCAAAGTGCTTCACATCATAAAACAAAGTGAGAAGAAAAAAAGAAAAGAAAAATAGAAGAATTAAAAGAAAATAATAAAAATTTTAAAAATGCATTACAGAAAGAAAATAGAATAAAAACATATTTGCAATAATTAAAAACAGTGCAGACATTAAAAGATTTAGCAGAAAGCTATGGTGAACATAAAAGTTTTCAGTCTAGTTTTAAAAGTGGTCAGAGTTGGGGCAAGTCTTACATCTTCAGGAAGTTTATTCCAGCCATTTGTTGCATAGTGACTAAATGATGCTCTCCCGTGATTGTTGTTTACTCTGGGAATCACTAACAGATTGGTCTCAGAAGATCTTAGTGGTCTAGAGGGCTTATGTAGTGGGAGCATATCAGTGATATACTTCGGTCCTAGACCATGTAGTGATTTATATGTGAGCAGGAGGATTTTGAAATCAATCCTCTGACATACAGGGAGCCAATGTAAGGATTTAAGAATTGGTGTAATGTGCTCACATTTTTTGGTCTTTGTAAGAACTCTAGCAGCAGCGTTCTGAACAAGCTGTAGCTGCCTGACAGTTTTTTTCGGAAGACCTGCAAGGAGACCATTACAGTAGTCTAGCCTACTAGTAATAAAGGCATGTACAAGTTTTTCTAAGTCTTGAGCTGACATGAGCCCTCTAAGTCTTGCTACATTTTTTAGGTGATAGTAGGCTGATTTTGTTGCTGATTTAACGTGACTGTCGAAATGTAAATCAGAATCCATAATAACCCCAAGATTTCTGGCTTTGGTTGAGGTTTTCAGGGACAGAGAGTGAAGGTGTTGAATTACTTTAAACCTTTCTTTTTTAGCACCAAAAACAATTATCTCAGTTTTGTCCTCATTTAGTTGTAGGAAGTTTTGGCACATCCAGTCTTTGACTTGCTCAATGCACTGGCACAGAAGATCTATGGGGCGATAGTCGTTTGGTGATAGTGCTACATAGATTTGTGTGTCATCGGCATAGCAATGGTGGTCAATGTTATTATTTTGCATGATTTGTCCTAGTGGGAGCATGTAGATGTTGAATAAAGTCGGCCCCAAGATTGAACCTTGGGGGACTCCACACGTTACATTGGTAGGTTCTGATACAAAGTCGCCAATGGAAACAAAATAGTTCCTATCTTGTAGATATGACTTGAACCAGTTTAAGACTGTGCCTGAGAGCCCCACCCAGTTTTCCAACCTGTCCAAGAGTATTGAGTGGTCGACAGTGTCAAATGCAGCACTGAGGTCTAGTAGCATTAATATTGAAGTTTTGCCAGAGTCTGTGTTAAGACGGATGTCATTTACAACTTTAATAAGGGCCGTCTCGGTGCTATGAAAAGGTCGAAATCCTGACTGGAAGTTGTTGTGGCAGCCAGTTGAAGCCAGGAAGTGATTTAGTTGTTGGAGGACAACTTTCTCAATTATTTTACTTATGAAGGGTAGATTTGAAATTGGTCTGTAGTTGTTGATAATAGAGGCATCTAGGCTCCGCTTTTTTAGAAGAGGTTTAATGACTGCAGTTTTGAAGGCCTTTGGGAAATTGCCTGATTGAATGGAGTTATTAACTATTTGCAATACGTCTATTGATAGGCAGTCAAAAACATTCTTAAAAAAGTTGGTAGGTAAAGCATCAAGGCAGCAGGTGGATGATTTTAGATTTGTCACCGTTTCCACTAGAGTTTTAGAGTCTATGGCATTAAAGCTTGCCATCATTGCTGTGTTACTTTTGCCTGAACAGGGTGGTGATCCAACTTTTTTGTTTGAGATATTGATGGCGCGTCTGATGCCTTCAATTTTATTAGTATAAAAGAATGCAAACTCATTGCATTTCTGCGTGGAATGTAGTTTAGCTGGTATTTGTGTTGGGGGGTTGGTCAGTCTGTCAACAGTTGCAAATAGGGTTTTCGCCTTATTAGTGTTGTTGTTTATGATATTGGAGAAGTATGTTTCTCTCGCACTTTTTAAGACTAAATTGTAGGCCCGGAGGCTCTCTTTGTAGATGTCATGGTGAATATGAAGTTTAGTACTCCGCCAGATTCGTTCAGCCTTCCTGCACTCTCTTCTCTGGGCTGTCACAACAGCAGCTTTTCTCCAGGGTGCCTTTTGCTTACCAGAAATTGTTTTAACCGTAGCAGGTGCAATGACATCTATGACATTCAGAATTTTGGAATTAAAGATGTTTACAAGATCATCAGCATGACATGGGTTTAGAGGTGGTAACGAGGAAATGGCATTTTTAAAGAGTACATTGGCATGTTCATTGATGTATCGTTTTTTGACCTTATTTGATTCTGTTTGTGTGTCAGGAATGAAAGAAATATTAAAGAAAACACAGAAGTGATCAGACAATGAAGGATCAGTCACAAAAACATCAGAAACATTGAGACCTTTTGTGATAATCAGGTCCAGGGTGTGTCCCTTACAATGAGTAGCCTCTTTCACATGTTGAGAAAGGTCAAATGTGTCTAGAATATTAAAAAGTTCTTTTGCACCCTTGTCATTCAAATCATCAATATGAAAATTAAAGTCACCAGTTATAACTAGGCAGTCAAAATCAGTGGAGATGCTAGACAATAATTCAGTAAAATCATCGAAAAAATTTGACGAATATTTAGGTGGCCTGTAAATAATTAACAGGAGAACTCTGGGAGAGCATTTCAACACAGCACAAAGATATTCGAATGATGGAAAAACACCAAGGGACATCTGTTTCCCCTGAAATGTATTTTTAAATATAGCAGCAACCCCTCCCCCTCTTTTCCCAGATCTACAAACATCTATAAAATTATAGTTGGGGGGTGCTGTCTCGATCAGAATGCTTGCACTATTATTTTGTTCTAGCCATGTTTCAGTTAAAAACATAAAATCAAGTTTAGAAGTAGTAATAAAATCATTGACTAAAAATGATTTGTTATTAAGAGACCTTACATTTAGCAGACCCATCCTGATGGTGTTATTGACAGGCTTTGAGGTTGACTTTGATTTTGAGAGAACAGGAATGAGATTGTTTAGGTTAGCTGTGTGTTCAAGTTTCCCAATGTTTACTCTCTTAGTAGTCACAACAGGAATGCAGAAGGTGCCATGTTTTGATGTAGGCGACCTTGGGTCCAGCTGATAATGCGGTCTACTGCTGAACCCTTTTCTGTCTCAGTAATATTCAGGGCTGCTGTCAGGGTGGGGAGGGGGTGGCCATAAGGGAAGAGTCTTGGAGGTCTTGGATTTTAGTGACTTAGTTGCAGCTTTGAGAGAGGGGGTCTTGGATTTTGGTGACTTCGTTGCAGCTTTGGAAGAGGGGGTCTTGAGTTTTGGTGACTTAGTTGCAGCTTTGGAAGAGGGGATCTTGGATTTTGGTGACTTCGTTGCAGCTTTGGAAGAGGGGGTCTTGAGTTTTGGTGACTTAGTTGCAGCCTTGGGAGGGGGGGTCTGAGTAGGGCAGGGGGTAGGTGGGGGTAGCTCCTGGAATTCCAAGGGGGAGGAGGGGAGAGAAAGGTTTATTGGAGGGAGGGAGAATGATGAAGACCTGGATTGGGATTTGGGAGGGGTGGGGGAGGGATCCACATTCAGTCCTCCTTCGACGTTGTTGATAATCTGAGAAGTGCGGGGGGTAGGTGGGGGTAGCTCTTGGAACTCCAAGGGGGAGGAGGGGAGAGAAAGGTTTATTGGAGGGAGGGAGAATGATGAAGACCTGGATGGAGATTTGGGGGGGGTGGGGGAGGGATCCACATTCAGTCCTCCTTCGACGTTTCTGATAATCTGTGTTTCGTCTTCCCTCTTTGTTGGTTCCTCTCGTCTCTTGTCCTTGGCGACAGATGGATGACGCAGGCAGTAAGACATGTTGGTGATGAATAGCTTTGCCCCCAGCTTATTTAGGCAAAGTCCGTTTGTCTTAAAAAGATGCCTGCGGTCCCAGAAAAGGCGGAAATTGTCAATAAAATGCATTGGGCGGGCAAGAGATGCAGTTGAGAGCCATTTGTTGAGCCAAAACAGTCTACTGAATGTCTCCGCTCCTCTCCCGGTCGGGGGCAGAGGGCCACTGATGAAAACCTCAGCATTCACAGAGCTGACTGTTTCAAAGAGTTTGTTGAAGTCCTCTCTCAACTCTGTTGATCGTTGTTTTTCAATGTCATTAAATCCAATGTGCAGAATGATATTTTTCACAGTTGGGTGTGCAGCCACAATTTCCAGGATTCTTTTTTCCAAATCAGACACCGTATCCTTCGGAAAGCAGAGTACTTTGATGTTATTACTGCTTTTCATATCTTTTACAGAAAAGTCACCCACAATCAGATTTTCAGGCCCTGTCGTTAGCTTTCTCTGTGACTTTAAGTTAGCAGGTCTTACCCTGCTGCGTGGTGGTGGGGGTTATCCAGGCAGTCAGAGGGGGATCCATGGTCCTGCAGCAGTGGAGCAAACCTGTTCTTTAGTTGAACAGTTGTTTGCTGGGGAGGTTTCTTGGTAGCTCTCCTCTCCCCAGCTGTCCGCTGCTGTGTCCTACGAGGCAGTGGGGTTGAGGAGACGCTGTGCCTGGATGGAGATGGTAACGCAGGCCAGCCGGTCAGATCACAGATATCGGGGCGCTGGGTCCTGCCAGATATCCGTTCTCCCATGTCACAGGGAGATGGTCTTCTCTTTGGCTTCGCACCAAGTGTGTTCCAGGGAGGATTATCGCTGGTAGATTTATGACCGTGTACAGGATCCTCCCGTTTCTTCATAGCTTCATTATAGCTAGTTAGCTGTGTTCTAGCATGCTCCTGTCCACTGTTTTGAGTCAGTGCTAGAGTGGTGTTGTTCCCACAAAGTCCATTCACTTCTACATTTACTTCTAACCGATTCATTTTTGTTTCCAGCAGTAAAATCTTCTGTAGGAGTTTATGGTAATCTTCCGTAGAGAAGGGAGGCATCTTCTGCTAATTACCTTTAGCAGGCTCAGGCTTATCTTGTTTGGTAGGCCTCCTCGCGTCGCGTTGAGGAAGTCGTAAAAATATTGAAAAATGCCCGTTTTATCTCAAAGAAAATATAATCCCACTGGTTTTGTAAATATCCAGGAGCTGTTGCTCTTTGTTTCTTATTGAGGAGAAGCAGATAGCAAAAAATAGCAGAAAATCGCAGGCAGGGGTGAGAGCAAAGAGGAAAAGCGTCTGCACTGTAGCAAAGCCGGAAGGGGGATCTCTTGTAGAAGCCAATGGTTTAGAATGTAGGATCCAGCAGTGTTGAAAGGGTCAGTGTCACAGGTTTTGCAGAGTACGGAGGTATTGGAGCCAAATGCAGATTTAATGGAAAGGAAAATGTTTATTTAAATGGGGGAAACTAACAGAAAACACAGTCCGAACTTAGGGAGGCCACAAGGCAAAAACAGTATTCAAAAAAGGAACTAGAAATAATCAAATAGAAAACAAACAAAGTGGTGAGCGAAGAATCCAAAACCCAGGGAACGACAGGCAGGACAGATTGGTGATATCAACAACTTCTGCTACCTGGTACCTGGTATCTTGCAAGTTTAGACTTTGGACAACTTGGTCAATCATCTACTTAGTTATTCAAAAGGAAAACATCCCTGGGTGGGCTTGAACCACCAACCTTTACTGGTTAGAAGCCGAACGCGCTAACCAATTGCACCACAGAGACAGGTTACAATTTATTTTGTGGGAGTGTACTCATTTTACTCATTTACATTTTAGGCCTGATGGTGAGCTGGAGAAGCCAAAGGTGCGTTACTTCTTTAAATCTTGAATTTTCTATTTGAGGATAAGTGAGCAACAACAGATGATGTGTCACAATGGGACAGCCATGCTTTTGCTCCTGGTCTCTTGAAGGCTTAGACTTAGGGCACACTTACACTGTACCTCGGCCCAATTGCCTGTGTTACATACGTCATCACGTCATAATATGACACGCATCGCTTGATGTTGTTTGCAGGGAGCGCTGTCTTAAGACATCACAATAGAGACCAACACAGAGAACATCCTGAAACTTTACTGACATATCCATCTGCACATATTTCTAGTAAACACTCGGCCAGAGCGCGTGCATGAACCGTACCGTACTCAAATCCACCTCTTCCAAGTGTGCCGGGCCGAGGAAGCGTACCATTCTTAAGTACTGAACGGAGCGCTCACACTGGCCAAACAATCCGGACATAGGCTCCATCTTGCCTGGGCACGATACGGTTGGTATAGTGTGAGTGCGCCCAAATGACAAAGAGGTTGTTCATTCATTCATGCAAAGAGAAATCATCTCTGGGTGGGCTTGAACCACCAACCTTTTAACAGCCTGAGGCACTAACCAATTGTACCAGAAAGACCTCCTCCACCTCCAGAGTCCAGGCCTCATGACCTGGAGAAGTTGAAGCTACATTATTATGTTACGTTATTGAGGGAGGCAGTGCTAAGCACAGCCACCTATTGAAATCCTGCATGTTTTTTCTTCTTCTTATTAGGGCCACGGGGCAATCACACCGAGCACTGGCCCCTACAGCTATAAGCTGAAGGGCGAAGCCCCGAGCACTATTGTTATTCATAGGATTTTTTCCTACTTATTATTAGGGAGGCAGTGCTAAGCACAGCCACCTACTGTTTGTACTGCGTGTTTTTAGGGCCACAGGGCAATCGTACCGAGCACTGGCCCCTACAGCTATAAGCTGAAGGGAATTTTCCTAGTTTTTAGGGCCATGGGGCAATCGCACCGAGCACTAGCCAGTGCTCGGGGCTTTTTCCTAGGATTTTTTCCTAGTTTTTATTATTTTTCCTACGGAATTTCGAGTGCCTAAAACTTCTAAGCTATAAGAGTTGTAGGACAAATTATATATCAAAACGTGCGGTTCGCGAAAAACCACCGAAATTTTCCCATTGAAATGAATGGGACGAGTGAAAAAAAAAGCAGAAATCGTAGCTTTTCAAATGCCTGCTGCTCAGGCATTCTTTCACCTAGAAACTCCATTTAAACTTTAAAACGTAGACACAAGTCTTGTGTCCTGGTGTGTCAATCCACGTTTCAATAGGTCATATAGTTTTTGATCAATCACTGTTCAATGACCATGATCGTTTTGAGAGAAATCATGAGATTATAATGGGTGTGTATTGCGCGGAACCTTCTGGGCTAGAGTGGATGACATCATCGCTTAGAGTGTGAGGGCTTCTCAGATTTTTTTCCTTTCCAAACTCCTCCCGGCCACAATCTTCACTCTACAGACGTGATATTTTCGAATTTTGTAGACAAACTTGTCCTGTCTCTCACAATGTGCTCAAAAACTCTGTGAGATTTACAGAATTTGAACTAGCAACCTCTAAGCGAGGCCAACTCTGTTTTTCTCCTCATCCGCTCTAATGTTAATTGAGAAGCAGATTTTCAAAGAAACCTGAAATGAACAGCATTTCTAACTCGCCCTCGCGTCCACATTTCTGACACTAGGAAAAAATAAAAGTCATCAGTGTCTTCAGCTGAGTCTTGTGGCGCTAACGGTGTGAAAAGCTTGGCGATAGGCGTTTCGATGTGAGCGTGGCAAGTTTTTGTTCGGAGCCTCCGCAAAGGGGGAATGGAGCGATAGAGAGAAGCAGAGAGAGGCTCCAAAGCAGTCATACACATGCAGCAAGGGCCGTTGCTATGGTGACAGCACTGTGGGGCTCTGATCTTCATAACTGACAGCAGGTGTGCTCTGATTGGTGGACAGGAAGGAGCAGTCAGTGGGAAATGTAGTTTTAAAAAAATAGACAATAGATAGTACCTAGTAGTTATCAGTACTTGAGTCTCGGTAGTACTCGGTAATACTCGGTCGTACGAGTTCAATAGGTCATATAGTTTTTGATCAATCACTGTTTAATGGCCATGATCGTTTTGGGAGAAATCATGAGATTATAATGGGTGTGTATTGCGCGGAACATTCTGGGTTAGAGTGGATGACATCATCGCTTAGAGTGTGAGGGCTCCTCGAAATACTTCAGATTTTTTCCTTTCCAAACTCCTCCCGGCCACAATTTTCACACTACACACGTGAAATTTTCCAATGTTGTAGACAAACTTGTCTTGTCTGTCACAATGTGCTCAAAACTCTGTGACATTTACAGAATTTGAACTAGCAACCTCTAAGTGCGGCCACGCCGGTTTTTCATTCGATCCAATGCAAATCGAGAAGCAGATTTTCAAAGAAACCTGAAACGACCAGCATTTCTAACTCGCCCTAGCGTCCACATTTCTGGCACTAGGAAAAAATAAAAGTCATCAGTGTGTACAGCAGGGTCTTGTGGCGCTAACGGTGCAAAATTTTTGGCGATAGGCGTTTGGTTGTGAGCGTGGGAAGCGTTTTTTCGGAACCTCCGCAAAGCCGAGAAAGCAGAGAAATGGAGAAATAGAAAGAGGTTTGAAGGGAGTCATAGGCTGTATCTGAAACCGCATACTACCGTACTGCCTACTACATACTGCGTTAATATATACTGTATACTGCGTACTGAATGTGGGATACAGTATGCTACTTCAGCAGACCGACGCCGTTCACACCGCAGTATGCAAGTTTCCCACAATGCATTTCGTGGCGACCGGCAGCGACAGTTGTAAAACAGCAAAAAAGCTGTTTTATTTCCCGCTGTTGCGCTGTTATTATGTCACTTTATTACATTTTAATATTTTTTCATGCGAGAAAGTAACCGTTTAGATCCCCAATGTGTGGTTAGTTAACCCAAATGACGGCTGTTTAGTAATTTGCCTCGATGTTTTCGGAGACGTGAAGCTCCGGAAGGAGCGGGTCGTCTCAGAAGCAGCTGCCCGTCTCCAGAGGTGTTCCGCCGGCCAACATGCGTCGTCGTCCCGGGGGAGACAGCAAGCCAGTTATCTTAACCGCTGTTTGTAGTGGACAGTATACAGTACTATATCGTATACTCGGGAGCTCTGCATGTACAGAAATCACCAGATATTAATAAAAAAAAGTTTGAATTAACAGAGTACTTTTTTTTTTCATTTCATATGTACAACAGCCTGGATTTCTATTGTACCTATATAGCGTTCGTCACAATAATCAAGTAGCCTATGCACTGTACTTATGTAAACAAATATAAACGCCGTACTGCTCCGGCGTTTCTTTTTTTTTTTTTTTTTTTTTCGTCCCAGCTCCGGCGTTTGTATTCCCCTGGAAACGCTCGCTTGCTCCGTCATTACTCGATTTATCCAGGCTCCAGCGCATTGCATTGTGGGAAACAGTAGGCAGAGTAGACTGGTCGGATGCATACTGGAAATATTCTCCGAATCAGTACGACATCCGGGAACTTTTCGCATACTGCAGATTTTGCTTTTGTTTGCATACTGCATACTACATTTTGGCCAAATCAGTACATACTAGCTGTAAGAGCCATTTTCCTGTTTTCCATTTATGTTGTAATGTCTGTGTTGACCACTGAGTGGTGCTGTCGTATCGCGGGTTCAGGTATAAAGGGGACGTCATTTGGGTTACCTCTGTTGTTTGACCCCGGAAGGGCATACGGTTTTTGACCGCTAGAAACACCAAATACCACCAGTTGTTGTTATGTCACTGAGGATCTATATGAATGTATTCCGTATTCCCATGCAATTGGTGTCACGGTGAGGAAATAAAAGTGTTGTAAACCGGAGACGATCGCATGGATCAATCAATGTTTCACGTAGCTGCATAGTACTGGAAACATCAACACAGCGCATCAACCAGGTCACCCGGGAGTCAAACCACACGGAGCACACCCATTGGATGTGGCTCCTACATTTGTCAAAAACCTGCCGTTTATTCAAAACTGCCGGTTGGAACAGTAGGAAACCTGCGGCACGTAAGGCAATTTGTAGAGGCGGCACAAGGACTTGGAAAGCTACTGGTAGCTTAGCGCAGCTTCGACTATCGTACCTTGTTGGAGGACGTTTGCGGGCTGCAGAAGGACCGGGAAGCTGTCGGGATTTCGGCTGCGCTGGAGTGCACTGGAGGCTGCGGGATTTCGAGTAGAATCGCCGGCGGCAGCTGTCAGGACTTGCGCTGCACCTGCATCATCGAGTCTAACCATGGGCTACGGTGCTAACGCTGGAGGCTACGGCTGTGGAGTGGACTACATCGTACACAAGCTACTGGACGGCGCACAACGCAACATTTAGAGAGCAGGTATTTGTGGCGCCACACACATGCCCGGGCTTTAAATCCAATGCATTGGTGACAAACTGACATGACCGTAGACTTCGCATTGACTTGACTTTTGTGTTTCAAACTATTGAACTGATTTGTAACTGTTGTTCATAATGGAGGGGAACGCAGCATCAGACATTGTCAACGGGACTGGTAAAAAAACAACTGCTAAAACAGCAACCAGTGTTACTGGTGGTGCTGAAACACTGCCACTAAAGCGGGTGGTCAAACTTACAGCAAAGGCATTGGTTGGTAAACTAGATAGTTTACAAAAAGAAAGAAAAAACAAACTTAATACAGCAGGTGTTATAAGAAAAACAATACAATGTCTAATGTTGAATAATGATGAAACAGAGGTAAAAAATGCTCTTGACAAACTGATAACAGTGTGTAATGAGACTAAATTCAGCCATGATTCTTTGTTGACCCTAGTGCCATCTGAAGAGAAGGTGAAGCATGAAACATGGTTTAAAGCAAAAATGTTGTCAAATAATGGTTCCATTGCCGATGCTAAACACTGGCTTTTGTGTCATGGTCATTTTACTTTACATGAAAATGTTCATGTGGAGGATGGTATCTGTCCTGATGACAGTATTTCAAATGTGGGTAGCAAACACTCTAGTCAAAGGAGCCACCGCAGTGGGAGATCAAGCACTGCATCCTCTGGACGGATAATGGCCGAGGCCGACAGAGCTGCACTTCTCGCTCGCCAAACAGCCCTAAAAGAAAAACATGCTCTGGAGGAACAGCAACAACGGCTAAAAAGCAAAATGGAGGAACAGCAACAACAGCTAAAAAGCAAAATGAAGGAACAGCAACAACAGCTAAAAAGCAAAATGGATGAGCAAGAACAACAGCTGAGGAGGAAAAGAGAGGAGCTTGACTTGAAATCCGAACTCGCTGCGTCTAATGCAAAGCTGGCAGTATTGCAGGCGTGGGAAACAAAAAGTGATTCTTCCAAAGGCTCAGACGGTATGAATTCCTATTTTGAAAAGGGAAAAGAGAAAGAGGACTCTGTCGTTGGCCTAAACCCCATGGTGAAGGAGTTTGAGCCTACATGCAGGCCTGTGCAACAAATTCACTGGGCACAATCATCATTACCACCTGACAAATCAACATCAATGGACGTGAGGCCAAAACAACCTGTGCAATTGTTAGGAAACATCATAGCAACATCACAGCATGCAAAGTGCCAGCCTACAGTTGCTCAGTCAAACGATGGACCAAGACAATATGGTAGTCATCAAAATCTTCCTGACGACATAATTAATATCATGAGCAGACAAAATGAAATTACTGCTGCTCTGGTGCAACAACAGCATTACTTGTCTTTACCACCGAGAGATATTCCTACCTTTGAAGGACACCCTCTCATATACAGGTCATTCATAAAGGCATCGAGCAAGGAGTGGAAGGAAAGGCAAGCAAAGCCGATTGTCTATACTATCTGGAGCAATATACGAGAGGACAGCCGCGAGAGTTGGTGCGTAGCTGCCAGCATATGGATCCTGAGAGTGGCTATGGAGTGGCTAAGGGTCTTCTACAAGAACATTTTGGCAACCACTATACGATTGCAACTGCTTATATGGAGAAAGCTTTGGCCTGGCAATCAATTAAACCTGAAGATGTGGATGCACTCCAAGCCTATTCATTGTTTTTACGTGGTTGCTGTAATGCTATGGAGGACCTCCATCACTTGCAAGAACTTGATATGCCAGTTAACATGAGGGCCATTATTTCCAAACTACCATTTAAAATGAGAGATCAGTGCCAGAGCTCATGATGCAATGGAAAGAACAAATGACAGAGCACACATCAAAGACCTAGTGTCGTTTGTTGAACGCCATGTTAGAATTCTGTCAGACCCATTGTTTGGTAACATACAGGACCCCGGTTTTGGAGCTGTAGGGCCAAAGACTTTCACCAGGTTTACCTCGCAGCCTAGGAACAGAGTTAAGGAAAGTATTACTGCCACCACAGTAGCTTCTACAAACGTCACTGAAAGAATTAAAGAACAAACAAAAATGGAGAAAGCTGGATGCCTCTGCTGTTCTCGTGGGCATTCATTGGACGAGTGTAAGGAGCTTATTGGAAAAGGACACAAAGACAAAATTCAATTTTTGCGTGAAAAAGGACTTTGTTTCGCATGTTTATGCGTGGGTCACATGAGCCGTGACTGCGAGAGGCGCATAATATGCAAGATCTGTGGTCAAACTCACCCTACCTTGCTTCATATAAAACGGCAACCAGCTCTGGACCAGCAAGAGGAACCTTCCAATGAACAGCCTGCTATAGTTACAACATGTGGACATACAGGGGCCGGTAGAGACCAGTGTGCTTTGTCTATCCTTCCTGTTAGGGTGAAAGCTTCAAAGGGAAATAACGTCATAACAACATACGCCTTTCTGGATCCCGGCAGCTCAGGCACCTTTTGTTCGGAAAATCTGATGAAGAAACTGAATGCTGCGGGCAACAAAATCAGCTTCCTGTTACGCACAATGGGGCAAGAAACAGTGAAGACTGCTTACTGCTTAGCTGGGTTGGAGGTTGCGGGGCTTGACAGCAGTGATTTCTATGCACTTCCAGATGTTCTCACACAGGAGAAGATGCCAGTGACTGACGATGACATAGTGACACAGGAAGATCTGTCTCAGTGGCCATACCTAGGAAAGGTACACATCCCAAGCATCAAGGCAAATGTTGATCTACTGATTGGAACTAATGCTCCAAGGTTATTGGAACCTTGGCAGGTCGTCAACAGCTGTGGGAATGGCCCATATGCTATTAGAACTGTGCTAGGATGGTCAGTAAATGGTCCACTAAATGGAAACTGTGGCACCATGGAGGAAAAATTTCCCTCTGCTACGGTTAACAGGATTGCTGTGCATAAACTGGGGGAAATGCTGGCCGCTCAGTACAACCATGACTTCAACGACAAGAATCTAGATGACGAACAAATGTCAAGAGAAGAAACGAGGTTCTTGGAAATTGTCAGCCATTCAGCAAAGCTGGTTGACGGGCATTACAGCCTGAAAATGCCTTTTAGGAAAGAGCAGCTCATGCTCCCAAATAATTTTTTGGTGGCCAAGCAAAGGATTTTGGGACTCAAGAGAAGGTTTGAGAAGGACGAGCAGTTTCATCAGGAGTACGCAAGCTTCCTCACCGACGTCATTGACAGAGGTTATGCAGAGAAAATACCTCTGCACCAATTGTGTTGTGAAGAAGGAAAGGTGTGGTATATCCCCCATCATGGCGTCTACCATCCTAAAAAAAAAACCCTGCGAGTGGTGTTTGACTGTGGCGCAACATTTAAAGGAAGATCATTGAACAACGAGCTCTTCCAGGGTCCCAACCTTACAAGCGGTCTGCACGGAGTGCTCACCCGGTTCAGACAGGAGCCTGTAGCTTTGATGGGAGATATCCAACAGATGTTTTATCAGGTAAATGTTGCAGAAACAGATAAAAACTTCCTTCGTTTCTTGTGGTGGCCTGAGGGTGACCTGAGCCAAGAAATTGCAGAGCACAGGATGACGGTCCACCTATTTGGGGCGGTTTCATCACCCAGCTGCGCTTGCTACGCACTCAGGAAGACGGCAGAAGACAATCAGGCGTCATTTCCTGCTGAGGTGATTAAATCGGTCAGGCAAAACTTCTATGTCGATGATTGCTTAAAAAGCACATCCTCAGAAGAAGAAGCCATTCAGACAATTAAAGATCTCACAGCTCTCTGTCAAAAGGGAGGATTCCATCTGACTAAGTGGGTTAGTAACAGCAGGACGGTGCTGTGTACAGTGCCAGAGGAACACAGAGCAAAGGACTTAAAGGCATTGGACTTGGACAGAGACAATCTTCCCTTGAAGAAAGCCCTTGGTCTCCAGTGGTGTATCAAGAGGGACTCCTTTCAGTTCAGGACGCTGGTGAAAAACGGACCTGACACTAGACGTGGCATGCTGTCCATGCTTAGTTCAGTGTACGATCCTTTGGGGTTTATTGCACCAGTCATATTGCCTGGCAAAATCTTGTTACAGGAGCCGTGCAGGAGAAACTCTGGATGGGATGCCAGCTTACCTGGTGACATACTGCAGCAGTGGACTAAGTGGCTGGAAGAGCTTAGCAGGTTGTCAGAATTTAATATCAGAAGGTGCATCAAGCCAACAGAGTTTGGACAGCCTACACTTGCCCAGCTGCATCACTTCTCCGATGCAAGTGAAGGAGGATACGGCATCGTTAGTTACGTAAGGTTGGAGAATAACAGGAACGAGGTTCACGTGGCATTCCTGCTTGGCAAAGCACGGGTAACACCAATAAAGCTGATCACCATTCCACGTTTGGAGCTTACTGCCGCAGTTCTTGCTGCTCGTGTGGACAGATTGCTGAGAGCGGAGCTGCAGCTGCAGTTGGAAGACTCGTGCTTCTGGACAGATAGTACTTCAGTACTGAAGTACATAAGGAATGAGGACTGGCGCTTTCATTTTTGCAGCAAACAGGGTGACAACTATCAGAGACACTACAAAGGTGTCACAGTGGAAGTATGTAAACACAAAAGATAACCCAGCTGACGATGCATCCAGAGGTATGAAAGTCAAAGATCTACTGACTCGCAGCAGGTGGATTGAAGGGCCCAACTTTCTTTGGAAGCCAGAAAGGTATTGGCCAGAAAATATCATAGAAATCAGCATCCCACTGGACGACCCTGATGTTAAGAAAGACTTCATGGTGAATGCTGTTATCACCAAGGAATCAACAAATGTGACTGACCAACTAATTACATACTTCTCAGACTGGAGGAAGCTCAAGGTTGCAGTTGCCTGGTTCCTGAAGGTGCAAAATACCCTCTTGAAATTAAGCCAAAGGAGAAAGGAGCTGCAGGCCTCTGATGCAAACAACCAATCCGCTCATGTACAGTTGGAGATGAGGAAGGCAAGAGGTGCAGTTGGGGACCAGAGCATAACGTTGGAGGATCTTGTGGAGGCAGAGATTGCGATTGTTCGCTTCGCTCAGCAGCAGTGGTTTAAGGCGGAAATTGATGCACTCTCATCAGGAAAGTCGGCAGTCCGCAAAGAAAGTCCTATTTACAAACTGGATCCTTGTCTGGTGGACGACCTGCTTCGAGTTGGAGGAAGGCTCAGTAAGGCAGCTCTGCCAGAAGAGGTCAAGCATCCACTCATCCTCACTAAAGACCAGCATATTTCGACTCTTATTCTCAGGCATATTCACCAGCAACTGGGTCATAGTGGTAGAAACCACACACTATCCAAACTCAGGAGGAAATACTGGATCACAAACGCTCCTTCAGCAATAAGAAAGGTTATAAATGATTGTTGGACGTGCAGACTCCATGCTGCAAGAGCAGGTGAACAAAAAATGGCAGACCTACCTTTAGAAAGGACTTTGCCTGACCTACCTCCTTTCACAAGTGTTGGTGTAGACTTTTTTGGACCTATCGAGGTGAAGAGAGGAAGAAGCCTCTGTAAACGCTACGGGGTGATTTTTACCTGTTTGGCAAGTAGAGCTGTGCACCTGGAAGTTGCAAACTCGCTGGATACTGATGCGTGCATTAATGCTTTGCGGCGCTTCATAAGTAGAAGAGGCCAAGTTTCTCATATGCTATCCGATAATGGTGCCAATTTCGTTGGAGCAAATAGAGAACTGAAGGAGGCTCACGCTGCACTTAATCATGACCAGATTCAAAGATCTCTCATTTCAGCAGGAGTGGACTGGAAATTCAATCCTCCAGGGGCATCTCATTTTGGCGGAATTTGGGAGCGCATGATTCGTATGTTAAGGTGTGTTCTCAAATCTGTACTGCAACAGCAGCAATTGGACGACGACGGCCTCCACACGGTTCTCTGTGAAGTTGAGGCCATAGTAAATGACCGGCCCATCACCCAGCTATCCGAGGATGCCAATGATCTTGAACCTCTCACACCAAACCATATCCTCCTCCTGAAAGGCAAACCTGCATTACCACCTGGGCTGTTTGTGAAACAAGACCTGTATGCAAAGAGAAGGTGGAGACAGGTTCAGTATATATCTGATCTGTTCTGGAAACGGTGGGTTCAAGAGTACCTCCCTCTGCTGCAGGAACGGCAAAAATGGAACAGAGAAAAAAGAAATTTTGTGCCAGCAGACATCGTCATAGTCATGGATTCGGCTGCCCCTCGTGGCTCTTGGCTGCTCGGACGAGTAGTCGAGACCTTTCCTGACAAAACGAGTTTGTACGGTCCGTTCGTCTTAAGACGAAGTTTAACACTGTGGTAAGACCAGTGACCAAATTGTGTCTGTTAAACGCAGCTCAAGATATCTGATGATAATGCAGTAACGCATGATGGGTATTAATGGCTCTTTGTTTGTTTTGGTTTAATTGTTTGCTCCATCCGTCGCTTACACTTAGGGGCCGGAGTGTAAGAGCCATTTTCCTGTTTTCCATTTATGTTGTAATGTCTGTGTTGACCACTGAGTGGTGCTGTCGTATCGCGGGTTCAGGTATAAAGGGGACGTCATTTGGGTTACCTCTGTTGTTTGACCCCGGAAGGGCATACGGTTTTTGACCGCTAGAAACACCAAATACCACCAGTTGTTGTTATGTCACTGAGGATCTATATGAATGTATTCCGTATTCCCATGCAATTGGTGTCACGGTGAGGAAATAAAAGTGTTGTAAACCGGAGACGATCGCATGGATCAATCAATGTTTCACGTAGCTGCATAGTACTGGAAACATCAACACAGCGCGTCAACCAGGTCACCCGGGAGTCAAACCACACGGAGCACACCCATTGGATGTGGCTCCTACACTAGCAGTATAGTATGCGGTTTTGGATACAGCCATACACACGCGCCAAGGGCCGTTGCTATGGTGATGGAACTCTGTGGCTCTGATCTTGAGAAGTGACAGCAGGTGTGCTCTGATTGGTGGACAGGAAGGAGCAGTCAGTGGGAAATGTAGTTTTTTTAGTCAAACGTCTTCTGCTCAGGCATACTTTCACCTAGAAACTCTGTTTAAACTTTCAACTTTTACAGACACACCCCCGGGCGGCAGCCCACTGCCTCCCTCTCAAAATTTCCCGGTGGGGGAATTTTCCAGTTTAAATATCCTATTTGGGGGATAAGTGAGCAACAAGCAATGATGTGTCACAAGCCCCTTTTAGACAGACGATTCTGCCATAGCCTAATGGCGGAAAGGTGAGTCAAAATATGCCACGAACCGGTGCGTTGAAATAGAACTTTGTTTGTGGCGTAATGCCGCTACGGTGTCTGCATTTCCATAGCACCCCGGTGTTGCAGAACAAGCGAGTGTTTAGACTGATGAGTGTTTAGACTATCCCTGATTCCCAGCTACCCGATTTAAGCCGGTCCTCCCTCGTCAATGCCAGTTTGTATTTACATAGTTTAATTCAATGATTTCCTCCTTTTCTGCAGTTAACATTGAGAGTTTTTGAGAGGACCTACCCCCATGTGTGTGCATTTATTGGTGGTAATTTGGTTTTAGCAGAAGAGTTTGGAAATTAATTTGGTTTACGCCCATTACTTTCTTCAGTCCTTTAAAAAACAAACCTTCCTACTTATTATGTTTCCATCGAAATAAATTATGCTGTCATGAAAAACATAATCAATACCAGGGTTATGTTCAGAGACTGTTTTTCCTTTGTTTATTATACTTTGCATAACATATTTTCACAGCTGGGATCGGCTCCAGCCCCACCTGAATACAGGATAAGCGGTAGACGCATTGATGGATGGATAACATATTTTCTATTGCAAACTAGTTGTCTATGAATGTTATTTCTAGGAAACAGGGTTGTGAAGAACACGTTGAGTATGAAAACAATATTTAGTGAATATGACTAAACTATATGACTTGAATACTTATATCTGAATCTGGTTGCGGATTATGTCCGCGATATGAAATGTTGAAAATGTCGGAGAATATTGTTTAGATAATATCTAATGTGATTGAAAGGAAAAGGTAATCAAAATTCTCTCCTGACGCAAAGCTGCTAGAATCACTTTTATTTCCGTATCGATTAGGTTGACGATGAAAGGACGGCACATTTTTTCAGAGTTGGTTCAGATTCCGGAAAAAGAAGGAGACATGTAGGGAGAAACTCAGGGTTTGTTGGAGCAAACCTGCTAGCGAGCAGGTTAGGTTCACGGAGTATGTTACCCGGGTAACTGACTCAGATTTATGAACTGGCTTTGTGAAACTGAAAAACCAGAGTTTCCCTCATCTCAGGGTTAACTAACTCAAGGTTTTCACTTAACCTGCTTTGTGAAACGGACCCCAGAACTCTGTCTCCCCTCAGCTGCCCTTGAGCAACAGTGTGAGCTGCAGGTTGAATCTCTGGGCCTGCCTATGAATAAGGAGAACCTCCACAGCATACTGTATATTGGTTTATTCACCCTGAGCTCTCTGCACTCACTTCTTTTGTAGTGTAGACAAGACCTTTCTGTTACCGGCAGCTGGGAGTCTCTGAGGATTTAAATAAATCAGCTGAGAGTCTCTGAGGATTTAAATAAATCAAAATGAGCTGCAGTCTCTGAGTTGGTGAGCTGCAGGCTGAGTCCTGCAGGGATTCTACTGAGCATCCCTGTGGAGGCCAACATGTTACATGACTGAAGTACTGCACCTGTGTTGAGACGATCCCATGACACTGTATGTGTGTGTGTGTGTGTGTGTGTGTGTGTGTGTGTGTGTGTGTGTGTGTGCAATTTCCTTTGTGTGTGTGCAAAGGAAATTACATTTTTGGAAAAAATGGCCGATGTTGATTTTGCATTTTTATTCTTGTTTTTCCACTGCATACAGAAAGTGATAAACATCCAGAGTCAACACTCAGATGAATTTCCTCAGCTCCATTAATATTTAATGAAAAAACCCTTGGGGACCCACAAAGGAACTTTGGAGGAAACAATGGGTTGAGTACTTTCACACGCTGGAGTGTGTCTCAGTATTTACATATATTAATAACACAAAACTGTGACCTGATGAATTTCTTACTGTCGACATGCTAGGAGCGAAGGTCTTTGAAACAGAATTATCTTTCTACATTAACATTAATTATGCTCACACATTTACACAGAGACATTTATGACTTGCAAACACCAGGAAAACGTAAAACATATGATGTTCCAGTAATCTAGAAGAATCTCAGGTAGTTAAATGTATAAGAAGGTCGTTCGTAATGTCAGAGAGGTGCTGCTCATCATTAACAGAGAAACATAAGAAACTCTGTAGACAGACTGACACGAGATTCACCATGTATTCATACAGTACTCAAGCAGCTTCATTAATGACACAATTAGAACTAGTAGAGAGACTAATTGAATAATCATTTTTCAATGTATTATTCCTCAAACTGAGAAAGCTTGGAAATAGATGGAAACCTGATATTGATTTGGAATGATTTTCTCTCATCGACCTTAAATTATTTCTTCATCAAAGCCATACACCTGTCTCTTAAAGGTTGAGTAGGTCATTTGGAAAAACCACACAGATTTTGACCGAACCGAAAAAGGCCCGCCCCCTTCGTTCAGACCTCTGTTCAAAGCCTATAAGCATTGGAAATTCTTCTCCTGTTATTACTGAATCAGAAATGGAGACAAAAACTATTGTATCTGTGGTCACCCAGAGCTCTAGCTCATATTAGCAGAGACTGATCAAAAATATGTGTAGAAATGTATGTATGTAATGAAGTAGAAACCAGAGACTGTCTGTGGTCCAAAGAACAAGGTCACTGTCATATTTCTGACCTTATTTGGAGTGTTGGTGTTGATGGAGCAGCTACAATGTTAGCGTAGCCTAGCACCATCAATCCAGACTCCATTCAGAAAACAAGCATTTTAAAAGTTGTTAGCTTGTCGTCTTGCAGACAGACCTAACAAAGCATGACTTCACACTTTTTACTGATCACCCTCATTATGGAGTTACTTCAGCATAATTTTTCATCTGGTTATTGCAGTTAAATCTCAACTAAATACTGTATTGTGGGTTCATCCAGCTGTAGTAAACCAGCCGATGTGTGTCTTGCCAGACCCAGCTGAATACAGCTTGGTGAAATTCACCGAGCACCTCTAGATGATGTTATGAACTCAGCAATGATTTCAGCAATGATTGCTGGAACCTTGTTGGCGTCTACATGGAGGTAAGCCCCGCCTCCTCCCTGGCGCATCGAGCCCAGGTGACATTCTGATCCTACGGCCAAACTCACACAAGTAACACAATGTGAAAATTTGCTTTGCAGTTGGTGTGAATGCACCTTAATATTTTTCCTTTTTAAGAATTCTCCTCAGACAGAAGTTTGACCCTTTTTGAAGGTTTACAAGGAGTGTGTGCATGTGTGTGTGTGCATGTGTGTGTGTATGACAGTGTAGGTGAGTTTAGTAGTGTGTTTTTGTAAGATATTGCACTGCAGGGGACAAATGTTACCTTCAGTATCTATCATTAAATCCTCCATGAGTCTCCACAGACACACACACACTCACACACACACACACACACACACGTCCATATCGTCTTGTGTAGGGGTGGGAATCGAGAACCGGTTCCTACTCAGAACCGGCTCCAATTAACCAATTCGGAATCCTACGCCTCCAACGTTATCGTTTCTTCTTAACAATTCCGCACCACGTTTTCCGGTTTACTCGAAATTTTGCGTTGCGGTACATTGCCTCACTCTCTCTGCGACGACCTTGCGTGAGCCGACAACCTATAAACAACGAGGCAGCATCATGGAAAGGAGGATGCGATCGAAAGTCTGGCTACATTTCACCAAACGGGATGAAAATGCTGCCGTGTGTATTCAGTGGAGGCATAGGCCGTATACGCTACAAAAGATCATGTTGTCATGAGCATCATAACTCCGTAATGGTTTGCATTAGAAACATGCGTTTTTTTCCTCTTAAACGAGAGAAACGGGGCTAAACAACAGTAACCTGCTTGTCCATGTGAGCAATTTATTTCTGACAACAAAACAAATGCGTAAAGTCCTCCTCGTAGTCCTCGTCTCCGTGGCGCATTTCTCCGTTTGTTTATGTATATCGATCAACTTCTCATCCCCCATCTTGCTAGTGACATATCGAGTTACCTTTATGCATCGGATGCTCCGCTCGTATTAGCTCCCGTATCAGCTTTTACAGTCAATAGGAAAGCCTGATTTACGCTTGGCCGTGTTTGTCCGAACGGGAGTTCAAATCAGAGAAAATGATGGTCAAAAAGTTACTGTAGTGATAGAGAAACACACATAAATGGCACAGAACTAATTCACTATATACACACATATTTAGGGCAGGGAGAGGAAAGGACCATTCCTGGCAAAAAATAAATAAAATAAAAATAACACCCATAGACACTACCCAAAAGAATATCCATATTTCATAGACAAAAGCAGCTAGAAGCTTCAAATAACTGCTAGCATAATCCAAACAAGTGTGTGCAACTTTCTATGTTGAGCTTTTCTTTCATTATAATGGTTTGCAGTGCTTTTGTTAATAAAATGTGTAAAAATTCAAGGTGCGTTTTTTATTCATTTTTAATTTATGGGCTAAAACCCCCTATTATAGTGTATATTAGTATTTATTGAACTACTCAGGAATCGGTAAGAGAATTGATAAGGAATTGGATCGATAGGCAGAATCGACAATGGCATTGATATTGCTAAAAACGTATCAATTCCCACCCCTAGTCTTGTGTATCTTCCTCGGCTGGATGAGCAGGAAGATACAAACACACTCTGTTGACTTCGGTGTTTTGCTGTGTCATCCTTTTCATTCTGAAAACCTTCAATTCTCCGTCTCATTTCTGTTCCTCTAAGTCACTCGCTCTCCACAAACATCCATCTCTGGAAATAAATGGGGAAGCTAAATGGAAGGATGGAAAACTGACAGAGAATCTGGACCGAAAAAAAAGGTCCATCAAACTTTGGAAATGGTGTTTCCTCCTTCCTCATCTTTGTGAGGAAAAGCGTTGACTGGCAACATAGAGACAATCTCATCCTAAATAACTTTCTATCAGACCCGCTGCCGAGAATCTCCAAGTAGATTATGGAATATAACCTCCAGTTTACTTGAAGGGTCTATTCGGAGCTTTTCACTGGATGTGAAATTCAATTCATAAATATAAACTGTGCTGTCATCTGTCAGTCGCTGTTTGAAGTAGGTTTCATTCGGAATTTATGGTTCCAATTTCATAAAATAATAATTTCATATTCAAAAGTGAAATACTCTACTATATATTTACCTATTCTTATTCTATTACTTTTTATTTGACATCATGTTTTTGATTTAACATTATTGTACTGTTTATTGTTATGCAACAAATATGATTGGCTTTGGTTCTCAAAGCACTAAACAATTCTATTAAAAATAATTTGAAATATATCAACAGCAGCATTTCTGTCCAGACTGACTTTTAAAAGATTTAAAAGACAGACATAACTTTCTTCATATTTTCTTCCAGAGAAGTGTTCATGACGATTTCAGCCAATGAGGTTTGAGCCAACTCCTTCTCAGATAAAGTTCATCACAGGAACATGGACTTCTCTCCCTTCTTACCTCCTCTGTTACACGGCTGTTGCTTCATTTGATTAAGACACTTTCACACATACATTCATGCATACATTACTGATCACTGACCTTCCACATTTGTTTGTTTGGTTCTTTTGGTTTAGAATGACAGATAAGTGTCTATTTATTACATTTATTTGTCTGGTCTGTAACAGGATTTCCACCTAGGGGGAGCTTTGTTAGTTCCTGGTTAGGCAGTTAAAGGGATGGGGCTGCTGTGTTGTTTGTGTATGGACTGCTCTATAAATCAAGGGGTCCTTGGCCTGAGAAACTTTAAGGACCTCTAGCTATGATTATTAGAACAATATTAATTAAAAAAAGCATTATGGCGTTTAAATGTGTACTACAGGCATAAATGTTAAATAAAAAAACTGTGGAAGAAATTCTTTAAATGTGTCTTGGTGTCTGAAATTACATCTCCTGTCCTGACCCAACTCTTCAATGAATGGAAACCTATGAAAACAAGCTGTTTGAGCAAACAAAGCTGGTATGATGAGAACTCCTCCCCCCACCAGACACACTCACACAGTAAATGAAAGTGAAAGTAAAATAAAAGCAGTCTGAGCAGGAAAAACCAGGAGAAAAGAGAGACACGGTACTGTTGACTGATCCAAACAGGGTTTTTACTCTTCATTGATTTCTCTTCAAACAACCTAAAGAGTAAGTTAAAGTTTAATTCACTTTCATCTGTCCAGAATATTCCTCTATGACAAATAAGATATTTTGGCAAAATTATAGTTAAAATGACCACACTTGAGACATGCAGGCAATCTAACTACTGTTATCAAATAAGTAACATTTGGTCCCCAGAAGCGTCACGTGAAGTAATTTCTGTTTTCAGTACATCAATGCAGACACACTCGCTACTTATCTTTGTGCTCTAAGTCGGCATAAAATCATGATAGTCAGGGAGTAGGTTATATTTCCTGTCCAGTCGTGGGACAAGCAAATGTTGTGCAGGGACCAAATCTGTCCACGGACAGAGGATCACTGTGGTCGACACACAGTGAGAGAGGTAGAGAGTAGGCCTGTTCAATTAATCGATTTTAAATCGTAATCGCGATTATGTAGTTAGAACAATGTTAAAAACGTGAAAATCGTAGTTAAAGTTCTGCACTTTATTCATTAATTTTTGTTTAATGGACACACCTAAAGATACATGTGAAAGTGGGGTTTGGGATTGTTTTTTTTTTTTTTTTTTGTTTACAAGAGGTCTACAAGAAGATAACATGGAGCAAAGCCAGATGGCAAAAGTTAATTAATTGGTTCTTTATATTAATCCCTTGAGGGATTTTTTGTTTAAGAAGAGCAAGGTTTGCACTCAAATCCCAATGGGGAAATTATTTGCAAAATAAAAAACAGAGGCGCTGCCCATGTTCGTGTTCGCACAGGACCCAGTAGCTTAAAATATGTCTATCACGTGGACTGGAGGAGGATGTTAAAAACGAAGGTTTGACAACACGTTGAAGAAAAAAAGAGAAAAAATAGTGCTGATACAGGAAATATAATCTCATACACTTGACGGTAATTTAAATTTCCTTTTCTTTATTTCTCTCAGGACTGAACACGGCACATTAACTATTTAAAGCTGTTCTGTTTTTTCCTCCTTTATAAAAAAAGACACATCTGACGTTTTCTATGTGCCTTACATCATTCTCTTATTATGATAATGCAGCTATTTCATAACACTTTACTTTTTCATTGCAACTTTTGACCAGTTAGGAGTTTTATTGTAATTGAGTCTCAAAAGACAGAGTATAACCGATGGACTATATTCTCTTTCAGTGTCGAGCACATTGAGAATTGCCATCTTTGGAAAGACTGGAATGGGGAAAAGCAGCCTGGCTAACACCATATTCGGAGAGGAAGTGTTCAAGATAGACCACACTCTCCACTCTGAGATGAGTAACTGTCTGACAGCAAAAACTAAATGCCTCAATGGAAGAAGCATCACTGTGGTTGACACTCCTGGTTCCTTCAGCGTGGACAGATCCAAGGAGGAGCTGGAGTGCGAGATAGCGGGGTGCACCTCAGAGTGCGCTCCTGGGCCTCATGCCATTTTCATTGTGCTTAAAGTGGAGAAGTTCACTGCGCAGGAGCAAGCAGCCATTGCCGAAATGCTTCGGTACTTTTCAGAGGAAGCCTTGAAGTACGCCGCGGTGGTCTTCACTCATGGTGACCAGCTCCCAGACGGCATGAAAATTGAGGAGTTTGTGAATAAGAATAAATGTCTCCGTGATCTGGTGAAGAAATGCAATGGCCGATGCCACGTCATGGATAATAAATACTGGAAGGGCTACTGTCAGGGTGGATACAGGAGCAACGCGTTCCAGGTTGCAGAGCTGCTCAACACAACAGACCACATCGTGAAGAAAAACAAAGGTGGCTGCTTCTCCAAAGAACAAGGAGGTGGCAGATCAAAAACGCTCATCAGGAATCTAACAGCAGTAGTTGGGGGATTTATAAAGTTTATAGTTGGCCTATTTAGGATCTTTGTTTGGGCAATATTTGGATTAAGTGAAATGGAGAGAGGGGCCGATGCAGCAGGAGTTGTGGCAGTAGAGGTATTAAGTGGATTTGCATGGGTATTCATGGCAGTAGCTGCAGGAGTTGGGAAGGTTGTGGCACTAGCTGCAGTAGCTGTGGTAATCGCAGTAGTTTGGGCAGTGTGTGCAGCAGCAAAGGCGTTTGTTACAGCAGTAGGAGGATCAGCAGCAGCAGTGGTGGCAGCTTTAACCCTGGGAGGACTAGTAGCAGGAGGAGCCAGTGGTGAATTAATAAAGTTTATCAGAAGGCTATTTTGCATCGTGTCTGTGATAGTAGCACTAGTTGGAGGAAGAGGAAGAGGACAGAGGTGGTTAGAACTGCATATGCGTTCATTTCGAGCTTGCTTTGAGCGACGTAAGGGCACCATGTTGCTGATTGCTATCCTCTTCTATTTACTGTTAATTGTGGTTAGAACTGCATATGCGTTCATTTCGAGCTTGCTTTGAGCGACGTAAGGGCACCATGTTGCTGATTGCTATCCTCTTCTATTTACTGTTAATTCACAGTATCAAAATATGGAATCTGTTCTTATTGTTAGTGGGTTCTTTTTGGTTTTTTTTAGAGATTATTTTAGGCATAGCAACTTTTATTAGCAGTGGACAGATAGGAAACATAGGAGAGAGAACGGAGGTGTGACATGCAGGAAAGGATCTCCGGCCAGGATTCCAACCAGGGTCGGCTGCGTATGTACGTTCGAACATGGCATGCGCTCTAACCACTCAGCCTGTTAGTGGCTTTTTTACTGGTATGATAGATATTTACCTTTAAGATTTACAGCCTGAACTACGGTTGTGCTGTCACATCAAATCTCCCCCTCTCACCTTGTTGATCTGATCCGATACAGCGTGGGAATTATACTTCAGTCTGAGACGTCACTGATCCGCCGTTATCGTCTGTCTTTTTTATATTCTCATTTTATTATAGAAAGGTGAGGGGAGGAGACGTTTTTGCTGGTTGTATGATATATCTTGCATGAAGATGTATTTTAACTCGAGCAGAAAGTGTTTTTCTTGTCAACATAATTTTACTTTTGTAGCTTTTTGATGCACAACAGAGCTTTTGCTTTTTATTAACATGTATTTTTTAAAAAGAAGTGCAATGTGTTTTTGGAGCTCATGTTTTGCTTTCATCGTTACTATTTTATTGTGTAATTTTAAATGATGTAGATGGATGCAAGGAAACAGGACAAATGAAAGGGGGACAAGAATATACAACAAAGAATAATCTAAAATTGATGGATGAAGACGATTTTCTATTTTATTGTCATAACACTTTGTATTTTACATTTGTATATTGCATGAAATATAAAACCAGAATGAAATAAAACAATGGATTAGTCTCAACTGACGGTGTTTATTATTAATGCGTACACCTACTCTCTTTCTCTGATATTAAGGGTGCATTCGGTCTGCCAGGTTCCTCCTTTTTCTTTTATTTACATTTGAGATCGGCACTCAGGGCTCATGGTGTCCCCTGGCAAAATTCTTTACCTACTCACCCACTCCGCGAATTGTTTATTAAACACGCCAGAAATAAGGGGATGGTATCCAGGATCTACCATTTTTTGCTGGTAACAGACCTTGTCAAGCTCCCAATAAAGAGGGTTTGGGAAAGTGACTGCCCTATTATAATTCAAGGTTTTAAATGGGGTGATGTTTGGTCCAGCATTAATGAAGCATCTCGTAACCCAGACCATCAGCACATTCATTTTAATTTTTTACACAGAACGTAACTGACCCCCGTTAGACTTCATCATATGAAAGTTATTAATAGTCCCTTGTGTAACCTGTGCTCATTACAGGCCCGGGGTACATTTATTCACATGTTTTGGGATTGCCCGCCCGTGTGTCAATTTTGGAGCAATGTCGCATCCAAACTGTCTGCATTGTCACAAATAACAGTACCTGTATCTGTATGTGTGTTGGTCCTGAACAATCTGTCCACTCTTACTCTTTCCACACTAAATAAGCGTGTCCTTTTCGCCGGTCTGTCTGCTGCCAAGAAATTGATTGCGACCCGGTGGAAGCCGCCTCATTCTCTTACTGTTAAGGCTTGGATCCTTTCTTTTCTGGACGTTATATATTTAGAGCTCTCCACAGCCCGAATTAATGGTGCCAATGAGCGGACTCTTAACACCTGGCGTTCTGCTGCCATTTCTTTGAAGGACATGTTGTAAGGCCTTCGCTATTGGCTCTCCTACTTTTGTTTTCCCGGTTGTCTAGTTCCCCCCTGTCTTGTCTTCTATGTGTGTGTGTTTTGTTTTGTGTGTATGTGTCCTTGTATGTTTATGTCTGCATTTGATTTTATATTTTGGTTGTTATATTACTGTTGTTTTCTTTAATTAGTCATATTGTGGTGCAATTATTGCGTTTTTTCTTTATTGTCAATGTTTGTCGAGCTCCCTTGACACGTTTCCCTGTCTTGGGCCATGTTTGTTAATTGTCATGCATAGTAATAATAAAAACATTTGATCACAAAAAATTAATGCGTACACCTGTATAAAAAAAAGGAGGGTGTGATACGCTCATGCCAACAAACCAGTCAAACAGGTGGTGAAACAAAGTGAAGTCAAATGAAAGACGTCGTCACAACAATCCTCAAGATCAGAGTCCTTTGTAGCGCTGCACTGATATCTGCTTTTTGAAAGCATGACTGGTAAGTTACATTACTTATTCTACATGGACAGGACATTTTTAATTTTTTAACCCATTTTGTGTACGTTTTAATTGTCGTGATATATTAGGAGTGTTATTGTTACAAATAATGTGTGTTTTATGACGTTTGAATTGACTGCTATTATTTTTCCTTAAATAAGAGATTCAAGATTTGGCTCTCATGAATTAATTTTTTTTTTATTTTACATAATTTAGTACAGAAACACTTTTTTAAAATATTTATTTTATATAACACAACTATCACACTGTCAGCTTGATCACAACTTTGTATGAAACCATCCATTGCACAGTTTCAATGTCTATATTATTTCTGTATATCTTTTCATCATCACAAGGAGGCTACACAAACAAAAATGCACATTGTAAAACCCTTTTGTCAGCAGCACGTAATGAATCTTGGGATAAGTTGGGCCATGAAGGTCAGTCAGATCCTCCGAATCTGTGTTTGAAGGAGTCTTCAAATGCAGCCTCTGAAAGGCTGAGGCCACTGAACTGGGACACAGCTATAGTCAGCAAAGATTCACAACTTCGCCTGCAGCTCCAGAGAAAAAAACGAGCAAGAGATAGTTGTTTTTGTCTCCTAGCATTGACAAGAAGGATCGTGGTGTTGGGAAAAACCGGAGCTGGGAAAAGCAGCCTTGCCAACACCCTATTTGGAAAGGCCGTGTTCGAGACAGACGATTCACCCAATTCTGGAACAAGTACATGCAAAGCGGTAACCATATGTGTCGACGGGAGAAACATTATGTGGATCGACACTCCCGGGTTCTTTGACACTAAGAGGCCTGAGGAAGAGCTCAAGCGTGAGATAGTGAGGTGCATCGTAGAGTGTGCTCCCGGGCCTCACGTTTTTGTCATCATGCTCAAGTGGAAAAATTCACAGAGCAGGAGCAGGCTGTCGTCAAAGAACTGCAAAAGTGTTTCACCGAAGAAGCGTTCAATACACCATAGTTTTCTTCACTCACGGCGACCAGCTCTCGGAAGAGACAAAGATCGAGCAGTGGGTCGATCAGAACGCAGATCTGAGGGATCTGGTGGAGAAGTGCGGGAGCCAGTGCCACGTTTTCGATAATAAATACTGGGCGAACGGCAAGCAGGACTGGAGCAACCAGTTCCAGGCCCAGAGCAACCAGTTCCAGGAGCTGCTCAACACCATAGATAAGATGATCGAGGCAAACAAGGAATCTGCTACACCCATGAGATGCTTCAAGCATGCGAGAGACACATAGAGGAAGAGCACAGTAAGCTGTCAACTGTAAACATGTCAGAGGAAGAGAGGAGCGTGCAGGCTAAACTCATTGTTCTGAAGCGTTTTCTTGCTGTGATGGCTGGTGTTACATCAGGAACACTGCTGTGCCTTTTCCTCGGGGAGAAGTTAATGAAAGACGGAAGCATTGGGGTCGTTTCTTGGCAAGAATCTGGCATTATGATACGTGTCATAATCAAATGGGTTATGATTCAATGTATCGTGACATATTGTTAAACTGTAAGCAAGGTGATATATTGTAATTCTTTTAAAAATTCTGATTGTAGGAAAACTAATGTAACTGCTACAGGAAGATGGAGTGTTGAATCTAAATATTTGTTGTATCAAATGTCAGATTTATCTCCTTTTTCTTTTTATGAGATAGTTTAACATTTGTTGAGGTGCGACTAATGATAATTTTCAATATGCATTAATCTGACACTTATTTTCTCAGTTAAATAACACATTATATATATAACAGTACAAAATAACCCAGCGGGAATAGCGCCTGTCATCATTTCTCAACATTTGGGATTTAATACCAGATATATCATATTCTGTTACAGTTCACATATTCACCTTGTAACAAGTGAATTTAGGAACAGGATTATGATTTTGCTGGTGGGTATTCGGGCATTGCTACAAAAAACTTTCTGTCAAATGCCAAACCAGCTACTAATTACTCAAGAATCAAATTTGAGGATGAAACACATTTTTATATTCTGCTGCTGCAGCTCATGATTTAAAAAAACACACTCTTATTTAAAATTATTTCATTGTTTTCACTGAAACGGATGTGCGCTTAAAAAGAAAAGATGTGTGACACAATATATACAAAAATGTAAAGTGATTCCAGTTTGATTTAGTGCCATTTTAAGACTTTTAGGCATATTATGATGATTTATCGGGATATAACATGAAACATGAACATGAAATTTTCATATCACGTTTGATTTTGGCATTATCTTACCTCCGTATGTGATTTAAGTAAAAGTCTTCATCCTTATAAGATTCAGAAGTTTCTATTTGGACCTTCCATAATTTTAAGTTAACTTATGATTCTGTTTCATAGATGTGTCATTATACAACAATAAATCAGAAAATTAGCATCGGCTGAGAGTCCTCACGTTAATAAGAAAAGCAGAGTGAAGCAGCGAAGAGGACAGCAGAGGCTGTCGAGGATGAAGAATGGTTTGCCTTTGATGGATCAATGCGGTCTGCCAAAAAATATCACAGCTAAAGAAAGAGTAGAGTAGTAGTAGTTTAAAGAGTCAAAACAAATGATGAGACGTGGCTGAGAGGAAAATAATGACTTGTCTAATATTGACAAACATATTCCTGTTTCTCAATCTAACCAATACATGTGATGTATACTGTAACACATATTTTTTTTTAACATATTACATTAATGAGACTTTAAAAAGCCTTTCAATTGAACAATTGTCTAGTGATGCCTGTATTTCACTTGAAATTTGCTCACTGTTTCCTGTCTTATAATAAATTAATTTAGGGGTAAATAAGAGTGTGTTTCATTCTTTTAATTTCCTCTCATCAGTTATACATTAAGGTCATGGGGACCCAAATATAATGTTGTGTGTCCTGATCGACTCTTTGAAAACACCATCTATAAGCAAACAAAGCTTTCACTTGTTATGATAAAAACCCTCCCCCACCGCACACAGACTCACACACAGTGAAATGAAAGTGAAACTAAAATAAAAGTCTGAGCAGGAAACACCATGGCTGTGTTTGAAATCTGTGTTTGAAATCATTCCCTACTCCCTACAGAGCACTATATAGTGGACTCAACAGCAACATGACAAAACACTTTCGGACACTCCTCGGGGGATTTCTTTTGATGACGTTGTCGTTCCTGACGCATAATTAATACGTGTCAGATCCTGCCGATGGCTCTCATGTCTCACATGCATTTTCAGCTGTTCACACGCCGCCTAGTATTTCACAAACAGAGAAATTACCAGGATCATTCTTTTGTTTTATACATATTCGTAAATGCTAATTTACAAAACGAAAATAAAAGGAGTCATCAGCCTCACATCTTGAAAAAATAAAACCAGCCAACACAATAAATATATTAATTCACTATATATAAATTAATTATATTATTTATTGCTGTTTTTGCTGCTCTCTCTCGTCCGTTCGCCATTTGTCCTTCAGCGCAATGCATGATGGTAAAATGTGCTCGGCTAGTGACCATCGGTTGTACACTACTTTTTGTGATGCATCTTGGTAGGGAATAGTAATGCTCACTAAACATTTTGACACCACTACAAAATGGCAGGAGTAGGGAGTGATTTCGGACACAGCCCAGGAGAAAAGAGAGACACTTTGAACAACTTTAAGAGTAAGTTAAAGTTTCAGTCATGGTAGGCCATGTAAAATGACAGAGCGGGGTCAGCGGATGCTGAGGCACATAGTTCACAGAGGTCACCAACGTTCTGCAAGTCAGCCGCTACAGACCTCCAAACTTCACGTGGCCTTCAGATAAGCTAAAGAACAGTGCATAGAGAGCTTCGTGGAATGGGTTTCCATGGCAATCAGCTGCATCCAAGCCATACCTCAGCAAGTGCAATGCAAAGCGTGGGATACAGTGGTGTAAAGCACGCCGCCACTGGACTGAGAGCAGTGGAGATGCTTCTCTGGAGTGCCCAATCACGCTTCTCCATATGGTGATCTGATGGATGACTCTGGGTTTGATGGTTGCCAGGACAACGGTACTTGTCTGACTGCATTGTGCCACGTGTAAAGTTTGGTAGAGGGGAATTATGGTGTGGGGGTGTTTTTCAGGAGCTGGGCTTGGCCCCTTAGTTCCAGTGAAAGGAACTCTGAATGCTTAAGCATACCAAGAGATGTTGGACAATTCCATGCTCCCAACTTTGTGGAACAGTTTGGGGTTGACCCCTTCCTGTTCCAACATGACTGTGCACCAGTGCACAAAGCAAGGTCCATAAAGACATGGATGAGAGAGTTTGGTGTGGATGAACTTGACTGGCCTGCACAGAGTCCTGACCTCAACCCGAAGAAACATCTTCATTTTTTACTTTTCTTGACTTTGACTCTCATTTCTAGTGATAGTCCCAAAAACAGTTCTTGTTCTCTGAAAAGCAAAGATGAATATCACACTTGCTGCATAGTGTTGGTGTATCCTTTATTGCAGTGTCTGCAGCGTCCTCTCCCTATCTTCACTGGGAAATGTGCAATTAGGTCCTTGTGTACATCCAATTACTCTTGCTCAATTTCACTGAATGTGTGAGTATATGTAATAGAATTTTCAGTGATGGATTTTGGATTTGGATTCAAAATAATACATTTGTTTTTTCAATGCAATCATTCAGTTTCTAGTGACACAAATTGAAACTCAAATTGAAATGGCACTCATCTGTGCACTAGTTTTATACATGGGAAAAGAGCAGAGATTGTTCACAAATTGTTTTATTTTTCACCTTCTGGTTGGAAAACCCCATCAGCTGCAGTGTTACATATTCTCAACGTTTAAGGAATTCATATTTGCCATAGTTGCAAGGGGGTCTGCCCTCCTTGTGTTGATAAGCCATGGTTGCTCTGAACTGGTTGGCTGCTCTGGGAACCCTAGGCATGGTTCCCAGAGGTTGAGTCGAGTGCACCATGGTTTTCCATGAAGCTGAAGAGGTTACTAAAATAAAATGAAACTACTCTATTCAGTTGAGCCCACAACCATTCAGTCCTCTGAGTATGAACACTGCTTCCAGTAATAACATAGTTTGGGTGTGAACCCTTTCTCTTTAGCATGTAGTGAGCAACTTAAATGTTCTCCATGCCGTGGTCACAGCGAACTAGAAACACAGCAAAGTCATCAACTCCACCAAGAATGAGTTCCATAACACTGGAGGCTCTGTTGCTATTTAGGCAGTGCAAGTAGATGATTGTTAAATCCTAAATCCATCAACACAACCATGGAAAACCATCCTCCATCTGACAAGTTTATGATTTTCATCAATGTGCCTGTAATAAACGAGGTGGGCCGTATATATTATTAATATATTCTAACAATTTTTCCTATGAAGTTCCATCCATCCATCCATTGTCTACCGCTTATCCTATATTCAGGGTCACGGGGGGGCTGGAGCCGATCCCAGCTGTCATTGGGTGAAGGCAGGGTACACCTGGACAGGACGCCAGTCTATCACAGGGTTGCCTATAAAGTTGCTTTGTTTAATTTATTATCTTGTGATGTGCATTGGGCAAATTTTAATAATAATTACTTACCATAACTCCAGTCAATTGGATCAAGTCGTTGCAGACATGCATTAGGGGTATTCCCCAGTTTTTCAACTACAAAGATGTTTAGTCCCTCATTGGATGAAGTTGTGAATGATCGAGGAGGGATTCCCAGGTGCTGTCTGTGGTGTGATGGCTGATTCTGAAACATGAAGCAATCTATAAGACACACAGTGAGCAATATGCTGCATCGTATTGAGGGGGACCAGCATGTCCATTGTCAACTGTTGGCAAGAGTAGAACAGTTGAAACCAGAGAAGGTCTCTGAAAATCTTATTGAGCTCCATTTTCAGCTAATATGGAGCAAAGACTGGTGTGTATTCTCTCCAGTGTTTTTTCACAGTCCCTTCTTCCTGTATCCTGGCAGTTTGAAAGACTCAAAATGAAAAAATAAATAGTCCGTAAAGCCATGCAGTCTGATCCCATGCCAGACATCCGTCTGCCTCTGAATCTCTTGAAGACATTGTATGGCATTCCCGTCACCTGACCTATCCAACTCAGAAAAAAATAATGAATGAATGATGAAGAATTCTTATTCCCTCAAATAATTAAAGTTTGCCAATGTTATCTGTAGCAGATAACACTCCAGCGTGTCCTTACTGCAGGCTTTGAAGTCTGCCAAACAGATTTGAGGCTTTTGGGGAATATTGTGCTGCTCAATGTGATGACTGAGATATACTGTATATATATATATATATATTAATTATAGATTTGTTTTCTATTTAAAATAGGTCAAATCTTATTTCATTGCAGATCTATGCGCAGTGCATTCATTGGCTCAGCCCTGAGCTTTCTCGTTCCCTCACAAACACATTCGGACCGTCTCCCCCTGAATCAAAGCATATGATCATGCGTGGGAAATGTTTCCCCACAGATAAGACAGCTGGCCAAAGTGGCGTGGTATGACCTGTGCGTCTTAGGCTTTAAAGCTTAATGTTTTAAGTGCATATTCACAGAATATATTTTTAAATCTCAGATGGACAACTTCATTGCTAATGTTTCCCTACTGCTCCCATTTACCGTAGCTCTGTGCCCTCGACACCTGGGCGATGCACAGATGCTGCACACTTAAGTAGTGGGCCATAAGCGTGTGATCCCACAGCATACTATAATGTGAGTATGCCCCCCCAGTCCGCTATCACCACAAATAAAATGTAATTCTGTGGGGAGCACTGAAAAAACAAAACAAAATCTGATGTTGAAGCTCAAGTTAAAAGTTCACATTAACGATCACTTCCACTTTTTCTGGCTACCCCAACCACCCCGCAACTCAGGTAACCTCCTGACTGCAGGCCAGCCTACCACAGCCCAAAGCCCATTTCTGTGAACCAGCCTGGCCCTGGGAAGGCTGCAGAGTTTCCAGTTGGCTAGCCGCCAGTCAGCCAAGCCTGTTAGGGTGTCAGGGATCCTGTCTGACATCAAGCCTGTTCCGGTGTCGGGGGTCTGAAATAGTTAAATCAACAAGTATTTTATCTCTCGAGTTACGCATTTGCCTGACGACAATAAAATGCCATCAATGGAGCTACTATGAGCCACCATTGCAACCGGAGAGAAAACAAGGTCCTCTTACTTTACGGCAGTCGAATTAGACATACTACTTCATGCTTATGGGGAAAAGGAGCACATCCTGAGAAAGCGGAGCTATACAGCTGCAGCTGCAAAGGAGAAGACATGAGAATAAATAATGCATGGACAAATAACTTGCTCATTCTTATCCTTTTTAACAGAGCATGACTGAGCAGTACCAGGGGGGAGTCCATCAACCTCCACAGCACAGATGAACACAGTGAGATGTTCAGTAAATGCCAGGTTCATTCTGCATGTACGTAGAACTGTAGAATTCAATGTCATCCCTAATTTTTCCAGTTACCTGTATTAAATGTATTTACTAAAGAAAATGAAGAAGAGTGGCACAGAAATGGTGTATGTTAAGTATGTTAAAAGAGGAAGACAGAGGAAGATATTTGTAGAAAGTTTAATTTACCATGTGCAAATCTGTTGCTCAGGGTCGACACATGATACATGCGTGAGTCATGCACCGAGCCGAGCCACTTGGCCTCAACATTGGTTTTGATGTAGGCTGCATCACATACTGTATGATCTTGACAGTGCAGCGAATGAGAGATTACACCCAGGTGTTCCTCTCTTTTACCCCAACCTCTGACACTCACATTGCAACTCGCATCTCGGAATGTCTGGCTGACATCTCTGTCTGGACAACTGCACATCACCTCAAGCTTAACCTGAATAAAACCAAACTCTTCTTCATCACAGGGAAAGACTGCCCTCCCATGGAAGGTCACTGTCGAGGACATCACATACTGCAGTCGTCAACTGCGAGGAACCTGGGTGTAATCCTTGATGATCAACTATCCTGCCCCCCCAACATCACTGCTGTGGCCCGATCCTGCAGATTTGCCCTCTAACAATATCCGCAGGATCCGGTCTTTCCTCACAAAGGATGCAACGCAACTCCTGGTCCAAGCACTGGTCATCTCCTGCCTTGACTACTGCAACTCTCTCCTGGCCAGACTCCTGGCCTCTGTGATTAAACCATTGCAGCGTATCCAGAACGCTGCAGCACACCTTGTCTTCAGTCAACCCAAATTCTCCCATGTGACCCCTCTCCTCCGTGACCTCCACTGGCTCCCTGTTGCAGCACACATCCAATTCAAGACGATGGCACTGGCCTTCAAGGCCATCAATGGAACGGCACCCATCTACCTTCAAACACTGGTCAAACCTCACGCCCCGAAGCGAGCACTTCGCTCCTCTACTTCAGCTGGCCGGCTGGTACCACCATTGACCAATGTCAGGACAGCAGAGTCACTTGCCATCTTCTGAAAAAGGCTCAAGACTCACCTGTTCAGACTTCACCTCGACTCTGCATAGCATGACCCACTAACACCCCCACCCCCCCCCAAAAAAAAATAACAAAACAAAACAAAAAAGCACTTCTATGTTCTTACTTATAGCACTTTGATCATAGCACTGTTGTTTTTAAGGTATACTTGCTGAACCGCTACTACTTTACTCAGATGAGAACCGAACACTTGTTTCTATTTTTTAGCTCTTACTTTATCGGCAATGATATGTTGTGGTTTCTTTCTTTTGAGAAATGTACTTATTGTAAGTTGCTTTGGACAAAAGCGTCTAAGCGTAAATGCCCTAAATGTAAATGTAAATATTAGATGCAGTGTATTGTGATGTTTAGTCTTTGGTACTGTAAGACAGGAGACATTGTACCTGCACATTAATGCTGTAGAATAACTTTCTTCATTAACAGAAGGAGCATTTATGGACATATGCATTCCATCAATACAGCTCATGAAATTTGGAAACCCTGCATCATAAACAGTTATTCATGATCCCAGTCTGAGGCTGCAGCACAATGCAAAAAAATTAACAAAATATATTTCAAATGTCATCATTGAATGAATGATTTATACAACAGCCACCTGCAATCCTGTGTAATTCCTCGTTGACGGTCCTTGGAGGGTTGTGGCCAGGGAAGATAACAAATATGAGCAGGAGCCTTTTCAAGGTGAGGGTCACCTTCCTCGGTACTTTGGTACGGCCAAAGTACCCTTTATCGATTCACTTGAAGTTAATCGGTACCACATTTTGGTACTTGAATGCACCTGGGCGTCAGTTAGAGCGGAAGTTGCAGCGACGGCAGTGGACGCGGAAGAGCGTGATTACGTCACTGGTTATTATGTGTATGATAGGGCTAGTTCATGACAAAGCAGTTAAGTTATTAATATGTTATCATCATCATTACTTTTTTTTGTTAAATATGTTTATTATTTTTCAAAAGACAGAGAAACAAAGACAGAAGAAGAACATAGAAAAGAAAGATATAACATAAAGAACATAGCACATCTAGAGTTATGGTATCAGTCCATGGTCATAGTTAGAGAATAAGGCTAATGACAAAAGGAAAACATCTATGAATAAATAAAATAACAAAATGAAGTATATGCAAACTCATATACATCTGTGCACAGTGAAGCATTAAGTTTGTAGGTCTTGCCCTTTAAGGTATCTCAGTACAGGGTCCCATGTCTTATCGAATACTTCTCCTCTATCTTCGTTATAGAGCCTCAGTCTCTCAAGATGTAGTGTGTTGGACATTTCTCCCAGCCACAAGTCAAATGTCGGCACAAAGTCCTTTTTCAACATACGTAAAATCTGTTTTTTCGCAATCACCATCCCAAATTGAATAGCCTTCTTCTCATGTTTGTTGGTAGAAGGTAGTACACTTGTAGCTCCCAGAATATCATCATTACTTTTATTATTATTTTTTCATAACAGGGAGATGACAAGGGCCCTCAATCCAGAAATGAACTTTGCAACACACTGATACCAGCTTGGTACAGTGTTGAAAAAAGTAACGTGAAGGAGGAGCTGAAAGCAGTAGACCATGTTGCAGTGACTGCTGACCTGTGGAGTAGTGTAGCTCAAGACATCACAGTCACTGTTCACTATGTAGTGAAGGCTGAGCTGAGGGAGAAAGTCCTCCATACAAGAGCAGTATTCGTCTCCCAGATTACCTGCTGTAGCGGAAGAAATAGACAACATCCTGGATGACTTTGAAGTGAAGTCCAAAGTGGTAGCTGTTACTGTTGACAACACAGCCAACATGGATGTAGCCGTCAAGAAAATGAAAGTTTTTGAAGATGGGGTGTTTTACACACACCCTGAACATTGCAGCCCAAAAACTGTACAATGTGAAACATATTGCCAGTTGGTCAGGGAGGATACGGGCTGTTGTGCTGTGGCTTAGAAGAAATAGCCTTGCCAAGCCTGTCCTCAAAGAAAAACAGAAACTCCTATGTAGGTAGAAGGTTAATAAAATACAAATAAAAATCATAGGATGGTAATATCTTTACTATTTTAGAAATACATTTGTATTTGTACTCTTCTTCAACTACATTTCACTGGGGCAAAAACTCTGCTATATCTTTGTCTTCTTAAAGGCCTTGCTGAGCATTCCCTCATACTGGATGTGAGAACCAGATGGAACAGCCTCTTCCTGATGGTAGAGCGGTTCATTGAACAGTACCCCGCCATCCAGGCTGCTGCAAGGGACCCACGCATCAAGAAGGCTATGGACAGAGAACTTATTTAAAAGTCTAAGTAAAAGCATGACAAACATTGAATTACACTTATTCTGTTGACACAAAACGCTCTTATATATATGTATGTACTTTGTATTTTTCTCCTAGATTAGAGAGTCTCAGATGATGCCATTAACAAGTGTGAGGACTTTGTGGACACCATGAAGGTCCTATACACATCCACACTTGCAGTCTTCTCTGACAAGAATGCCAATGCAGGGCAGATCCTCCCCATCTTTGACAAACTGAGGGCCAAGTTTGAGGTGCAGACATTCTGCATTCAAGAGAGCCATTAAGGATAAGGTCTGGGCTGCCCTCTCCTGTCGCTACACAGTATGTAGGTACAAGTCAACTCATTTAGTAAATCATTCACTTAATGCTGCCATCCAATTGTTGGAATGGATGAAATAGAGGATCACCAATATCATTTTATGTTCTTGAAAGGAAGAAGCAAATAAAGAGCTTCGAGGGTTCCTTGAGGAGGCTACAGCCCTATATCCGCACTTCAAAGTCAAGGTTCATGATGAGGCTGTTTGGACCCGCCTAGAAAATGCAGCTGTGGCACTGAGTGGAAACAAGGTTTGTTCATTGGGGTCATAAAAGTAAACTTATGTGTTATGTTCTAATAAAAACATATTGTTCAAATTACTTGTGTATGCTATATATTAAATGGTGGAGTTGTGATCAAGCTCAGCAAACAGGAGGAGACGGCGGGAATAAGAACAACAGGCCCAAGACAAGAGAGGATTTAACTCCTTTGCTTGTCTACCCGACACTATTGGCTCAATAGACTGCAACCATGTGCACATTAAGGCAACCTCTCCATGTCTCAACAGCAAGTAATATGACTCCATAAATGTACAGCTCATCTGCCACTCCCAGAACCACCTTCTGAATGTGGTCTCCTGCTTCCCAGGAGGTGCAGGTGCCATTGATAAAGGCCTGTTTGGGTAGGCCTTTATCAATGCCTACCCAAACATTTCCTTGGGTAGGCACCTCGAACAAGGAGCTGCTGGAGACACATGGCTCATTGGCACGTATCTTTGAGTAATTGATTATAAATTCCAGCAGTAGGCGCTTTTCCTATCATAACTTATTTTATATGGAGATCAATGATCTGCCCTGGCCCCCTGGTTGATGACACTACTCACCAACCGTCAACAGGAGGTGTCGTTCAGTCAGTGGCACACACGTAGTCGCTCCAACATCACCCTTAACCAGGGCTGGACTGGGACCATAAATTGGCCCGGACATTTTCAGCCGAGACCGGCCCACCAGGTATCGATTGAAAGACAATGAAGCCTATGAACAAACTTTTTTGTGACAATGCTCCCCCGGGAGAAAAATTTTAATAGACTTCATTTTAATGCATCCATTTGGTGAATTTTGAGAACTCAAATATATCAATTACTGACCAATTTCTTACAAACTGCTTGTACTAATACAAAATGTTGACATACTAAATGGGGTTGAGAAACACAGTGCTGAGCCTTCCAGGGTTCCCTAATTAGTTTTCACTGAGGGCCAAATTATGTCCAGGTTGCCAATCGAGGGCCAAATTGTTTTTTTTCATTGGATCACTAAACATTATTTTATGTGCAAATGTTTTATGTGTATTGTTGCTGCTATTATTTGAAGTATTATTATTTTAATGATTAGTACTACCAGTGGTAGTTGGTTGTAGTAGCAGATAGTAGTAGGAGTCATAGCCTGTGTTGAGGGACAGATAAAAATGTACACTTGAAAGAAAATAAGTCCAATATCAACGATTTATTTATTTGAATGCCCCTACAGAATATTTTGATCAACAACAAAAAACAAAAGCAATACAGCAAGTGGTGCACAAGAGGAAAAAAATATTGTATAACAGTGGAGTTAATGATTTTTGTTTGCAGCGTCTTGCTTTTGTCTTGCAATTTGCAGACGGTCCCTGCGCACTCGCTCAGCTACCGGCTGCGCATAGAGATCAATGTTCTCCGCCCAGACTGGACGGTTTATTTATGTAAAAATCTGGGTTTTGGTCCTTGTAGCTCGTAGTCTATGATATTACGGTGGGAAAGAGGCATCAGTTGTGTTTGAAAACGTTTCTCTTCAGATTTATTGATCCCGAATCTGTAAATATATTTCTAACTTTACAGAACTCTTTATTTCACCTTATGGCAGGTTATTGCATAGTGTCACTGTGCTAAAGAATCTTCTCTATCTCCCCGCTTTCACTGGTTCCACCCCAGACATATGATGACATACACTCACCGGCCACTTAATTAGGTACACCTGTTCAACTGCTCATTAAGGCAAATTTCTAATCAGCCAATCACATGGCAGCATTTAGGCATGTAGACATGGTCAAGACGATCTGCTGCAGTTCAAACCGAGCATCAGAATGGGGAAGAAAGGTGATTTAAGTGACTTTGAACGTGGGATGGTTGTTGGTGCCAGACAGGCTGTTCTGAGTATTTCAGAAACTGCTGATCTACTGGGATTTTCACGCACAACCATCTCTAGGGTTTACAGAGAATGGTCCGAAAAAAGAGAACATATCCAGTGAGCGGCAGTTCTGTGGGCACAAATGCCTTGTTGATGCCAGAGGTCAGAGGAGAATGGCCAGACTGGTTCGAGCTGAAAGAAATGCAACAGTAACTCAAATAACCACTCGTTACCGAGGTATGCAGAAGAGCATCTCTGAATGCACAACACGTGGAACCTTGAGGCAGATGGGCTACAGCAGCAGAAGACCACACCAGGTGCCACTCCTGTCAGCTAAGAACAGGAAACTGAGGCTACAATTTGCACAGGCTCACCAAAATTGGACAATAGAAGATTGGAAAAACGTTGCCTGGTCTGATGAGTCTCGATTTCTGCTGCGACATTCGGATGATAGGGTCAGAATTTGGCGTCAACAACATGAAAGCATGGATCCATCCTGCCTTGTATCAACGGTTCAGGCTGGTGGTGGTGTAATGGTGTGGGGGATATTTTCTTGGCACACTTTGGGCCCATAAGTACCAATTGAGCATCGTGTCAACGCCACAGCCTACCTGAGTATTGTTGCTGACCATGTCCATCCCTTTATGACCACAGTGTACCCATCTTCTGATGGCTATTTCCAGCAGGATAACGTGCCATGTCATAAAGCACGAATCATCTCAGACTGGTTTCTTGAACATGACAATGAGTTCACTGTACTCAAATGGCCTCCACAGTCACCAGATCTCAATCCAATAGAGCACCTTTGGGATGTGGTGGAATGGGAGATTCGCATCATGGATGTGTAGCCGACAAATCTGCAGCAACTGCGTGATGCTGTCATGCAAATATGGACCAAACTCTCTGAGGAATGTTTCCAGTACCTTGTTGAATCTATGCCACGAAGGATTAAGGCAGTTCTGAAGGCAAAAGGGGGTCCAACCCGGAACTAGCAAGGTGGACCAAATAAAGTGGCCGGTGAGTGTGTGTGTGTATGTGTATGTTGTAATTTTACTGTCCAGAAATGAACTCAGTATGAGCAGACCTTTCATTTGAACCTAATATTAAGGCTCTATGACGATTTTGAAAAATGTACATTTAAAGAGCCAAAAGTGGCAGCCATCTTGAATTTGAAGGTCAAAAATAGGTCAAATCAATACATCTACATCATTAATGAATTTCTTGACCCAAATAGTCTCAGAAACCATGTATTATGCAGCACTGTGGACAAAACCATTAAAAAGTTTGTTTCCAGCTTGGCTGACAGCAGCCATTTTGGATATAGGGCTCTCCCAAAATTTCCCCACATTTTTGTGAGGGGCACCCTGGCTAATTTTTTTATTTAACCTTTATAGATTACAGTGCCAGTGAAAACGAACCTTTCCTCTCCACGGTCACGGAACTTCTATAGATGACCCATCTAACTGTGCTGTTGTATGCCTGGTACCTCCTATATAGCTCTGCCACCAGCCTGTGAATTACAACATTATAAACACTCACTGAAAACTTGCCTCAGCCTGGCAGATGGCAATTTGGCACAGATGACTAGTCGGCCTGTCTCTTCTGTATTTTTATCCACTGTGTCTGATTTGTAGACATCTGACACTGTCAGGAACATCTTTGAGGCTGAGGTTTCAAAACAATCAAATTTATCACGCAACATATTCTCTCAGTGACCAGACAAGGCCTGCTTGTCTACTCCTCCCTCAGCAGCCTCTCCTTCTGTTAGCTCCTGGTCGTCTGTCCCCTCGGCGGCACATACCCTGTCCTCCACCTCTTCCTCAACAACACAACTGTTAATGACTGCCCCCTCATGGTTGTCTCCTGCTGCCTCACTGTTCTTGTTCTCCTCCTTCACAATAACAGTGAATAAACAGATCACTGTCACTCACCATCACCGATGGGCAATAGATATGGCTAGCACCTGTCACTAACTACCAACATCTAATAACTGCTGTAGCTGTACTGTAGCTCAGTAGCTGTGCAGCTAAATCTAACAGTACAATTGTAGTAGCTTCTCACATGATATTAATGTAGAGATATCTGATCTCTTACTGGACGAGGCACTATGTACATGAAAGTAATAAGAATGAATGATGATGCACTAATTTATAGAGAAGCTTGATCCTATAGCCTACCTTGTCCTCCTCGTCATCTTCAACTCTATCCTCCACTTCATTAGGCGAGGGAGTGCTGGTAGTGCTGGCATCCTCTGATCACTTGCAAAAGAAAAAAAAACATTTGGGGCTCGCCCCACCTCCACCACCAGATGCCACTGTAGAGCGATGTGCTCAATGATTTGGTAGTACCCACAGAGTCTGCAAATATGGACATTTATCATCATTATTTATTATTATTATTAAGACACCCCTGATTGGTCGATCTGGTTCTTTAAGTCAGACTCCTCCACCTCACCAACTCCGGCTTTACTAGCAACTCTATAGCAGTTGTCCTGCCCTCAGCATGAGACTGGTAAGTGCCATGAAATGACTGTTGGCTGCTGCAGTTTTTTTGGCAAGTTGCTCTTGTGACAATAGCGGTTGAGGGACCAGGCTACTGCTCATCACTGTCGAATGATTCCACAGTTGATGGATTTTGCCTTGGGAAGAGTGGAGTGGAAATAATTGTTCCCAGTGGTGCACTCCCCACCCTGAAGCTTCCAAATATTTTGTAAATATGCTGCAAAGGACACACCAGAGTTCAGTCAAATTGTGCCAAGTGCCATTTTGATACTGGCTGTGATAATTTTCACCCTTCAGCGTTGCAAATATGAGTCACTAAAATCCCACTAACATTTACACAGCAAGTTCTTACCAAATAATATTCCCAGTTAATGTTGACCTCACCTGTTGTCCGGGATCTGTCCTTTGTATTAATATCTTAATTAATTAATATTAATATCTTACCCAGTTTTTTCCCTGACTTTGTCATTTGTGATTGAGAATCGTTTCATAATGACAGCTGGTTCGAATATCTTGTAAAAGGCCATTTTAGTCCTATTGTATAGGGTTTGGAATGCTTTGGTTAACTCAATAATAATAAAGTTGTTGTGTGTCTTGAATTTCTGTAAAAACATTAGAGTATTGTTAAAAAAGCATGTGGTTACAAAACCAGTCCCTATACCTCTCCGGGATTTTTCATTCTCATTTACTTTACATCCATTCTGTCTGCAATGTAATGGCAGTGAGACCAGGCTGTTGGAAGGAGATGACTGCTGTGGTAAAAGCTTTGTTTCCTAACTGGGGCACAGGGTGAATGGAGCTACTGGCTGGGTCCGAATTTGAGTGAGTGTGGTGGAAACTGTGGGCTGGGGAATAGGAGTGGGGCACCTGGTGAAAGTTGTAGGTTGAAAAGTAGGGCGCCGGGTGAAAGGTCGATTTTGAGAAGTGGGGTGCCGGGTAAAGTTGGGGTTTGAGGAGTGGGGCGACTGTTGCAACATGGTTCTGAGGGTACCACATACCCAATTGCTTAACAATAAACTACCTAACTGCTTGAAATGGAGAAGGTCTTATGTGAGGGAACCCATTCCAATGGACCTTTTCCAATTGACAACAAATTGTGCTTCTTCCTGTGATTGTTGCTGTGTGCGTTTTTTTTTTCAAAAATGTAGTTCTTATGCTTAACTATAATTGTCCAATAAATGAGATACAACAATGTTTGATAATGGTTACATTGCACATTAATTCCACTGTATTAATCATCTTAATGACCATATGAGATGTGTTTTTTGGTACATTTAAATGTAACAAATAGAAACATACTCTGTATCAATTCATTGATGATATGTTTTAGGTTCGTTTTGAGGTCACAAAGTGGATTTTTCTATAACAGAAATGTACTTTTCATAATGATCTAAGTTTGTGAATCATAACTTTTTATTTGTTTAATGATGCCACAGTCATATCAGATAATAAATGTGCAGATTTTAGTTCTATTAATGATCAGTCTAGACCACATAAAAAAAGTATCTTAAAGGCACTGCCTTTATTGCCTTTATCAAATCACACAACATTCAATTGAAGAAAGTGATCTACTGAACCAACAGTCCAAACATTACAGCCGCATACAAAGTCTACACACTGGTGGGGAATAAAACAATGCAAAGGTTTCTTACAGTTATACAGTTATTTCTTTTTAAAACATGGTGTTTGTTTTTAAAATGTAGAGCCAATCAGCTCTTAAAAGAGGCGACAGCCAGGTATTTCCCATCATGCACTAAGCCATGCAGTCGGGGGCACCTGGATCCAAAAAACTGTAGATCTCTATCATGCAATCCTTGCCCATGTGTTCATAATGTGAAAGGAACGACTCCTGTAGTGTTGTTGTTTGAATGTTTGAACCTAACTATGTTTTTTGTAAAGTGTTTGGTTTTGTTTGTTAACCATACTTCAAACTGAGGCCATCCATTGAAAATGTAGTTTACTTGTATGGAAACATGACCACTGACTGTAGAAGGAATAGTATTAATACTGTAAGTGACGATCGCTGTCTTTAAGGCCTTGTTGTGGTAGAGAAAGACAAGAAACAAGACAATTCACCTCCAATTACTGTCATTCAGATGAAGTGCTCATGGCACACTAACGAAGCTGGCGCTGTGCCCTTTAAGAAGCTTAAATCAATTAAGACAAAATGATCAATTTACTCCAGTAATTAGGCCGAGTCTTAGCGGCTGTTAACATGAAGCACATTTATGCCACAGTCTCCTGCTCTCTTTCTTCAGTCCCTCTCAAGACTGAGTGTGCAATCAGCTAAATTGAATTTAATTGATGAAATAATTAGACAGATTTAAATGAGTCAATTAATGAGTCAATTATAACAGGGGTAAGGGGGTTGGTGGGTGTTGTCCCGTGGGTTTCAGGGGTTTATTAATAACGAGGATTTTAATGTCTTGGCACTAGGGAAACATAATCCTTCACTGTCTCTGTAACCCAGAAAAGAGTTGCTCCAAGGAGAATCAATCAGTCAGTCAGAAAACTGTGAAGACAAAGACAAGTGCAATACACAATGGGACCATGATGTCTCTTTTACATGTGTAGAAAATGTGTAATAATGACACTCATGAAATCGCTGTCACTTCATTGGTAAAATAATATCATTTACTTAAAATTTCATGGTAAAAGTGAGGTTTGTCTTGTCTTGGTTTTTGTCTTGTGAAATTTCCTGTTTTATTTTGAAAAAGTAACTCCCCTCTCATTTCAGGTCACTTGCCCTTCTTCATGTGTGCCCGGTCTGACGTCATCCCTGATCCCTGATTGTTCCCACCTGTTTCCCATTATCCTTCTGCGTGTTTAAATCCGCATCTCCCCTTGTCTTGTGCCAGAGTGTTTCGTCTTTCTTCCTGTCGGTACCTCCAGTCCTGAGCCATAGCCTTGCCACCGGATCAGGCCCAGACTGGCCATCGGAAGAACCGGGAGGTTTCCCGAAGCACCGGCCTATGATTGGCCTGCTGGCCTGCGTCTCTCTCTCTCTCTTTTTTTTTTTTTTTTTTTTTAAGTCTGCCGGCGCGTGGCTATCTGACTTTTTTTTTTCTAAGTCAGAGATGCAGGCCTGGCCAATCAGAGGCCACTCAGGCCAGTAGCATGTGAGGAGGACAAGGCGATTGGTTTGTTTTGATTAACACCCGCCCCAACAGTCCGTATCAACCACACAGACAGCGTGCGGAGGAAGCGGTGTGTGTGACACTGATGCTGCAGTCGCGGTGTGTGTGTAGCCAGCGCCGAGCAGAGAGGGAGAGTCGAGGCTTCGACTAGTACAAACCATGGTCCCCAACCCCCCGGGTAAAAAAAAAGAGAAGGCGGTGCCGAGAGGGAGAGAGAGAGAAAAAGAAAGGCGCTGGAGGAGGATGCGGCCAAATGCTGTAAACTGACAAATTTACAGCCAAGATACCTCTGCAAGTAAGTTATGTAAAAAACAACAACAACAACAACAACAACTACAAAAAAACACTGGTTCTTGAGGTCCAGGGACCTGGGTCCTTGAGGCTGTACACTTTTACACAGTAGGCTATAGGTCCTGGCCATGAAATTAAACAAGCCACTTTTTTATTTACTGTTATCCATTATTCCATTATTATGTATATGAATACAAGGGCACATTAAGTGAGACATAGGCTACACTATCTTACTGTATGAACTATAGTGTATGGAAAAACACTGTAAGCATATGTTTGCTATTGAAAGGTGGTGATGGTGATGACACAAGTCCTGCTGGTACTTCAGGAGAAGCCAGTGCAGAGCAGTTGGCAGAAGGTACAGAATCATTTCTAGAGCAACAACATGCAAGTTGCAGACATAACACCAACAGGCACTGCCATTTGACATAAATGGCTCTCATTTGTTATACGGTAATAGCTGCCATTCTATTAAGCACTAGTGGTGTTGAATTTTGCTGTCTGTTGCTGACTTGCTGTTATGTATCCCAGCCCTATATTAGAATATGAGTCAATATTATGTGATTGCTTATAGGAACTATACTCTCGGACTGTATTATACATTGCGTCTATCAGTGTGTGCATGTTCTGTGAACATGTATTCAAAGGCTGTCCCCTCATAGCTAATTAATTGTTTGATTTGGACTTTGTTGTCTTTGTTTATTAGGTTATATTGTAGGCTACACATAAAAATTATGCCAAAGAGACAGTTGACATTCCACATATGATGTTTAAGTAACCTCGGCACTGCGTTAAACCTTTATTCTCTTCTAGTAAGTGTGTTAGTGGATTTTGCTGAGGATTGTTGTGTTACTGTATTTTACCAGCCCGGCCCCAAACACAAAAGTTACTGTATATTCCTAACTTAGTTTGTACATAGGTCCCATATTTGAACTTCTATTTGGAATGCAGTGTGTGTGTGTGTGTGTGTGTGTGTGTGTGTTCGTGCGTGCGTGCATGTACATGCGTGCCAATGCATGTAGGTGTGGGCGTGAACGTGCGCGTGTGGGCAAGGCCAGGGTGGCCTGGTTACATGACTGACTCCTGGCCTGAAAAAGTCTCCCAGTCCGGCCCTGCACCAGATCCTGTCACGTTTGTATATTCTGCGTTGTACCTCTGTAGAAGAGCAATGTTATTTTGATAAAGAGTGCAGTTCATTTCATATCCTTGTCGTTTTTCCTACCTATGGAGCAATCTTTGGTTTGTACCCTTTTATAGTCCTGGGGCCTGTACTACGAAGCAGGATTTGTGCTTAGCGAGGTAACTTAAGCGTTAACTCTGGGTTTTCCGTCCTATGACGCTGGTTCACTTCTTACCGGGGTAAATCACCATGGTAACTTACGCTGTGGAGCTAACCTGCTCCGGAGCAGGTTATGTTCCTGATAAGAGATCAACGTGGAGGAAAACACCACCTACTGACCAATCAGCTCTCTTGGTGCGCGGATAAGAAAAAGAAGAGGCTCGGTGGATCGTGAGAGGGTCTCGTAGGAGAACTATAGAGTGTACAGAGACCGGCAAAACCCTTTTTCTGTCCCTGACGATGTTTTTTATGAGAGATACAGATTCTCATCGGAGGGAAAGACTTTTCTTTGTCAGCGTACAGCCTACTTACCACTTTGAATTATGTTTTTATATTTATCTGATTTGCTCCCAAGTTCGTTTTACACTGCCGGGATTGCAGCTGAAAGAATGAGGATGATATTGTCATAAACCATGTTATAAGAATACATCCAAGCAACACATTCATCATTTTAAAGTTATATTTTTGGCCTTTTTATTGTGGAAGGACATCATAAGAGTTAAAGGGACGAGAGAGAGCGATGACATGATTTAAAAGATGACCGTAGGGCGGATTCAAACCGGGGCTGCTGCAAGTAGCCTCGTAATATGGGGCGGTAACTCTACCACTAAGCTATCAGCAAAGTTAAAGTGAATATGTAATCAGTCAGATCTACTAGTGTCCTTATAATGGGGCAGTCATATTATACTACTAATACTATTAATACGACTTCGGCATTCACACAGTCAGCGAGTTTTTGCCAGCTGTCCTTCCTGCATGTTACAGATGAAACGGTTGCTTTTTGCCTGCATTATATGTTTAACTTCTTCGTATTTCTGTAAGATTATGGTTCGCTCCTCGTACGTGAAATACGCCGCTCCGCTGCCGTAGACTGATCCATGTTTGTGATTGGTCAAATGCTGCAAACGCCGCCTCTTTCATGTGCACGCGCTCATAGCTGGAAAGAGAAACCCTGGTTGACTTAACGAGTTGATAACCAGCTTCGTGTGACCGCTTATCTCCGATTGCGTTTGTTAGGGTTACTTATGCTGGATCTCTGAAAGATACCCTGGGTTTGTTGAACTCGCTTCATAGTACAGGCCCCTGAAAAAGTGAAGTTTAAGTTTGGAGCCGAGTTGTTTTGACACTTAAGGATTTTTTTTGAATAAAAGCCATGTTTAACCCGTTTCCAATCTGCGTCTGAGTCCTCTCCTCTGTCCAAGCCTGACAATTAAGCCATTATCAATGTTTCTGTGATGTTTACACAATAAGTTATTATTAAATGGAGGTTTGTAAGGTCAGGCAGAAAGCTGTTAAAGCTTCAGTGTCTTTTCACTCTGACATACAGGATTCATGATTCTGCATCTAGAAAGTGCTATGTTTTAAGCATCAATAATATTTAGGAAAGAAGCACCTATTTGGCTGTCGTCAAGTTCAAAATAAGTTCCTGCAGTTATCACTCGGAACATTTGTATGAATGGGTACAAACCATAAAAATGGAAGAGCTGTCCACGATAAACTGAAACATTCTTGCTAGATGATTATCAGCTACAATTCATTTTTTCATTAATATGACGACAAAACATATTTCTTACTGGTTTGCAACTATGACTGTTGGCTGCATTACATCAGAATTTATTTAGTTTATTGCTTTCATCCTGAAAGAGATTAATATGGATGATTTATTGTGGTTCTAACGGTGTTCTCGGATTTGTCCTAAAAGTATTACAAACTCTGTTCAGGTAATTCTACCTGGATGAAAAACCAAACAATAAAGTTCAGCGCTGGTTTCCATTCCGCCAGTTCTTGTTTTTCTTTCGTTCGGTTTCCACTTCTCTCAGATTGATTACAGCCTCCGGTAATGAGACAGCAGGCTTTCAGGTTTTCCTCATCACAAAGCAGCGAGATCAAAAAATATGAGCCTCAATCATTCATACTGACACAGTCCATATGAGTGACTGAGTACAGAGGAATTGGGTCAGTATGGGCTGGTAACATTAATTGTAATTGATTTATAGTTGAAGTGACAATGAGACTGCCATGCAAATTGATGAGCACAGCCTCAGCTAAGTTATTTACACAGCTTTCATCAGCCTGAATTACCAGTTGGGTATGAAACTCAGACATGCGTAACGTCCCTACTAGGGATGTCCCGATCCGATATTTGGATCGGATTGGCCGCCGATATTATCAAAAAATGCATATCGATATCGGATCGGCCTGAACGGGAAAATCCCGATCCGGACTCCCGATCCAGTTTTTTTTTTAAAACTCCGGTCCGTGTTTTCCCAGCGCACTGATGTAGGTAATCCATTCCAGTTTTTTTTCCGGTTTTCCCCAAAATACGGTCCGCGTTTTTCAGCACACCTAGCGCACACCTCGCGACCTGTCCATCATCCACTAAACAACAACAAGACAGACTTGTCTGTGCATAAACATTTACATTAGGAGCGCCTCCGCGCAGCACAGTAGACTTGCTCCACAAGACGCACAGCCACAACAATCCTCGCCGCGCTACGTTCTTCTTCGTGTACTTTATGCGCTTGATGTTGTTCTGATGCCGTTCCGCCTCGTTAAACCACCACGATGTCGCTTTCTACTTTGAAAACACGGAGTTGACACTGTAGTTTGATAAGCTGTTGCACTCTTCAGACTCGTGGTGTGAGCGGAACCGGACCGGCTTCCGCGCTGCTTCGTGCGCACATGCACTGATGCAGGTCGAGTGTTGTCGATAAATATATGCACTCCTTCAAAACAGCATCAAGCCATATTGTGTGTGTAGTATTAGGACGTGATGACGTCTGTGGGGGAGGATTGTTTTTGATAAGATGTGGAAATCTGAGTTAACCTATTTCTACCTGAATTTCTATTAACTATTAAGCTGTTGAGTAAACCTATAACTTAGATTTAACTTGATAAAAGACAATAAATGCACTCATATGTCGTTGTAGTGTTTTACAATATCTGTAGCTATTAATGTGATGCTCATCATGTTCCAGCCATATTTTTCCGGCCCCTAATTTGGGATCATTTCCATCAACCGGCATTTATTACAAACCGACTGGACTACTGCAACGCTCTGTATGTGGGCCTAGACCAGTCCTCCATCCAACGTCTCCAACTGGTCCAAAATGCAGCCGCTCGCCTATTAAAAGGCACCAGAAAAACTGAGCACATAACCCCAGTGTTGAGGTCTCTCCACTGGCTTCCTGTTTGCCAGAGGATAAGTTTTAAAATTTTACTACTGACTTTCAAGGCCATGAATGGCTTGGCTCCCCCTTACCTCGGCGACCTGCTTGTTGCCCATGCTCCAGGTAGAACATCACGGTCAGCCGACCAATTCCTCCTCAACGTACCTAAATCCAGGCTAAAAACAAAAGGGGATCGAGCCTTTGCGGTCGCTGCTCCAAAACTTTGGAATAACTTGCCATTCAGCATTAGAACAGCTCCAAAGTTAGAAAATTTTAAATCACTGCTCAAAACCCACCTCTTCTCCCTGGCTTTTAACACTCCTAACTGATTGTTTTATCATGACTGTTCTTATTAATTCTTATATTATAGTTTATTGTTTATTTTATTGTTTTATTGTGTTTTATTGTGCTTTTATCTGATGTATTAATTGTAATTGTATTTGTTTTTAAATTGTAAAGCGCCTTGGCTAAAGGTGCTATATAAATAAAGCTTGACTTGACTTGACCTTAATAAGTCATTGTCTCCTTGTGATCTTGAATACACTCTGGTTGAACAAAATGTTGAATGTAAAATTAAATATCTTTAATCTTTAATACATGCTTGGATCGGCCGGTATCGGTATTGGCCGATACTAAAAGCTACAATATCGGTATCGGATCGGAAGTGCAAAAAGCTGGATCGGGACATCCCTAGTCCCTACTGACAATTTATTTTCTAAATCCTGATTACAAATGACACATAGACCAGGATGGCCCGTTTTCTTGGCCAGTAGGAGAAATCTTAAAGTGAAAACATTTGATTTATAAGGAATTATGAAAAAGATGGTGGCCAGTGTGGACTTAGACTTTGACATGTCACGACAGGAAACTCTGGTTAATTAATGATGGCTAAATTCCACTTGGTGGAGGTCCTGCTATTGTTCACTCTTACTGCCACCACCGTTAGTTATTGAGTCCACCTGTGTTTACTTCTGCTGTGACAAGTCTGTTGCACCAGTCCATTTGCAACATTCAGTTGACTTCACACTGAGACATCTGTATGGTTAAAACCAAGCATCACATTAAAAAACGGGTCAATCCTCACATAATTCGGTCTCTGAGCACCGTTTAAAAAGAGAAGGAAACCTTGCGGCCCTGTTCCTGCCCTTTTCATTAAAATATAATATACATACCAGACCATGTATTGCTGTGTGTTGATTGTACGCTGGACATCCTGCTGGTCATTGTGTTGTTGGATGATGGTCTGCTGCTGGATGACCTCCATGTGGTATACGTTTTCAATGAGATATCAGGAACTGTAATATCTTTGAAGATGGCTAAATCTAGAATCCAACACCAGTGACAGTGGTTTACCCAGCTGTTTCTGTGACGCAAGTTTGCTTGTATTATCATGTCAACACTTGTCGACCTAATAAAAGAAGCATTTATAAAAAATCAGTGAAACTTTTTCATACTCTGGCGTGAAACTCGCGTCACAGAAACAGCTGGGTAAACGCCGACTGCCATTAAACACCAACGAAGAAGAAGAAGCTGGGTAAACACGGAAGCGCCGTCTACGCAATAGCGATAGCTTTAGCAGTAGAAGCTATCAGGCAAGTGTTCTTTTAGATAAACTCCTGATGTACTTACAAACTTTAAAATGCCTCGTTGTGTGAGAACAGACCCTATGTGTACTACTGCAGAAGTTTGGTAACATTCCATGCATTATTAGTGGGGACATTTACAAGATATACTCTATGTACCATTGCGCTATTACGAAGCCGTTCAGCTGATAGCCCTATCTTGACCAATGCTGACCATCGCTAAAAATGCTTCCGAAGGGGTGTTTGGCTGGATGTCACGGTGGAAATTACCTAGGGTCCATTCACTTCGAACCATTACTTTAAGTCAACCCAGGGTTTACCTGTCCAGCTATGAGCGCATGCACATGAAAGAGGCGGGGTTTGACCAATCACAAACATGGATCAGTCTACGGCAGCGGAGCAGCGTATTTCACGTACGAGGAGCGAACCATCATCTTACAGAAATACGAAGAAGTTAAAAATATAATACAGGCAAAAAGCAACAGTTTCATCTGCCAAATGCAGGAAGGACAGCTGGCAAAAACTCACCAACTGTGTGAATGCGGAAGTCATATTAATAGTATTAGTAGTTGTATAATATGACTGCCCCATCAGAAGGACACTAGTACATCTAACTGATTGAATAGGCCCATTAACTGAGCTGATAGCTCAGTGGTAGTTATCGCCCTATGTTACGAGGCTCCTTGCAGCAGTCTAAAATATATCGGCAGCAGCCAGTCTGGGTTCAAATCCTTTTCCCCTCAACAGAAGGAAGCAGATAAACTGTTAAAATCAGCAGCAGGTTTCAGTCTTCACAAAGTTACCTCATCAGTTAGTTTAATATAAATACGGAGACCAATCCCACACTTGATGTAGCCTTTCAGTCATTACACACTCGCTGTTCCTCCAGTCATATTTGTTCACATTTGTAGACGTGTTTCATTCAAGCTTCATTGAAAATATCCAGCAGGTTTGGTGACGTTTAGACTTACTCTCATTGATTTATGTCTCATGGACATGTTCACCTCCCCACCTCGGCCACCTGTACAGCTGACTACAATCACCTCATCACCACCTGGATCACGATCATGATCCACAGTTTATCCTCAAACTACATGATAACCATCGTGACTGTCTCGTGGTCCAAATGAATGATGTCAGGAAGTCAAAACGTGTGGATTCAAATGGAGTTCATTGCAATAATCACAACAGCACACGGGGGCTGCATGGTGGTGTAGCACTGTCACCTAACAGCGAGAGGGCCCCTGGTTCAATTCCCGGGTAGGGTCTGGGTTCCTTCTGGAGTTTGCATGTTCTCCCCATGTAAGCGTGTGGGTTCTCTCCGGGTTCTCCGGCTTCCTCCCACAGTCCAAAGACATGCAGGATGGGGATAGGTTCATTGATGACTCTAAATGTCCTGTACGTGTGAATGTGAGTGTGAATGGTTGTCTGTCTCTACATGTCAGCTCTGTGATAGACTGGCTCACACACTATAAGCGGTTGATGCTGGATGGATGGACAACGGAATATGCTGTTTACTCTTTTTATACAGATCAAGTGGGTGCTTCCCATTACTGGATCTCTATTGGATTGCTATTTTTGTGAAATGTCTCTCTTAGTCACCTATGGCTATTTCCAAACTCTTGTTATAAAATGTCTTGACCCATTTAAAAGTTCATGTGTCAACACTTCAGCAGATGCCCAAACAAATCAGATATGAACAAATTCAACTAATACAAGTAATATAATTCAATATAGTATATAATTTACTTTTTCCTCCAACATGGTTTCTGTCTGCCTTCCAGGTCCTCTACAAAATGAAATGTTACTATTATTATGAGAAACCCATTCTGGAGTAATGTATTTTCATTGTCTTTTCAGTAGAAAACATGTTACATGTACCATAAATACATGTTTACAAATAGAAACACGTAATGTGGAATTTAAGTTATTTTCTAATTTGATGTCATCTGATGTGATCTATGTGTTTTGACATTGTTGATCTCTGTGCTTCCCTCCAGTTATATATAAAATAATAACTTCAGAAATCGGTCTTCTTAGTTTTGCTTATTTCTCTATACTTTCCTCTCATCTGTCTTCATGTCCTCTGTGGTTTTTCTGTCTGAGTCTAATCATCGTTTTCCTCTTCTCAATATCTCTTCTTAAGTTTGTCTCTCTTACTTTTTCTCTTCCTTATCATTTCTCCCCATTCACTTTTTCCCCCCAAGCTTGCCTTTCTTTTGTCATGTCATTTTGGCCAACCCTTTGTTTTAATTCCTTCTCTTGTAAATTCTGTTATCTTTGGGTCCTGGTCCCCTCTTTTCTCTAATGTCCTGCCCTTCACTGTCTGACCACAGAAGCCTTTGAATTACTGTAATGTCATCACCCTCATATGATCAGCCATCTGGGGCTAGCTGCCTTTTAGCATCCAGCTAGCTTCTCCCCAGCCGGATCATCTGAGCATGCTCAGCCTTAGAAGCACTAATCTTCCAGCACTGTCCTTTGTTAGGAATCCCACCGGCCTCTGTGCTAAAAGAGGCTAATTGATGTAGCCGGCTGCTTATTGGAGGCCTCGGGAGGAAGTGGAGGATTGTTAACATGTGTAGAAGGGAGGGATGCAAAAACAAAGGAAGGATGCTAAAATAATAATGGCCTTGAAATAATAAATAGGAAGGAATGCAAACGACTTTGTTTCCCACTGTTTACAACAACTTCTGAAAATATTTGGCACTTTATTCACTCGTTTGTTCTGCCCGTCTGGTACTTTATGAAGACCATTTTAGAATTTTACCTGCACAATGATATGTTTGAACAGGTGTATTATTATGTCTGAGTAGGTTAGACAGACAGCAGACAGAAACTCCAGATAAACTCTGTTCTGGTCAATAGTGACGATTACAATTTTGTCCTGTCGCTCCCAGTCTGTAAGGTTTTATCCTGTTTTATAACCCCAACTTGACTGGGAAACAAAACCCTAACCTGACTGGGGAGCAGTCAGTACCAGCAATAAGCAGGAAGTGTCAACAACAAAGAAGCAAAAAGGACGCCTGGTGCCTACCCAGGGGAGGAGCAAGGCCCGGCCAGATGAGCTATGGACCAGGAGAACCTGCAGTCCTGATGAGGTAATACAGTACTCCACCAACACTTACACACCCTCCGAACCCCACAGGACATACTATAAACAAAGGGAAATTCATTCACAACTCATAAAGCAATACAGCTTTTCCGGTTTTAGGATCCTTTACGCTTTACCAACATCATCAATGCCATCACATGCAACTCCTGCAATAATATATACATCAGCAAAACCAGTCAGACCATACACACCCTCCTCAAACAGCACCTACAAAACATTGGGGAGGGCAAGCTCTGCAAACCTCTGCTCAGACATTTCCAATCCCATTCCCCCTGCCTGCTCACTATTTCAGGTTTGAAGGTCAATGTTCACTGGACAGAGGAGGAGGGCGGAAAGGATTCGGATTCAGAAACGCGGCACCTCCACACCCCATGGACTAAATGACCAACTATGAAATATCTCCACCCAACCAAATAGACATGGCTGCACGGGCCCAGTTGTATTTCCTATTTTCATGTGTGTATTTATACTGTATATGTATACACTATATTGCCAAATGTATTCACTCACCTGCCTCGACTCGCATATGAATTTAAGTGACATCCCATTCTTAATCCATAGGGTTTAACATGACGTCGGTCCACCCTTTGCAGCTATAACAGCTTCAACTCTTCTGGAAGGCTTTCCACAAAGTTTAGGACTGTGTTTATGGGACTTTTTGACCATTCTTCCAGAAGCGTAACATGTCCAACATCTCTTGGTATGGTGAAGCATTCAGAGTTCCTTTCACTGGAACTAAGGGGCCAAGCCCAGCTCCTGAAAAACAACCCACACCATAATCCCCCTCCACCAAACTTTACACGTGGCACAATGCAGTCAGACAAGTACCGTTGTCCTGGCAACCACCAAACCCAGACTCAGATTGCCAGTTGGAGAAGCGTGATTGGTCACTTCAGAGAACGTCTCCACTGCTCTAGAGTCCAGTGGCGGCGTGCTTTACACCACTGCATCCGACGCTTTGCATTGCACTTGCTGATGTATGGCTTGGATGCAGCTGATTGCCATGGAAACCATTCCATGAAGCTCTCTACACTGTTCTTGAGCTAATCTGAAGGCCAATTTACAAGACGCTTCATTATTTATGAGACTGAACTGCCCCACAACTGTGCACTCAGCATCCGCTGACCCCGCTCCGTCATTTTATGTGGTCTACTACTTCTTGGCTGAGTTGCTGTCAATTCCCAATTCCACTTTGTTATAATCCCACTGACAGTTGACTGTGGAATATTAAGAAGTGAGGAAATTTCATGACTGGACTTGTTACACAGGTGGTATCCTATCAGTACCACGCTGGAATTCACTGAGCTCCTCCAGTTGGAGCATCTGAGGAAACCAACGAGGCGAGCAAGAACATGGCTTCCGAGGTTGGCCGTGTGGAAGAAAACTCTTCAGGTCCAATTCTGTGGCTGGTTCAAATGAGGTTTAATCACTGACAGTGGAGAAAAGAAATTCACAGTGTATCTATGAAGATCCAGTCTGTCGAATGGCCTGGCCGAGTTGGATTTATACAGAACATGCGAGAGAACAAAAGGGAAGGCGTCATGAGTGGATTTGCATTGAATCAACACATGTCTCTCTGCAGAGGAAGAGACATCTGTTGATATCTACAAGGTGTGACCGTTCTCAGGAGAGCTAGACAATGTCACTACAGGAGTCACTCATCGGGCCTTGATCAATGTATGAAAGACAAATGTTTACCGAGACAGTTCAGGAAGAGGGATTGATCAAAGAGTCTTTTCATCAAGACTGCAAGGTTTAAATTCAATAGAAACAGCTCAGCAGGACATTTGATGTTCCCGAGAGAAAGGAACATTATATGGGATACAAATAAGAAATGTAAGGTAACACATTTTCTTCTACAGTCGACTCGAGGAGTGCCGTACCTGGAACTTTTTTTTGTGGCTGGCTCTTGGCATGGGAGTCCTTTAATGAGGGAAGTTATCTGGGGATGGCTGGTGGCCAGGCCCGAACTACCGGTTATTAGCTTGGAGAAGAAGCTGGTACTGCTAAGGTACGCTTTGATGGTGTGTGTTTGGATTGCCCTGATGGAATGGGCGTAAGTGATGAAAGAGTCAAGGTAATAAGATCGAACGACTGAAAGGTTGCGTTGTATTGGTCGTGGAAGAGGTGGAAGCTTTTCCGAGTTGTCAAGTAGGACGAGGGGGTTGTGGGTGATATAGAGAAATGGCTTCGGGAAGGTATCGGCGTGAGGTGCCAAGCTTCGGAACTTCTGCAATGGGAAGCAGGAAAGCGAGTCAACGATAGTGTTTGTTTGACCGGGAACGTGAGCTGCACAGAGAACATATTGATGTGTAACGGAGTGCCGGATGGGGCTCCGTGTGAATTGCATGATGGATGGGAGTTGGAGCGTCCTTGTTAATTATGTCCAAGTATTATCCGAGTATATGTGGATGGACTTGCGGGACCATTTGCGTCCCTGCAAGATGGCGGCGACTAATATAGGGTAGATCTCGAGAGCACGGGGAAGTGACCTGGCATTCTTTTGCAAGCTCTGGGGGCCATACTGCTTCGAACCATCTTCCGTTGTAGAAGCCTCCAAAAAAGACTGAAGGAGAAGCGTCAATGTACAGATGGATGTCATGTGGGTGAGTCCGTTGGTCATCGTAGAAGAAAGTGATTCCGTTTCGATTAGTGAGAAGCTTGAGCCACAGACAGAGTTTGGTGAGGAGGGGCCCTCTGTTCTCTCTGCCGATGATGTAACTCCGAGGTCGGAGAAGACTGAAGTCGGAGTGGCCAGGCCAGAGGCCGGTGGTGATGACGGGGCGGGGGGATGATGGAAGATCGCCCGAAGGATGGACAACGAATGTTCATTCTAGATATCCAGATTGTAATTGTGGATATCTGAAATTGAAAGCCCAATACACATGAATGGCAAAAGTGATGTCATTTGTCCTAGGAAGAATGCCATTGTGGATATCTGAAATGACAATTGTGGATAGAAAGAATGACATTGTGGATATCTGAAATGTTCTTTATGACTAGGAAGAATTGAATTACAGATATCTGCAATACATATTCAGTCTAGCTATTTAATGTTAAAACGGCTTGCCATAGGAGTTTCCTTTATTGTCCGATTGATGGAACGTCTTTTGGCGTCTTTCCGGTTGGAGATTCTTTGAAGATAGAGACTGGTCGGGGGATCTCACTGGAGCGTGGTGACGCTGGGACCGGCGAGTTGTTTGGCCGGTGTTGTCGGGACGATGGCGGGAGGCTGGAGTGATGTTCGGAGGCGACGGGGTCGGCGAACTCCGGCAACGTTCTGTCCGTGAGTTTCCTTTTCCTCTCTTAGCTGCTGAAGGAGGTGGGCTATCGTAGTCTTGACTGTTGAGAAGGGATGAACTAGGCGGAACACTGACCGTGGATGAGACGGAGTTGGTTTTCTTCAAAGTCGCTTGCGTCCTGGACGTCGTTTGCGCCACTGAAGTCGGGGTCTCGGGAACGGAGGTGGCGTCGGCTTCTTGTGGATTATGGTCCTGATCTTGATGGAAAGGATCGTCGGCGGACGGGGATGGAGAGACGAAATCTGTGGTGAGGTGAGTTAAGCTGCGAGGTGAGCCAACGCTGGTGTTTGTTCATGCGAAAGTTTGGTTGTGCTCGAGGAGAAGTCGCATGTTCTCGACTCTGGCTGAACACAAGAGTGAACGAACACGAGAGCGATTGCAGGATACAAGAGTGAAGCGGAGGAGAGGGTCAGGTGGCTATTTATAGAGATGCGGAAGTTGGCGCTGTTGAGGTGTGGACCTGCTCCTGAAACTCCGCCAATTAGGCTTCAATTAATTGTAACCTGCAGGTGACAGTGGCTACTGTGACGGCCCCTGCCTAGCCAAGCCTGGTGGGTCTTGTGTCTGTATTTTCCCCACAGATCTATGGGTACCTAGGAGGCTGTGGGTGTGGCAATCAGCTGAATTTGGAGCACCTGTGCCTTGCTGCCACAGATGATAAAAGGCCCTCCCCCAGTGCTGTCCGCTCTCTGGCTTTTGATGCTTCCACCGGCCAGCAGCCGCAGGCCTTTTGTTTGTTTGATTCTGGTTCTGTTTTCACTCCACAACACCCTACACTTCATTATTCACACACCCACACTTACATGACTGATATTACTGACTGACACACTCCCTATTTGTACATTATTGTTTAGATGTCTCTTTTGTTACAATAAATATCTTTACTTTCCTGCCATCCTTTGCGTCCCTTCCCGTACACTACCCTCTGAGACGCTGGCTCCTCAACCTATTTTTAAACCACCAGAGCGCAGAGGAAATGCGCTACAATGAGTGCCACGCTCGTGCATGCTCAGTCGTGGCGCGTACCCCCCCCCCCCCCCCCCCCCGTGAGCATGATGACCCCGAGCCACAGCCCCCTGCCCGACTGGAGGGGTATCAACGGGGTGCAATAATATGCGAGGATGTCATGCGGCTTTTGTAAGGTAAGAGACACAAGCTGTGTCCCAATTCAGGGTCTGCAGCCTTCGGAGGACCCAGCCTTCGCGGTCTACAGAGGCAACACCTTCGGAGACTCCTCCGAAGGCTGGGTCAACCGTCGGCAGTGCTTGAATTGGGCCGGTACTCACCAGTACGCAGTACCGGGACTTCTAATTTTTACCCATCTGCGTACCGTCACTTCTTACAGCGTACCGCCACCTCATGACGCATCTAGGTACACATATTGTAGTTCTTTTATCATGTTGTGGATACCTATAATAAGCTATGTAGTTGATGAATCTGTCTTCATTTTAGATCGACAAGATTCAGTTTGAAAGATTTTCGAGAGCTTGCGGGAGGCTGCGGCGCACTGTCTCTCCTCACTTGCTGTCAGTCGAATGCATTTCAGGGCATGCCGTAAATCCTCTAATATAGCCTCAGCCAAAATCTTCGCGACGCGAACCTGACAATGAATGGGAAGCGTGGAAATAACGCTGCCTGTCGACACTTGCCCCGGCCAACATTACAGACCGGCCGTTATTTACCTCCGCCGTTATTTATGTACAGGGAGCAGAAATGGAAATGGATGGAGAGGACTAGACAGAGGAATTCAAGAGTGAGTATCTAAGTTGTGATATCTTTATTCCAAGACACCCTCTCTCTCTCTCTCTCTCTCTCTCTCGCTCTCTCACTAGGGCAAGCAAGTTGAGAGACAGAGCAAACAAGCAAGCAGAAAGCAAGTAGCTACAATAAAACCACACATAGCTGCCATTTCACTGTACATTGTATCCATTTAGACAAACAATATTTTCCTGTACAAAAATATGAAGAAAATAAATTTGAAGATATGGATTGAAGTTTTTTTTTTTTTTTTTTTTACAGAGAAAGGTGTGTGTGAAAATGATCAACTAGTATATGGTTTATCTAAGCAACTAGTATAGGGTTTATCTAGGTAAACCAGGCAAAAACACATGGTATCCACGAGAGCCACAAGCGCGCGTGCTGTGCAGTTGCTGATTTAGAGTACTGGCACCTTTTTTATTCCAATTCAAGCACTGACCGTCGGTAAATGGGACGGTCTAACCTACGGAGCATTTCCTGATTGCGTCGCGACGTCATCACTTCTGCCGGCCAAGCCCGGGAAAAACACCGGTCATAACAAAAATACAACAGACGAACATGATGGAAAGCGTCTTGTTTATCTCCGGCTGGGAGAGCCGTGGGGAGGTAACGTTAAAGCTGTTATTTTAACCCATATTAATGTTCATACATAGCTAGCGTAGTACGTGGTAATTAATATACCCGTTAATAAATGATACCGCTAAGTGACGAACCATATTAAGTATAGATTGACATGGATAATGTCATTTAACCATAAGACTTAATACAGGGTTCGTACAGGTGCTTAAAATGTAAAATCTTTGAAAATGCTGTAATTTTAATGCTGTTATTCAAGGTCTGAAACGTGCTTGAATTTTAGTTTAAATGCTTGGCTTATAAAGTGATTGAATTGAATAGTAAAATGTGTACGAACCCTGTAAATAACCCCGACTTAATTCAATATTTTATTCTTGCCTCTCTTTTAAACATTTTAGTGACATGGCATCCATCGATTGGATCAGCCCTGCAAACCCCGATGATGGACGGTGTGGTGGACAGTGGAGAAATGCATCCCACACCCCCCACCTTCCAGATGATGTCCCACTCAGAGCCAGAAGAGTCCAGGTTCCTTAGCATCCCATCCAGTCCAGCAGCACCACCAGGGACTCCTGCTCAGTCAATACTGTATATACTGTATGTTCTCTGTAAATAGTTATTTCTGCTGATCTTTTGTAAATAGTTCTACATGTTAAGAACACCCACTTGTCAATAGTTATTGTAACTTTGTAAATATTTGTTAATTACACAAAAAATAAATTATTTTCTTGTCACTGAAAAGCAGTTCAAAAGTTGACTTTAGTTGTAAATAAGAAATGGAACAGATAATGTTACAAGGTTATAAGATTTTAATTTAACTATGTACAATATTTGGAAAAGAAAATGGAACAATACAATATTTTTAATGAACTATTTAAATTACAAATCAACACAGAACTCTCAATAAACTAAAAAGTCTCTCCATCCTCTCCTTTCCGCTCTCCCTCTGTAACTTCATGTCCTCCCTGATCAAATTCAGCAAGTCATCTGTTTTCCTCTTTCTTGCTGCTGTCGGTGGTCCTGTGTTCTTGGCCTCAACAGGTGGTCGTTCTCATCCCGGACACAGAGTTTGATCAAATCCTCAGTCTGCTCCTTGCACTCTACAACAAAACGACATGTAAAGCACATTTCCTGTTATGTCAACATGCAAAAATGATTGTACGATATAATAACGATATTAACAGTAATAATGCTCCTAAGTTTAGCTCTGTATTCAATCCAAACGTTTACAGTTTTACAGCCTAGAAATACAGCGGGGCTCACAACCCATCGTTATATGTTCAGCTGCGAGAGGAGCGGACTGTAGCCTACACAACTTACGAGAACAAATTAACTTAACAGCTCCACGGTTACAATAAGATATAAGTTACCATCGGAGCTTGTAACATTTAAAAGTGAAGGGTTTTAGGCTTACGTTACGTTTAAAGGCTAACGTTAACTGAGCTCCTCGTATCAATAGCCTTAAGCTACATCACGTAGCTGGCCCTACACTCCGGTGGCTACACGTACTAGCATTATTAACTTCACGCATTTTAACACTCAAATGTGATTTAAGGCCCCTTGAACGTCCGACGTTAAGCAAAAACCCGTTACTTACCGGCTGCCGGTGCCGCTACCGTCTTTCGCCGCCATTGTTGGTTGAACAGCGGCGCGCAAAGCATCTTGGGATATGGGAGGCCGCGAAGGATAGTAGCGGTGCATCCTCCGAATACGGGGGAAAGGAGGACACATTTGTCGGCCGCATTTGGAGGAGCCTTCGAATTTAGACGAATTGGGACAGCCTTCGCGCAGCTCTGTGACGTAAGCGGCCTTCAAATGCAGCCTCCGAAGGCTGCAGACCCTGAATTGGGACACAGCTAATAATCATTGTTAATTTTTTAACGGATTCTTTTATTAACATGGCAATTTCTTGCAACACAGTGCGCATTTGTCATAGCTGATCTGCAATGTTGTTACTGGCGGTGATGGTGTCTCGCTGCAGTTGCAGGCGGCATCGGTGAGCACCCGACCGCGTGATGTGCTTTGTGCCGGACCCCGACGCTGTGTCGAGGGCCCATCACCGTCACCCTCCTCTATGCCCAACGCTGCAGACGGAAGGACAAACTATTTAACTTTGTGTTTTTATAGAATAAAAGTTTAAAATCAGTTTAACCTTATACCTCTGGTGTCAGTTGCGTCTGTGTCTCCCTCCTTTTCGGACACAATCCCTGACATGCTGGCTTCTCCAATTATGCCAGCAATTGTGCAGTGGAGTGAAGGTGTGCTTTGCCCCCCACCAGTTGCAGCCATGCTCCTACGGTTGGAGGACAAACTTATCTTTGCTGCCACCTTGAATGAATGAGATTATTTCTCACATTTAAAATAAATCACATCAAAGTCAAACTTCCCTCAAATACTCAAGCAATACATTAAATACATGTTGGTAAAAGAGCAGAAAGATGTAATTTACCTTTAGGTTGGACCACTTTTTCTTTAGTTCTGCCACTGCCCTCCCACTGACGCCGTTGACCGCAGCAGCAATGTGTTGCAACTCGCACTGCTTATTTTTGTTGGTGATCCCGCTGCTATGGCCACTAAATAATTTTTTTTCCAGGCCTCCACCTCCCCAACAAGTGTCTCTATTTCAGTTTGGGAAAAGTTATGCTTCTCGTTTTTCTCTGACCTGTCGCCATAATTCACCGCACGAAAACAATTCCATACCGGCTCATTAATATGGTATAAATTGGGCGTATACAGGGTGGGATTCAGGTGCGCACACTTGTTGGTGATTTGTGATTTATAAAGGGAACATTGCCTACAGCTTGCAAACTTTGGCTTTTCTGCGTACGTACACTTTAAGTAAGGATCCTACGCACAGTTATATAAATGAGGCCCCTGGTCCGTTGTTCTGTGGCCAGGATGGAACCCACATTGTTCCTCTTAAATCAGAGGTTCGACTACCCGCCGAACCCTCTTTTTCAGCACCTTGGAGTAGACTTCATCAGGGAGGCTGAGTAGTGTGATACCCCAGTGTGATACAGATCTTATTAATCCCCAGGGCAACAGTGTCCCACAGAGACATTCCACGTCCCCTGAGCCAGCCAGCTGCACCGGTCTGGCCCGTCAAGGTCCCTTGACTCCACTCCCACCTCATTCGGTCTTTTTGAACCATTGTTAGTCCAGCCCACTCGCCTGAGACCAATTTGGTATGGGAGACCCTACCAAGAGCACCAGGCTTCAGACAACACAGCCCTTAGGGTCATAGGGACACACAAACCTCTCCACCATGGCAAGGTGATGGTTCCCAGAGAGGAAATAAAGTCAAAATTGGAGACTTCTTGACAGAGAAAAGGCAGACAGTGACTTTTGGCGCATGTTGATGGAAGACAACGACAACAAAACCCAGAGGGTTTGCAGTCTCCATTTTAAGCCGGAAGACTTTGAACAGAATATCCTGGGAATTAAGAGAACCGCTCTCCAGAAACTGCAATTCCATCGATATTCACCTTCCCAGATGACGATGAAACATCTGGCACTAAACACATAAGAGACTCACTAATACTTGACTCTATTTCTGATCACACACACTGATACAGTCATCTGCAGTTAAGCAGCACATCACACATAAGGTGTATAAAAAAGTAGTATTCGCTTCGACTCAAGCCGTCATGCTGGCATTTTCGGCTCGTCAAGCTTTTCAGACAACATCATGGTACTCCACTTACAGCTAACCAAAACCAATCAATTCGGTCCATCCACGGCCATCTTCTTCTTCAAGGGCCAATCACCACTGAATCCCTTCGGAAACCTCGCAAACTCTCGCAATTCCGCAAATCTCAGTGCACAATATGACAGATCCCTTCTTCATTTCCGAGTCCGGCCAAGTGGCTACACGATTCTAGTCCCACCATCACTTTCGCCTCATGCTCTTTGGCCTCCCGTAGTAGCATCCCAGAACACTTCATACGTCCCGTGGGGCGCCGGTCCTCCCAAACGTACGACCGCTACATCCGTTCAGATCTTAAAGATCTCAAATCCGCTCAATCTCTTCTTAAGTAATTGGAGGTTTTTGGGGGTCCATCGCTGCCCGGGAGCAGCGGCGGATTCTCTACAAGAATCCCCACATCGCACTCGAAACGCCAAGAACCAAGATCTTTGACGCTTCATTCTCTTTGTAAATAATAAATCCTTAAACGCATCTCATTGACGGTGTGGTCCTTGCTAGTGAATACATAAATATAGGGTTCATCAGGACCAAGAGTCACAATTTCTTCATGTTAAACTCACCAAGAAGCCAGCCATCACGTCCTGCGTCAATATGAATGAATCATGTGTTGAGCCAGGCCAGCGTGCATGTTTGTTAGGGTCATATGTGAGTCGCATATGACCTGTACATTAATTGAATGTACATTTTTTCGATTGACATAAACAAACTTGTTTTCGTATGGAGCCCTTATCGCAATATGAGTGCAGTCAATTGCACCGATTACATTAGGGAAACCGGACATTGCTGCAAATTGCATTTTAATTTCAGCCTGTTCTTGCGCAGTGTAGGGAAACCGGATATCTACTAAGCATATTATTAATGCCGTCCAAAACGGCAGGCATTATTGTGCTTAGGGACAGCTATAATATATACCAGACCTATGGAATTAGATAAAACATAATTATAATAGATCAAAAGAAGGTCTTAATGAAATTGCTTATATATAATATGTATGTAAAATACTTACCTGTCTGCCAATTCCCACTGGAAACAGCCGGTTGCCAGGGGCCACCTGGGGAGAGTGGGGTGAGGAGGTCACTTTTTAGGGCAATCCAATCTCTGTTCTCCCAAAGCGAGAGCTGTGTTCGGGTACTCGGAGGTAAGTCAAACTTGTTTCCAGTGGGGGATGGCCTCCGCCAGGGCTGTGCTTTGTCACCAATCCTGTTTGTGATATTCATGGACAGGATATCGAGATGTAGTCGGGGGAAGGAGGGTTAGCAGTTTAATGTACCTTTATGTACCTTGTAGAGCCTCCAGAAACAAAAAGAACCCCTTGCAGTTGTAAGTACTTAATACTCCAGAGAGTTTGCCAAATATAGTTTCAAGGATACTGTTCTTCTTCATTACAGGGTGGTGATAATGATGACAAATATTTGAATAACGATGAAGAGCTACTGAGTTCTTTATCATTATTTTCTTGTGTGGAATTTGTAGCTTGAAATGTACACTGAAGTGATGACAATAATGACTGGACATATAACTTGCTCACTGATTCTTAACAGTGTGCCTCATAGTCAAGTAGCAAGATGTCAAAAAAGGCCTTAGTTTTTGAGATACCCCCACCCGACTTAGAACTAAACGCAACCATGTTTTTTCTTATCTTTAAGGTCTCCCATTAATGAAATGGAGTGTTGCAAAACTTTCTTTTGGGGGGAAAATGTGTTTTTGGGCTATTCTTTAGACCTGCCCCAATCCCTGAAAAAAGCAAATCCGAATAGGGCAAAGGTGACCAAAAAGCCTATAACATGAGAATGCTCACTCTTATCTCCATCAGAATTGCTGAGGTATGAACCAGGTGTCTACCCTACATCACCAAAAAGTCAGAATGTAATTTACCAAAAGGAATACTGAATAACAGTCCTTTAACATAACTTTAGTTTAGGCGGAAATTGTACTTTCTTAGTGAGGACTTCTTTACTTTCTCTCATTTACCAAAAAAAAAACATACATTTATGTCAAATAGCTGCTACTCCATCACCTAGGATGCTATTGGAGTTTAAATGGCGGTGTTTATGAATGGAAACCGGATAGCAGTCTCCAGCGGATGTAGTTAGCGGACCAATCACAGCCGATGCCGCTGCGTTGGTGTTGCGTCGCCTCGACGCGCGTCGAGGATTTTTGGGAGGCACACGTCAGGCCCTTGCGTTGACGCAAGGGGGGTCCGCAAGGACGTAAGGGGTCCGCAAGCTCCCTCGCGTTGTGTCGACGCGGAAGCATAATCCAGCCTTAAGCAGCGGTGTCGGGGGTCGGGGCGCGCTCCGTGCTCTCACACACCGTCACACTAGAGTTCTCAACGGGCCTGAAAATTACAGCCCGACCCGACCCGGCCCGCGGGCTTTTAAACCCGAACCCGACGCAGCCCGACACACCAGCATGAATTGTCGGCCCGAACCCGACCCCCCGCGCGCCTGCATTGTTTTCCTGATACACTTGTTATCACGATCAGACAGACAGCAGACGTGAATTCAAATGAAACTTTATTTAAAATTAAAAGATTTAACACAAACAACCGAAACTTTAAATAGCCTATATAAATAAATATGCCGTAAATAAATATTAAATTAAATCTTTCGCCTGTGGCAAGTTTACTTTTGACCAGCTGCATCTTCTCCAGCCAGGCTATAGGCGTGAGTGCGTCACGCAGCGTCGTCAGGTGTGCGTCTGCCCCATGAAGCAGGCAGCCAGATTGACCAAACGTGAACAGCGATGATTCACAGCAAACAATATATAATTTACAACCTACATTTTTTTTATTTTTTATTTTTTAATGAAATGTGTTTTATAAAAAAAGGAAGCCCGAGGCCCGACCTGACCCGGCTCATTTGCGTATTTTTTCGGCCCGGCCCGAAACTTCGGGTCCAGTCGGGTTTGTCGGGCTGGGCCGACCCGTTGAGAACTCTAGTATCAGTACTCTTGGTGTGTGCAGGTTTAGGTTCATTGATGACTCAAACTGCCTGTGGACCCTGCCTTCGATGTCAGCTGGGATCGGCCAGTTAACTGACAGGAGAGGGCATCAGGCTTTATGTTTCTAGAACTGGGTTTATAGGCTAGTGTTAAGTTAAATCTTCAGAAAAAAAATCACCATAAGGCTTGAATGTAAGAGAGATTCTTATGATCAGTCTTAACCATGAAAGGATGCTCGGCCCCCTCCAACCTCCTCTCCTCTGTCTCCTCTCCTCCAGAGCCAGTTTTACCACCAAAAGCTCTCTGTTGCTGACATCATAGTTTCTCTCTGTGGGGGACCATTTGAAAGGGACTGTGGGTGAGGTTAGGCTGGCTGTAGTTTTTAATGAACCTCCAGGAGAAGTTGGTGTCAAATAGCATAACATCTAAACATCAGAAAATACAAAATAACTCATCAAACTCATTGACAGATTTGACACATCCATCCAGGTGAGGAGAGGTGCATCTAGAGAGAAAAGACCGTAAACTCCTGATATTCATCCCACAACATGTCATCGAGGCCGTGAAAACACACAAGACCTGCAGGAGAGTCCACGGTTCTCTCATTCTCTCCCTGAGACCACCAGGGAGGAAATGTTTGAGCAGCATGGATAGCGACTGTGATACTGTGAAAGCAAGTCTGATCACGGAGCTTTGGTGAAGGAATCCATCATCCGATGAGAACCAGGCCTATGAAAGGGGGAAGGTGGAGTAGTTCCACGTGCAAAGGGAGGCAAAACACAAAAAGACAAAACCTCAGATGCCTGGAGGACCTGAAGCAGGAGATGAAACTGAGCAGGGAACTGTGCCAGCCTCGTCAAGTCTGGGATGTCTTTGGATGTCCCTGCTGGTCTGCAGTCTCATAACCACAGAGATCCTGAGCCACACTAAGCCTACTGTGAACTTTGTGGGAGACACCAAGCATGGAGATCGGACTTATATAACCTCAACATCCATCAAGAGTGAGGAAGTAGATCTCGATAACACCTGGTCCTGGACAACATTTTCTTTGGGGGTGAGGGGCACCGTACTTTTTGTGAGTTTGGACCACTTTGCCGTATTGACACCGCCGTGTTAATATGGCCAATAACTTTAAGTCATTGGTATGGGTTGTAGCACCCTATAATGTAATAATTCCTGAAAATGTAATAACACACTTAACTCAATTGATAATGTAATAAAACCCAATAATGTAATAACTTCACCAGCTAACATTTTTAGTGATAATTTAATACCTTATTACATTCATGTAATACCTTTTTACATTATTGGGAATGTATTACATTTTTAGGAGGTTCTTTTTTTTAATGTAATACTATTATGTAATAAATAGTATTACATTACTAATATGTATTACTTGACAGATAATCACCAAAACCATTCTTAGTCTGGCCCCTCACCTGAGGTGGTGGGGTTTCCCATTTGCCATGGGAAACCCCACCAGGAGCACAAAGCTCCAGACAACACAGCCCTCAGGGTCATAGGGACACGCAAACCTCTCCACCGCGGTAAGGTGATGGTTCCCGGAGAGGAAAAATTGATGTCAATTTGACATTGAAATTGATAAAGCGACCATTTATGAGTAGAGATATAGGCCTATGTTTATGTCAGGTGTCAAGTAATGTGCATCGTTAGCCTCATAGCATGATGCCTAAGTCTTTTTTTGGCCAAATTGTCATATCGGCCTCATTTTCTTCTCCTACCACTGCCACAGCATCCTGTTTTTCTGCCTATGGATGAGAAAGAGGGCTCAGCTGTCCAACTTGCAGCATTAGCTCTTCTCTTTGATTCATTTTCATCTGGTAAGAGTTCATATTTCTTCAGTTTTCTTCAACTTGTATTTTTTAGGCAATTGATGATGGGTCTTTTGTCAAGAGACAAATACAACGTCATCATCCAAACAACGACGTCTCTTTTTCACAACATCGTCAGTTGGACCATTTGGAGCCGCTGGAACCTCCTGATACAGCCGTTTAGGAGGCTCTGGAGCAACGTCGTCATCCAAACAAGGAAACACAATGCGTCCCAAAGCTGGGTGTTTCTTTTTCTGCCTCCTTTTACAGGTGTCACGTAATGTGTATCGTTAGCCTCATAGCATGATTGCCTAAGTCATTTTTTGGCCAAATTGTCATATCGGCCTAATTTTATTCTCTTACCACTGCCACATCATCCTGTTTTTCTGCCTATGGATGAGAAAGAGGGCTCAGCTGTCCAACTTGCAGCATTAGCTCTTCTCTTTGATTCATTTTCATCTGGTAAGAGTTCATATTTTTTGGGCCAAATTGTCATATCGGCCTAATTTTATCCTCCTACCACTTCTGCATCATCCGGCCTTTCTGCCTATGGATGAGAAAGAGGGCTCGGCTGTCCAACTTGCAGCATTAGCTCTTCTCTTTGATTAATTTTCATCTGCAGAGTTCATATTTCTTCAACTTGTATTTGTTAGGCAATTGATGATGGGTCTTTTTCAAGAGACAAATACCAATGTGATTTTGTTTTTTTCCAAAAACATTGAAATATGACTGGCAACTTTCTTCAAATGAAGACATAAACAATATCACAAAACAGCACATCACTTGACAACATAACACCCAGCCGCTTGCAAATGCTCACCTATGCCTGACAGTCAGGGGCCCAGGCCGCTACGTATTTAGCTCCCATACCCAGACCCCGTCCCACGGGGTGAGCACCAGCAGCATCGCTGTGCTTTTACAGTCGATTGCACATACACATATAGAGAGATAAAGATATACATATCTTTATACATACTTATATCTCTGTTTAGGTCGCTTCAGAGCAATCTCATGCTCCAAACAAGAAAATGCAACATTTCTGGATTAATGGTGACTTCTTTTAACTCCCACGTCTCTTGTTTGTGTTTTTTTTTTTTAATGGGAGGAAACCGGAGCACCCGGCGAAAACCCACACAAGAGAACATGGAAACTCAACACAGAGAAGACCTGGGACAGACTCAGGACCTTTCACCGTGAGGATGCTTCTTTTAACTCCCACGTCTCTTGTTTGTGTTTTTTTTTTTAATGGGAGGAAACCGGAGCGCCCGGCGAAAACCCACACAAAAGAACATGGAAACTCAACACAGAGAAGACTCAGGACCTTTCACCGTGAGGCTGCTTCTTTTAACTCCCACGTCTCTTGTTTGTGTTTTTTTTTTTTTAATGGGAGGAAACCGGAGCACCCGGCGAAAACCCACACAAGAGAACATGGAAACTCAACACAGACAACACCTGGGACAGACCCCGGACCTTCTTACTGTGTCTACGGCTCTCCTACGACTCCTACGTTTCTTGTTGTTTTTTTTTTGAGGCGCTGGAGCCTGCAGCCGTTTAAGATGCTTTGGAGCAACGTCATGATGCCAACAATGACGTCTCTTTTGCATCACATCGTCAGCAGGACGATTTGGAGGCAGTGGAACTCCATGATGCAGCTGTTTAGGATGCTTTCGAGCAACCTCATGATGCCAACGACGACGTCTCTTTTTCACGACATCGTGGGTTGGACCATTTGGAGCCGCTGGAACCTCCTGATACAGCCGTTTAGGATGCTCTGGAGCAACGTCATCATCCAAACAACGACGTCTCTTTTTCACGACATCGTCATTTGGAGCCGCTGGAACCTCCTGATACAGTCGTTTAGGAAGCTTTGGAGCAACGTCATCATCCAAACAACGACGTCTCTTTTTCACGACATCGTCAGTTGGACCATTTGGAGCCACTGGAGCCTCCTGATACAGCTGTTTAGGAAGCTTTGGAGCAACGTAATGATGCAAACGACGACGTCTCTTTTTCACGACATCGTCAGTTGGACCATTTGGAGCCGCTGCAGCCTCCTGATACAGCCGTTTAGGAGGCTCTGGAGCAACGTCATCATCCAAACAAGGAAACAAAATGTGTCCCAAAGCTGGGTGTTTCTCTTTCTGCTTCCTTTTACGAGCAGCAGGTGGAGGACTTGGAGGCAGTGGAACTTCATGACTTTGCCGTTTCGGAGGCTTTGGAACAATGTCAGAAGTTTTCCAAAATACATTTTCACACGATTTTGGGTGCATCCATCCAGCAGGTCGCGGACGTGGAACATCATAAATTGAGAGGCTGCGAAGCCGGGAAATCACATCATCAAGCAGAGAAGGAAACCCTATGGTTTTCTTTACATTTGAATTCATCTTGTCCTTGAACAAAAAACGATCCACAATGCAATTAAACCAATAACTATTTCAATCTCTATATCACTAAAACTGTTGCAATTCACTGTTGAGAGCTAAAGCCATAGTGCTTTGGACTCTGTTACTTATATAGGATTCTGGACCAGTGATGTCACACCTTTTGGCTTTGGCCTTTGATCTAGATCACAGTCATGTCACGTTTGGCTTCTTTTTTTTCTTTTTTTCATGTTTACAACATAGATGCATAACATCTCCATGGCAACCAGAAAGAAAGGGGGGGGGGGGGGGAACTTGACTTTGGGGACTATTGCACCCTATAATGTATAATTCCTGTAGCACCCTATAATGTATAATTCCTGTAGCACCCTATAATGTATAATTCCTGTAGCACCCTATAATGTTATAATTCCTGAAAATGTAAGAAAATTTGCACTTCAAGCAATTCTTACTTTTCTGGCATTTTTACACTTTTCTTCTGTAATCTTAAAATGCTCCTAATAAGCACTATTGTAGTGTATGGTACACTAAAATGTAAAATAAATCCATCAGGTGTTGAAACTCATCAATGTTTAATTCTCATATATTTCTGATAAAAGTCTGACCAATCATTTTATTCCGACCGAATAAACGGATTGGCCGAGGTTCCTGCCTGTCATCCGTCGCAGCGTCGCCTACGCGGTCACGGCTTGCTAGTCGCGCCTCTCGAGCAGAGCGGTAGAGCGGTCTGTGAGAGGACCGAAAGGCGACTATTTCGCAAAAAGCTGCGTAAAAGAAAACACTTGATGAGTCGAGAGGCAACATCGGCTCTGCTTTCCAGCGATGGCGGTGTGTTTTACAGTTGTGAGAAACAACTTCAACTCCAGTAAAGCCTGGATTTACTAGGCCTCCTCCATCACCATTGTCAACCATATTTATATACAATCTGCTTATACAAAAAGAAAGAAAGAAGTATGAGTACATCCCAGACATCCAGCGTGAAAATGTAATAAATTCCCAATAATGTAATAAGGTATGACATTATCAGTAAAAATGTTATTGCAATATCAGTCCTGATATTGTATTAAATTATTGGTGAAGTTATTCTATTATTGGATTTGATCACATTTTCGATTGAGTTAAGTGCAAATTGTCTTACATTTTCAGGCGTTATTACATTTTCAGGAAATTATTACATTATTGGGTGCTACATGGGTTAATTCTGTATTTACTCAAATAAATCACACAAGAGAAACTGACAACCATATCAATTTAATTACAAAATAAATATTTAAATGAAATAAAAAATACTAACACAGTCAAAAAATGTTACTTTGTACATTTTCATAGAGATTTTCTTTGTGAAGTACATGAAAAAAACACACAAAAGACATAATTTTAGATAGCTACTTCAATTGATCCCTTCCTTTCTGCAGTGTTTCCAAAAGCAGACTAAGGAAGACACCTGTGGTTGTGTGGTGTGGGCTTATGGGAGTCTTCTGTCACCAGGGTGGACACAAGCGGGTGCTGTTTAACGCCACAAATAACAGAAATGTACGGTGGCCCTGAAGGGCAAACGACAACCGCAAATAGAAAAACACAACAACATTAACAAAATCACAACAACATTAACAAAAACACAATTACATTAACAAAAACACAATCACATTAACAAAATCCCAACAACATTAACAAATTCACAACAACATTAACAAAAACACAATCACATTAACAAAAACACAATCACAAAAACAAAATCACAACAACATTAACAAAAACACAATCACATTAACAAAAACACAATCACAAAAACAAAATCACAACAACATTAACAAAAACACAATCACATTAACAAAAACACAATCACAAAAACAAAATCACAACGACATTAACAAAAACACAATCACATTAACAAAAAACACAACGACATTAACAAAAACACAATCACATTAACTTCTACCGGAAAAGGAAGGTACCTTCAACGACATGGACCAATGCTGATTGGACCAAAGAATGTCCGTCTTTTTAACAGGTGGGAAGGGCTGCTTTACGCCACACCAGGTAGTTTACGGCTCGAACGGCTTTCATTTAGCATCAGATGAAGAGTTGAGATATATTGCCCTAGAGTTCTCAACGGGTCGGCCCAGCCCGACAAACCCGACGGGACCCGAAGTTTCGGGCCGGGTCCGGGCCGAAAAAATACGCAAATGAGCCGGGTCGGGTCTCGGGCTTGCTTTTTTTATAAAACACATTTCATTAAAAAATAAAAAATAAAAAAAATTGTGGGTTGTAAATTATATATTGTTTGCTGTGAATCATCGCTGTTCACGTTTGGTCAATCTGGCTGCCTGCTTCATGGGGCAGACGCACACCTGACGACGCTGCGTGACGCACTCACGCCTATAGCCTGGCTGGAGAAGATGGAGCTGGTCAAAAGTAAACTTGCCACAGGCGAAAGATTAATTTAATATTTATTTACGGCATATTTATTTATATAGGCTATTTAAAGTTTCGGTTGTTTGTGTTAAATCTTTTAATTTTAAATAAAGTTTCATTTGAATTCACGTCTGCTGTCTGTCTGGTCGTGATAACAAGTGTATGAGGCGCAGGCGCGCGGGGGATCGGGTTCGGGTCGGGTCGGGCCGACAATTCATGCTGGTGTGTCGGGCTGCGTCGGGTTTGGGTTTAAAAACCCGCGGGCCAGGTCGGGTCGGGCTGTAATTTTCAGGCCCGTTGAGAACTCTACGTCACACACACCGTCACACACACACACACACACACACAGAGGGGCAGAAGAATTACCGTTGCTACGCGACCCGTCTATGTGCCTGTGTTTAACGTTACGCCAGCTGGAGGGAGAGAGAGAGGCAGGCGAGGCCTAATGGCAAACACTGGATGCGACGGTTAACAAGTGCCCCCCGCCCCCAGTCGACAAAGGAGTATCTTACTCCAGTACTACTCGAGTAGTGACCCCGAACCTTCGGATAGTTAAAAATGCCACGTTGCAGCCCTAAACAACTCCACCACATTATATCCTACATTGTTATGAAAACCACCGTCAACTTCACATTAAAAGAACGTGCTCGACCGTCCGGGAGCTAGGCTACACGTTTTATAAACACAAAACAAACCACTCGGTTTAAACTTAAGATAATTATCAAAAACGATGGTGGAGCTCACAACTCGTGCACTTACTCAGGGAACAGCACATGGATGTATTAGGCTATATTATCGGAACAGCAAGGTCCGACTGTTGTACCCAGGGGGTGCACCACCAAAGTCCACAGGGACGTTGCGTTTAGTCACCATAGTAAAATTACGCTACAACATGTAGCCTATGGTAATGGCAAGTGGGGTCATGTTACATTTTATATTATCATCATATTATATTTGAACTTTTCATATGCAGGAAAACCCCTGAATGACTTACCTTCAAGGTGATTTAGCCGCTCCTGCCGCCATTAATCCTGACCGCAGTCACCCCGTCTTCATGTGTTTTCGCGGTCAAAGACGCGCATGCGTCCTGGAGGCGAGCACGGTCACAAGGCGCATGTGCGGATTCATAACATGAAACACTATTAAAACTTACTTGATATTTCTAAGTTCATGTGCAACTATATGAAACCTTTGAATATTATGTGAAAATATGTAGTGAAACTTACTCTTCCCACACTGTTTATTTATTACATGAATGACATATAGATTTACTTGAATAATTCCAGTTCTCACTGATACTTACAATTAGAAAATAAGAATTGTGACAGTTAACCTAATAAATATTACTACACCACAAAATCATTTTTTTCAGTGTACATATCTTTTAGAGCCCTGTGATAGACTGGCGACCTGTCCAGAGTGAACCCTGCCTTCGCCCAATGACAGCTGGGATCGGCTCCAGCCCCCCCGCGACCCTGAATACAGGATAAGCGGTAGACAATGGATGGATGGATGGATATCTTTTAGATCTTTTTTTCTCTCCTGTTTTTTGAGCCAATCAACAATGTCTTTTTTCAGTAGGACATTGAACTTTATTTGCATGCTTTTTTGTTTTTTTTTGTTGGACCTTGACAGGTTTATTGCTTCTGGTTACTTTCTCTGCTAATAATCTTCATGTTAACAAAGACCACTCTTTGTTAAACTTAACTCGCTTTACTGTGTCCGTACTGTTTCATTTTCAAAGGAATTGTATGTTGCTCTTTGGGGTTCCCCTAGACACCAAATTAAGGTTGTGACACTGGTAAATGTTAGGTTAGGTTAGGTTAGGTTACTTTATTGATACCCAAGGGTGAACTACTTTTGCAGTCGAGAGTTAAACAAGCAACAGAAAATGAACAATCAAATCAGAAACAGGACATTTAAAAAGAACACATACACATAAAACAAGAGACAGCTTCGGCTTGACAGAAAGTGCTGCAGTTCATGCAATAAATATAAGAAGTAAAAAGCATGAAACTAAAAAAGAATTAAAAACACCAAGAGCAAAATGTCCTCCAAGTTAAGAATGAATAGAAGCAATGAGATAAAAAAGGGGATACATCATGCTCCGAAAAGTGACTTGTGCAGCTTTTGTGCAAACTACAGCTTGTTTACCAGTGTTACTGCAGCTGGAACAAAGCTGTTTTTATAACGTTTTGTTCTGCAGTATGGGACTGACAACCTCCGTCCAGAAGGAAGAAACTGGAATTCACTGTGCAAAGGGTGTAAACTATCATTTAACATGGTCGTGGCTATCCGCTGTAACTGTCTGGTATACAGGGAAGAAGGGTTCAGCTGTGGCTCACCTATCAGCTTACTTGACCATTTCACAATTTGATTCAATGTGTTCTTGTTTTTAGTAGAAAGGCTTCCAAACCATGACACCAAAGAAAATGATAACATTGACTAAATAAAAGCATGATAAAAAATAATCATCATGGTTTTGTCAACATTCCAGTAAGACAGTTTTCTCAGACAGTGCAAACGCTGTTGTCCTTTTTTACACACAAATGTGTCACAATAGTGAAGAGAGATGATGTTCCAGTGAGACTCTAAACCTGTAAAGCCTGAACCGTCAAATAATAGCCAAACAATTATTTTGAAATTACCTTTTGACAAAATGGAAAACGAACGTTGATTTTACTTATTTTTTTTGCATATCTGATTATTAACCCCGCGACCCTAAAATACAGGATAAGCGGTAGAAAATGGACGGATGGATGGATCTGATTATTAATTTGTACCAAATTTGATCCGTCAACTAATTTGTCAATTCATTGATCACAAAACATATTTATTATAAACAACATATTTTAAACATTCCAACTGGTTTGGTTAATTTTATCCCAACAAGAACCTTTTTATATATGACCCACTTTCAATAAAGATTATTTCCACCGGTGAAGTATACTTTTATCTTAATTAAAGGAGATTCTTATACCTTAGCAATGACACCAGCCTTCAATGTAAGTCACAAAATCACGTTCTCCACAGACTGTTTTATTAAGTTTAATTCACAATAGCCAACACGATCTGCAACCTCCCTGCTAGAATTAAAGATAATTTAAAATGAATAAGAGAAATATTTTTGAAAAGTTGCTTCTACTTATTAAACACAAAAAGGCCTCTCACAAAAATGACAAAAAAGTGTTTTTTAATTGCTGTCAGCTTGGCCTTATAGTTCAAGTAATCATTGGGCATAATTATTTACTCTGAAATGTACAATAACCCAGTTCAGACACATTTAACAGAACCATAGAAAAGCTGCTTAAAACACTAAAGCTACATCAAAACTTCAAGAATACTGCTCTTATGTCAATAAGTTTACCAGTTAAGGCACAGTAGAGTAAACTGTTCCATACAGCTAGTGTGTAAGAGTTCAGTTCTGTGTTGACAGTTGTCATGATCAGAGAGATCTGTGATGTGGGTGAGGACTCATTTGGTCCACTGACAGTTGCTTCTTGTTTTTCTTTTCAACTGCCCTTCTCTGGATTGATGAGGAAGAATCACCTCTGTGAACGCAAGAACTCAAAATACAAAACAGATGGTACTGCTTTGTACACTGAAACCAGAGAATGAACAGTGTCATTTTAAAATAAATCAAAATAAGCATGAGTTCCCCAAACTCTATAGCCAATAATCCCTGTAACAAAGAATTGTCCTTTCTTGTATGATGTTCCCTTATATTCCCTGTATCGTACTAAGTAAAATGGAGACCAACCTTTAACTTACAAGCCAGCTTGACCCATTGATCCTGCTGAAAGGTAAGCATGAGATTTCTAGGAAAATGCTTCAAATTCCTTGCACATCTCTTGAAATAACTGTGCTTACATTCAAAGCACATTCTCCACAGTCTGATCAAGGGCCCAAATTTCAGAATCATTGGTGGGTAATGACATAAATAATGACGCTTTGTTTTCAGGTTATTTTCTGGGAATAGAGCTCAATAGATCAAGATATGCAACCTGAGGTACAGAGATTTCTGAGTCCACAATTCTTTCAGCTGTAGAGTCAACTGCCATACATCATCTGCTTTACCTTCAACTCCATCACTTAATATGAGAAGCAGCAGCCTTAGGAAATTCCAATTCTGTATGGCCTGTCCTGAGAGTTTAGCAGCTTGAGGGCTGACCTCAGATGGCTTTGTAGAAGCATCAGACTGGTTTAGTGCAGCGATTCAGAGAGGAGGAAGTCAACCATCCCTCTTTCTTTATGAAACACTTACAGTGCAAAATCATAAAACAAAACACCCTCAAAGAAGTCATGTCCACATCTGGTGTATCTTCAGTCTGGAGGTGATTAACAGCTGAATTGCAGCTCTCAATGATACGCTCTTGTCCACACCGATTTGCAACATCACCCCTAAAATTCAGATTCATGCAGATATTAGGCAGTACCTGCATAAATATTGTGAGCTACTGAACATTTTCAGTGAAGTCACCAATACAATGAGAATCCAAAATATCTCCAGCAATGCAATACAAGGTTCCTTTGACTGCTGTTTCATCTGATACTACAATACCATTCTCCTCCAAGTCCTTCAAGTATGCTAGTATTCAGAGAACACATTAGCATGCCCAAATGCTTTGAAATACTTCTCTCTCTACAATAAAACAAATGACATGGGGTTTGAGCCATAATCATGGAAAGAAGAGCCCTTGATATCCCGCAATCGCACCGTTTATAATGAACTTTGGTTTTTGGCGTAACATTGCGACTGTGCCACCTTTTACAAAGCATCCCGGCTTTGCAGATTCAGAGAGGCTGGCTTTCTACCTTCTTCGGATCAACTTTATGAGCTTGTTAAATCCCCCGGTGGCGAGTCTGGCATGTAACACGTCTTCAAAGCGTCACCGTCTGTTGCGGCTTTCCAGCTCTCTCCTTTCACAAAGAGGCTTGCCTTGTTTCGCCTCTGTTACGGCTCTGTGACTACACTTGTTGCCGTCTCAGAGGCAGAACGTACACCCCTTTCCATCTCAGGACCTTGTACAATTGCAATAGTGCGGAATAACGGGATGATACTCCCACAACCAAAAACAATGTAAAAGGGGCTAGAGATATACTGATAAAAAACGCTGTACTACATACAATCAAACAATTAAAACGGGTTCATTAAGAAATAATCTCCTGAATACAAGACATACATTTAAAATGAACAATTAACTACTTTTAGAAAATCTATGATGGGATACTGTAGACTTTAAAGGCCCTAGTTTCGTAGACCAGGCGCAGTCAGCTCTCAGCGCACCTGCGCCACGCCGACGGGGTGTGTCCGCCTGGACTTTGCAAGTTTCGTGCATCGCACATGCTCGCGCAGGCACACCTCCCGTCACTCCCACCGGCGCAAGTGGGAAAGAGGGAGGAGAAGAAGGCGTGAGTGGGAGACAAGGAGGAGACGAGGAGTGGACTGGGATTAACACAGCCGATTCAGATCTTCACCAATCAAATGAGCTCCTCTCCTCACCTTTAATGCGTTAGGGGAGGTTCAGTGCAAGATCCGTCACTTGACAACCTGATGACAGAAGCAGCGCCGCCGCTCCCACCACGCGCATCACGCGCTGTGCGTGCGTATCATAATAATAACAATGCCGATATTATAAAAAACAGGAGAGAGAGAGGGAGATGTATTGGTCTGAGAGGCTGAGTTTCCGTTACGCGTGCCATTCGCCGTCACATCTGACGTCAGATGTGACGGGACAATCTATATAGATATAAATTCACATGTTGATTCAATTAGTTGCATTAAATAGTGTTTGTTGTGATTATTTATTGCATTTAAATGTGCCTGGAACTGTGGAAACCTGCCTGTGAGGTCTCGGTGATGTGTACGCACTGCGCGCCGTCAGCCAAACTTCCACTCCACCAGCTGTGATTCGCCTTGAATGAATGGACTTTATTTACGCCTTGCGCCTTGCGCCAAGAGTAGACTAGGTTGGAGCTGGCGAGCTTTCGGTGCAGTCTCGGCAAGGTTTTTTGCCATGAAACTTCCGCTACGCCAAGCTGAATCTGTGACGCCTCCCCCTGCTGCGCCGCCACACCCATCTTGGCGCAGGCGATCCACCAAACTGCCAAACTGACGGGTCAGAACTTGCATTGCTCCGGCTCCGCCACCCTGTGCCGCCCTGCGCTGTACCACGAAACTAGGGCCCTAAGAGTTGTAATCTGTAATATTAAAAGCCTGTTTTGTTAAAATGGGCTTACATACATAACAGAGATAACTTTCAAATTCCAACGGCAGAAAATTAAAAAAACATGCATTGCCTCATATGTTGGACCATGAGGGTTTGAGAGGTATTGATGTCTTATAGGAATGTTGGCATGACATGTATAAAGTATTTCTCTTAAAATAATCACTACACATGTGAGGTGCTCTACAGAAAAAGTATTTACTTCTATTGAAGTAATTGGCACCTTCAAATCGTTGCAGATATTTTCAAAAAGCCAGCTGCAGATTTGTCAATGCTTTTTCTTAGATGTTCCGGGCTTTCAAATTAAATAATAAATAAAAAAATAAAAATATTGATAAATATTATGACTGGGTAATGGAATAATACTGTATTATCAGGGGAAATGCACATTTTCACACATGTTGGGAGTTTTTTTTTTTCGTAACACTGGCTTTTCCAAAGGTGGTGAAAGTGCAGATTCTGAATTTAAAATGCAATACATTTCAAGAAAACACACAGAAAATCTACAATACAGACAATAATGCCTGTAATATACACTTTAAACTTGAGAACTCATTAGACTGCCCCCAGTTTCCACACTTTTTCCAATATGTATTAAGTCCTAATTCTATTTTAAATTGGTGATTGTGCTTTTTTTTAGGGCCGGGACTTTAACACGTTAATTAAGATTAATTAATTACGCAAACACAAACATTATTTTAATCGCACTTATTTTTGCACCGCGGAACGACTGGATGTGTTTCAGGCAGACCGATTATACTGGAGCACCAACTGGCGTTCATGACTTCAGACAGCAATAAACCACCGTGGATGGGGAAATTTGTTATAGAAAACGAACGGATGGAAGCATCGATAAGAGCATGGTTGTGTGCAAGCAATGCAACAAGGAATTTGCATATCACCGCAGCACATCGAGCCTCAAGTATTACCTCAATGCAAAACATATAGCAGCTAGCGTGGATGCTAGCGTGGTAGCTAGCGTCAGAGGGTTAACCCTCGCCAACAGAGAGATGTTTTCTAATAGTCAGGGTTTCCAATGTTCTGAATGTACTTGAAAGTATTGTTTTTTATTTAAAAAAACATAGTGTTATAGTTTACAGAAGGTCTACCTACCTATAGGCTACCTGAATTTCTGAAATGTACTATATTTCTAAATATGCTATTGCTACACTTAATGGCAAAAATTGCACTGGTCTGTTGGATTTGGTTGAACAAAAATAAACAATATTTAGTTGCTTAAGCTTATGTATTCAGTCATTCAATGGTATACTAAAAATCCATGTGAAAAAATTACTTCTCACTGTTCTCAGGTCAAATATTTATATGCGATTAAAATGCGATTAATTTCGATTAATTAATTAGAAAGGCTCTAATTAATTAGATTTATATTTTTAATCGAGTCCCGGCCCTAGTTTTTTGTGTGCTTACTTTACATCTGAGGATTGAGAGGATGCAATTGTTAACATGCCCTCCCCCTCCAGCCTGCCTGTCTGTCAATGTTTACTTCCTGATTGTGTGCACTCTGCCAATCTTGAGCACTCATTTGGCATTCAGAGCAGCTTTGAACAGAGGTCTGAACGAAGGGGACTTTTCCGGTAAGGCCATGCGTTCAAAGTCAAAATCTCTGTGGTCTTTCCAAATGACCTACTCTGCCTTCATGTATGATGGATTCTTTACAATAGGCTGCCAGATAATCACAGTTTAAAACAACAAGGGGCAGAATCTTGGTGTCTTTTCTTGCTTTTGTCTTAACTTGGGGAATCCCATAAACAGGTAGGATTAAACTTAATAAAAGAAATACATGGAAAAAGTTAATGTTTTTTTGTGGTTCACTACTACTACATCACTACTGCATAACTCATGCAAACATATATTTTTATTTTTTACTGTTTTTATTACAGTTTGGATATGAGGAGATTATGAATATCATAATGTAATTGATTAATTTATTTTCAAACAAGGGGCTGCACGGTGGTGTAGTGGGTAGCACAGTCACCTCACAGTGAGAGGATCCCGGGTTTGATTCCCGGGTCGGCCTGGGCTAATTCTGTGTGGAGTTTGCATGTTCTCCCCGTGTAAGCGTGGGTTCTCTCTGGGTTCTCCGGCTTCCTCCCACAGTCCAAAGACATGGAGGATGGGTATAGGTTCATTGGTGACTCTAAATTGCCCGTAGGTGTGAATGTGAGTGTGAATGGTTGTTTGTCTCTACATGTTGGCCGTGCGACTGGCGACCTGTCCAGGGTGTACCCTGCCTTCGCCCAATGACAGCCCAATGACCTTGGGATCAGCTCCAGCCCCCTCATGACCCTGAATACAGGATAAGCGGTAGACAATGGATGGATGGATGGATGGATGGATGGATACAATACATGTATTCCAACTAAAGCCTTATTCACACAGGACTAGTATTACCCTCACAACATGGAGAGCCGTACACAGACAGAACCAGCTCAAATCCATCAAAAGATGACAGGATGGATGATATGCAAGGCAGCATGCAAACATTTTTCTAACATCTCTTCTTACATCTTAATAGTAACGTTAGGCCTGGAGCTAATGACCACACACTTTCCAATCAATATAAAAGCAAGCCAGGGCATTCACATTGACAATTCAATGTAAATGCCACATCCCACGTAACCATGCCGTTAATTTACCATCCTGATGATGAATACAGTTAATTTCCAAATCCAAATGTAGTATTCTCAATAGGTTGGGCATGACACCATTCCTATGTCAATGGTGTTTCAGTACTTCAATTTGTAAGAAAATGTATGCCTATCCTTACTTAATTTAATTGAATGTTGATTGATTTGTAACCACGTTCAAAACACCAATCAACATGTTCCCTGTCCAAAAGAAATATGCAGAAAATGTTAACACTACAAACTGATGACATGTCTGCACTGACTGCCTTCGCTCCATTTTGTAGCAAATGCGTGGTACATTGAGAGGACGCCACGGGAGAGAGGGCATACCCTCTGTGAAACAGTTCTTAAGAAAGATTGGTATCTAAACTTCCGAATGCCCATAGAGGCCTTCATTATCCTTTGTGACCAGCTGGGCCCATACACCAACCCCCAAACAACACACACGTTGGATCCAGTACCTTTAGACAAGAAGTTTTGCAATTACTGTCAACAAGCTTGCCAGTAATGTTGTATTCCATGATGTTGCTAACCTGTTTGGTTTCGGAGCCAGCACAGCTGTTAACATCTTCTGGGAGGTGTGTGAGACACTGAGCAAATTCAGGAGGGTTTTGTGAAGAGGCTAAAATCTGTCCCTGAAGTCCAAGCCACCATTATTGGTCTTGAGAGGCAGACAGGATTCCCCATGTGTGCTGGTGTTTTGGATGTTATGCACATCCCAGTCACATGCTATCCCACCAAATACTATAAAAGGAAAGGACAGTGTTCCTCAAGGACTTGGAGACCACACTTATAAGTTCCTTGATTTTGATGTTGGCTGGTCAGGGAAGTGCCACGATGCATATGATTTCGAGTGTTCTCGTCTGTGCTGCAAAGTGGAGGATGACTCTTTCCCTTCTCCAGTCAGCAGGAACATCCAAGGGGATGACGCACCTGCTCTGATTGTCGCTGATGCTGCCTTCAGCTTGACCAACATAATAATACAATTACATGTTATTAATAGTGCCATATCACAACAAAGATTATCTCAGGACACTTTTAGATTGAGCGTGTTGAGGACTAGAACAGAGTCCCATCATCTCCAGGAGCAAGAGTTACAGCGACAGTGGTGATAAAAACTTCCTTAAGAGACTTTAGGCAGAACTCTGGAGCAGATCCAGAACTTGGGTTCCATGTGCATTTGGTGTTGGTAATTGTAGTGTACTCCACCGGGGGTTCTAACAGCTCTGTTACTGGTGCGACACACATTTACGTTCTAACGTCCTTGATTGTTCTCTTCATGCACACACAAACAAAACTTGGGGGGCCTCGATGGCAATTTGTGTTTTCAATAATTTCCAAGCAGGAACACAGTAGCCAGAGCAAGACAAATCTAATTTATAACTTTTGGAAATGACGACACATCAAGCAATAAGGGTACGTTGGACATCGGAGATGTCATTGTCATTGTTTTTATTTTTATTCGTTTATTGAACTTTCATTGCTTAATCATGATAGGGTCTGAGGTGGTCTCAGGTCTTCTTTATTTCCAGTTCACCCATCATATGACTTAAAGGTAACCTTAAATATTTAGTAATTATAGCAAATATTCATATTGAAATATTAGTAACGGGGGGCTGCACAGTGGTGTAGTGGGTAGCACTGTCGCCTCACAGTGAGAGGATCCCGGGTTCGATTCCCGGGTCAGCCCGGGTTCCTTCTGTGTGGAGTTTGTGGGCTTCCTCCCACAGTCCAAAGACATGCAGGATGGGGATAGGCTAATTGATGACTCTAAATTGCCCGTAGGTGCGAATGGTTGTCTGTCTACATGTCTCTACAGCTGGGATCGGCTCCAGCCCCCCTGCGACCCTGAATACAGGATAAGCAGGAGACGATGGATGGATGGATGGACATTAGTAACAATATAAATGACAACATCATTATCAATTTCTGCAATTTTTTTCTGCGCAAAAAGTCTGCAGGTCTATGAATGAGGGTGGCCATTTTAGATTTTGTATTTAAAGGTGAAGGTGCATGAATGATTCACCAGGTGGTAGATACCATACGTCAGATTGTATACAACAGGTCTTGCGGATGACAGAGGTCGCAGAATGTTGTGTATCAAATATGATACAAATGGCGTTATCTTTGTTTTTCATATGAATCAGAATAAAATAGAAAAATGAATCAGAACTGAAGAGACCCAAACTAACTGGAAATGACATCTTGATTTATTTTGGCTGCTTCATGAACCAGAGAGACGGCAGCTGATTCAAGAGTCACCTCGACTGTGTGTGTGTGTGTGTGACTAATACAGTTGAGGTCGGGATTAACTTTTTCACCCTGAATATCATCCCTTTCAACCTCCTGACACAATAACTCACACACACACACACACACACACACGCAAAGTTGAATGAGATGAAAGCTTCATCTTATTTCCTCTCTAAGAGGATTCCGGTGACTACCATGTGTGAATGTAAATGTGCCGTACTTCGTTGGCACGTCTTCAGTCGTTAGTGTGTAATCTAGTTCTGTGTCACTGGCACGAGGAAGTCTAACTTACACTGCTAATGTATTATTATTTAGAGCTGTTATTTTATGGTGAACTTTATTCTATATATCCTTCCTGAACCGTCACTACAAAACCCCGTCTCCCTCCGCGCCTACTTTTCACAAGATATTTTCAGGTGGCTTCATTTAGGCTTCACATTTGGAAATATTTAGTTGATGTGTCAGATGTATGAAAATTAAACCTCCTCCCTCTAGATTTTTGCTAATTTGTCAGACATCTAAAGGTTGCTCTTTGACGAAATGTTTGTGAGTCTCAATCATCAGGTACCACCATCATCATTTGGGTAATAATCATCCCTTCGAAATCTGACTGAAGCATTAACATTCAGACAAGACTGCATGAATGATCCTCAGAGTGTAAAAGTGTATTTATTCTGGATTATTGACTCGTAGAATTGAATCTGTAACTATGTTTTAAACAAATATCAAGAGTGAAAAAGCTCCATTAGGTTCTTGTTATATTTGATATCAGCTGTTCTGTATATTAGTGAATATTAATATGTGATCTTTACCTGTATGTTTACCAGGTCTAAATATAGAACAGACGACAACCTCATTGCCGTTGATTAACCAGAACACTGTCAAGGGACAAATAGAGAGTTAGTCCACACAAGGAGTTCAAGTTCAAAATACTTTATTGTTGTGCAGTATATAGTATACAAAACCAAGTCACACACACAATAAAAAACAATATATACAATCAATAAATAGTAGTCAATATGTATAGAGAGAAAGGCAGACGCTCAGCATATCCAAAAGTGTGTGTGTGTGTGTGGGGGGGTTATCTATGGTTCTTTATTGAATTTAGAAGTAGAGTGGCTGCAGGAACAAGAGTGTTTATATCTGTTGGTTTTGAGTTTTGGGAGTTTAAAGCGTGATCCGGATGGTAACATCTGAAATTCAGCCTATAAGGGATGAGAACTATTTGACAGGATAAATTCAACCCTTTTTAGCATCTGCTTCTGATAAAGTTCCTCCAGGCCTTTCTGCTTAGAGCCTGTGATACGGCTGCTCACTTTAATAATATATCTTAGAAAGGGAGTTTTTTGTCTTTGTTTTATGGTGATAGACCCATACCAGCAGATTAAGGAGAAGGTGACAACTGACTCAACAAAGGACCCGTGGAAAAGGGTCATCAGGGTCTTGTCCACATTAAACTTGGCCAGCTTTCTAAGGCAATACAGGTGCTGCTGGCCTAGTATTTGTCCCAAAACACAATGTATCATCAAAAATGGATCCTAGATATTTGTACTTTTTAACAACCTCCTGACCATACTAGTTTTTACATAGATAATGACATTACGCCTTAAGTCAATACACATGTCCTTAGTCTTTGAGGTATTCAGTTCAAGAGAGGCATCCTGACACCAATAACTGGTTTGCGCAATTAATGGAATTGTCAGAGTGGCAACCAAATGATGTCGCCAACAGCAAGAGATGAACGATCGCTCTGCAGCGATGCAGAGGACCTCTGACGTTCCATCCAGACCTGAGACACCCAGACCTGAGACATCCAGACCTGCACCATCCAGATCTGAGGCATCCAGACCTGAGACATGCAGACCTGAGACATCCAGACAGACCTGCACCATGCAGACCTGAGATATCCAGACCTGAGACATGCAGACCTGAGACATCTAGACCTGCACCATCCAGACCTGAGACATCCAGACCTGAGACGTCCAGACCTGAGACGTCCAGACCTGAGACGTCCAGACCTGAGACATCCAGACCTGCACCATCCAGACCTGAGATATCCAGACCTGAGACATCTAGACCTGCACCATCCAGACCTGAGACATCCAGACCTGAGACGTCCAGACCTGAGATGTCCAGACCTGAGACATCCAGACCTGCACCATCCAGACCTGAGACATCCACGTCCGTGACCACTCGTGTTCTAGGGAACATAAAACTACCTGAACAAACAGTCTCAGATACACCATTTCTCAATTTACAATCAATTTCAACATAATGTAGATCAAGTCCAGTATTATTGCATGGAGGATTTCTCGTTCACATGATTGAAAAAGAATGATTTGTGGTGCTTCCTGGTTTAGACCTGCTTTTAAGAGGCAAGAATTTATGCCGCAAAATAGAGGTGCGCTCTCACTCGCAGTTTTAGTAAATACCGGGGAATATATAATTAGGCGCACTTAACACGTATCCTCCCATCATCTCAAAAGTGTGAGTCCCAACTGAAAATATTTGTTATTACAGACTGATATGCATAATAATATCACATTAAATTAACTGATCATTTAATTAAAACAGATTTCATTAAGTGTGATTGCCTACATTATTTCATAATTGATCCTCCATTTTAAATAATTGATACTCACTGATTGATATTAAAACAAAAAAAGCTGAACCCTGAATGTTCATTTGTTTCTCTTAAGTTAAATATTGTTGTTATGCTTTTCATAATACAATGTTATCTATTCATAATTAATCTGAGCAGAAGAGCTAGAGCAACAAAGAAAATAGGCCATATGAATACATCCATATTGATGACAGTTACTTACTGTCGAACAGAAAGCCCCGGGACTTGTATTAAAACATAACTAAACACAATCACATTGAGAAATGTTTTTTTTTTAACACGTTTCTACACACAAAGCAATTTAACATGGTGATTTATTCTGTCATGATTTGATAAACTAGCGACGACATGATACATTTTTCTGGTTTGTTGCAAATATTGGATCAATTTGTGGTCATGGTCTTGGTCCTATTTTGCTTTGAAGTTCTCTGCCTCCTGTTTGTTTGACTTCCTGTCTCCTTTTTTCTGCGTATCACCTGGTTTGCTTTACTCTTGTCAGCCTCGCCTGCTACGTTTGTTTCAACCAATCAGTTTCCAGCCTGCCCTCATGTCTGTCCACCTGTGTTTTGTTGTCTCAATAGTTTCTAGTGTATTTAGTCCATGTCTTTCTCTGTCTCCGTGTCAGGTGTCATATCTACAGTCCTAAGTTCATAGTTTATTTTTAGTTCAGTCTTTTGTGGTATTTCTTTCTGTCTACTCTAATTATAATCTAGAGTAACTAACATATATTTCTATTGCTCCCTCTCTTTTAGTTCTCATGAGTTTTGCTTTATTTACCAACTATGTCATTTTTAAACCCTCTTTCTGTTTGATTCAAATAACCAGTCTGCTTCAAGTCACTGTAAACCAAGTTACATTGAGTTTACTTTAAGGCTTTGAGGAAATAGGGTGCCCTAGAATTAATAGTAATGTGTGATAACAACTTCAGTAGATTTAACATAAAAACTTGAAATACTGAGTGTGTTTATTCTATCCGGACTGAACTCTCACTTCCTGTTTCATTTTGATTTTGACTCGCTCTGTTCATTGACTCCAGCTTCACTTTCTCCTGTTGTTGAGTTTCCTGCCACTCACCACCACACCAGCTGCAGCTCATCAGCAATCAGACACCAAGTATATATACATACCTGCAGACACTCTTGGTAACTTACGTTGGTCTTGTCAACTTCCGACTTCATGTAGTGCTCCCATCTAAGACCACGTTCTCTTTTTGTTTCAGCCTATGTCCTGGAAGTTTTGCTGCCTCCCTGTTCTGTGATCTTTGATTCCCTATTACTTTTATATCACTGACTGCCTTTTGTTGGTTTGAACTTTGAGTTTGGTTCCTCTGTGAGTGCTGAGAGGAGCACCTTCCAGTCATTCTTGGACCTTTTTACTAGTTGTTCTAGGTGCAATTTACCTGTAAATTAAAAAATGTTCTTCCATCAGAATGAACTGGGATTACGCTCCAAGTTGTCTGGAAGATCTGCGGAGACTTATTGGCAGTTAGATGCTAAATTATATTAGTTGAGACAAGATTTGTATCATATACACACGTGGACAAAATTGTTGGTACCCCTCTGTTAATGAAAGAAAAACCCACAATGGTCACTGAAATAACTTGAAACTGACAAAAGTAATAAATAAAAATGTACTGAAAATTAGCCAATGAAAATCAGACATTGCTTTTGAATTGTGGTTCAACAGAATCATTTTAAAAAACAAACTAATTAAAAAGGCCTGGACAAAAATGATGGTACCCTTATCTTAATATTTTGTTGCACAACCTTTTGAGGCAATCACTGCAATCAAACAGTTTTTGTAACTGTCAATGAGACTTTTGCACCTGTCAACAGGTATTTTGGCCCACTCTTCATTAGCAAACTGCTCCAGTTGTCTCAGGTTTGAAGGGTGCCTTCTCCAGATGGCATGTTTCAGCTCCTTCCACAGATGTTCAATAGGATTTAGATCAGGGCTCATAGAAGGCCACTTCAGAATAGTCCAATGTCTTGCTCTTAGCCATTCTTGGGTGTTTTTAGCTGTGTGTTTTGGGTCATTATTAGGACCCATGACCTGCGACTGAGACCAAGCTTTCTGACACTAGGCAGCACATTTCTCTCCAGAATGCCTTGATAGTCTTGAGATTTCATTGTACCCTGCACAGATTCAAGACAATCTGTGGCAGATGCAGCAAAGCAGCCCCAGAACATAACTGAGCCTCCTCCATGTTTCACAGTAGGGACAGTGTTCTTTTCTTGGTATGCTTCATTTTTGCATCTGCGAACATAGAGCTGATGTGCCTTGCCAAAAAGCTCCAGTTTTGTCTCATCTGTCCATAGGACATTCTCCCAGAAGCTTTGTGGCTTGTCAATATGCATTTTGGCAAATTCCAGTCTCGCTTTTTTATGATTTGCTTTTGTAATGGGAATTTTGGATGTTTGTAATGTATAATCAGAATATTTGACAGGCCAGACGTCGATCCGCATCTCCTCTTCTGACTGTTATGCTATGACGAAAATGAATGCCTGTTTGTAGATGATATGAACATGAGTGCCACATTGACATAAGATAATTTCAGGACTATGACGCCTGTGTTCTGTAAATCTTGACCTTGCCTGTACATCTTGTCTTTGTAAGATAGGACATGATCCGTCCTTTGTCCATGGTTGCTCCTCCTTAAAAGGGAGATTGTTGTTAGACTCAGGGTCGTTCCTGCTGATTCTGAACCTTTGCATCAGAAGGCAGGGGTGAACAGTACTTTCTTCTGCAGATGAGAATATTTAGTGGAATAAACCTCGGAGAAAAAGCTGATCCTGGTTGTTGATCTTTATTGGGCAGATTCATTTTTCCACAACACTTTCAACATTGGTGTCCTCCTTGGTCGTCTCCCATGAAGTCCACTTTGGCTCAAACAACGACGGATGGTGCGATCGGACACTGATGTACCTTGACCTTGGAGTTCACCTTTAATTTCTTTGGAGGTTGTTCTGGGCTCTTTGGTGCGGCCACGTCCAGGGAGGTTGACTACAGTCCCATGGACCTTAAACTTTTGAATAATATGTGCAACTGTAGTCACAGGAACATCAAGCTGCTTGGAGATGGTCTTATAGCCTATACCTTTTACATGCTTGTCTATAATTTTCTTTCTAATCTCCTGAGACAACTCTTTCCTTCGCTTCCTGTGGTTCATGTTCAGTGTGGTACACACCATGTCACCAAACAGCACAGTGACTACTTTTCACCCTTTAAATAGGCAGACTGACTGATTACAAGTTTGAAGACACCTGTGATGCTAATTAGAGGACACACCTTAGTTTAACATTTCCCTATGGTCAAATTATTTTCAATCTTTTCTAGGGGTACCATAATTTTTGTCCAGGCCTGTTTCATTTCATTTGTTTTTTAAAATGATTCTGTTGAACCACAATTCAAAAGCAATGACTGATTTCCATTGGTTAATTTTCAGTACATTTTTATTTATTATTACTTTTGTCAGTTTCAAGTTATTTCAGTGACCATTGTGGGTTTTTCTTTCATTAACAGAGGGGTACCAACAATTTTGTACACGTGTGTATCAACATATTCTATAATGTTTAAAAACTACAGTCACCATTTTTCAATTCAAATCATGCATATGTCATTACTTAAAGCAACGTGACAACATAATGTTGATGATGCCGGAGAACATAATTCTTTTACTCAATTCTATGAATGAGTTTGTACAACAGTCTTCTTAACATTTGTTATCAGGACATCATTAATATATATTACTCTTTGTTAATTGATATGATAGTCTATTCAGGTATCACATGTAACTACTTTCTGATGATGATGTAGATGATTTATTTACTGTACAGTTTATTTACCAACACATTACTCCAGAACCGTATTGCACGGTAAATATACATAACACTACATATAAATAGATGTACACAATAAAGAATATATTATAATACACTACATATTGTTCATATAAAATGAAACGAGGAACTGGACTCCGGCATGATGATTAGCCCTGCTAATGGTTTTGCCTCTCATCCAAGAAGCCTTAAGAACTCTTTAAGAAGAGTTTAAAAAACAACACACACACACACTTAAATGAGAGTTAAGTTCAATGCTTCCTAACACAAAAGGAGTGTTTTGGGGTAAGCAGTCCCTTTAGTGTGGCCTCTAATATTGGGAGCAGTGAGCTGACATCACTGAGGGGATTGTGGCTGTAAATGTCACTGCGTCCTCTTATGGTTTCTACTGTTATCTACTTTGTTGTTCTCTACTCAGGTCTGCTGTAAATGATGAGCCTGTAATATTCGAAGCAGCGAGCTCACATCACTGAGGGGATTGGTTGTAAATGTCACTGCGTCCTCTTATGGTTTCTATTGTTTTAGCGCCGCTCTGCGCTGATGAGGCTTGCATACAAACTGTGGATGATGAGGATGAAAGTCAAGACAGAAGTGATGAGTCATTATGTTATTAAGACTCTTATTGTTTGGTGAAGGACACAAAGTCTGTCCTTAATTTGAATGATTATTGCTAGAGTGAACACAGTGCAACTTTTCTGTCTTTCCTCTTCTGCTGGCTTCATGGAAAATAATATATTATACATGAATACACTGTTTCTTAACTGGAGTTATTGATGAGATATTTGTATTTTCTTACTGTTTAACAGTATTATCTATCATATCAAACACTAATATGAGTGAGTGTCAATTATAAGTTGCCAGTTGAAACATACTTGAACGTTTAGTCGAGCAGCTTCCATGAACAACAATGAATGGATAGTATGTAAAATGATTGAATGACTGATGATGTGGAGATCAAAGTAGTCACCTTTCATTCATTACTTTCATTCAACTTGGCTGCATATTAAAATATGAAATAATGAATGTGCTGGTTTAGGAACAAACCCACCTAAACCTTAAATTAAATGTTGGTTTGATAGGTGACGATTTAGAAGTAGATGATATCAGTCATGATTTCTTTAACATTGTTGCATGTATTAGTGACTCGTCGTTCCATCTGTGCTTTGCACGTCTTCAACGTCCTGTTTGGAAACACCATCAAACACAAGGTTGGTAATGATAATGTCTTTGCATCTCCTGGTGGTCACCCAGAGCAGAAGTCACCCACTGCTTTGCGGACTGTGGTTTTTAAGCATCTAATTTGACATTTTCACCATCACCATCTTGGAATTTTTGTAACCAGTAAAGCAGAGCGACACCACGAGCAGCAACCCACCCACCATCCATCCATCCATCCATCCATCCATCCATCCATCCATCCATCCATCCATCCATCCATCCATTGTCTACCGCTTATCCTGTATTCAGGGTCACGGGGGGGCTGGAGCCGTTCCCAGCTGTCATTGGGCGAAGGCACCGTACACCCTGGACAGGTCGCCAGTCTGTTGCAGGGCCGACATGTAGAGACAGATAAACATTCACACTCACATTCACACCTACGGGCAATTTAGAGTCATCAATTAACCTATCCCCATCCTGCATGTCTTTGGACTGTGGGAGGATGCCGGAGAACCCGGAGAGAACCCACGCTTACACGGGGAGAACATGCAAACTCCACACAGAAGGAACCTGAACTTGACCCCGACCCGGGAATCGAACTGTGAGGCGCCAGTGCTACCCGCTACACCACCGTGCAGCCCCGAGCAGCAACCTTAAAATAAAAAAATAAAAAAAACTTCATAATTCAAGGTTTATAGCTAAGTGTTAAAGTGTTGCAGCTAACTGCATTGGTAGCATGGTAGTGATGATAGCAAGGCCATGGTAGTGACCACGCTACCATAGCGACTGGTAGCCCCACTCTATACCATTCCCTGCATTATGGTCTATTTGAATCTAAATTGACCATAATCTACTAAATGAACATCATGCTGGATTGAAGAAGACTTGAAACTAGTGAGTGAGAACATAAACACATGTTTACAATGTTTACTGAGATAATAAATCAAGAGAGAAGTAGGGTCATTTTCTGTCGCCTCCTGGGCCCAGTATTTCAAAACTTGTAATCCGGATCAGAATAATCCGGATAATGAAATCCTCCTTTTCTCAGTCATGGATCAAGGTGATCCTGCTGACTTTATCTGAGTATTTGAAAACAATGGCCGGGTGAATCACCGTGATCCCGACCTGGCTGGATACGGATTACCAAGTCTCAAGTCTCCGCCTCCGGATCTGAAACATGGCGGACTACTTCACGGAAGTAGTAGCTGGGAGCACGACTTTCACGTCAAAAATGTAAGTTTACTGTTGTCTAATGTTTAGCGGTTTAAGGACCATATGAACGCCAACCAACATATCGTGCTAGCTATATGTATGAATTGTCACGTACTGAAAACCAGGCTGTAGCGATCTCGGCCGTGCTAACGGTAGCTAACTCTGCTCCATTGACTTCCGTGTGAAGCTAGCGGGCTAGCGGTCGCTGGCTTTGTTTTTACGAATTTTGCGGTCTGTGGTTTGATTTACAAGGTAATAAATCTGACGTACATTATACCATAACTGTTTAAACTAACATCAACCTGTTCAGAGTGTATTAGCGTTACGTCATTGGCAACGCAGCAGACTGAAAATAAGCTACATGTGTCCAGACCACACTCTGTATATGTGTGTTGTGTATAACTATGCAGTTCATTCAGAAGTGACAGAATGCTACAGTAATGCTGGGGAAATCATGCTGTTGTCATCATGCACACGATTTCTGTGAGTATTGTGGATTCCAAATGAAGACAAAGATATTACTCATACTCCTTCCCTTTCTTCTACTTTCAGAGCCCACTCAGCTATTAAGGCCAGGGTCTGGATGAGTGCTGGAAATCCTTGGAAATGCTTCAATTCAATTGCAGTGATAAATTGTTGGATTTTGAATAAAGTGTTTGAAATTGTAGTTGCATTATTTTCATGTATTATTGCTTAATCAGTGACACAATTAGATAATTTTTTTCCATCCTAATTTGTCTCCCTTTATGTAGAAGGCTCTCACTAAACATAATTGTGGTAATTTAAAGCAAAATAGCATCTGATTTGGTTAAGTAAAATAATCAGTTTGTACACAAACATAGCCAAACACTTTTGCTACACCTTAAATGTTCTTAAATTACTCCAATTTGTTTCAAGTAATGCACTGACAATTTAGAATAAGTGTAATGAACATCTTGAGTAACAATATCTAGGAGAAGCAGAGCTGAGACATTGTCAATCCAAGTCAAATCCACCTCTGAGGTGGGATCCAAATGATCCTGAAATTTTGGTATCAAGCTGATCCAGATCTCTGCCTTACGTTTTGAAATACCCAAATCCAGCCCTTTATCTGGATTCAAGGGAGGATTGGATTACCAAAGCTGAATCCTGATCTTCAGGATCGGGATTCTCTGGATCCGTGTTGAAATACCCAGTTTTCAGATCAGATCACGATTTAATCCAATCCGACCAGGATAATCCAGTGGATCACTTTTGAAATACTGGGCCCTGATGAACAGCAGAGAGAATGCAAGTTTAAGGCACTTCAGATTTGGCTTCACTTTTCAGAACCAGTTGCCGCCTGGGTACACCCAAAAATGTTGATTGTATTTTGTGCAATTGGCAGCACTCGTGATGCCTCAGGTGTGACTTCCACCAACACCTCAGATTAAATCTGGATGATTAACTGAATACTCCATGTCTTAATTGCTGCTAAATTGTATTTATATTTTACAAATTTGAACTTTGTTGGTGTGGTAACAACCTCACAGTCACAGCCCATGGCTGTTATGCCCTGCCCCGGTGTCTGTCATCTCGCTCCAATATGCAGATGAGGTGTGCCAGCCCTCGCTCCTGATTGGTGCCCCTGGTTCCTGCCTCTCCTCTACCTGCTCGCCTGCCTGGGTCTGCCTTCCCTCTCCTGCACTGCCATTGGGTCGCCCTGCTTCAGTTCGCCGGCCCATCCTGCCTTAGGGCAATATCTGCCTGTTAAAAAACCAGCAGCAGAGAGTCACTCGGGGCCGCTGTGATTTAACGTGAGCAGTTGGCCCCCCTGTGTCTCCTTGTTGGTTGCTAATGCCCTTGTGTTTTCTGTGGACTCCATTAACTCCGGTTTGTTAGCCAGACCGTGCGCGGTTCTTTTTGTGTAGTGTGTGTGACTCACTTTGATGGCTCTGAGTTTATGGTTAACCCTACTTAACCAGATTGTTGTGAAAACGCTATTTCTCACACGTTGGACTTAGGGGCGCTATTCCTGTTTTGTATTTCAGTTTTGTCGTTTTTGTACCTTTGTTTGGGAATAGCCTTCTCCTCCCTCAGTTCATTGTGTTTACTTTCACCTTCCCTATTAATAAAACAATTTAATTGTTGCCAAACCGATTCCATCCGGTGATTTATGTTATTTCCCCTTTCCCCAACGAGCTGGGGTCGTAACACACAATTTCAATGCTATGTTTCAATGTTATGTACAACTATTGTGTTTTATGTTGGTCCTTCAAAAGTAATAAAGTAGTGAAACATTAAAATAAGTTTGAACATGAAAAATCAGTGAATTATCCTAATTGAACCATTACCTGTTATAGGTAAGGAACACCATTGCAATAAATATTGATAGAATAATTTGTTATGGAGTTAGTTACAAAATATTCACTCTTTGTTAAGATATTTGGGTTTCAGACATCTTTTGGATAATTAAACATGCACCAGGCCAAATTGACCCAGGAATACCATTGTTGTTCCTGACAAATGAACATAACTGAATACTCCATGTCTTGATTGCTGCTAAATTGTATTTATAAATTACAAATTTGAACTTTGTTGGTGTGGTAACAACCTCAGGACTCATAACAACTGCAATTACCTTTAAAATCTGTGAAAGATTCCTCCTCTTCTTCACTGATAAAATTGTGTCTACAAGAGCCTGTATCTCTCTCAGCCCTCCTACGACCCTTCGATTCCTTTGCCTTGCACATCTGTATTTGCTCAGTTTGAGCCGGTGTCCCTCTCCATTTTAGAGGATATATATTGTCATATGAAGCCCTCTGGTTCCTTGCAGATGCCATCCCCCCTCGTCTGTTTAAAGAGGTACTTGTGACAATTGGACCAAGCTGGACCAGATTATAAATAATAGCCTCTCCTCTGGTACAGTACCTGGGGTTTTTAAACATGTAGTAGTACGCCCTCTACTTAAAAAAAACAGGCCTTGACCTCTCCCTCTGTTCCAACTTCAGGCCTATCTCCAATCTTTCATACATTTCCAAAATTTTAGAGAAGGTTGTCTACAACCAGTTATTACTGTTCTTAGAAGATAATGGCATCACTGAGCTATTCCAGTCAGGGTTCAAAGCCCTAGTACAGAGTCAGCACTTTTGAAGGTGTCAAATGATATACTTTTGTCTACAGACTCTGGTAAGTCTGTTGTCCTAATGCTTGTAGATTTGTCTGCTGAATTTGACACTGTTCATTATTTCATTCCATTTTTATGCTGATGAATGCCAGATCTATGCTCATTGACTGTCTTAATGACATCAAAGCCTGCCCCCCCTGGCAATTCAATTCAATTCAATTTTATTTATAGTGTCAAATCACAACAGAGTCATCTCAGGACACTTAACACATTGAGCAGGACTAGAATACGCTCAAAATTTCAAGAGTCAACACAATTTCAAAGTCCCAACATCACCCAGGGGCAAGCGTTACAGCGACAGTGGCGAGAAAAAACTGCCTTAATAGGCTTTTAGGCAGAAATCTCGTGCAGCCCAGGCCCTTGGGTTCCAACTGCATTTGGTGTTGGTAGTATGGTAGTGGTAGCATTAACAGTAGTGGTGGTATTAACAAAAGCAATAGTATCAACAATAGTAGTCCATGGCAGCAGGCACAGCCACGCCAAGATGGATCCATCCCAGCCACGTCGCCGTAGACCAGGAAGCAGGAGTGGTTGAGCAGTCGCACAGCAGGCAGGTGGAGCTACCATGTGGTGTTTCCAGCGTCAGGCCAGTTAGCAGTCTGCATCGGCCAGGACCTCAGTGGACTCTGCTGGACCAGAAAGCATAGCCAGACTCCCGGGAGTGATCCCGGGAGTAGTCAAGTTAGTGACAGTAGAGATGCCGATTTTAGTCAATTACTTTAATTAAAAATACTGGCAGTAAGAGGCAAACAAGACCACAACATCGGTGCAGTCCGGATCAGGTTCCACCACGGTCCAGGGAGACCTGCTAGGCAAGAGAACATACACAGAGAGAGAGAGAGAGAGAGAGAGAGAGAGAGAGAGAGGCTCAGTGTGTCACTATAGTCCCCCAGCAGTCTAGGCCTATAGCAGCTTAACCAAGAGCTGGCTCAGGGCAAACCAGAGCCAGCCCTAACTATAAGCGGTGTCAAAGAGAACGGTTTTAAGCCTACTCTTAAATGTGGGAACAGTGTCTGCCTCACGAACCAGAACCGAACCGTCACTAATCTGGGGGTCAAGTTTGATTCTGATTTTAAATTTGAGAAACAGTTCAGTGGTGTAGTACAGAAAAGTTTTTATCAATTACGTCAAATAGCGAAGGTGAAACCTATTTTATCAAGACCTGACTTGGAAAAATAAATCCATGCTTTTATTACAACTCGTCTTGATTATTGCAACTCTATGTACATAGGGATCAGCCAGGCGTCCCTCACCCGTCTGCAGCTCGTGCAGAACTCTGCTGCACGCCTGCTAACCCAGACCCGCAGGCGTGAGCACATTACTCCCATCCTGGCATCCCTACAGTGGCTTCCTGTGTATTACAGAATCAATTTTAAGCTTTTATTTGTTTTTAAAAGATCAGCCGACCAGCTATGGTGACAGTCCCCAAAACAAGGCTGAAGCTCAGAGGTGACAGAGCATTTGCCGCTGCAGGTTCCCTCGCTTCCTGTTTTTAAATCTCTTTTAAAAACTTTTCTTGTTTGTTCTTTTCTAAAGTGACTTTGTGTTTGTCTTTTACCTTAATCTTTTCTTTTTTGTCACAATGTAAAGCACTTTGGCTTCGTCTGTGGTTTTTTAAATGTGCTATACAAATAAAGTTGATTGATTGATTGATGTAAAACAAATAAATAAATAAAGATGGTCTCTGGTCTCGGTCTTAAGATCACATTTATGAAGTCTTACAACTGTCTTGGTCTCTTGCCTTATTGAATACAGGGTTTTGTTGGTTTTGGTTACTGAGAACTCAACAGGCTGTAGATCAGTTTACAAACATCAAATATAACATACTACATTTCTTCATAAATAAAATTGAGAACATCCGATCTGCAATCTCACCTTCAACTTTTGACCCTTCCTCCTTCCTGCCTTGCCCTAATTTTCTCACCAGGTCTGAGCCTGTGTCCCTCTCTCAGATTGTCGACATTGTCTCCCATACCAGGCCGACTACCTGTACCATAGACATTGTTCCCACCCAACTGCTGAGGGAAGCTTTTAACACTCTAGGTCCCACAGTGTTACTCCTCCTCAATAGTAGCCTGGCTTATGGTTCTGTTCCATCATGCTTCAAACACGCAGTTGTTCAGCCAATTATCAAAAAAACCAAACTTAGATCCAGCTGTTCTAAATAATTTTCGCCCAATCTCAAAACTCCTGTTTCTATCCAAGGTCATGGAAAAATTGTTTACTCCCAGCTTCTGTCCTTCTTAGATAAAAATAAGAAGGACAGAAGCTGGACCTACTGCTCTCCCTCAACTCTGGTAAACCCGCCTTATTAATACTCTTAGATCTCAATTCTGCCTTTGACACTGTTGACCACTCCCTCTTGCTGAACCGGCTTGAGCACCAGGTCGGTATCCAAGGCAGCGCTCTCCAGTGGTTTGCCTCCTACCTTTCTAATAGATCCTTTTCTGTTAACATCGGTAATCTCTACTCTTCATCTGCTCCAATCACATGCGGCGTACCCCAGGGTTCCATCTTAGGCCCCATCCTATTCGCCCTATACCTGCTCCCTTTAGGCTCCATTCTCCAAAAGCACAATATCGCATATCATTGCTACGCCGATGATACACAGTTATATCTTCCACTTGAACCTGGTCATAGCAACAAAAGCAACCTCCAAGAAAGTATGGTTGGCAAATAACTATCTCCAATTAAATGATGGGAAGACAGAAGGGGTCTTTTTTGGCCACCCAAATTCCTCCATAGGTATAATAAATCACTTAGGTCCCCTGGCGCCCAATCTTCATACCCATGCCAGAAATCTTGGGGTGATCTTCGATCAAGATTTAAAATTTAATAAACAAATAAACTCTGTGTTGAAAAGTTGTTTTTTCCAACTATGAAACATTGCAAAACTTAAATCAATTCTCTCCCTCTCTGACCTTAATACAGTTACCAACGCCTTGATTACCTCTAGGCTAGATTATTGCAACTCACTTTATTTAGGTATTAGCCAGTCATCTCTATCCCGCTTACAGTTGGTTCAGAATTCTTCTGCCAGATTGCTAACAGGAACTAGGAGGCAAGAACACATAACACCCATACTAGCATCCCTTCATTGGCTCCCCATCAAGTACAGGACAGAGTTTAAAGTTTTTTTATTTGTTTTTCAAGCACTACATGGCCTGGCCCCCCCAACACATTTGTGACCTACTCTCCCCCCTTTCCAACCCAAGGACTCTTAGATCCTCAAATCAACTGCTCCTGACCGTTCCCCGGTCTAGGCTACGAGGAAAGGGCGATCGTCGATCGTGCCTTTGCCATTGCAGCCCCAAGGCTATGGAACAGCCTACCCATTTCAATTAGGTGCTCCTCCTCTGCAGCTGCCTTTAAGGAAAATCTAAAAACCTTTTTGTTTTCCCAGGCCTTTAAATGTCCCTGATGGTCTCAAGTGTGTGTCATTTTTCATTCTGGCTGTCCAAGCCATGGCTATTTTGTATCTTGTACCTTGTTTGTAATTTTGTGTTCACTGAACTGTACAGCACTTTGGTCAAATTTGGTTGTTTTTAAATGTGCTTTATAAATAAATTGATTTGATTTGATAATAAATCACATGTTCTCTCCCAACATTATCTCTCTTCTTAAAATGTATTCATTTTTCCATCTTTCTGTTTAAGGCCACGACTGGGTAGTAATGTGTAACACAACTGAGTGACTTGTGTACATTTAACTTTAGCTACGTTTGCTACAGCATTGGGGCTGCATCTAAACTGTAAAACACTCTACTGTTGGATCTAAGTACAACAAACTGTGAGAATTCAAAAGAAATAATTAAAGGCCTATCTTTATAATACGGCTTTTAACTTTTAACTAGGTTAGTTTTATTCATGTTATTAGAACATTTCATAGTACAATATTTTTGCCTCAGTTCTTCACCTCTTAAAGCAACAACTTTTCCTCTTCGGTCCCCCTACAGGTTGGAAGGGAATTGTCCATTACTGCCGTTGTAATAATTTAGCCTACCGCAGCACGCACCTTATTTGTTTGTATGCAGAACCGGCCCTGGAAACGATGAACGATTTGAACGATGTCCAGTGACAAGCTAGAGTAGCTAATGCCTTAGCTAAGATTAGCTAACATGAGCCATAGCAATAGTCACATATATTAGCACAAAAGCTAACACCTTAGCTAACATGAGCCAATAAAATAACCGACAATGTATTGTACACAGATGCACACTGTTGGAAAAAAACTGATTACCGGTATTATTTACAAGTCCAGCAGCAACAAAGCCGAGTCACCATCCGTCTTGTATTTGTAGCCTCCTTCAGTTCTCGCCAACGAGTGTGAGCTGGTCCAATATTCACTCTCGTTCAAGCTCTTTCTTTGTCATGCTCCCGTTTTCTTTTCTTTGCCTCATCGGACATTATACTCCTCATTTTCTTTGCAGGCTCTGCCATGACGGCAATTTAAAACCTACCTAGCTGCAAGGTATCTTCCACGCACCTGCTGGGTGTTCTCCCACTGATCTCAATGCAGAGCCTTCACCTAACTTTTGCAACGCTTGCCGTAAAGCAGGTCAAATTCGTAGTCTCATTAGAACTACAAAACCGCTACCCGACGAGGCAAAGTTACATGGTGCGGTTACAGCCAATAGAGGGCTGCAGAGCGAATGCTGAAGTGCCGTTCACCCGGTTTTGAGGTGATGAACCATTGAAACTATTTTGGAAACATTATTTTAAGGCACTAAATACTAATATAGTTTCCCCCGCAGTTTTTATTCCGACTGTGAACTGACTTCATTAGAAATGCGTTGTAGTGAACACAGCAGGTCTGATTTTGTTTAGCTGACAAACGGGGGGACAAAACAAGAGGTTGGGTTTAATATTGTTCTTACAAAGTCTTCTTGGAAGAAATGCATTGTAGGGGGTGATGAAGGCAGGTGGGGATGAAAGAGGAGAAAGAAAATGGGAGAAACAAATGAAGGGAAAATTGAGAAGAAACTTCAAATCTGTGAAGACACACACACTCCTGTTCAGTCGGGTTGACAGCCTTTAGATAAATCACTTGTCGGAGCAGCAGTGACTTGGCTGTTTTACCAATTATTTTAATGAGAACATAAACTGCTCAGCCAGTTTATCTGATCTTGTTCAAAGTGTCCCCTCAGGAAGACGAGATCCTGCTGCTTCAAGACGTCTCCATACTCATTGGTTATGGAAAAAAGTGTTTTGTTGACATGTAAGATTTTCTGTGATGAAAAGTTTAGGTGTTGCTAATGTATATTGAACCTGGAACTATTGGTGGCTATTTTGAGAGTAACCTCCACTTAACCTGTAAAAATGTGTTTATTGTAGTGATTGAGACGATGAGCATCGGAAGCAAATGAACTTTGTGGAGGTCTGGGAGTACCGTGGATTTCATTTTCTGTATTCTGATGCATTTTAATGTGGTTTGATGATGTTTTTTATATAACATGAGAGACATATGAGTAGTTTAGGGTACATTTTGTAAGTGGTTGGCTCCTCTCAGATCACATATTTGAAAATATGAGAAAAAAGTACAGAAATGGATTCCATGAATAATTGATGTAATTATGCTTGCATGCAATTGCAATTTTTGTTGATGAATTTTCTTGATGTTATCAAATCAATTAGTTCAATGGAAGACAACTGTAGACAAAGAGTATTCTCCAATAAACTACATCCCCATTATTCCTTACATATTACTTTATATTTTTTCCCATTGATAACGAGTCCTAACAACATGAGCTGAGCTTCTATTGAGTGCCCATTTCCTCATGTGACATTAATCAAAATTCATGGTAATAAACTACGATACATGTTGAGGACCAGACACTAGGGATGCACCGAATATTCTGCCCGAAAATTGTCGTCCCCCCCCCCCCAAAAAAAACTAATATTCGTCCACTGAAAATTTTCAGTGGACTGACTATGGACCCCATAGTCTTTTTCGCCATGAACAAGACTATGGGGTTCGCTAACTACGTTGTTGGTGTTGGTTTTATGTGTAAGGACCCTTATCATGCTACTGAAGAGGTTGGGTGCTATTTTGAGCAATATTAGTGGTTAAAATATGCCGTTGTGGATGCATTTGCTTTGTTGAGATAATCCATCCCACCTCACAGGTGTGCCACATCAAGATGCTGATCTGACATCATGATTAGTGCACAGGTGTGCCTTAGACTGTCCACAATAAAAGGCCACCCTGAAATGTGCATTTTTTTGCTTTATTGGAGGTCTGGGGACTCAGAACCAGTCAGTATCTGGTGTGACCACCATTTGCCTCATGCAGTGCAACACATCTTCTTCGCATAGAGTTTATCAGATTGTCAATTGTGGCCTGTGGAATGTTGGTCCACTCCTCTTCAATGGCTGTGCGAAGTTGCTGGATATTAGTGGGAACTGGTACACGCTGTCGTATACGCCGGTCAAGCACATCCCAAACATGCTCAATGGGTGACATGTCCGGTGAGTATGCTGGCCATGCAAGAACTGGGACATTTTCAGCTTCCAAGAATTGTGTACAGATCCTTGCAACATGGGGCCGTGCATTATCTTGCTGAAACATGAGGTGATGTTCATGGATGTATGGCACAACAATGGGCCTCAGGATCTCATCACGGTATCTCTGTGCATTCAAAATGCCATCAATAAAATGCACCCGTGTTCTTCGTCCATAACAGATGCCTGCCCATACCATAACCCCACCACCACCATGGGCCACTCGATCCACAACATTGACATCAGCAAAGCGCTCACCCACACGACGCCACACACGCTGTCTGCCATCTGCCCTGAACAATATAAACCGAGATTCATCCGTGAAGAGAACACCTCTCCAACGTGCCAGACGCCATCGAATGTGAGCATTTGCCCACTCAAGTCTGTTACGGTGACGAGCATGCAGTTGAGCTGCCCTGAGACGGTTTCTGACAGTTTGTGCAGAAATTGTTTGGTTATGCAAACCAATTGTTTCAGCAGCTGTCTGAGTGGCTGGTCTCAGACGATCTTGGAGGTGAACCTGCTGGATGTGGAGGTCCTGGGCTGGTGTGGTCTGCGGTTGTGAGGCCGGTTGGATGCACTGGCATATTCTCTGAAACGCATTTGGAGACGGCTTATGGTGGAGAAATGAACATTCAATGCACGAGCAACAGATCTGGTTGACATTCCTGCTGTCCTCATGCCAATTGCACGCTCCCTCAATGCTTGTGGCATCTGTGGCATTTTGCTGTGAGACAAAACTGCACATTTCAGAGTGGCCTTTTATTGTGGGCAGTATAAGGTACACCTGTGCACTAATCATGATGTCAGATCAGCATCTTGATGTGGCACACCTGTGAGGTGGGATGGATTATCTCAGCAAAGCAGAAGTGCTCACTATCACACATTTAGACAGATTTGTGAACAATGTTTGAGAGAAATGGTAACATTGTGTATCTGGAATGAATTTTATATCTTTAAGTCCATCTCATGAAAAATGGGAGCAAAAACAAAAGTGTTGCGTTTATATTTTTGTTGAGTGTACATGGACAGTATACATTCTACCCATGTGTTGTGTTCTGGTCAAATTTGACTAATTTAAAATTTGTATCATTAAAAAATATACTTAATTTGATCAGACTGACCTAAAATTTCATGACTTTGTCCACAATGAGGATATCAACAGACAATTTAGTTCTAGGAAAAGGTGAAAATGTTCCTGAATGTGGGGTGTAGATGTAAGTGGGGGTATGCATGTTTTCTTTTTAGTATGATAATTAGAGAGCATAACAAGCCGTATTGTTATGTCAAGGCAGTATTATCTGACTATATGGCTGGTGATTGGGATGCAGGTTTCATTTAGCATGATAAGTAGAGAGCATAGGCTAAGCCATTTACATTTAGGGCATTTAGCAGATGCTTTTGTCCAAAGCAACTTACAATAAGCAGACAGTGTTCAGTGTGACAGTTGTCTGCCTGGAAAACATTTCTTCCCTGAGCTCTTGGTCCACCAACCTATCTTTTCCTTCAGGTTATGTACTACAATATAAAAAGCATATTTATACATTTTAATTAATTGATATTTTAATTTCAGAATGCCACCAGCAAGGAGTGAGCCGTGATACAGTGTGCAGGATGTGATTGATATCCAAACTGATGAGAGTGAAGTTGAAATGGAACTCACTGATGAGAGTGATGAAGACTCAGACGAAGATGTCTGTCAATAAGTGGACAAAGAAAACCAACCACCCATGGACTGTCCAGCTGATAATTATGTGGACATCGAGCCAAAAAAAACACACACCATGCCCCGTATCGCTGGCTGAAAAAAGATGTTATCAGTCCCAAAAATGATTTTGAAAAGAAAAAAAGAAATTAAGAAGTTGCTCGAAAAAGCAACAAGTTTTATCTTGTTTATTTTTTTTGTAATAAATGACTTCATAAAAAATATGACTGATGTGTGATTATTATTAATGTTATATACCATTATGGGGCTAAGTAAGCAATCAACCCTGCAAATGAACCCTTAGTTGTTCTGAATTGTTGGTCAGACAATGTGAGTACAAATACAGGAATTCTGCTCCCAAATAAGCCCAATGTTGCAATATTACAACATTTCTCTAAAATCAAACAAAAACATAAAAATAAACTCTTGGTTTTTCTATATTTGGGTCTTACAGGGTTGTAAGTAACTAAACCACTCCTACATTATCCTCACAGACACAATTGGCTATCATTAAAGTACCACTATTAAATCTCTCCAATAAAAAGTAATCACATAAAGTTACTCTCGGATTCATGGAATCTGTAAGGGACAGAGTGGAGGCACGATTTAAGCTACATCATCCGGGAGCCCGGGTCATCTTTGAGAGGGTCTTTGGCATGATGAAATCATGGTGGCAAGGTATCCCTGGAGGTTGACCACACCTTTGTGTCAAAGGTAATCGCAGTGTGTGTCCCAACCAGTGTCCCTCAGTTCTTGAAGAGCATGATAATTTAATTGTTTAAATAAATGGCATTTTGGATAAGTTTGAGTCTGTGTGTTATTCAAGAACTTGCCTTTTCTTTCACACAGTGTTGGTCATATGTATCACTTTCTGTGAGATACAAAGACCATGTGCTGCCTAGAAACAATTCATGAAGTCTGTTGGAAATGTGACATTTTCACAGTACAAAAGAACACTGAACAAAAACCCTATACTCCGACATCGCCACAACTTTTGAGGATTTCCTGCAGCAAATTCAGTTACTTTAGGCTGCAGCAATCCCAACACACCATCACAAAATCCTGGAGGGACTGGTATTTCATTCAATTAACACAACATGAGGACATGTTAACCGGAATCTTTTTCTTTCACCAATTCAGCAAAAATGGAAAACGCGCTCATCCTGCTCATATAGAGCAGCATCTATTGCTTCCTCCTTCTCTGTCTGCGCTTTGAAAAAGGCCAGCATCCCTTCTTTGACCTTTTTAGTGGATGGCTCACTCCTCACTCTCAGCTATTGCAGATGGCATTTCACATCCAGACGATGAGGCTTGAGCAGAAGTGTGGCCATGGTCGGGCATCGAGGATGGGAGGCTGAATAGATGGCCTTTCCCCAAGTGCCTAATGCATGGCGTCAAACCATGGCCAAGATGCTGCCGTTGCCTCACCCTGGTCGGTTGAGCCAGTTGGAGGATTCTTCAACTCCTATTAACACTATGGATGACAAAATGTTATTGAAAAAAGGCAGGTGTGGCAGAATGCACCAATACTGAAATCACACTGTTAATAGCTATTAAATGTACGATGGTAATTGTAGTCACATCTAATGTTTGAAAGCGCAAATTAAAAATGAAGACAATTCATGAGTAGGCAGATTACATTCCCATTTAGCAGGCGGGTAGCCTGAAAGATTGTATTAAGTACAACACAATATCCACAAGCTCAACACATGGTGACCGGCCATACAACTTTTTTTTTACCTTATATTTGATCTTTAAATTATACCACTTCATAGAGGCCTGGATGGGAGTTAACTGGTCTTCAATCCCATTTCTTCTACCACCTGTCTGTAGGGCAGAATGAGTAATCTTGCCATAACCATTACATTGAGGCACATTAAAAAATATTTGGAGCCACATGTTAGGCAAGGCAACTTTATTTGTATACCACCTACACAAGGCAGACTCAAAAGTGCTTTACATCATAACATGTCATACAATAAAGTGAAATAATAGAATAATTAAAAAGAAAATAAAGTGAAAATAAATGAAAATGCAATGAAAGACAAGGAGAATAAAAACATTTCCAATAATAATAATCAGTGGAGATGTTGATTTAGCAGAAAGCTATGGTGAACATAAAGGTTTTCAGTCTAGTTTTAAAAGTGGTCAGAGTTGGGGCAAGTCTTACATCTTCAGGAAGTTTATTCCAGCCATTTGTTGCATGGTGACTAAATGATGCTCTCCCGTGATTGTTGTTTACTCTGGGAATCACTAACAGATTGGTCTCAGCAGATCTTAGTGGTCTAGAAGGCTTATGTAGTGGGAGCATATCAGTGATATACTTCGGTCCTAGACCATGTAGTGATTTATATGTGAGCAGGAGGATTTTGAAATCAATCCTCTGACATACAGGGAGCCAATGTAAGGATTTAAGAATTGGTGTAATGTGCTCACATTTTTTGGTCTTTGTAAGAACTCTAGCAGCAGCGTTCTGAACAAGCTGTAGCTGCCTGACAGTTTTTTTCGGAAGACCTGCAAGGAGACCATTACAGTAGTCTAGTCTACTAGTAATAAAGGCATGTACAAGTTTTTCTAAGTCTTGAGCTGACATGAGCCCTCATGCTAAATTTTTGAGGTGATAGTAGGCCGATTTGTTCCTGATTTTATGTGACTGTCTGTGACGGTCCAGAGGACCGCACAGGAAGACGCCCGACACTTACACGCTCTATACATAGTATGATCTCACATTTATACTGATGCTGAATGACCCATTATGTGGTGCTCTGATGGAGGTGAACACCCGACACGATACTGACAACACAGACTCACGGACTTGGTGCCAGCGGAAGACGCATTAAAGCTACTGGCCAGAGCTATGCGGCTACCGCAACATCTGCATTGATCATGTTTCATTTAGTTTGCACAAACGTCATGGACATTTTTTAAAGAACGACACAAACGATGAAATGTTGAAATGCAATGTTGTGCCTTTTATTTTGTTAAAGATATATCACAACGTTAAAGTCAATAAACTAACGGTAAAGATTTACCAGCTGCCATCTCGTTTGGCTCCTGCGTCCGCGGGCAAAGGGTGCCGACGACAAACAACGTAGCGTTTATTGGTTCCGTGCGTGATTGGATCCGCATCAATGTAGAGTTTAGTATGGGGGGTTCCCGGGGAGAGTAGGCCCTGATCAAGCCAACTTTTTTTAGGAATCACTTCTTACAGTAAATTATGCGACATATATATAGCATACTAATTGTTGTGGGCAGGTGCAATAGATGTAAATGTGTAGTCTCAGAGTGTTATTTGTTGTCAACGTGTAATTGTTTGTCTAATGTTCCCCTGTGTCTTTATAACGGTGCTGGCAGCCTTCTATATGTCTACCCCCCTGTTTCTTTTATGTGAGTTGTCTGGTGTCTGGTGTGAGACACATATGTACTGGTAACGGGACAGGTTATTGGAGAGCTGTAGACCTCGCTGCCTGAGGTTACAGCAGAGCGTTGAACTGCCTGTAGTACTTTATTATTTCGGTATTTTTGGTATTTGCTAAATTTAATTTAGTCATTTTGTACTTTCTTATTTTGGACTGGAATTGCTTGTTTTGTTGCAAGCCCTCTTAATAAAGTAATGTACAAAATTACTACTGCCTCTGCATCCTTGGCCAAACCCGCAAATGTTTTTCTTTCGCAACCCGCTCTGTTCCGTCACACTGTCGAAATGTAAATCAGAATCCATAATAACCCCAAGATTTCTGGCTTTATTTGAGGTTTTCAGGGAGAGTGAAGGTGTCAAATAACTTTAAACCTTTCTTTTTTTAGCACCAAAAACAATTATCTCAGTTTTGTCCTCATATAGTTGTAGGAAGTTTGGGCACATCCAGTCTTTGACTTGCTCAATGCACTGGCACAGAAGATCTATGGGGCGATAGTCGTTTAGGCGATTTAATCTCAGTCAGATTTGGCTGCATTTCTCTTGCCACTGAACAGATTATCCAATTTTACTCTTGCCTTATATAAAGCTACATTATCATCATCTAAGTCTGATAGTGGCATTGGACGTGTTGGATGCAACGTAACAACATTTTTCATCGCAACTCGAGTGACAAATCTGTGTTGATGCAAAACCAATCGCCGTTGAGATTCTCCTTGTGTCATCACTCGTCAGTGAATCAGGAATTAAGAAATTTTAAAGAACATTCTTTTCATGGAATGTTCAAAACTCCCCTGCTTGGAGATCTTCTCCAGGTGGACGGCGGCACCATTACCTGAAGTCCGCAACCTTGGTGTCATTCTTGACTCTACCCTTTCTTTCCAGTCACACATCAAATCAGTCATGAAATCCGCCTTATTTTGTTCTTCAAAAATCAATCCAGGCTAATCTTCTCCCTGGACAGGTTCCAATATGTGCAGGACTCAGCTGCCAGGGTTCTCACCTACACCAAGCACATCACCCCCACACTCATCCACCTCCACTGAGTCCCGGTCAAGTCCCACATCACATACAAAATCCTCCTCCTGACCTACAAATGCCTCCACTCCTTTGCCCCCCAGTACTTATCCAACCTCCTCCACCAACTTACCCACATCAAGGAACCTGTGGTCATCTGACTCAGGTCTGCTCTCCATCCTCCACACCAAACTGCAAACCTTTGGGGACAGAGCCTTCAGCGTGGCAGCCCCCACCCTCTGACACTCTCTCCACAGACATCTGCAATGCCCCCACCCTGGTCTTTCATTTAGTTGGTACTAACAATGAATGAATCCAAAACATCTGTCTGTTTGAGAATAACAGGGACACAGTCAGATCTGAGGAAAGAAGAGCTGAGTGTGATGAATAAATGTCTCGTCTAAAACCTCCTGAATTCTCTCTGACCCAGAAACTAAATGCATCGCTATGAAAGCAGAGACAGAAACAGAGAGAGCACAATAGAAACAATGGCTGCTATGACAATGAAAGACTCAAGAAACGTGCAGCCAACAAACAGGAAGAAGACACACATTGGGCCCTAGTTTCGTAGACCAGGCGCAGTCAGCTTTCAGCGCACCTGCGCCGCACCGACGGGGTGTGTCCGCCTGGACTTTGCAAGTTTTGTGCACCGCGCAGGCTCGCGCAGGCACACCTCCCGTCTCGCCCACCGGCGCAAGAGGGAAAGAGGGAGGAGAAGAAGGCGTGAGTGGGAGACGAGGAGGAGACGAGGCGTGGACTGGGATTAATACAGCCGATTCAGATCTTCACCAATCAAATGAGCTCCTCTCCTCACCTTTAATGCGTTAGGGGAGGTTCAGTGCAAGATCCGTCACTTGACAACCCGATGACAGAAGCAGCGCCGCCGCTCCCACCACGCGCATCACGTGCTGTGCGTGCGTATCATAATAATAACAATGCCCATATTATAAAAAACAGGAGAGAGAGAGGGAGATGTTTTGGTCCGAGAGGCTGAGTTTCCGTTACGCGTGCCATCCGCCTTTGATCTGACGTCAGATGTGACGGGACAATCTATATAGATATAAATTCACGTGTCGATTCATTAGTTGCATTAAATAGTGTTTGTTGTGATTATTTATTGAATTTAAATGTGCCTGGAACTGTGGAAACCTGCCTGTGAGGTCTCGGTGACGTGTACGCACTGCGCGCCGTCAGCCAGACTTCCACTCCGCCAGCTGTGATTCGCATTGAGTGAATGGACTTTATTTACGCCTTGTGCCGAAAGTAGACCAGGTTGGAGCTGACGAGCTTTCAGCGCAGTCTCGGCGAGGCTTTTTGCCACGAAACTTCCGCTACACCAAGCTGAATCTGTGACGCCTCTCCCTGCTGCGCCGCCACACCCATGTTGGCGCAGGCGATCCACCAAACTGCCAAACTGACCGTGTGCAAGGCTGCGCGGGTCGAAACTTGCATTGCGCCGGCTCCGCCACCCTGCGGCGCCCTGCGCTGCGCCACGAAACTAGGGCCCACTAATTGAGGAGACAGTGAGTTCATATATGGAGCTATCTGTCCTGCTGCTCATCGAGAAACACGGACATCATTAACAACAGGACCAGTCAATTCAACATGTTTTAAAGAGTATTACGTTGTCTCTTTACAGGAAACAAGAGAGGACAGAAAGCAGCTCCGTTGTGCTGCATCAGTTACCATGGTGGTCTACCTGGTAAGAAGTGAACCAGAGTTAAACAGGTTATCTCGTTAACTTCAAATCCTGTTTCCTAGTTCAGGACTCAGCAGACTGCTGTCAGTGTAAAACAATTTGTTCTGTGTGCTTTCAATTTGAATTTTGTAGTCAATCCATGATGTCTTTTACTCCACCTAACTAGTGTGGTGGCAGCGTGGTGCCTTATCTGTCTCTCACCATAGTTCAACCTAACTGTCATTTTGTTGTCTTGACCTAACTATGTCATCCCTCTTTGCCTTCATTCTTCCTTCCTTTTTACTCTCTTCTTCACATCATCCTCTCACTATTTCTTCTTCCTCCCTTCATTTCTCCTCTACATCATCTCGCACTCTCTTTTTCCTTCCATAGTCCTCCTCCCTCCATCATATTTCTAATCCATGAGGGCTCTTGTAATGTCTGCAGGCTTCATGCTGAATTACCCGACCAAACACACACACACACACACACACACACACACACACACACACACACACACACACACTGGTGTGATGCCAGCTAACGAGGGAAATGCATCAGCTGCTAATGAGGAGTAAAACGGCATCAATGCCTTGTAGTTTAATGACGCCTGATAATCAGGATTGAAGGCTGCACACACACACACACACACACACACACACACACACACACACACACACACACACACACACGTTTGGTTTCATTATGAATTCTCAGTCAGATTGAGAGTGATGGAGCGGAGAGAGAAACAGATTAAAATACAGATACAAAATGTTTCTAATGAAGAGAGTTTAGGAGAACTTAATTTGATCAAACAAGACATTAATGTGACAGTAAAATATATTTGGTGCCTTCTGATTGGTTGATTTATAAACACTTATTTACTTTTTCAAATTCTCTAAAATGCACTTTCACCAACCTCAACAAACTTCCTTGTTGTTTCTGTGTCACTTTAATTAATCAAATCAATAAAAATAAGAAGCATCTGTAACACACGTGTTATGATAATAATAGTACAACATTAAAACAATTTCTGTGTATTACATTTTCAAAACATCTTTAAATGATCTTGCTTTAATAATTAATATTGTATGAGATGAACATTACTAATGGTAGTATTTAAGGGTTTACACATTAGATTCCATTATACTTTACAGGAATGGTTAAACTATGATTCAGTCACATCATTCTGTGTGTGTGTGTGTATGCACGCATTATAGAAACATGTTGGTGTAGAGTCTCTTTGTTGTGTTTGAAAGCACTATCTCCTCACTGCAGCTGGATGCAACACAGATTGGACCAGGGCTATAAACACACACACACACACACACACACACACACACACACACACACACACACACACACACACACACACACACACACACACACCATAAATACACCTTGATGCTGAGCTCAGTCAACATGCATCATTCCGTCTGCCAAACCAGATTAAACGGGAAAAAATCACTATAACACACACATACAAACACAGTGTGAGTTAACGGTTATCATTTTGATAATACAAATTATATTAATAATACATTTTATTCAGTGTCTTACAAAAAACACGTATATTAAAACAATAACAGAGTGAGAATGCAAGTAAAATAATAAAGTAACATGAGATAAATAAATGAAGAAAGTCACAAGAAAATTACAAGTAGCCTATAGTAAGTATTCAAAAACAGTAAAAGTGAAAAAATATAAACAGAAGTGGCAATTCTAGGAATTTTTTTTTATAAAAAAATAGGTTTCTTAAAACTATAAACAGAAGTGGATTTTCTGATATGTGCTGGGAGGTTGTTTCAAGCAGAAAGCTGCCTCACCGTACGCTTTATAATTCACTTCAGGAGGCTGGTTTGGAACATACTCACGTAAGCAATCAGTGACGGTGCTAAACCATTTAAAGTCTAAAAAACAAGTAAAAGATTTCAAGATCGATCCTCAACATTGCAGGTACCCAGTGTAATGATGCTAGGCCCGGTGGAATATGTGCTCTTTTCTTGTTTTTGTTCAAATTCTTGCCACTGCATTTTTGGATAAGTTGCAGCCAATCAGTGGTTTCTTTAGGTAGACCAGTAGAGTGTATTATAGTAATCAATGTGAGAAAATACAAAGGTGTGGCTCAACTTTGTGGCATCTTCCAGAGAGAGGTAAGGTCTGATTCTTGTCAATGTTTCTTTAATGATAAAAGGTGATGCATGCAGTGAGAAGGACACGGGGGTCAAACCTTTAACTGTGTGTTTAAAGGACGACCCGCTGTAACCACAGACACAGCTGCACATAGATGGGATCAACCTTCGTTTATAATAACCAGCATTCATTAATGAATGAACCTAATTATTATTAGGTGTAATTTATTAATATTGTTATTAATTATTAATGCTGTAATTTAGTGTGGCAACATTTAAACATTATATTACTTGTACGTGTTAATTATTAAATCATGTAAGAAGTGGTTTATAAAACAACTATACATTATTTACATTTACATTTACATTTAGGTCATTTAGCAGACGCTTTTGTCCAAAGCGACTTACAATAAGTACATTTGTCGAAAGAAGGAAACAAAGAAACCACGACGTATCATTGCCGATAAAGTAAGAGCTAAAAATAGAACAAGTGTTAGGTCCTCATCTGAGTAAAGTAGTACTTCAAGAGCAACAGTGCTAAGATCAGAGTGCTATAGGTAAGGTTTTTTTTTTTTTTTTTTTGGGGGGGGGGGGGGGTGTCGAGGGAGGGTGCTAGTGGGTCATGCTATGTAGAGTCAAGGTGAAGTCTGAACAGGTGAGTCTTGAGCCTTTTTCGGAAGATGGCAAATGACTCTGCTGTCCTGACATTGGTCGGGAGTTCGTTCCACCACTGAGGCGCCAGAACAGAGAAGAGTCTGGACTTTGCTGAGCGACATTTGCTTGATTTCAGCGATGGTGGTACCAGCCGGCCAGCTGAAGTAGAAGAGCGAAGTGCTCGCTTCGGGGCATGAGGTTTGACCAGTGTTTGAAGGTAGAAGGGTGCCGTTCCATTGATGGCCCTGAAGGCCAGTGTCATCGTCTTGAATTGGATGCGTGCTGCAACAGGGAGCCAGTGGAGGTCACGGAGGAGGGGGGTCACGTGGGAGAATTTGGGTAGATTGAAGATAAGGCGTGCTGCAGCATTCTGGATACGCTGTAATGGTTTAATCGCATTATAACATTATTATTTGTCACACATTGTTAATGGTTTGTAAACTGTCTGTTAAATTATTTGGATGCCTTTTATTAACTAGTGATATATATAATACTTTATTAAATTCATTTAGAAACCTTAATTTACATACTTAAGGTCTATTTAATGTTTTAGGTGTTTTTAAAATGATATGGTTACCAGTAATACATACTTAAAGTAATATATTCAATTTCATATATATGTGCAACAATAAACTGTTAAAAATCAGAATGTCATCATCTCTTATCAGCACTTATCAGCTAAATCTAAGTCATATTTACAAACGGTAAAACAAACAGGTTAATCTAAAGTTAAATCAACTATCATTTTACAATCTATTAACAATTGTGATTAATGTGTGATTAATGCAAGTCACAAACGTAACTAGCTAAGTGACAAGCATGAGGCTCAAGACAACCCAGACAGAGGTGTGTGTGTGTGTGTGTGTGTGTTGGGGGGTGGGGGATAAATGTTATCTCTTGAATACCAGCTTCTTTCCACTGGTGACCTTTTGAACTCTTCTGAAATAACCACCAGGACTGAACGTGGTTGACTGAGCACGTTATCTTAAATCAGCACACTGTTTAATGCCGTCTTAACCTCATTAGCCTTTGCTGGGCTGATTAGCATAAATTGAAATAACAATTACTGATCATTATCACTATTCATTTTAATAATGAAGCAGACAAAAGGTCAGAAATTGGCATAGAAAACGCTCTGTGTGTTTGTTTTCATTCAAGTTAAGTTGCTTCAGAAAACCTGTTAAGAGTTAGAAGGTTATGACTTTTGGATCATAATTATAATATTATGTAGAGAAGTTTTTAAACACATTGAAGGGTCACTACATTTTGAATCCAAACAGAAAGACAGTCACAGATGTAAACAGAGACAGAAACACAGTCACAGAGACTTGAGACAAAAGTGTGTGTGTGTGTGTGTGTGTGTGTGTGTGTGTGTATGTATGTGTGTGTATAAGTGTGTGTGTGTGTGTATAAGTCTGTGGTGTGTTTGTGTGTGTATAAGTGTGTGTGTGTGTGTGTGGGGGGGGGGGGTGATGAACGAGAGAGAGAGAGAGAGAGAGAGAGAGAGAAAGAGATGGTAGAGCGGCAGTCACTAGGTGGAGCTATTCCTCCTATACTAGCGTTGAGAGAAAGAACAGCTGAACGTAGGATACGTGGGGGGGATGATGTGTGTGTATGTATGTGTTAGCAGAAACAATGAGGGGAGCAAGAAATGCGTGTGAAAGAGATCGGTCCTCACACCTCACACAAAGGTCAGTAAGCGTGTTACCAGCAGGAGCTCGGCGAGTGAACTGGCGTTCGTCCAGCGTCATCCCAGTCTTTTAACTGATAGTAGCTCGCTTACGGAACTCGTGAGTGGTCAACTCAAACACAGTTACAGGAATAAACCCAGCGGCATGGGTACACAATCAGCACTCAAGAGCAACAATATAGAAAGCAAAGGACTCGATGATCCTTGGTCAAAACTTAAACACAGTAACAAGAATTACAAACATCCTACACTATCAAAGCCCAGACAACAGCCTCTTACTTGGTCGATGTGCGTGAGTCCATCCTGTGTGGGTGGCGGCGTTTCTTGGTGCGGGGGCTGTGGATCGCGAGTCACACAGCAGGCTGGTCCTTGTGTGGCAGCGGAGGATGCAGTTATCCTTCTCTCTGGTTCAACTTGGATGAAGAAACAGTTTCTTCCTTCTGCAGGCAAAAGCGGTGCGGCGATCATCTCAGGATCAAAAAAATTTAAAAAGACAAGGAGAGATAAAGAAAGGAAAAACAGTCTGTATCTTGTCCAGCAAGACTGTGGCGTAGGACAAAGGAAAAGCTGCAGGTGTTGAAAATACACTGTTGTAACGGTATGCTACGGTGGAGAGAGGGCGTGTAAAGGTGGTCGCTGACCTTTATACCCCATGGCCGTATCCCAGGGGTCCCTGGGGCTGTCAGCTAATAGGGCACCAGAGTTGGTATTACATCAGACTTGACACCTAGGTGAGAGGTGTGAAGCAAGATGGAGGTTTTGAGGTGCAGCTCCTTTGTCTCCTTTGATTCCTTTGTCTGACCACATGTGAGGGCTTCTAGCCTCCGTGCAGGCCTATCTTTGTTCTCCTTCATGGTGAGGTCCCAAAAAAAAGGAAGAAACCAAAATCATTGCCAATAAAGTAAGAGCAAAAAAAAAGAAACATTTGTTAGGTCCTCATCTGAGTAAAGTGGTAGCTGTTCAGCAAGAATACCTTAAGTACAACGGTGCTGCTATGATCAAAGTTCTACTAAGTGCTATTTATTTAATTTGTATTTTTTTTGCGGAAGTGAGTCATGCAATGCAGAGTCGAGGTGAGTCTTGAGCCTTTTTCGGAAGCTGGCAAATGACTCTGCTGTCCTGACATTGGTCGGGAGTTCGTTCCACCACTGAAGCTCCAGAACAGAGAAGAGTCTGGACTTTGCTGAGCAACATTTGTTTGATTTCAGCGATGGTGATACCAGCCGGCCAGCTGAAGTAGAGGAGCGAAGTGCTCGCTTCGGGGCGTGTGGTTTGACCAGTGTTTGGAGGTAGATGGGTGCCGTTCCATTGAAGGCCTTGAAGGCCAGTGCCATCGTCTTGAATGCAATGGTTTAGTCGCCGAGGCCGGGAGTCCAGGAGCGAGTTACAGTAGTCAAGGTGGGATAGGACCAGTGCTTGGACCAGGAGTTGCGTTGTGTCCTTTGTGAGGACTTTCCTGTGAGCACCTTGGATAGTATGGGAATATACTACCTAGTTACTTCTATGTGTGGGCCTTGGCACCAGCCATTGTATGGCCATTCCCCATTAGTGCCTTGGCTAGCAGGAGAATATGCTATTTAGTGATGTCACAGATAAAAATCTGATTTAAGGAAAAGGTTTATTTGACAAAGGGAACCTAACAAAAAGGCCACAAGGGCAAACACAGTAATAAAAAAAACAGGAGCAAGATAAACCAACAGAAAACAGATAATGAGGGAAACTGAACAGGAAGTAAACAAAAGACAGTAGGTCTACAAAATAAAACAGAAAATCAACACGACAAGAGGAAAAAATTACAAGACGGGAAAGCAAACTAACAACCAAGATCATGCAAGTGACTGCTATGTGTGTGCTTTGGCAACAGCCGCCATGTGGCCATTCCCGATGAGCACTTTGGCTCATAAGAGAATATACTACCTAGAGTTTGGCTATGCTAATATAGATAGACATTTTTGTTCAACTGTCAATCAACCGACGACGCCAAGATTTAGCATATTGATCAGTGCTATTTGACTCCCATGGTCGAGCTCACGGAGAAGACAGCTCATCAACTGAGACGGATATCGGCGAGACGAAGGTACCGCAGATCGGCGCGAACAGTTCCAAACCAACCCTCGGGCCCCAGCACGGATAATCCCTTTGCGTCTATTTTCCGATGGAAGAGTGACCGCTTGGAGTTTCACTTAAGCTGAGAAGAATCCTAATGACCGAGTTGCAGGGTGAAACTAAGTATTAGCGTCTGTTAATATCTAATATCTGTGAGGCCATTTTATTTAATTATTCTATCATTCATGATCTTACTAAGAAGTTCAAATTCTACACAAACACACTCGCCTTTATTGCCAAAAGTTCCAGATGTGCTGGTAATCATTTCCCCAGTTACATTTATTGTGTTGTATTGGTGCTTCTGTTACATCTGTGTTATTTTTTTCACTTTGTTTAATCTTAAGTTAGTCAATAAACACCCTCATATTATAACCGCCATTGCCCGTTGATATTTCTCCTGTACGGGCAACGCAAAAGATCCCTATTTCAAGGGCTTATGATCTGAAAAATTAGATAATGTTAATAAGTCATCATTAGAGTCATTAAAGTGAACTCTATAAAGTTCTGTCCGACCAACAGATGGTGCCCCTTTTTTACAAGAGCAGATATTAAAATTATATCAGGAATTTTGTCATGGAAGAAAAGGGACAAAATGCAGTCTTATTGGCAATGACAATTGCATGCCAGTCAGTCTTTGAGTGTTAATAAATAGAATAGAAATAACATATACATGTGCTCTTATGTTAAACCAGAGATGGTGAGGTCATGCTGAGGATTAAAGGAAAGAGATATGGTTGTATATTCACCCCATCTAAGAAACCCGTAGAATGCCATTAATAGAAACACTTCCAGCATAGTGTTAACATATTGTGAAAAACAAACTTGCCTTAACCTTGACACCAAATTCTTCAAAGTGAAGTAGTGAGAGGCAGTCTTTATCATAACCTGTGGGACGTGCCTTTTTTAGACCATTGAGGAAGAGCTGAATGGAGGGATGGCTCTGGGATGTTGGCTCTTGACATCATTTGTGAAACTGAATTCCTGCCAGCATGGCTTTGATACTTTGCATTTGAATGTGGCGGGATTTGAATGAAAATTTAATAAATTCATAGACTACAGAAATATCTATTGGTGGAGGACTAAGAAGGAGGCTGACACAAAAGGAGTCATAATAATAATACTAATATTATTATTATTTATTATTATTTTTTATAGGCACCTTTCTGAACATTCAAGGACACTGTACAGAAGAAAAGTACAAAACAAACAATATTTTAAAACTCAACAGTTAAATGAGACGGTGCACTTGAGAGCAGAGAGATAAAGCAGTCTTAAACGGATGGGTTTTGAGTGTGATATTTCTGAGGTCAAGAGCCAGGGAGCACATCGGCTGAATGCTCTCCCCATGGTGGTGAGAAGGGCGGAGAGGAAAGGTGGATAGAGGACGACGATCTGAATATGCGAAGGGAGTGGCATCATGGAAGATTCAGACAGATATGGAAGGGTGAGGTTATGGATGGCCTTGAATGTTTACAGGAGGATTTTGAACTCAATGTGAAACTTAACCGGGAGCCAATGGAACTGTTGAGTAGAAAAACCAGGCTGAATCATATGCTTTAATAGTGCTTTTTGCTAAACCCAATCTCATAAATTTGGAAGCAGAGTGCAACAGAACCTGCAAGGGCTTCGGCATGCTTAATTGAGAATCATCCGTTTGAACGGAGAGCACGGTGTGCTGGAAGACTTGGCCTAGGGGCACATGGTTTTGAATTCCTGGAATTTCAAGCAAGAAAGCACATCAGCTATACGATTTCCATGGCCAGGAATGCAAGTAACTCGCAAAATGACGTTGTTCAGAATGCAGGGCCAGGTTAAACATTGCATGAGACTGTTAATGGTAATTTTTTTTCTGGTCCATACACTGCCCCATAGGGAACAGGTAACGATGACAGGGTAAAGCTCATTAAGAGTGGTAGATTTGGATTGGTTTCTGGAGTCCAGGGTATAATTGGCCAATTTTGACTACTTTTGATTTTACCTTCATATTTTACCTTAAAACAGTTTACCTTGCCTCTTGCTTGGTATCATTTTTTTCAGTACACCCTTACCGTTATACCCTGGCCTAGGGGAGCCTGAGCGTAATATAAAGGTTGCTTTCCCCTTTCCCAAACTCCCAGAGACCAAGACTCAAAGTTGCAGTCCAACATAAATGTATTTTCAACTCAGGGTAGTCAAACTTCAGGGTGAGTAAGGCCAAAATAATAACCAAAACATCAACATCAACATTTGAAAACTAACTTCAACGTGGAATTAAGCGCACATGTGGAAGTACTAAACTCCTCCCTGTCCACGCCCCGATTTAAATATGCAAATGAATTTAAATAGGGCCTGCACCGGGGATTCCCCTCTCTGCACCATCAGATCTACGAAATGAGTAAAGGGAAGAAGCGCAACTTCACCGAGTCTGAGCTCGAAACGCTCTTAAACGAAGTCGAGACTCGAAGACCAGTATTATTTGGTAGCCTCTCATCAGGCATTAACACACAAAAAAAGAAATGTGAGTGGGAGCGTGTGTGTGAGGCAGTGAACACTGTGGGGTCGGAGCAGCGCACAGTCCCTGAAATAAAAAAGAAATGGTCCGACGTGAAGGTGGAGGTGAAGCGGAGGATTTCGGCCCACCGCCGAAGCGTGACCGCAACGGGCGGGGGGGACAGGAGGGGAGGAACTGACCCCCTTTAACCAGAGAGTGGCGGCCATTGTGGGTGACACAGCTCTAACCGGAGTTGTGGGGGCCCATGAGGGCGACACCGATCATCCCCAAGGTAAATGTGTTAAACTCAGAAATGTTGTCATTATACTGGTCGTACAATAGGCTGCTCACATTACACATGCTCGTGCGTATAGTTGCCAGGATATAAACACATTGACTCATGTTTAATTACTTAATTTTTTATTATCATTTCTGAATAGATGATGAGCCAGGAGAAGGCACCGGCACCGCGCGCCCTGGCGTCTCCACCAGCACCATGCTCCCTGGCGTCTCCACCAGCACCTCCACCAGCACCATGCTCCCCTGCGTCTCCACCGGCTCCACCAGCACCTCCACCAGCACCATGCTCCCTGGCGGCTCCACCAGCACCTCCACCAGCACCATGCTCCCCTGCGTCTCCACCAGCTCCACCACTACCACGCGCCCCGGCGACTCCACGCCAGCTGCTGAAGTCCGCCCGACTGGCCGTGCTGGAAGCTGCAAGCTGTGCTGGAAAGGCAGGAGGAAATTGTTAGAGCGATCCATGGCGTCAATGATCGTCTAGATCAACTGATCAATGTCCTTGGGGATATTTGCAAGGCAATACATGCACTTAAAAAGTAAATTGTGTCCTTGCCTCTTGACATCGTTGAAATCAGATGCTGCCGGTATCCGGTTCCTCTGGTGGGGGGATGTTTTCTGGCAGTGGTATGCCATGGCGGTGTGCCACGTTGTGCCGGACACCACAGGCCAGCACAATGCGGCACACCTTCTCCGGTGTGTACAGCAGCACCCCCCTGACCTGTCCAGACAGCGCCAGCGCCCCTTCAGCAGGCCGATTGCCCACTCCACCACTGCCCGAGTTCGGGAATGGAGGTCGTTGTACCTCCTCTCTTGCTCAGTGCCGGGGTTAGTGAGAGGGGTCAACAGCCACGTTCTCAGGGGGTAGCCACTGTCCCCTGGAGTCAAATGGAGGAGGAATACGACATGTGAAATAGATTTAGTTTTATATATTTATTTAGTTGTTTTACTTTGTTCATGCACCACTTGATTGAATCACTATTACTTTTTGTAAAATAAAATATCAAATATGTGCATTTGTTTTTCCCTGGTGAAAATAGAGCGGCAGAGCTATCTAACAAACCCTTTATCGTTTTCTTGTGTTCAGTATTTGTGTCGATAAACGTGTGCGTAAAGTTGGAAATGTCACACTGCAGTAGCCACGGCGCACTTCTGCAGTCATTAATATCCTGTCAATCCTTGTAATGGGATTACAAGGATTGACAAGACTGATCACACTTATATTAATGACTGACGATAAAATTAATGAGACGATAAAGGGTTTGTTAGATAGCTCTGCTGCTCTATTTTCACCAGGGAAAAACAAATGCACATATTTGAATGCAAGTGCCCAAATGGGCACTGTGCTGGTTTACATTCGGGGAGCAATTAAACAGATACATTTACTCACCGAGAAGCCACCCATCGCGCACCGTGCCAGCCTCCAGCCTGTTACCAACCATGCTATTAGTAAGAATGAACGAGTCATGCGTTGAACCAGGCCACCTTGCCACGATGTTGGTGAGCTGCATTTGCGCATCACATATTATTTGAACATTTATTGAATGAAAATGTGTCCTGTTGACAAAAACAAATTCATCCTGTGATGGCGCTTACAGCAACATGTGTGCAGTCAATAGCTCCGATTACATTAGGGAAACCGGCTCTTGCTGCAAATTGTGCTTTAATGTTGGCCTGTTCAACAGCATTGTATGGGAATTTGATGTACCTGGATGACATTCTTATGATCCCGTTCCACACAGCTGGCATGAATCGGCTCAGAGTGGACTGGCACACTCCTGACCGGTCGGCCAGTTCCCTCTGGAAGTCTCCTGTTGCCAGAAACCCCAGAGTGGTCAGCACCTGTGTGGGCACGGACAACCCCTGGCTCCTGGCTGTGTTTCTTTCTAGGGCCGGCCGCAGCTCTGCGCACAGCTCCAGTAACACTGGCCTCGGCAACCTAAAACGACTCATGAGCCAGTTGTCGTCATTTGCTAACATATCCTCCCGTTCTCTAAACACCCTCTCACGTCTGATGTTACCATTGGCGATGTCTTCTAACAAGGCCAAGGCTGCCATTGTTAATGCCATTTTTTCATCACTTTGCACATGCTTTTATATCCATCCATATGATTGCAAACACGTGTGTGTTACAGTTTTTTTTTGATTGCATTGACCTGGTTGAAGAAACTGGTAACCTCTCAGTCTTCATCATCACTCTCTCAGCAGAGCAAAAGACACCTCTTGCAAATGAGTTAACCCATTGTCATTGTTTTGACACACTTCCCGCACCCTTTTGCAAATCAGTTAACGCAGATGTCATTCAAGCAGTCCAAACTCCATTGCTTTAGCTGTGGTAACCAAACAGAAAATATATGTTCCCATCTCTTAGAAACTTCTTGACCAGTATGAAATCACTGAAGCACCTGTTTGACACTGCTGCACACAACTTTTCAATTAGCAATCAGTCTGCAGGCTTAAAAGGTGCCACGTTGTGTGTTGTAACTTGCAAGCATGGATGGTCTAAGGCAGATGAGAGTGAGAGGTAGAGGGCTCAGGGGAAGAGGAGTCCGAGGAAGAGGAGTCCGTGTGCGAGGTGGAGGTGTAGCTGGAAGGGCTCAAGTTACTGATGAAATTCGGGCAACTTTGATTGATCATGTGGTAAATCATGGTCTTTCATTTAGAGAGGCTGGACAAAGAGTCCAACCTGTTGTCAATAGAAACACGGTTGCATCCATTGTCAGAAATTTTCGACTGGAGAACAGGTAATGTCACTTATACAGTATATACAGATATATCCGTAGTGATATACATTATTTCATGTATTTTTTTCCACATTTCATGTGTTGTTTATAGAATCGAAAGGCTACCAGTCGGTGGTGGTAGACGAAGACTTTTGAATGCTGAGCAGGAGGCAGCCATTGTCAACATGGTTCTGGCAAATAATGCCATTAGGTTGCGGGAAATCAGGGCAGCAGTGATTGCAGATCAGGGGGTATTTAGAAATATAAATACTTTGAGTGAGACCACAATAACCCGTGTGCTTAGAAGGAACAATATGGCAATGAAACAGTTCCCTTCCAGAGGAACTCAGATGCTGTGAAGGAGGCCAGATGCCAATATGTGGAGGTAAGGACACATTACAGTACTACGTATACTCTTATGCCTTGGCATATCATGCAGTTACAGTAAACTGGCGGTACTTTTACTGTATGCAATTGTAATTTTGCTTTTTTTCTTTAGCGTATCATGGAGCTTGAAGCTGAGGGGGCACATCATGTTTTCATCTATGTGGATGAAGCCGGCTTCAACCTCTGTAAAGTAAGGCGACGTGGGAGGAACCTCATTGGGCATAGGGCCACTATTACAGTTCCAGGGCAGAGGGGCGCCAACATTACTATGTGTGCTGCTATTTCTAATGATGGTGTCCTCTGCCATATTCCAACTATTGGTCCCTACAATAGTGAGCGCCTCATTGCATTTTTGAACATCCTGCATGACAGGCTCATCCCTCCTCAGGAAAGAGGGCTGTTGAGGCCTGGCATGCCTCTGTTTGTAATCATCTGGGACAATGTGGCATTCCACCACTCTCGTGTGGTGAATGAGTGGTTTGCAGGGCACCCGAGGATGATGACACAATTCCTTCCTCCATACTCTCCATTTTTAAATCCTATAGAGGAATTCTTCAGTGCATGGAGATGGAAGGTTTACGATCATCGCCCCTATGACCAGATGCCCTTGATCGATGCAATGACCGCTGCTGCCCAAGATATAGATGCAGAGGCATGCCAAGGCTGGATCAGGCATGCAAGAAGATTTTTCCCTAGGAGCATCGCAAGAGAAAATATTGAGTGCGATGTAGATGAGGCCATGTGGCCTATTCCTCAAGAGAGAATTGACTAGAAGAGATTTCTTTCTTTATTGTACAGAATTTTTTATTTTTATTTTCCTTATGTCTTACACAGTGATGGATTTTACTGTATTTTTTCTTTCATACTATATATGTGGTTTCTGTTGGAATATTTCATTTCTTAGCCACAATCTAAAAAAAAAAAGAATGAATACTGCATTCAATAAAATTTGAAAAATCATTGTATATGATTCTGGATCTATTTTTTGCAAGAAAGCAAATTGGCACTGATATGTAAGCTGCTGACCAGTAATGCAGCACTGATTCACATTGAGAGCTGAATTTTGTATTTTGATGCCCCTTGTCTAATGACTGATTGGAAGCGCTTATGCACTTGTGTGCAAGTTGTGGTGTTTGAGGGCAAAATTTGCTTTTGGTCCATATTTTAAATGTTTTGGTGGAGTTAGAGCCTTTTGCAGGCAAAATTAGTCATTTTGACCATTGGTGCCACTGTTTAGGCCTTTGCGTTAACAGTTTTGAAGAATGTGGATTTTGAGTCGACTACTGCGTCAAAGCAATCAAAAAAAACTGTAATTGTCCATTAATGTGTCTCTGTTGTGCACATTACTCTGAGGACTAATTGTTTTCACATAATTAACAGTTTCCCAGCATCACCTAAGAGTGTCGCCAAAGAAACAATAGCTGTAGAAACGTGCGTATGCCAGCCATGAAGCTGGCGTGGGACACCGCACATTTCCACGCTCATTTCACTTTTGATACATCTGAACGTTGGCGTGGACAATTACGTACGCCATGTTTTTGTGCGTACGCAACATTGATACATGAGGCCCCAGGTCATTTTCACAGACCAGGGGCCTCATTTATAAAGCTTGCGTACGCCACTTTCCACGCAAATGTTGTGATCTTAAAAAAAAAAAAAAAAACTTGACGGGAAAGTGTGCATACCTGTAAGCAAACACCAAGGCATGCATACCGGTACGCACATTATGGAGACTGGAGGGGAATCTGCGACACAGATCGAGCTGTGGTGAACTCAAGTCAGATTGTAGGAAGTAAACATGAGAAGACCTATATAATGTTGATGCCTCCCACACATTTAATTTCACTCCATATCATACGTTAGATCCGTGTTATCATGATGAACTCCAGCAGTGTTTTGACGCTTTTACTGAGTGCTATTTTTTTTCATACACACCTTCCTTTAAAATCCAACTCGTATCTTAAATCAAAATAATTTCAAAATATTGAATCAGCATTGTCACCGCAGGAGGAGGAGATGGCCCGACTGCATGTAATACAGGATACAATAAATACCCTCCATTAGATCACTGCAGAACACAGCGGGAATAACTCAATATTCTCCTTATTGACTGTGCATATGTCATCAACATACATACATACGGCCATTAAGCCATTGTATAATTTTTACACTTTATCTTCGTTTTTAATACTCACTATAATGAGTGCCACGCTCGTGCGCGCTCAGTCGTGGAGAGCGCAACTTTAGCAAACTTCAGGAGGCAGACTCTACCACCCGGCAAAGGTGGTAGAGTCCCCAGCATGATGACTGCGTCTTGACTGCGTTTTTGGCGTGCTGCTGCTTTGCGCCGGACCTGGACGCTGTGCCGAGGGCCCCGTCACTGTCACCCTCCTCAAGACAGGCTGTCTGCGCGCCAGCTTTACACATGCACGGATTTACAAATAGGGAAATGTACAAACATTCTTCATGCAATTGATGCAGACAGGAGACTTCTGACCTGGAATAAATTGTACTTGACTTGGAGGATCGTTAACATAGCTGAACCCTGGCTATTTTGACTGAGGCTGAGATTTAGGAGTGGACAATTCTTGCAGAGCTGATCTTGGACACAGGGAGGTAGTGTGGGAGAAAGAACCACAGATGGAACAGGCCAGAATTGTATGGCCGGTGAAATGTCGGCTGATCAGAGGCAGGTCGACTACAGTGCAATTTATTCTCTTGTTGAATTTCTGAATTTACATGGCCGCTTTAGCAGAGAAGCGTTTGTGATATTGTCATGTGGAGACTACACATGAACTTTGAAGTTTTTAACAAAAATATTGTATTAATTAACTCAAGAAAACCCAAACCAACACAAACAACCAAACAAAGAAACAAAGTCCCCCAAAACCCCCACAGGTTGTGCTGGAGGTCCAACCCTGCTGGAATGCAGAGAGAGAGTGGCTTCCCAGAGCTGAGCTTTTCTGCTCTGGCCTGGTGGCCACACCCCACCAGGTGCCAGTCATCAAGCCTGATGAGCTGGCTGCAGGCCCTGGAGACTCCTCCAGCCATCACAATATTCATAGAAGAGCAAGCTGCCATATGAGATTGCGAGGTCAGAGATGATGTCCAAATAGTTGTCAAGGTCCTTCCTGCGCTGAGGTTAAACTTCACGTATGGTGTCGGTGACCAAAGGCAATGTTGAACTCTGCCAAGATAAGGGTTTTAGATAATCTGGGATCACTGTCCTTCAGTATGACCGAAAAATCCCTGCAATCCACTCATCTGATGTCTGCAGATATTCCAAACCACACAACATAATCTTCACCAGATTGTCAAGTTTAGCAGGATGATGTTTTATGTTAGATGCAAAGGCCGCCTGTCTCCATGACAGCAGGCGGCGCTAATCTGTATTGCCGCCCCCAAAAAAAGAAAACCTGTAATAGGCAGCAGCCCAGTCCTTTCTGAATTGCAAAACTCTGGAAGGTGACTGGCTTGGTCACATCATAGTATTAGAGTTCTCAACGGGTCGGGTTGGCCCGACAAACCCGACGGGACCCGCGGGTCCGGGCCGGGTTTAAAATATAAGCAAGTGACTTGGGTCGGGGCGGACCTCGGGCTTAATTTTTTCCGCTCAGTGAAAAAAAAATGTATTAATCATCGCTGCTGTTCACCATAAAGAAAGTCTGGCTGCTGTGTGTAATGTGCATCATGGAGAGGGGCGGGGGCAGACCTTTAGCCTGGAAAAGTAGATGGAGTTGGTTAAAAGTAAACTTGCCGCAGGGGAATTCACCGTCGCCATTTTCTGGTCATGATAATACGTGTATGAGAAAAGAAAGAAGGGGGGGCGGTGGCGGGCCGGGTTCGGGCAGATAGTCCATGTTGATGTGTTGGGTTACATCGGGTCCGGGCTTTAAAAGCCACGGGCCGGGTCAGGTTGTAATTGTCAGGCCCGTTGAGAACTCTACATAGTATCTCAGGATCTGGGCCGCTGTGCCCAGATGCCTGATCTCTTCAGCTGCAACGTCATGCTTTGGTAGCCAGTGCCATGGGACATCCCTGTCCAGCAGCCTACATAGTGGCTCACACACCTCCGAGAGGTGTGAGGTGAACTTCGCCAGGTAGGTCTCAAAGCCTATCAGTCTCTGCACTGCTTTGGTGTCTGTGGGGAGAGGCATATCCTGAACAGCCCTGACTTCCTCAGGGTCCACCCTGAGCCCCTCTGCTGACAAAATATGTCCATGAAATTTGACGTCTGTGTCCCCACACCCCACCACCAGTATATCGTCCGCAATGGGTTCCACGCCCTTGAGCCCTGCCAGTAGCTCATGCTGTTTCCGCTGATATATCAGGGCAGTGTTGGCATTATGTAGTGGGACCTCTTCAAAGCTAAATTTAGTGACTTGGGGTCTATGCAAATCCTCAGCTTCTCTGGCTGCCTGACTATCCCCATGTTGCTAATCCACTCGGTTGGTTCGGACACTGAGGCTAAATGTCTAATTGAGCCTTGACTGCATCTCTGAGAGCCACTGGAACATTACATGGAGAAGCCTGCACCGGAGCTACATCTTTGTCGAACTCAAAATGAACCTCCCCTTGGAGCGATTCGACTGGTGCATTGAAAACGTTGTTGGGGACCTAACCGTTAGGACTACACAATGCGGCCTACAAAAGCCTACACATGCGGCCAGGACAAAGGAACAAAGGAGATTAAAAACCACACCGCCATTTTAGTTTCACTGTGACATCACACAACTGGTGCCCTATTGGCTGACAACTGCAGGTACCCCAGGGGGTCCCCGGCAGCAGCCGTGAGCTTTATAAACCGAAGCCGCCTGGAGAACACTCTCTTGCTCTTGCTCTTACTCTGGCGCTGCTTCCAACGCGCTACCAACTCAACACCACGTTGCAACGGGAGGCGACCTCTCCTGCAGCGCACCGCTGCAACAAGAGGAACCAAGCTGGTTCCTGCCATCCAGCTACCAGACGCTGTCTGAAGTAAGCTGACTAAATCGCCAAGCCGCGATTATATCGCCGTCCGTGGAAGAAAGAAACACAAACTGTTTTCTTTATTCGAGTTTGACCAACGAGAAGAAACCCGCTCCGCTCTCGCCTGGACTAAGCCGACTCAGAACGTCCCCCGCTGACGCCGGGGCCCACGAACTACCGCCGCGATAACGGAACGCCGTCACAGCACGACGGAACCCTCACATCGACCCATCTCACATCGACAAAGTAAGAGGCTATTTGTCTGGGCAGAAGCAGAGAGTCGATAGTGTAGGACATGCTTGTAATTCTTGTTAATGTGTTTTACGTTCCGATCGCGGACCGCCGAGTCCGTTTGTTCATGTGCTGCTGTATTTGAATACTGATCGTGTACCCACGCCGCTGGGTTGATTTCTGTAACAGTGTTTTCGACTAACCTCCGCCATATTCGCGAGCTCAGAAAGCCTCTACTATCAGTTAAAAGACCGGTCTCGCGGAATAAACGCCAGTTCATTCACACGCGCCCGTGTGATAGCGGCACGCCTTCTGAGCCTCAGAATATCGCGTGCGCATTCTTCCCCTCTCTTTGTTTGAGTCCCGCTAACGCACAGACACACATATCCTCCGCCAGCTGTTTCCAGCTCCGGACGTTAAGGACATAGCCCCACCTCTCTCTCTCTCCCTCTCTCGCTACTCCATCTAACGTCAGTGGCTCCGCCCCTGAACTCTGTAAGGAATAGCCCCATCTGGTGGTCGCGCCCGACCATATCTCTCTCTCTCCCTCTCTCTCTACACACACGCGCTACGCACACACGCACGCGCACACACACACACACTCCACATGTGTCTCCTTCTGTTTAGCTTAGTTTTGTGTGTTAGGTAGTTAGGTAATAATGTAGTGTTAGGTAGTTAGGTAATAAGGCTTTGTTAATTGCAATCATTATCACTGATTTTAATAAATCTTATCATATTATAACTAGCGGTCTCTTGTGCTTGTTGTGTATATGTCACTGGATAACAGCAGGTTGTGAAGGCTAGTGCTTGAATTTCACGCCTTTTTAATTGTTAGATTGTTTTTATGCTTCTATGCCAATGATCACGATCCTTGGCTTGTGAGTATAAAACCTTTATATTGAGACTGAATACAGTTTTAGGTTATCTTTTCCCTGATCCCAGGGTGGTGCCCCGTTTATTCATGATTACATCATGATAACATATTAAATATAATTATTAATATCAATAATCATATTGACATTAATAATTAGCTGTTGATAAACAAATCTGCTCCTGCTACAACCCCAACAACATCATAAGTTTTGATAAGATACCATAAGTAGCTCCTTAGGTATGGCGAAGTGCATCAAACCTAGATGCTCGCAGGTGTCACCTGACAGCAGGGGTCTCTGACTGCTCCTCACTGTCTCAAAGCTTGTGCGATTTTCCTCACACTACACACCCCGTTTTGAATATGCCGATGGATCTTATTGACTGGCCTGAATATAGAACCAATCTGGTTTGGCTTGGTAATAGCTTTGCCTGTGGTGCCAGTCTCCTCATATCCTTTATGCTCATATGTCACAGGTCACCCCTGAATCTAACTGGCATCTCTGGGATCCCCCATTCATCTTAATGTTAACAAACCATTTCCTTCCACATCCCTGCACTGCCCCAATGCTCTGTGCAGTATATGTGTGCCTCTGTTTCAGACGGGCTCATATCCTCCGGGTATTCGGTATCTGCTGCGTTTAACTGTCTAGTGGTTTGGCCCCTCTTCATGCACATTTTTGGTTTGCTGTTCCACAGTAGCGACAGTTCTTGTCATTTGCAGGGTAAATTTCACTTCCGTGACTGTGTATGTTGCCACAAAATCTGCATGCCTTCACTCGTGGCAGGCGCCTGATTCTGTCATGGCTGGTCTGCCTGGGTGCAGAGGTCCTCTTTAAGGTCTCCGTACTCACAGGACACAGCCTTCTCTCTTAAGGTGCGTTCACACCGGACGCGATAGACGCGAATTGAGCGGCAACTCTACATTGAAAATCAAATGGCGTGATGACACGCGATTCAGGCGGCAGCGGCGGTGCGAATGGAGCATCTGAAGCGTCTGGAGCGTCTGAAGCGACACGGGTAAAGTTGAAATCAATATTGATATCAAACTTTTCAGGCGGCATCGTGCCGCGACATCCAACCAGCGATGAGTTCAAGCCGACGACGTTGCCGTCTCCTGGCGGCGGGAGATCCTGGCACCGACCCGAGTTAACAGGTCCTCGAACTGGGCTCCGGTCAGCCTGAGGTACCACTGGAACCGGCCGTCATCCAGACAGAGCTCCTGGAGGAGACAATGAAATTCCCCCAGCTCCGTGCATCTCCGGAGGACTTCATGAACCCAGACACGACAGCGGGTGGTTTTCCGGCGTTTCTGGGACTTGTACAGCAGGTACAGTGCAGCAACGGTGGTGATATCAGCCATGATCGACGTGGAAAGAGAGCGGGTTGAGAAATAACAGTTCAAAAATGAGCGTCATGTGTGAATGAAGTGTTGTGGAAAAAATTAATCTGCCCAATAAACAACCAGGATCAGCTTTTTCTCTGAGGTTTGTTCCACCAAGAAAATAATGTTCACCCCTGCCTTCTGATACAAAGGTTCAGAGCCAGCAGGAACGACCCTGAGTCTAACAGCAATCTCCCTTTTAAGGAGGAGGAATCATACCGTAGACAAAAGATGGTTCATGTCCTATCTTACGAAGACAAGATGTACAGGCAAAGACGAAATGTACACAGGCATTCATTTTAGTCATAGCGTAACAGTTGAGAAGAGGAGATGCGGATCGTCTGACCTGACAAAGATTCTGATTATAAATTACAAACATCCAAAATTCCCATTACAGAAGAAAATGACACAAATAGTCCAAAATGATCAAGCGGCACAATACAAGCTTCTCAAGCGATTGTATCGCATCCAGTGTGAACGCCCCATAAGGCGCATTACAAATGCATCGATGGGATCCCCTTCGTCTTGCTGGCAGTTGCCGAAGCTGTTTCTCTCAAATATCACGTTCCTGGCTGACTTGAAATGCGCCTCCAAAGAGTCAAAAGGATAGCTGTGGGGTCTTTCGCCTGCTCCGGCGCTGAAAGTCCCAAGTTGTGTTTATATATGTGTCGACATTCACTGCCCATCACCCGTCGCAGGGTTGCCTCCCGTACATCTTTTTCTTTTAGACCTGTCGCTAGCATGTAATCTTCAAAGTCCAACCTAAATTTGTCCCAGTTGTTTGCGAGGTTGTCGGCCAATTTCTCTCCCGGTGGTGGTATTGCGGATGCCATTGTGATGCTGATGTCTTCTTCTGTGGTACTGAGCTACTTGGTCATTTACTCCTGACACCATGGAGTGTGTTTATCATATGAGCTGTATTCAGAAATTGCGCCAGAGACAGAGACGGCACCTTCTGCTTTCAGTGGGCCATACCATTTTCATGCAAATGCTAGGGGGGGAGCTACCACTATAGAACAATCCCATAACACCTGTTGCTTGGATACTGGTGTGTGCCATTCCCTTCACCTGCACCATGATGGTTTGTGGTTTCCTCTAACACTGACATGCACCACACATTCTTCATTGCATTCATATACCTTCATACACCACTGATGCTGACTTACACAGCGCATTATTTTTACGTTTGCGCATTTGTTTAATAAATGTTACTTTTGTTTACAAATTAGTTGTGCATCTCCGACTTTTGTTGTGGCCTTTGAGCTAGCCGTGACATAATATAAAATCATATTCATCTCAAGCTGGTTTATAATCAGCTCTGAGAGACACGTGGAGATGTACACTGAGAAAACATCAAATGAATCCAGCTGACTGGAGCCAAACACTCACAGTAACTCATGTAGAAAGGACCAGTGTGTCTGATGTGTGATGCAGCAGCGGCAGCCAGTGATTGGTCCGTTAGTAGACCCTGCTGCTGGTGAATGACTGTGTTTCAGAGCGATAAGGAAACAGCAGCAGCTGAAAGCTGACTGGCCCATTGAAGATGGTGGTAGTTACTGTCTTTGCCTTGTAAATATATCTGTTAGTGTCACGCACAGCGCATGTGCATCTATAAATCTTTCTTATTACAGTGTGCTAATGAGTGAATCTGTTCAATGTTGGGCCTGTTATGTGGCTGTTTTGTTCAGCGTGTGTGTGCAGCACAAAGATTAGTGTGTCAGCAAATCTGTGTCTTTGTAAACGTTATGCACATTTCTGTCTTTGGTTTCTGTTCTCCCAACGCACACACACACACGCACACACACCACCAGTTCCTACGTATGTTTTCTTCATACTATCTGCTTTTGTGTCCTGAACTCCTTTCCTCCTGAGAAACCCTGACAAGGGGACCCGAGATTTGAGGAACTTTCGCTCCTCTTGCACATTTACATGACTCTTCAAGCGCAAGTGAAGTTGCTGTGCATCATATACAACATGTTGAGCATATGAGCAACATGTAGCCACCATTAGAAATACATTGGAGGATATATTGCAAGGGCACAATCTGCAATTATCTCCTCCAACGGAGGCAGAAAGGCAGTTTTACAAAATGTTGCAGAAAACGCTCATCTGCTTGGTGCTCATGTCTGTAGGTCTCTCCCTCCGCCTCCTGTGCCTCTCTCCTCAACTGTTCTTCATGGGCCGTTTATCCTACCACACAAAGACGCTCCCTCTCCTCATCCTCACGGCCCATCGTCAGCAGCAGGTTCTTGAGTTCGCCGATCACCACCTAGGCCTTAGTTTGTACTAGAGAACGATAGAACACAAGCGACATTTTATTGGTATACACACTCAAACTTGTTTGTGTATTCATGGGTTTGTACCTTTTAGTTTAGATCACTTCATTTATTTTCTCTGGTCCTTCAACATCGATGTGCAAAATAAATAAAAGAAAAAGATTGAAGTGGTTTGAAAATGAGGAACAAAATCAGAAGGCCATTAATTTAAATTGTAATTGCTTAATAGTATGTGTGTCATCATAATTCTGTCTTTATGAGGACCAGGATGAGTTTTCAGAAAAGGATATGTATATATAGAGAGAGCGAGAGTGTGTGTGTGTACAGCTTGATCATGTTGTTGTACGCAAGCATTCCTAGAAACATAAATTAAATGCTAATAATTATCTCACTGCCTTAGGCCTAACATACTTCTGATTTCATAACCGTTTCGCTTAATGATCGTTGAATTGATCGCTCTGGCCTCTGACACATTAATTAGCAGGCTATACAGTTTACATTGTTTACCGGACAGACATCTGTACGCCAGCTAATTCCATGTTACTTAACAAGTACAAGAACATATCATATGGGAAACAAATTGAATTAAAAAGCAGAAGAAGAGATGCTGAGACAATTATTGGATTGGTGTTAAGCAGCATCTTTCTTTCAATAACTACAAGCTTCCAACAGGGTTTAGAGCCTGAAGCGAGATTAGAGCTGCCAGGGTTTTACAATGACATGATGACGGGTGTGATTGTATGGCATCTCCTAGGAGATGACGGGCTTAACTCTGTGTGGACACCCAGCAATGTTTTATCATTCATGTTAACAGGAGGGTCGACCTGAGGGGAAAGAAGATGTTTTAGTAAGTCTATAGTATGCTTTGGTGTTTTCTCATCTCCTGTGAATCAATATACTATTAGACAGCAGCACCAGACCAAGCTGAGTTTCGTCTTTCATCTGTTTCACTTCATTCATCCAAACACCTCCTACTCTTTCCTCTCTTTGATTACTTCCTCCTCTCCTCCATGTTCTTCTCTCCATCTTTGCACAGTCAGCGGTTTTACTCCTCTTTACCAAAACCTTTTCCTCTCCTTTTCCTTTCTTCTTCCTTATAACAACATTTGGTTTTACTTTACATTAAGTAGACACTCATCAGCATTAATTGATGCTTAACTAATGCCCAGTTCATCCTGAGTTAATGTAGATCTCATGTAAGACTCATGGAGGACTCAGCCATTGTCGGTTATTTCATCGCACAGCCTTTTCCCACTGTGCAGCTGGACAACACACTTTTTATACATGAGAAAATACGTGAGACATCTCACTTTCTACCTATCTCTGCTGGGAGTCGCTTGTGGTAGTGACAGCAGGTTAACATCAGTGCATGGCTGCGGCTGATAGGGTTCCATATGTTTCACTCTGGACCACCAAGGAACAAAGCCGAGCTCCGTTTCACGGACGGGAGCACGTTGCTAACGTACGAGCGTTTGAAGAGGAGGCATGTTGGAGTTCTGGACGATGCGGACACGACTTGATAAGATATTTAGCTTGTTGGCTAACTAGCTAGCTATATGTAGACGGAGTTGTCTTGGCTTTTAACATTCATATGTTACGGTCATGCTAAAAAAAAAAGCTAAATGGAGCAGGATCGCCACCGGAAGGAGGGGAGGTGGAAGCGAATCCAGTACGAGTTTGCCCAGCTTCAGCATGAGGTGCATCAAAACCGCCAGCAGGTGGGGGAAGGTTTAGCAGCGACATCCATGCCATCTCAGGAGCAGACAGCGGAGCAGCCTCACATTGCAACAGGCCAAGATGAGACTGAACCATCACAAGTGGTTAATGTGGGACAAAACTCCAGTCTGGGGAGGTTTCCTGGCTGGAAGAGCCCCAAAATGCAGGCTTACAATGAAGGTGAGGACATTGAGCATTATTTAATCACCTTTGAAAGAATTGCTTATGCCTGTCAATGGCCCCAAGATGAGTGGGCCCTTCACCTAGCCCCACTACTGACTGGTAAAGCACGATCAGCATATGTTGCTATGGACATTGATGACACCATGAACTATGGAAAAGTAAAGTGTGCTGTATTGCAGAAGTTTGAAATCAGTGCAGAGACCTATCGAGTGAGGTTTCGTTCCAGCGTGCCAGGAGAAGAGGAGACTCCAAAGGAGCTGCAAGTCCGCCTCAAAGACTTGTATGACAAATGGATGGCGCCCAAGTTGAAGACGAAAGAGCAAATTGGAGACACCATCATTATGGAGCAATTCCTTAAGGTCCTGAATCCTGAGCTCCGTACATGGATTAAAGAGCGAAATCCAACTACGTCCAAGGAAGCAGCAGAGTTGGCTGAAGCATTCCTGGCTGCTCGCCGCCCATCAAGAGACTATCTCCCGCCCATGTCCCGCCCACTCATCCCATTAGGTAAGCCTATTGCTGGGAATGAGTTTAGATCCAGGAACCCAAGACATAGTTTTGGCCCCACACAGTCAGCTAAATATGAGCCTAGGAACAAAGCCATGTTAGCGTGTCATGCGTGTGGTCAGACAGGTCATTTTAAGGCAGAATGTCCTAAGGTTGGTGTAAGTAAGAATTATATGTGTTTTGCTCCTCAGTCTTCAGACATTGAGTTAGGGCAGGATGAAGGCTCGGAACTGCGACAGGAAGAGCTTACGATAGGAGTGTTGATTGAAGATAGACCCTGTGTAGCTCTTCTAGACTCGGGAAGCAACCGGACCTTAGTTAGACAGGACAGTCTCCCTAAGGATGTCATTTTTTGTGGAGGGACAGTTGATGTTTTCTGTATTCACGGTGACAAGGTAGGCTACCCCATAGCAGAGGTACCTATACAGGTTGAGGGGCAGCGCTACATACTTTCAGTAGGGGTGTTTGAACAATTGCCCTATGCAGTTGTCTTAGGTTGTGATCTCCCCATCCTCACAGACTTGATAGCCAAGCAGTCTCAGGAGGCTAGGGCTAGCTACTCGAGTGAGTGTTTGTTAGCTGTCACAAGGTCAAAGGGCAGGCAGCAGCAAACAAGTTCAACAGTGGGGTGGGAAGAGTTACCTTTCGCAAATGAGGAAGTGCTTAGTGGTGAGCTCACCAGACAGCTGAAGGAAAGGAAAAGCAGAAGACAGAGGAGACAGGACAGGGTTAGAGGAACAAAAATAGCTGAGCAGGTATCCATGCCCTTAGAGCCAAATGTTAGGGACATTGCTAGTGATATTGCTAAACACCAGCGAGAGGATCTAACACTGGCTACCTTGTTCTCTAAATGTGTGCCTGAGTCAACTCAAGTGACAGGGAGAGGAAATGAAGCATTCGTGATCAAGGAAGACAGGCTTTATCGCCGTAGTCAGATCGGAGATCAACTGGTTATTCCCCAGAGTTTGAGGCCCACAATCCTTAATCTGAGCCATTCTATCCCTTGGGCAGGACACTTAGGACAGGCAAAGACATTTGCTAGAATGGTTCCCCGTTTCTATTGGCCCCAGCAGTATGCCGACACAGTGAAATTCTGTAAATCTTGTCCCCAGTGTCAGTTAACAGCTCCAAGTAGAAAAGGAGATAGGGCTCCCCTCATTAGCATGCCCATCATTGACACACCTTTCTCTCGCATGGCCATGGACATTGTAGGCCCACTAGAAAGGAGTAGTGTAGGCCACAAGTACATTTTAGTAGTTTGTGATTATGCAACAAGATACCCAGAAGCCTTTCCCTTGAAGAAGATCAAGGCTCGCCAGATTGTAAACTGCCTTATCCAGCTGTTCTCTAGAGTTGGAATTCCCAAAGAAATCATCACGGACCAAGGCAGTAACTTCACATCCGGTCTGCTGAGAGAGATGTATGGTATGTTGGGAATCAAAGGTGTGAAGACGAGTCCGTATCATCCACAAACAGATGGCCTCGTGGAGCGCTTCAACAAGACCCTCAAGTCTATGTTGAGAAAGTTTGTGAGTGACTCTGGATCAGACTGGGACCAGTGGCTTCCATTCCTGTTATTTGCATACAGAGAAGTACCACAGTCATCAACTGGATTCTCGCCATTCCAGCTACTATATGGACATTCAGTTAGGGGTCCGATGGATGTTTTGAAGGAGGCCTGGGAGAGTCCTATTCCAAAACAGCAGTGCAGTGAGCTCTCATATGTGCTGAAAATGAGAGACAAACTGGACCAGTTCCAAGAAATGGCAAATGGGAATCTGGCTGAAGCACAGCAGCGACAGAAGCAGAACTATGACACATCTTCCCGGAGGAGAGTTTTTAGGGAAGGCCAGAAGGTGCTACTGCTACTGCCGACATCTGACAGTGGGCTCCTTGCCAAGTGGCAAGGGCCATACACCATAAGAAGAAAGACCGGCCCAGTCACTTATGAACTGTTGTTACCAGATCGTCGGAAGAAGCTGCAAATTTTTCACATGAACCTGCTGAAGGAGTGGGTTGAGTCACCAGAACAGTCTTCAATCCTGTGGGCACGCACGGTGGTTGATGAGGAAGAGCTTCAGGAGCAGTACTTTCCCTCTTCAACTGAGACTCCTGTGTTTCCGGACTTAAGTCATCTTACAGCAGGTGAATGCCAGGAGCTGCGGGCCCACATGGCAAAAGAACTATTCAGTTTGAAACCAGGTCAGACACACCTTATTCAACATCAGATCCGTCTTCATTCACCAGAACAAAAGCCAATTAGGGACACCAACTGCCACATTCCAGCCAGACTTGTTCCAGAGTTGAAGCAGGAAGTGCAGGAGATGCTTGCTACCGGGATCATCGAGCCTTCCCGCAGTGAGTGGTGCAGCTCAGTGGTGTTAGTCCCGAAGAAAGATGACCCAAAGTTGAGATTTTGTGTGAATGCGGTGTCTGCGTTTGATCCGTATCCTATGCCTAGAGTCGACGAACTGGTTGAGCGCTTAGGAGATGCAAATTTCCTAACGACTCTTGATTTGTGTAAAGGATATTGGCAAGTACCATTAACAGACTCTTCCAAAGACTTGACAACATTCAGAGTACCTAGTGGCCTGTATAGATTTCGAATGATGCCCTTTGGGTTACACGGAGCACCAGCAACATTTCAAAGGTTGGTAGATGAAGTGTTGAGAGGAGCAGAGGACTATGCAGCAGCTTACATTGATGACATCGTCATTTTCAGCCGGACCTGGGATGAGCATGTGCAGCATCTGGCCGATGTTTTCCAACGCATCAAGGGTGCTGGGCTCGTCATCAACGGCAGGAAGTGCCACATTGCCAAGCCTGAGGTTCAGTACCTGGGGTATGTGATTGGTGGAGGGGGCATTCGTCCTCAGATGGGGAAAGTCGAGGCGATTGCAGCTTCACCACTACCAAACACCAAAAGAAGGCTACGTTCGTTCCTGGGGTTAGTAGGCTGGTATCGTAGACTCATCCCCAACTTTTCAGCTCGATCGGCTGTTTTGACTGATATGACTCGAAAATCCAGCCCAGTAAGGGTTAAGTGGACTGACGAAAGTGAGAAAGCTTTCAATGACTTGAAAAACTGTTTGTGTAATGAACCTGTTTTGCAATGTCCAGATTTCACTTTGCCATTTACTGTACAGATAGATGCTTCTGGAGTAGGTCTGGGAGCGGTGTTACTACAAGGAGAGGAGGGAAACCAGCTACCTGTGCAGTACATCAGCCGGAAACTCTTCCCAAGAGAAAAGAGGTATTCAACAGTTGAGAAGGAAGCTCTAGCAATTAAATGGGCATTAGATACCCTGAAGTACTACCTCCTTGGAAAACAGTTTATTCTGGAATCTGACCATCGTGCATTGCAGTGGATACACAAAATGAGGGACACAAATGCTAGGATTACCAGATGTTATTTGTCTCTACAGCCATATTGCTTTCAGATCCGTTATAGACCAGGACGCAAGAACATCATCGCCGACTTCTTGTCCCGTGACTCAGAGGAGTAACGGTCTTAAGGGGGGGGGGGGGGGGTGTGTGACAAAGTGGGTGAGATCCCTGTACTCACCACTTTTCCCGTGCATGTATTAGTCTGTCCACATTTATTTTCCACATTGCTCCAGTTATTTTCATATTGTATTCATTTCAGTTTGCTATAGTTTTACCATTGCTTTTGTGTAACATTTCAACACTTACTATCCCGGGTTTGTTTGTGTTCAAACTGTTAACATTTTTACATCACGTACTGGTTTAATTTAAAGCAATCACACTACCATAGTTTAGTTTCAAGTCATTTTATTAAGTTGCAGGTTGGAATAGTAAATTGTTTGTTTCATTCATATTCACCATTTCTTTGTTCCTTTGTCTGGTCCACCATGCAGGAATGTTTGGGGAGGAGCCATCGGGCATTTCTGGGGTATTTATGGTGTTGATGATGTCATCGCTGACATCACCGGGCAAATCCAATTGAGGGGGTTAAGATAAGGTTGTCAAGATGAGAAGCAGTGCTGCCAAACCACGTGTTTAGTGTAAGTTGGTTTGAGTAGATTTTGTTACTCTTTTTTTCTCAAGTTTCTTTTGATAGTTTCAAGTTTTTTTTAGTTTTTTTTTTTAACCATTTACACGTGTATGTGGGTTTAGCACTGTAAATAAACATGGCACTCAGTGAAACCTAAGACGTCTGCCTTCTATCCTTGACTCTCTGGCTATGCATCACCACACTCTTGGACATCACAGTCCAACGTTAAAACCAAGCAGTACTCTTCTTCAGTTGTTTACATGGTGCATTACTGCCAGCAGAAAGCAACATGTTCAGTCCCTCACCTAAAAGTTCATGGTAAAAGTCAAGTATGTACCTCTTTTCAATATTTAGATTGTGTTGCATTCCTGGCATATTAAAGTTTAAAGGAATAGATTTGTACTTTTTCACTTAACTCATGTAACACAACGTTCATTTTCTTAGAACAGTGTGACATTTAACCTGATAAGCAGGAACCCGTTGAATCTTTAAGGCCCTCTTCGATCTCTTGGAGCCCTATGGCTCCCATTGGTCAATTTCTATGCAGGCCTTCGGCTGATAGACTGAATTGAATTTTTTTTATTCAAAATCGTAGACCATAGCTTTAAGGAAAACTATAATCCTTTGCTGGAGGAATGCATTATTATTATTATTATTATTATTATTATTATTATTGGGAAAATCAATGTCATTAAAACGAGTATACTCCCTAACTTTATTCATGCTTCTAATATGCTGCCATGTTATATTCCCTTTTCTTTTTTAAGTTAATCAATTGATGTCTAACAAAATGTATATGGAACAACAAGACCCCAAGGATTAAGTTGTCCACTATAGCCAAGTTATGTGTAAAAGGGGGGTTAGGACTTCCAAATTTGCTATGGTACTACTGGGCCTGCCAAGTTAGAAATATTATAAGTTGGAAGCTGGGATCTACGGCAATTCACAGAGGACTAATATCCCGAAATATCCACCATGTTTCTGCACCTTTGTTTGTTATATTTATTGTTATATTGTATTTATTAATTTTGTTATTTTATATTGCTATTATTAGTATGCATTATAAGTATAATTATTTGTCTATTTTGTTATTTGTATTTTATAATTTTGTATTCAACTTTTAAATCAACTTTTCATTCATTACCGACAATAGGCTCATGTACAGGGAGGTACAAGTTATCAATTTAAAAAACCAAGATAGTTAGGGAGAACCATAAACCTACAAAGGTTGGGGGGGGGGGGGGGGGATTACATTGCAACCAAAAGAGGAACTAACCTACAAATGTTAGGGAAATACCATGTCACAAACATAACGTTAGGAGAAGGTAAACAAACTTTCCATGTCCAACCAAGGGGGAACCAAAACCTAACCAACATATAACGGTCAGGGAACGTTACGGCAGCTTAGGCCTAGTTCTGATGTTCTGGGAATTAAAAATTGTTAGTAGGGTATGTCATATTATTTGGACTGCAAACAAATACACATGCATCAGAACCTGAGCACTTTACATCTGTCACTACTACTGGAAGTGAAAGCTACTTGACCACATGTCTGTCTCCTGGCTTTGAATCCTGGATTGCAAAGAATCCTGCAGAAATGTTCCTATCCCAAAAACAGGACTTTAGGTACGTTCATAAATGGATACCAGTTCAAATAGTACTGTGGAATTGAGGTCGCTGCCATTAGTTTTCAGTTATGGTAAATCATTAATCAATTAATAGAATTAATATATCTTAAGAAACATGTCTGAGTTAATATATGTAGTTTGACTGTGGTTATAGATTCTTGTGAATGATTCTGTCTGTAATTAAGACTGACATTTGATTAGTTACTGATGGAATAACCATTCATTAATGGCTGAGTCCTCCATGAGTCTTGCATGAGTTCTACATTAACTCACATGAACTGGGCATTAGTTAAGCATCAATTAATGCTGATGAGTGTCTACTTAATGTAAAAACTTACCCAGCATTTTGCTTCCTTCTCTCCATTTTTCATTTTATCTCCTTTTCCTCATATTATCCTCCTCACTTTATCTCCTCTTCCTCCTCACATCCTCTCCTTTTATCTCCTGTCCTCATCTTCAAAAAATCTCCATCCTCTCTTCCTCCTCTCCTGCTCTTCTCATCCTCATTGTTACATCCTCTCTTCATCCTCCCTTCATCCTCACATCCTTTCCTCTTCCTCCTCTCCTCATGCTCACATCCTTTCCTCATCATCACATCCTCTCCCCTCTTCATCCTCACATCCTTTCCTGTTCTTCCTCTCCTGATGCTCACATCTTCTCCTCATCCTCACATCTTCCTCCTCTCCCCCTTGTCACATCCTCTCCTCTTCTTCAGATCCATTTCTCTTACTCCTTTGCTTCTCTCCTACTTGCATCCTCTCCTCCTCCTTACATCCTTCTCTCATGTCCTTTCCTCTTCCTCCTCTCCTTCCTCTTCTGCACACATCCTCTCCAGCTGTATTAAACACTTTTCCTCTTGTGAGCTGAGACAGTTTCTCGGTTGCTCAGGGCGAGAAGAGGATAACGTCTACATCACATTGTGCCATTAATTTAATTAGCGTGTAATTGACATTTGAAATGCTTCACATTTAAATTAGACGCCCTGGTGTCACTGTGGAATACATAGCAATGGAGGGATTGATTAAATCTCAGCAAGGAAGCATAGAAAAAAAGAGATTATGTAGTGAAGAAAAGAGAGATGACCAGAGGCTGAAGAAACATAAATGTTGTAGAAAGGCAGCATGAGGAAGAAGAGAAAATTATCTTTTCCTCAGCAGACGATGCAGCGGTTAGAGGTCATTGCTGGACTGGGATATGCACATCATCACCATCAGAGCTCTCCTACTTTACATGTATTGGCTAATATCAGCTGTTGGACCTTGACTGACATCTGTTGTATGTATATCTGGATCAGTCCACCTCGCTCACTGATCGCATGTGAACTGAACAGTCTAGTCAGGGCCGTTTCTGTCTGTTTGGGGGCCATATGCAAGATGCTGTTCGGGGGCCCCTATTTTGTCAAACTACGATGAATAGATTCCTAACCCTTTTAGGTGATCAATAAAGATGCAACAATCTATTAAATTTTAGAGAAAAACAGGCTAGTGTCGTGAAAACCTCTAACAAATTAAAATCAAACATAATTATGTTGACCCACCCTAGTAAGTTGAACTAATAGAAAATGATAATACAAGCTAAACAATAGAGATCCTTGATAGGTCAATAAATGAAACTGATGAGTGTTCCTCAATTTTCTTTTATTTTAAGTTAACATTAAACATATAACATATAAGATATAAAATATATACACATCAAAAATATATAAATATATATATATATATATATATATATATATATATATATATATATATATATATATATATATAAAGAATATATGTTAAAAAAACAAACCCAAAAGTTGTAGAGAAAATAAAATAGGCTATTACTTATAAAAACACTGAGCTGGCATCCATATCAATATGCAAACAATAAAAACAAAAAGCTAACAATAATAATAATGTTGAGGTAGTAAGGAACCTTTGAAATGTAACACAAGTCCTTCAGGACCAACACAATAAACCAGCATACAAAAAAACCTAACCTGAAATGGTCCTCTACCCACTAAATCTGCCCTGGATGAATCTGAGAGGACTGATAGCCAGTCAGCTGGATCAATTGGTTGACCAAAAACTGGCAGCTGACCTTGTAAGCCTGCAGGAGAAGAAGATGGCCCTGCTGCTCCCTGGTCAGGTGGTTCTGAAGATGGCCCTGCTGCTCCTTCGTGAGGTGGTGCTGAAGATGGCCCCACTGCTTCCTGGTCGGTGGCTCCAAAATATTTGAGTATTGCTCCTGCAAAGACAAAACTCCTCAGGTTACCGAGCAAAATAGATCCTTAGCAAATATTCATACTATATACACTCAACAAAAATATAAACGCAACACTTTTGTTTTTGCTCCCATTGTTCATGAGATGGACTTAAAGATCTAAAAGTCATTCCAGATACACAATATTACCATTTCTCTCAAACATTGTTCACAAATCTGTCTAAATGTGTGATAGTGAGCACTTCTGCTTTGCTGAGATAATCCATCCCACCTCACAGGTGTGCCACATCAAGATGCTGATCTGACATCATGATTAGTGCACAGGTGTGCCTTAGACTGTCCACAATAAAAGGCCACCCTGAAATGTGCATGTTTTTGCTTTATTGGGGGTCTGGGGACTCAGAACCAGTCAGTATCTGGTGTGACCACCATTTGCCTCATGCAGTGCAACACATCTTCTTCGCATAGAGTTTATCCGTCAATTGTGGCCTGTGGAATGTTGGTCCACTCCTCTTCAATGGCTGTGCGAAGTTGCTGGATATTAGTGGGAACTGGTACACGCTGTCGTATACGCCGGTCAAGCACATCCCAAACATGCTCAATGGGTGACATGTCCGGTGAGTATGCTGGCCATGCAAGAACTGGGACATTTTCAGCTTCCAAGAATTGTGTACAGATCCTCGCAACATGGGGCTGTGCATTATCTTGCTGAAACATGAGGTGATGTTCATGGATGTATGGCACAACAATGGGCCTCAGGATCTCATCACGGTATCTCTGTGCATTCAAAATGCCATCAATAAAATGCACCTGTGTTCTTCGTCCATAACAGATGCCTGCCCATACCATAACCCCACCACCACCATGGGCCACTCGATCCTCAACATTGACATCAGCAAAGCGCTCACCCACACGACGCCACACACGCTGTCTGCCATCTGCCCTGAACAATGTAAACCGAGATTCATCCGTGAAGAGAACACCTCTCCAACGTGCCAGACGCCATCAAATGTGAGCATTTGCCCACTCAAGTCTGTTACAGCGACGAGCTGGAGTCAGGTCAAGACCCCGATGAGGACGACGAGCATGCAGTTGAGCTTCCCTGAGACGGTTTCTGACAGTTTGTGCAGAAATTGTTTGGTTATGCAAACCAATTGTTTCAGCAGCTGTCTGAGTGGCTGGTCTCAGACGATCTTGGAGGTGAACCTGCTGGATGTGGAGGTCCTGGGCTGGTGTGGATACACGTGGTCTGCGGTTGTGAGGCCGGTTGGATGTAGTGCCGTATTCTCTGAAACGCCTTTGGAGACGGCTTATGGTGGAGAAATGAACATTCAATGCACGAGCAACAGATCTGGTTGACATTCCTGCTGTCAGCATGCCAATTGCACGCTCCCTCAATGCTTGTGGCATCTGTGGCATTTTGCTGTGAGACAAAACTGCACATTTCAGAGTGGCCTTTTATTGTGGGCAGTTTAAGGTACACCTGTGCACTAATCATGATGTCAGATCAGCATCTTGATGTGGCACACCTGTGAGGTGGGATGGATTTTCTCAGCAAAGCAGAAGTGCTCACTATCACACATTTAGACAGATTTGTGAGCAATGTTTGAGAGAAATGGTAATATTGTGTATCTGGAATGAATTTTAGATCTTTAAGTCCATCTCATGAAAAATGGGAGCAAAAACAAAAGTGTTGTGTTTATAGTTTTGTTGAGTGTAATTGAGTTATGTTACACTAATGGAGAAATTCATAATTTGTTTTTACATTAACCCCTGCAATATACAGCACAGTGTTCCTTTAAAGCATGCATCCAATTTCAAAGTTGTCACTTTTAAGCAGTTTCAAAGAGTTATAAAACAAAGACAAATGACTGATGAGCACTATGTGATATTGAAGGAATAGTTTATATTTCACACAGTATTACAAAGTGGACTACTTGTATAACTGATGATCTGGTCTTAACTTTTGTTCTCTGGGCAGACCTAACAGTCCTATATAGTATTGTTTACTTTATATTGACTTTAATTTGCGTTATTATGATTCTTTTGAATAAAACAAATACATCAAAAACATAACATAACAAAACTGTAATGTAGGTACATTTGTTCAAATTATATTGTCACAATAAATATTCTAATAAATGTGGTAAAGAAAGACACAACTAGCTCAGTAGAGTTAATAATAATCCACTCAGAGCAATAATACACTGCTTCAATAGTCCATATTAATCTACAATAGGCCTAATATGTATTAGTGTGGTTTAGCACACTTCACATTAGAGACCTATAAACTGAGGACACACTAAAACAATCCTGAAGTAATGTTAAGTGGCAAATATTGAACAGCAGAGGAGGTCTATGATGGAACAGCAGCTCCCACTGGACGAGGATCCAGCAGACATGACAGACATCTGCCAGACAACACACCCTCCCTCACTAATGTAATGCCAACATGCTGGACCTGCTATAATTCACCAAAACGGGTGTCACTTTAGTCAATCAGTGTTATGACATTCACATGTGACATACATTTTATTTTCGCCCTCTCCTAAAGCAAACACTTAAGCTATCAGAAATATTCGGCATTTAAGCTAGCCCCTCCACCCCACATAATGAAAAAAAACCTTACCTTATCCTGCGAGCGTTTTTCTTCTTCTAGTTTCTTCTTTTTTCTTTTTTCGGCGCCAGACGAATATGCTCGTTTGGACGCCATGGCATGAATGACCTGAACCTACGGCTCGGCGCAATTCCCCTCCCCCTCCTAGTTTAGTAGTACTGGTCGTCATAGCAACGCGGCTTGGTAGACAGCACATCTGACCAATCAGCGGGCCAGGTGCCAGGTACTTTTCGCACCTTTTCCTTCGGGTCCCTCCACAGGTTTTGCAGCTGGCCTTGAAACTTGAGGGGGCCCCCTGGTGGCGCGGGGGCCCTATGCGCTCGCATAGTCCGCTTATAGCAAGAAACGGCTCTGAGTCTAGTTTAACTAAAGCCTTTTACTTAACCAGTCCCCATGTCCCGAGTTGTGCTGTTGAGACTGTAGATGGTACATATCAACGGTTCTGGTCATCGACAGTGGTAGATTCACTGCTGAAAATGATGCAACAAAGATACAATATATATGTTCATATTTGTATTTTCTATGATGACTATCTGGACTGAACTCCCACTTCCTGTTTTGTTTTGTTTTTCACTCCTCATGTTCTTTGACTCCAGTATGTATACACTATAGACACTGTCTCTGAGAAAAAAAAGAAGGTTTCTGGTGCTCAAGAAACACAATATGTTGACGCAGGACCTCCATGTGTGTTTACACCGAATGAGAGGCACATTTTTGCCCTTGTGTTACTTGCTGACCGCGGGATCATTTGTGTTTATTGGCATTTCAAATCACTTAATGTTATTGCAGACTTAAATTAAATGCGTAATTGGAGGTAAAGACATCCAACAGCAGGACACAACTGAAGCCACATGTGGAAAACTAACCACAGTCTGCATCAACAACAGTCACCTGAGCTAAACAGTTCACATCACCTGCACACAGAGGAAAAGCACTACCATCAAACACCAATACAGAAGTAAGGAACTTTCAGCTTTAAAGTTTGAATCATTTGAGTGATTTCATACTCAATATTTGTAGTGTGCCTCAATAAGAAGCTACGAGCCGTTCAGCTGGGTTTTGCTTCTTTTATTCTGCTTGATAACACAGGCTACTGTGGGCCATAGCCAACACCAAAATAACAAAACTGGATGCTTATCACACACTCCCAGAACTAGCTTCTCTAGTCTCTCAAGCTAAAAACATAGCAGGAACTAACCGTCCTCTCTCACTCTCAGCCAATCAGCCATGCTATCTCACACACTAACTGGCATAGGTTACTGATATGACTGACATGCTTCAATGCTTCTTAGCTTAGATCATGTTCATCCTGCCCTGTAAAATTCAGTATCATCATTAACAATCTTATAACTTTGATGAACATAATACACACACACACACACACACACACACACACACACACACACACACACATATATATATATATATATTATGATCGATTCAAAATTTATTATTTTTACTTTTTTTTATTGGGTTTTGCAGATGAGTACAATTGTATTAAAACATTATCAGAGAGTAAAGTGGTAATTTTTTCTTATAGAAAACAAACCTACAAACAAGAGTTATAAGTATTGCTGCATACCTGAACATATCACAGAACCGGGCGACTGTGGCTCAGTTGGTAGAGCGGGTTGGCCGATTTTAGGAGGGTTGGCGGTTCGATCCCCTCCCTTGTCACTATGTCATGGTCATTGTGTCCTTGGGCAAGACACTTCACCCAGCTTGCCTCGTGTGAATGTGTATGACTGCTGTATGTTTGAGGTGGTGGTCGGAGGGGCCGTAGGCGCAGAATGGCAGCTGTGGCTACTATTGTAGTTTACCACCACTTGACTGTGTGTGAATGAATGGAACCTGGAACCTTGTCAGAGCGCTTTGAGTGTGTAGAAAAGCGCCATACAAAAAGTAAATTCAAATTTTAATCAGATTAAATAATCCCAATAATCACAGTTATCTATGTCTGTAGTAATTTACGTTATTTCTGAAAAAAAAATATTCAATGATGCGGTATTTTATGGGGAGCCAGTAGAGCTGCTGCAGGACAGGTGTTATGTGACTGATGGAGGGGGTCCTAGTAATGATACGGGTGGCAGAGTTTTGAACCAGTTTAAGTTTATAGATGGACTTGTCAGGTAAACCAAAAAGAGAGAGTTACAGTAGTCCAACCGTGATGTGACCAGCTATAATTTTAGCACTGTTTGGGGAAAGAGAGATGGGCGCAGGCAGGAGATGTTTTGTAGATGGAAGTATGCTTATCGAGAGACGCTGTTGATGTGGGACTGGAACGATAGGGTGCAATCCACAATGACTCCCAGACTCTTAACCTAGGAAGAGGGGGAAACGGGTGAATTGTCAATGGAGATGGGAAAGTAATTTGGTACAATAAGGAGTAGTTCCGTTTTGTCACTGTTTAGCTTGAGAAAGTTTTGGGAGAACCAGGATCTGGAAAGTTTTAAGTTGGACGAATTGAGTATGGCCAGAAAGATATGATTTAAAACAGTCCAGGGGAGTTTCAGATATTCCAATTTAGGCTAGTCGGTCGGTGAGGATGGTATGGGAAATGGTATCATGATGATGAATGATGAGCAGTCCAAAGTCCACAGCCATGAGGGGGTCATTGGTTATTTTAACAAGAACTGTCTCTGTGCTATGAGGTGAGTGAAAGCCTGATTGGAACTGTTCCTAGAGACTATTGTGAGAGAGGTGATCATGAATCTGAAAGATCCAGAATTTTAGAAAGGAAGAGAAGGTTGGACATTGGCCGGAGATTGTTGAAGTTGCTTGGGTCTGCATTGGGTTTCTTGAAAATAGGGGTTATTGCAGCTAATTTGAGGGGTGATGGAACCATGCCAGAGATGAGAGAGGAATTAATTATTGCAGTTATAAGAGGGCTCAGGAAGTGAATGCAAGCTATAACCCTTATAGTAGGGAGAGGGTCAAGTTGGCAAGTGGATGGTTTAAATTTGCGGACAAGGTCAGTAATTTCAGCAGGTTTAACCTCCCCTCTGCCAGAGACTGGATGGGAGAAATCTGAGCGGCTAACTGCTGATGAATTTGGTCAATTTTAGTATTCAAAAAATGTCATAATGGAATTACAAGAGTCGGTGGAGTAAAGATAGGGACAGTGCTTGAATTGGGCCAGTACTCACCAGTAGGCAGTACCAGGACTTCTGATTTTTACCCATCTGCGTACTGTTACTTCTTACAGCGTACCGCCACCTCATGACGCATCTAGGTACGCATATTGTAGTTATTTTATCATGTTCTGGATACCTATAATAAGCCTATGCATTTGATGAATCTGTCTTCATTTTAGATTGACAAGTTTCAGTTTAAAAGATTCTCGAGAGCTTGCGGGAGGCTGCGGCGCCCTGTCTCTCCACTCTTGCCGTCAGTCGAATGCATTTCAGGGCATACCGTAAATCCTCTAATATAGCTTCAGGCAAAATCTTCGCGACGCGAACCTGACAATCTGACAATCTATTATCATAATCTATTTATCTACAGGGAGCAGAAATGGAAAAATAAAACCGGTCACCCTCTCTGGATGGAGGGGCGTTGCTAGACCCCCTAGACATAAAGCTCTACTGGGGCACAGGCCCCCTATTACTAAAATCACAAAAAACATCCTTGAATTCCCGCTGTGTGTATGAAATGTGCTATACAATGTGCTATATAAACTTACCTTGCTTAGCCCACTATTACTGCCACAGCCATACTGTTGCTGCTAAAACTGAAAGGTAAAAACGTAGCGATATTAATCTCTAATTCATATTTATTTCAACATACATAATGGATGGATTGAAGTTTTTTTAATTTTTTTATATTTTTTACAGAGAAATGTGTGTGTGAAAATGATCAACTAGTATATGGTTTATCTAAGCAACTAGTATAGGGTTTATCTAGGTAAACCAGGCAAAAACACATGGTACCCACGAGAGCCACAAGTGTGCGTGCTGTGCAGTTGCTGATTTAGAGTACTGGCACCTTTTTTATTCCAATTCAAGCACTGGATAGGGAGGGAGAGATTCAGGTGGGGGTAGCGTTTTGTGAACTAGGGAGAATAGTGATTGAGACTTGCCAGAGCGTAACCCGATTAAATCTGCATAATAGTTGTATTTTGCAATGGAGAGAGAATCCGTATCGAAAAGAATGAGCATTGGACATTTCCTTATGGATGATAATACCAGTTTTCCTGTAGAGGCTTTCCAGTTGGCGACCTCTGGCTTTCAATAGGCAAAGTTCAGAAGTAAACCAAGGTGCAGATTGGGTATCTATAATATTCTACAAATGCAATTCAGAAATCAATTCCTATAATGTTATAAAGATGCATCTCTCACCTGTTTGTTTGGTGTACAATTTGCATTACAGTTGCTCTTTGCTGATTGGTTGCACCCCCAAATGTCTTTCTTCTCTTTCCTATATCTACATGTGTTCACTTCCAAGTCTTAAACAAGACACCTGCTGAAGTTTTCAGCTGAAGTTGCAATCATCAGTGTTTGAAAGTTACCAGGCTGAAATAATCCTGTGTTGAATGTGAGGTTTACAGTTTAGACAGCGGTGTGTTAACATTTGAACAGAGTGCTGTAAATCCAGTGTTGTGCAGGTTGTGGTTAAAGGCAGGAGAGAAGTGTGGAGAGTTTGAAAACTGTTCAAGCTAAGAAAAGGGAACTAGAGTTTGGTCTGATGTGCACATTGTTAGAGTTTCAGACATGTGACTTCAGTTGTGCCAGCTGTCGTTTAGCAATCAGAAATACTGTAGCAGAATTAACAAAATGCTAAATAAAATGCAATTATAACATTACAAAAAACCTGTATATTTCTGTGTCAGTATTTGTGTGCTGCATTCACACTTTCATTTTATGGAAACATGAGCACAAACATGTCTTTGGGCCCTAGTTTCGGATACATTTACTCACCGAGAAGCCACCCATCGCGCACCGTGCCAGCCTCCAGCCTGTTACCAACCATGCTATTAGTAAGAATGAACGAGTCATGCGTTGAACCAGGCCACCTTGCCACGATGTTGGTGAGCTGCATTTGCGCATCACATATTATTTGAACATTTATTGAATGAAAATGTTTCCTGTTGACAAAAACAAATTCATCCTGTGATGGCGCTTACAGCAACATGTGTGCAGTCAATAGCGCCGATTACATTAGGGAAATCGGCTCTTGCTGCAAGTTGCGCTTTAATGTTGGCCTGTTCAACAGCATTGTATGGGAATTTGATGTACCTGGATGACATTCTTATGATCCCGTTCCACACAGCTGGCATGAATCGGCTCAGAGTGGACTGGCACACTCCTGACCGGTCGGCCAGTTCCCTCTGTAAGGCTGTTGCCAGAAACCCCAGAGTGGTCAGCACCTGTGTGGGCACGGACAACCCCTGGCTCCTGGCTGTGTTTAGGGCCGGCCGCAGCTCTGCGCACAGCTCCAGTAACACTGGCCTCGGCAACTTAAAACGACTCATGAGCCAGTTGTCGTCATTTGCTAACATATCCTCCCGTTCTCTAAACACCCTCTCACGTCTGATGTTACCGTTTGCGATGTCTTCTAACAAGGCCAAGGCTGCCATTGTTGATGCCATTTTTTCATCACTTTGCGCATGCTCTTATATCCATCCATATTATTGCAAATACGTGTGTGTTAGTTGTCCATTAATGTGTCTCTGATGTGCACATTACTCTGAGGACTAATTGTTTTCACATAATTAACAGTTTCCCAGCATCACCTCAGAGTGTCGCCAAAGAAACAATAGCTGTAGAAACGTGCGTACGCCAGCCATGAAGCTGGCGTGGGACACCGCACATTTCCACGCTCATTTCACTTTTGATACATCTGAACGTTGGCGTGGAAAATAACGTACGCCACGTTTTTGTGCGTACGCAACATTGATACATGAGGCCCCAGGTGCAGTCAGCTCTCAGCGCACCTGCGCCACGCCGACGGGGTGTGTCCGCCTGGACTTTGCAAGTTTCGTGCACCGTGCAGGCTCGCGCAGGCTCACACCTCCCGTCACTCCCACCCGCGCAAGTGGGAATATAAATTAATTTGTTGATTCAATTAGTTGCATTAAATAGTGTTTGTTGTGATTATGTATTGCATTTAAATGTGCCCGGAACTGTGGAAACCTGCCTGTGAGGTCTCGGTGACGTGTGCGCACTGCGCGCCGTTAGCCAAACTTCCACTCCGCCAGCTGTGATTCGCCTTGAATGAATGGACTTTATTTGCACCTTGCGCCGAGAGTAGACCAGGTTGGAGCTGGCGGGCTTTCAGCGCAGTCTCGGCAAGGCTTTTTGCCACAAAACTTCCGCTACGCCAAGCTGTATCTGTGACGCCTCCCCCTGCTGCGCCGCCACACCCATCTTGGCGCAGGCGATCCACCAAACTGCCAAACTGACCGTGCGCAAGGCTGCGCGGGTCGAAACTACCTTTGTGTCTATGTGGGTGTCGTTTCAATTAAAATGTGAATGGGTGCCTACAGGTTTTAGAGGTTTGTGTGTGTGTGTGTGTGTGTGTGTGTGTGTGTGTTAGCATCTGTTGATTGCAGCCGGATGGGAAAACAATTGGAAACACCTCTCTAGCTGATGGATCCATGTAATCAGCTGTTGCAAAGTGGGCAGCGTTCAGAATAACAATGTTTTTTTGCGACACAGCTAGTTACCATATAGATAACACAGACACGAGTCCTTCGTCCTGGTACTTTTGTCTGACATTAGAACGCAATCAGGGCCACATATCTGCTCGCCGGCAGCCTCTTCAGCTGAGCCGCTCCAGGTCTTTGACTGCCAACTGTATTTAGGAAGATAAAAGTGTAATCCAAAAGGTGAGATTGTGCTGGATTGGACGGTGCAGTATAGTCACTGTAAAGGATGGGGGCTGCTCCACTTATCCATTTTAATCAGGGTTTCCACTAGTGTATACACTGTCCAGCGAGGGGGAAACACACAAGAAGGGGGTCTGTGGGTCCTGGTTGACAGAATCAGAAGGGTTGTTGTATAAAAGTATATATAAGTATGTTTGCACATACAAGGATTTTAATGTGATGATTGGTGCAGATTGATAAACATATTTTAATAGTAAAGAGAAATAATACAAATATAGAATTTGAAAATGTTACATTAAAATATGAAAAAAAGAAGTACAATAATACATTAATGTATGCAATTCATTAAAGTGTCTGCATTTAAAGTGTAGAGACAGAGACATGTATATTTTTGTCCTGAGGATGTAGACCAGGTCAGTGGGGGTCCTGGTCCTTGTTGGTGAGGCAGACTGCAGTCAGGAATAAACTGTTTTTGTAACATGAGATTCTGGTCTTGATAGACCCCAGTCTCCTGCCAGAGAGTAGTGACTCGAGCAGTTTGTGTCCAGGGTCCCGGACACATACAGTTCTTCAGAGGTGGGAAGTAACCAAGTACAAATACTTTGTTGTTGTAAGTAGAATTTTCAGGTATATATACTTAACGTTTTACTTTACTCCCTACATTTTAAAACAAATATCTGTATTTTCTACTTTATTTATAGTGCATTTGGGGGAATTATCATCCCCCACCTTATTATTATTATTATTAGCCTATTAAATGTCCATCATAGTGACACTTTTTACTTTATATTTTATACTTTGAGTGCATTTTAGTATGCTACTTTTCCTACACACCAACTACTTCCAAACACTCTAAACGTTTTAAGGCCCTGGCACACCAAGACGAGCCGTCGGCATTCTTTTCAGCCAATTCCACATGTCAAATCGGCCACGACCAAGTCGTTAAGTCTGACCAATCTGATTGGTGGAGTGCTAGCCCTTGACTAGCGGATCAGTGAACGAGAAGACCGGATGTGAAGATGGTAAACAAACCAGATGAAGCACATGGCAACACATGCGCATGCGTGCTGTGTTTTATTCTAGAGATGTTCCGTCATTTCCGGTTTTCTTTTTTTTTTTTTTTTGGGGGGGGGGGCGACAAAACAGAGCGCCGCCTGCTGTTATGGAGACATTACGTCTCATGCAAGCGCAGAACGTACACTCAAATTCGATCCTCATTAACATGTTACGCCCATAAATATTCCTGTTTCGGAGGCCTCGCCCACTGAGGTCAAACATGGAGAGACGAAACATGGGTAAGAAAAGAAACTTTTCTGACACGGAGATCGGCATCCTGACATTGGAGGTGGAACACAACAAGACTGCTTTTTGGCAGCCTGAAGTGTGGCATAAAAGGGGCTCACAAAAACGCTGTCTGGAAAAAGATAACGGAGGCAGTCAACAGCGTTGCCGTAGAGGAACGGACTCCAGCTGAGGTTTGAATATAATTCTCAATAACTTAACCCATGCCTAACGACTTAAATGAATCTTTTCATCCGCAGCCTAAAAGCTTATGTCTGCTAACTGATCAAAACAATTCTTTACATTTAGGTCAAGAAAAAATGGTCGGATATGAAGCTGGCCACCAAGAAACGCGTTGCTGCGTTTAAACGCAGCATCAGGCAGACTGGAGGAGGCCAAACAGACTCCAGCCTGATCTTGACGGGGACGGAGGAAAAAATTGCCTCCTTAATTGGGTCGGAGTCGATCTGTGGCATAAGTGGTGGAGGTGACACAGACGCACTCGCAGCAGACCCAGAGCAGAATGGTAACCAACAAACCCCTTTTGCTTGCATTAAAAAAATCAGACTGTACACCATTTCTTACAAATAATTAGGCTTACACATGTTACATGGGTGACATTTTTATTGTATTTAATATTTCAGAGCCAGGCACCAGCATGATGTCAGCCAGATCTGCTCCCCAGAGCAGTCCCACTACTGCCGAGTGTGAGCGTGTGCCCTCGGCCCCCCGTGCTGCGCCCAGACCGAACCTGATCACGGCAGAGGTCCTGGAGAGACAAGGGGAGATATGCAGGTTATTGGCCTCAGTCGTCGGCGCACTTGACGCAATTAATGAGACACTAAAAGAAATCAATGAAACTCTAAAAAAGCCATAATAAAATGTTTAAATGATTAAATGTTGTCTGTGTTTAGTATGCCTTTAGCCAATTCCACCAACAATACTTCACATTACTGATTCATACTGCAGAGCATTTGCAAGAGTTTAAGGTATACTTTACGTTCAAATGAGGTCCTGTCTCCTCTGTATAGCCCGCTGTGGAGGCTGTGCGGGCCACGGCTCCATGGGCATGGGCTCATCCGGCTGCGCCGGCACATCGAAGGGCACAACAGTGCAATGTTGTGCAAAACTGAACAGGCCGAAATGATATCGCACACTTTGTCTGGGGTATACAGCAGCATTCCCCCTGCAGGTCCGAGACAGAGCCACCTGCCCTTCAGCAACCCGAAGCAGCGCTCGACTGTGACCCGTGTGCGTGTGTGCCCACTGTTGAACCTGCGTTCCTGCTCTGTAGCGGGGTTTGCCAGCGGGGTTATGAGGTATTCCGTTAGAGGATAACCCTCGTCACCTTAGAAGAACCATACCAAAATGTTAATCATCTGATACCTTGTTTAGTGTAATGCAATTTATCGAGGGTAGCCACTTACCGAGGAGATGACTTTGGCTCTGCAGTGCGCCCTCCTGCAGCCGCGCGCCAACACAGCTGTTTTGGAAAATGAAAGAATCGTGTGTCCCCCCTAGCCACCTGGCCACCACGTTTAAAAGTGATAGCTTGGCATCACAAATCACCTGGACATTTATTGAGTGGTAGTTTTTGCGATTGATGAATGCGTAATCATTCATGGATGGTGCCTTCAGACGCACATGAGTACAATCAATCGCTCCTACCACATTTGGAAACCCAGCAATCTCATAAAATTGCCTTTTAATCAGCTTGCTGGGTATCATTGTATGGGAACCGAATGCATCTTCGGGAGAGAGATTTTATGACAGCCAACCCTGCTGGCATCGTCCTGCTGATCGTTGGCTGGGAGACCCCAGCCCTGTCCCCGACCTCTCGCTGAAAGGTCCCGGTGGCCAAAAACCCCAGCGTGGTGAGCACCTGAACTGGTACAGGAAGGCATTTGACTGTCCTGGTTTCTCTCTTTAATCCAGCAGCTACATTATTGCATAAATCAATAAGCACATGCCTTGGGAGCCGAAAGCGACTGATCAACCAGGCATCACTCTCCATGAGGAGATCCCTGCGGTCCCTGAAAACGCGCTCACGTCTGACATGCGCGTATTGTTCCTCCAAAATAAGCAAGTCTGCCATCATCAAGACTTGATAACTGTCAAAGCATCTGTTTAAATAGGGAATGAATAAACATCTGACCAACCACAGTGGAACGATGATTATCTCAACAGGTGCTTTCAATTTTTGTTCCAGTTCTGTCACACCCATCGGACAAAAACAAAAACAATTACACATTTTTGCCATTAGTTAATTTGCAAACACACATTTCTGCTTGTATTTATGATTCTTTCACATTTTAATGTGTAATAATTAGTTGTTATCTTAGGCTATTTATCCTATTGTTTAATTTTTTGAAAGTGGTATCAGTAAAAACATGGGCTTTAAAAGAAATGTTTTCGTTTTAATAATCCGTTTTGATCTGTTCTAAATATGTGACTGCTTATGCTTAATGACAGCTGAGGTTTGTTCATTATTTTACGCCAGACTCGAATTTGCGTACACGAGCTCAGACCTGACGTGAGATCTGATCGCAGCTTCCGCTTACGTCCAAATTGATAAATGCCAAAGTTTGCATGGAAATGGTCGTACGCACGGTTTTCGGTCGTACGTTCGTTTGATAAATGAGGCCCAGTGTCTCTAATAATCAGGTATCATGTGAAGAAGTCTTGATAAACACATTTCTGAATGAGACTAAAAAGTCTGAAAAAGTGAGTGACTACTTAAGTGTCTAGCAAGTAAAAAGTCTGTAAAAGTGAGTGACTACTTAAGTGTCTAGCAAGTAAAAAGTCTGTAAAAGAGAGTGACTACTTAAGTGACTTGCAAGTTCATCAAGTCTGTTGATACACTGGTTGGGTTTGACCTTTTGGATGAAAAAGCTTTTGCTTCAAACAACACATCACAAGTTTGAGAAAAGCACATGAAGGTAAATCTGCTGAAAGGTAACATGAACATGTATTACACATTTTCCTTTTCCTACTGTTTGCTTTCCACCCCAAAATGAGTTAATGTGCTATTTTTGCAAGAGACGCATACAATCCAAAAATTGGAGGCTGTGGTAGGAGGGGACTTGTGCCCTTAGCCAGGGCACTCATGAAGTGCAGCAGTAGCTGTTGTTTAGAACAACTGCAAATGATACTTTGTTGTCTACTACTGAGGAGGTGAAAGGTCGGCTGTTGGTTCTCAGGACAGTAATAGAGAGCTCTCTATTCTGGTTTGTTGATGTATATCCCCCAAATCTGGGAACAGAAGAGTGGCTTTCTTTCACCTTACAAAAAATGTGCTCATGAACCAACAATTAATTATTGGTGGGAATTGCACTTTCAACTTCACTATAGAAAGGACAAGTGATCTCAGAGACTTAACAGCATCATCAGACACTAGGATTTGTGAGATACATGAACATTTACATTTAGGGCATTTAGCAGACGCTTTTGTCCAAAGCGACTTACAATAATTACATTTGTCGAAAGAAAGAAACAACAACATATTGCCGATAAAGTAAGAGCGAAAAAGTAGAAGTGTTAGGTCCAGTAGTAACTGTTCAGCAAGGATACCTTAAGTACAACAGTGCTCTGATCAAAGTGCTATAGGTAAGAAAATTGAAGTGCATTTTTTTGGAAGTGAGTCATGCTATGCAGAGTTGAGGTGAAGTCTGAACAGGTGAGCCTTGAGTCTTTTTCAGAAGATGGCGGGTGACTCTACTGTCCTGAGATTGATCGGGAGTTCGTTCCACCACTGAGGACCAGAAGAGAGAAGAGTCTCCACTTTGCTGAGCGACATTTGTTTGATTTCAGCGATGGTGGTACCAGCCGACCAGCTGAAGTAGAGGAGCGAAGTGCTCGCTTCGGGGCATGAGGTTTGACCAGTGTTTGAAGGTAGATGGGTGCCGTTCCATTGATGGCCCTGAAGGCCAGTGCCATCGTCTTCAATTGGATGCGTGCTGCAACAGGGAGCCAGTGGAGGTCACGGAGGAGGGGGGGTCACATGGGAGAATTTGGGTAGATTGAAGACAAGGCGTGCTGCAGCGTTCTGGATACGAGCAATGGTTTAGTCGCCAAGGCCGGGAGTCCAGCAAGGAGAGAGTTGTAGTAGTCAAGGCGGGAGATAACCAGTGCTTGGACCAGGAGTTGCGTTGCGTCCTTTGTGAGGAAAGACCAGGTGCTGCAAATCTGCAGGATCGGGCCACATCAGTGATGCTGGGGGTGCAGGATAGTTGGTCGTCAAGGATTACACACAGGTTCCTCGCTATACCGTGATGTCCTCAACAGTGACCGACAGGTCCATGCGAGGGCAGTCTTTCCTCGGGATGAAGAGGAGTTTGGTTTTATTCAGGTCCTACCAGGTCCTTCCCCTGGATCCTACTACAGGTCAGTAGTTGAACACCTCTCTGCATGGGAATGTGAATGCAGCTCTTGTCATGTCTTGCTTCCTCCATCTTAAAGGATGCCCTGATCAGATGAGTGGAGCTACCAGGAGGCAGAGTGAGCCCTCAATGAACTCTATACTGACCTCTGGGGCACAGCAATGATTCATGGGGAGTCGTTGGAAGCTCCTGGAGGAGCTTATCAGCACATCTCTAAGGACATTCTGGAGCTGATTGAATTGTATGCGCAATGTTTTGAATATGTACAGATTTTATAATGATAATCTTGGTGTTGTCTCTTTGGTCCGGGAAGAATGCTTTTGATAGGGTAGACCACTCTTAAATATTTGCTGCATAGGCCTTTTGGTGTTGGTTTGGGTTTTTTGGCTAGGGTTGGTTTATTGCACAGTGGTGCATAATGTATGATTCCTCTGGCATTGAATGTCTCCCTACTTTGTCTGCTTATGCAGATGAAGTTTGCATATTTGTCTCCAGCCACGGGGATGTTCTTTGTTTGTAGGACATCTGCCCAGTTTGCCTGGGAAGACTTGAGTGGGGGAAAGAGTTCTGGGCACTGAAGGCTTCCAAGCAAAGAACCGGGGAGGAGTGAAGGAGAAAGTGTGTGCTCGATCATCTAAGCTGATACTTGATTGCTGATCAAAGGAACCATTTCTGTGTTTGGATAAATGTTTTTTTTTTTTTTTACCTCAATTGATGACGTGACAGTGATATGGTGTCTCCCTGCAGTGGATAATAAAGGGAATTTTTAAAATAAAACCTCTCGTTTCCTCTCTCCTTTCTATTCCGCTCATCTCCTTTCTGTTCCTGTTATGCCCTCTCTCCTTTTCAGTCCTAATTTCCACTTCTGATTGTCAGATGTTAGACTCTTGCCTGTCCTCCTACTTTATCTGCATTCCCTTATGTTGTGCCTAGACCTTGTCTCTTGTGTCCTCTTACTTTTTTGTCTCCTCACATTTTTTTCTACTTCTCACATTTCTTCTTTATGTCATGTTTTTCCACTTCTTTCCTTCTTCCCTTCTCCTCCTCCTCATCGCTTATCTGCCTGAAAAGAGGAATCATCTCCTTGGTATTTTAATGAACCAATCATTTGCGATGACCTCACTGATACTTTGTAATGACCTCACCGATGCTTTGTGATAACCTCCTTATGGCACTGTGTTCCTCCCTCTGCGAGGAGGTAAATTACAGAAATCTTCACATGGAGCAAAGAGCATTAGGGAGAAAATTGTATCTCATAAAAAATAGATTTCTATTTAGTCCTGAAACAACAGTGCGAAGAAGCAAGAGGGAATATTCAACTCTTCTGTTCCAACTAAACATTTCTTCATGAATGTACGTTCTGTGGACTTCCCTCTGCTTCTCTGTGGGTTTTAATTTCCTTCCCCGTCTTCATTGATCATCTCATTAGTTGAGTCATGTCTAGTTCTTTGTTTCTTTTTTTTTTAATACTTCATTAAAACACTATCTTGACATCTTATTATGAAGTTGTTTTTCTTTTCCTTCCGGTCTCTGATAGAGGACGGGAGAGACGCAAATCACTTTGTTCCTCGTTTACCATTTTAAAGTGGATGAGAACAAGCACGAATGAAATGTGAGTTCTAATCTTTCAGTGAAAACTGAAAAATCTCAACTGAGCGGAAGCAATTATCTTATATAAGTTTGGTGAGAAATGTTTGTGTCTAACATCTTAACTTTGTCAAATGAAAATAATCTTTTTTGGTTTGTGTTGAACTTCATCACAGTTTGACATGAAAATAATTGGATTTTATTTGTAGATAGGAGGAAATCGTTTGATACATTCACTAGTCTGTTGAAAAACACTGTGTGGATTCAAATAGAGTCAAATGTAAAGAAATTTTATTTAAATCGTATTTAATATCAAACAAAGGACAAAACATAGGGAGAATATATGAGAATACAACCCACAAAGTAACACTGGCACCCATACTACTTTCGTGTTTCTATTAATAAACAGCCTGTTACTGTTGATTGTTGCAGATCGATGAAGGTAATTATCATTCAGCCAATCAGGATGCAGCATGTCATTAGATGCCGTGATGTCAGCCAATGAGAACAAGCAGCTGGGGAGATGGTAAGACAGACACAAACACACACACACTGAAAGCAGGCAGCTCTAACTACAGAGGGAATGATTTCACCATAACTCACCATCTCTTGCCATGATTATGTCCATAATGACATAATGTGCTGTGAAATGAAGTCCATTATGTGTGTGTGTGTGTGTGTGTGTGTGTGTGGGGGGGGGGGGGTTACAGAGGTTGGAGAAAGAAACAAGAGATGAGTGAAAGACTATGAGCTCACTGAGATAGAACAGTTTGTGTGTATGTGTTTATGTGTATGTGTGTGATTGTTGGCAATCATCCTCTACAGCAGACCTATTCAACTGGTGGCCACTTACAAATAAATAAAATTTAAAACCAGAAGAAAAATAATCTTGCAGACGTTTTGCTAAAATAAATTAATCTTTTCTATATCTATGATCATGTATAGAACAGTATGACACGAAGGAGCCACAGCAAGTTGTTTAGACCATCAGGGTGAAAGTGAGAAAGATACAAAAATCAATTTCGATTTAAACTCAGTTATCTCAGTCAGCGTCTCTACCTTTCCTCTTACACACCAGAAATAAAGGTTCCAATAGGGTTCTTCTACAATGGCTGAGGTTCTACCCGGAACCATTTGCTTCTGAAAAACCCTTTCCCAAAGAAAGGGTTTTTCAAGGGTTCTTGGTAACACTAATGGTTCCAGTAAGAACCATTTTGATCCAGAGAACCCTTTAAAACCCCTTTCCTGAATAAAGGGTTTTAAAGGGGTTCTTGGTAACACTAATGGTTCCAGTAAGAACCATTTTGATCCAGAGAACTGTTTTTGGAAGAAATAGTTATTCAGGGATTGTTGAAAGCATGGATCTTGTGTCACCAGGGACATAATTCCTGATAACACTTATACCAAATATAAAATACCAAATACTTATCATATCCATTTTTTTTGTTTGTTTTTTTCTTCTTCTCCAGATCCTGTTGATCAAACTGTAACATAACTGCCCATCTTGGGATTTGAACACCTGCCACCCAGTCTAAAGTCACTGGCAGTAGTGACTGAGCTAACCGGCTAGCTGCAGAGTCATCAGGGCCCAGTATTTCAAAAATGATCCACTGGATTATCCTGGTCGGATTGGATTAAATCGTGATCTGATCTGAAAACTGGGTATTTCAACACGGATCCAGAGAATCCCGATCCTGAAGATCAGGATTCAGCTTTGGTAATCCAATCCTCCCTTGAATCCAGATAAAGGGCTGGATTTGGGTATTTCAAAGCATAACGCAGAGATCTGGATTAGCTTGATACAAAAATTTCAGGATCATTTGGATCCCACCTCAGAGGTGGATTTGACTTGGATTGACAATGTCTCAGCTCCGCTTCTCCTAGATATTGTTACTCAAGATGTTCATTACAATTAATCTAAATTGTCAGTGCATTACTTGAAACAAATTGGAGTCATTTAAGAACATTTAAGGTGTAGCAAAAGTGTTTGGCTATGTTTGTGTACAAACTGATTATTTTACTTAACCAAATCAGATGCTATTTTGCTTTAAATTACCACAATTATGTTTAGTGAGAGCCTTCTACATAAAGGGAGGCAAATTAGGATGGAAAAAATGTATCTAATTGTGTCACTGATCAAGCTGTAATACATGAAAATAATGCAACTACAATTTCAAACACTTTATTCAAAATCCAACAATTTATCACTGCAATTGAATTGAAGCATTTCCAAGGATTTCCAGCACTCATCCAGACCCTGGCCTTAATAGCTGAGTGGGTTCTGAAAGTAGAAGAAAGGGAAGGAGTATGAGTGATATCTTTGTCTTCATTTGGAATCCACAATACTCACAGAAATCGTGTGCATGATGACAATGGCATGATTTCCCCAGCATTACTGTAGCATTCTGTCACTTCTGAATGAACTGCATAGTTATACACAACACACATATACAGAGTGTGGTCTGGACACATGTAGCTTATTTTCAGTCTGCTGTGTTGCCAATGACGTAACGCTAATACACTCTGAACAGGTTGATGTTAGTTTAAACAGTTATGGTATAATGTACGTCAGATTTATTACCTTGTAAATCAAACCACGGACCGCAAAATTCGTAAACAAAGCCAGCGACTGCTAGCCCGCTAGCTGCACACGGAAGTCAATGGAGCAGAGCTAGCTACCGTTAGCACGGCCGAGATCGCTACAGCCTGGTTTTCAGTACGTGACAATTCATATATGTAGCTAGCACGATATGTTGGTTGGCGTTCATATGGTCCTTAAACCGCTTAAACATAAGAAAACGGTAAACTTACATTTTTGACGTGAAAGTCGCGCTCCCAGCTGCTACTTCCGTGAAGTAGTCCGCCATGTTTCAGATCCGGAGGCGGAGACTTGAGATTTGGTAATCTGTATCCAACCAGGTCGGGATCACGGTGATTTACCCGGCCAGTGTTTTGAAATACTCAGATAAAGTCAGCAGGATCACCTTGATCCATGACTGAGAAAAGGAGGATTTCATTATCCGGATTATTCTGATCCGGATTACAAGTTTTGAAATACTGGGCCCAGGTCCACCATACTAGTCTATCACCTTACACCTTCTGATCAGACATACAAATAATGGCAGTCCTGAAACTGAAATGTTCTGTTACCAATTTATTTTCACAACCATTAATTATAAGAAAGCAAGACCTTTATCAGCAAATCTTGTTGACCCAGGCAAAGATTAGCTGTGACTGGGATTTTAACCCCCACCCTCCAAATCTAAGTCTGTACCATTACCCACTGAGCTATCCAGCAGAATGTGTAGATCAGGGACTCCTCTGACTCGCCACACTCACTCACAAAGCCAGGTTGACAGCTCCTTCATGTCAGTGGTCAGACAGAGGGAGCTGATCATGTGTCTGTTTAGCTCTGTCTGTTCAATGTGTGACTTCTGCTTTTAGGTCACATGTTCAATTCCCAAGTTGACAGATATCATACCTTGCTGATTGCACTCCCAGACAATAGGCTTAGTTGGCTATGAGCTGGTTCTTGGTGCCAGATGATGTGTGATAATGGTAATACATCAAAATACATGGTACTCTCTGTGAAACAAATGTACAACATTTTAGAGTCATGGTAGATGATGTTAGACAAAAACATATCAGAATTTTGCCTCAAAAACTGATTTTTTTTTACGGTGGTTTCAAATCTGGCTGCGCGACAGTGAATGGCTTACTCTATTTGTGAAGCCACAGTTGAGTTGCCGCTTGCCAATTAGCTCAGTGCGATAGACAATGGTCTTTGGTTCCAAAATTGTGGATTGGACTGGTGCAAAAATGAACATTATGATGTCAACTGTCTGACCTTCGTATTCTCCTGTTTGTTGCTCAGAATTGCCTAAATTTTCCACAATTAGCCCGGATCCGACCTATAATTGTGTTTATTTTTTAAAGTTTAGTTACACTACTCCCTTCAGGAGGAAATGACACACAGCAAAGACATAGCCAGGGGAATTGAACCCTGGATCCCTACAGCAAGGATATTCTTTCTGGGGCATCTAAGTGAGCTATACTACTACTATCAAGCGTCTAAGAATTACAAGCTTGCAATTAAAAAAATATGAATAAATCATTTATTTTGTTTAATACCGACTGGCCATACAATTTTCTAAAACTTCCAGTTGGGTGAGTGGTGATGCACCTGCCCTCGAAGGTGGGCATCGCAGGTTCACATCCCGGCGAGGTCATTGCATGTGTTTTTTTTTTTTTTGCCTGTATAATTGTCTTTAGTTCAGAGAATTACACCAACATTTTACCTTAACTATGATAAATATGTCATACAATTTCCCCAGAACCCAAATATAACTTGCAAAAACATGATAGGCATAAAGATGAAATTATTAATAGCATGTTATAGATCCCAATGACAAAGGCATTGCTGCATGCAATTTTCAGCCACATAAATTCCCTTCAGGTGAGTTCATTAATAGGTTCATTGAATGTGTTAATTGAATCGTTGAGATAAATGAGTTGGTCAATGTATTGCATTTACTAGGCCTATTTAAAAAAAAGAGAGAGTGAGAGAGAGTTCCGGCCAAAGAAATAAATTTCACAATGATCCATAGACGGGAATTGAACCATTGCCTGCCGCGTATAAAGCCGGCGTATTACCTCTACACTATTCTCACGTTCGTGGAGTTGTTGTCAGTGTTAGATTAGAGCATGTTACTTTTAACGGTACTTCCATATTTAATCACTCGCCAATTCTTGCCCAAGCAGCCTCGCGATTTTTATTTATCACTACAGTATTCCCTTTTTCGGTTATGATGGGTTTGTACTCCTCGTACAGTTCCATCAATAATTTTTGCTCTGGTCTTTTCTGCCATTTTCTCGATGATTCGACATTCACGGTTTCACAAAGCAGGTTTAGTGAAAACCTTGAGTTAGTTAACCCTGAGATGAGGGAAACTCTGGTTACTCGGTTTCACAAAGCCAGTTCAGCATAAATCTGAGTCAGTTACCCGGGTAACATACTCCGTGAACCAAACCTGCTCGCTAGCAGGTTTGCTTCAACAAACCCTGAGTTTCTCCCTACATGTCTCTGCCTTTTTCCGGAATCTGAACCATCTCTGAAAAAATGTGCCGTCCTTTCATCGTCAACCTAATCGATATGGAAATAAAAGTGATTCTAGCAGCTTTGCGTCGGGAGATGATTTTGATTACCCTTCCTTCCAAACACATTAGATATTATCTAAACAATATTCTCCGATATTTTCAACATTTCATATCGCGGACATAATCCGCAACCAGATTCTTTGCGGAGGTAGGGTTTTTGCGAACAGGAGATTTATGAAATGTTTACGTACATTCCTGTGTTGAAATACCTGCTTATATTTACTGTTTAATATGTGAAATATGATTAAAATCATATGCCTTAGTCAACGTATTTGCGCAATATTCTTATGCTTAATTTTCAACTGACGCCACTTTCTTTCTGTGCCTGGGGGGATTACACCCAATAAAAATTATAATTCATTCAGTGCGCTACTTTGTGAACTACGGGAGTTGAACCCCTGTCGCCTGCACCGGCTGCATTGCTAACCATTACACCATAGTGTCGCTCTGCAGCTTTAAAAATAAAGATTTATTACCTTTATATCAATAGACTGTTTCATTCAGTTATACACATTAGATCGGGCAGTAAATGTCTGCCACGCCAACTATCGCTACTTTGCTGCAGTTACGTTGCTCCGCTTTCTCAGGATGAGCTCGTTTTCTACATAAACACTCAGTAATATCTAATGACACTCTCCCCGTTGCCATGGTGAATCGTAGTATCGGAGCTCCATTGATGATGGCTTTATAGAGTCGGCAGGCATGCGCATAACTCAGAGTTTACATACTCAGAGTTGCCCATCTCAGAGTTGTTCAACTCAGAGTTCAGGGTTAGGTTCAGAGTTTGTTGAACCTGCTTTGTGAAACGGGCCCCTGGTCTGGCTTCATATCCCGTGAACGTGCGTAACACATGACAACGTTAACCTGGCTTGAATTAGCCTCAACAAGGCGCGGCTGAAATGCATTAATGGAACGGGTTTAGCCGCAAGTGGAAGTTGGCGTGAGTTCTAACCAGGCTTAACCAGGTAAGCGCCGCTTTAATTAGCGAGTTTGGTGGAATACCCCTCTGGTCTTCCCCCTCAACAAACCAGGTGTGACATACCAATAGTGATTACTGTGAACAGAACAGAACAAAGAAGAACAGAAGAGAGAGGGAGAACAGAGGAAACTTCAGAGAATCAATGTGAGCTAAATATAATATATTATTTCTGCATGCTTGACCCTAGCTGAGGACTTTTATGGTGAAAGGTGGACTAAGCATTTGTTTCTTGTTATGTTTTGTTTGTTTTCTTGTAGAAATGACTTACACAGCTTGGACGGATGCGGAAGACTGCCATTGGCTTGAAAAAGGGTTTTGCCGAGATTTCCATTATTGTATATTATAATACTTAACATTTTGAGTACTTGTTACATAACACTGAAATGTATTTCAACATTATTTAAATCAATGTGAAAACTTTGTGGGGTTCCCTCACTTTCTCCTGAATCTGTTCCACTGTCACAATTAGTGCGTACAGAATGTACTCTGATTCCTTTCATTGGACCATGCATTATTTTATTGTTTGTAGATATCTTACAATAAGGCGCGGTAAATGCAGTAAGTGCACCTTGGATTGATGGAACTAAAACTCTTTTTTGTCTCCCCTTTCTGCCATGTCACCGTTGCTGGACATGAAACAAATTCACCTACTAAGGACAGCATGATGTGTCTGGCCTGTCATGTTGCTGATTCCACTGGACCTATGCTGACTTTTGACCTGTTCTCCCCTGGGACCTACACAGCCTGTTCTGTTGGACTATCTTTAAATAAATGTTTTTCTGTGTGGAACCCTGTGTGGGTTCTAGATGAAACCCTTGTAAAACGAAAGAGTTCTTAGTGGAACTCCCTGTGTGGGTTCCAGATGAAACCCCTTGAAATATGAGAGGGTTCTTAGTGGAACTTCTTGTGTGGGTTCTAGATGAAACCCTTGAAATACGAAAGGGTTCTTAGTGGAACTCCCTGTGTGGGTTCTAGATAAAACCCTTGAAAAATGAAAGGGTTCTTAGTGGAACTCCCTGTGCGGGTTCTAGATGAAACCCTTGAAATATGAAAGAGTTCTTAGTGGAACTCTCTGTGAGGGTTCTAGACGTAACCCTTGAAAAATGAAAGGGTTCTTAGTGGAACTCCCTGTGCGGGTTCTAGATGAAACCCTTGAAATATTAAAGAGTTCTTAGTGGAACTACCTGCATGGGTTCTTTGTAGAACCTCTCATGGGGGTTCTGGGTGGAACCTTACACACACACAGTTCTAGGTATAACCCCTTATGTGGGAAAATTCATTTGCTACCAAGCCACCACACACAACAACAAATATCAACAGGACAGTTGATTCTGAAGCCAGAGCATAGTACAACACACACTACAACAACAAATAGATACGTTTGCAACAGACATAGGCACAGACAGGACACAATAATCACAGACAGGACACTGACAGGACACAATAATCACAGCAATACAAGCAGCATAAGTCACAATAAACCAACAGCATAAGTCACAACAAGAGCATAGGTTACAGCAACATCATAAATCAAATGTCAACAGCTCTTGTTAAAGAGTCTGATTGCTGTGGGAACAAAGGACCTTCTAATTCGCTCAGTTAAGCCTCGGTTATGCTTCTGCGTAGTGATCACGCAATGGCCACGCAGTTGCTTGGACGCAGTCGTGAGACTATGATGGTTCTGCGTGGGGTTTATGTGTCGAAATGCAATTCAATGCCACACCGGTAGAGGGCCCTATGTTTTTTGTAAAGAGTGACCGAACGACCGAGACTCTTGTGACGGATATCGTCATTAGCCTCGTTATAGCCTATTTGTTTACTTCCCGGCTTTAAACATCCACAATTTTTCAGAACTTGCTGTTTTATTTCTTTGTGCAAAAGCCACAAGGTGCAAACAATAAAACAAGGTGCAAACAATAAAAGTAGGCTTTTACAATTTTAAATGGCGGTGTTTATGAGTGGAAACCGGAAAAGCGGTCTCCAGCGGATGTAGTTAACGGACCAATCACAGCCAATGCCGCTGCGTTGGTGCTGCGTCGCCTCGACGCACGTCTAGAATATTTGGAAGGTGCACGTCAGGCCCTTGCGGTGAACGTAAGGGGGGTCCGCAAGGACGTAATGGGTCCGTAAGCCCTTGCGTTGCGTCAACGCGGAAGCGTAACTTGGGCTTTATTGTGCAGGGGTGGTCATCCCTTGACAACACACTCCTCATCTTCCTCATCACCCTCTTATCTAATATTTTCCCCACATAACTTGGGCAAGAACCAATGATGGAGCCCGCTTTCCTTATGAGTTTATTGAACCTGTTCCTATCCTCAACTGTTAGGCTACCGCCACAACACTCAACAGCATAAAAAAGGACACTTTCCAGTATCCCATGATAAAATATGTTTGAAGAGACAGTGTGTAGGAATTACTCCCATCTAATAGTGAAATTGTATTTTGCATTCAAGCGAATAGTGCTCTCTCGCGCGTTGCTTTGTTGCAACTATGGTAGCTGTTATGTACACTCTTAGAAATAAAAGTGCTAAGAAGAACCATATAAGGTTCTTCGGCTTGTCCTCATAGGAGAACCCTTTTTGGCTCCAGGTAGAACCTTTTATAAAGGTTCCACCTGGAACCCTTTTGGAAGGTTCTACCGAGAACCCCACATAAAGGATTATACCTAGAACTGTGTGTGTAAGGTTCCACCCAGAACCCCCCATGAGAGGTTCTACAAAGAACCCATACTGGGGGTTCCACCAAGAACCCTTTCATTTTCCAAGGGTTTCATCTAGAACCCAAACAGGGAGTTCCACTAAGAACTAGGGCTGTCAAAGTTAACGCGCTAATAACGCGTTAACGCAACATCCTCTTAACGCCGTTAATTTTTTTTAACGCGCAATTAACGCTCGGTATTTAAAAAAAAAAAAGTGCATTGTATGATTTATAGCCGTCGGTGGCACCTGTAGTCTTGATCCAGAGGGAAGGTGCGTGTCCACAGGCAGCGGTGTTTCCCCGCGTCCCGTTCATTGTCTATGTGAAAAGCCGTGCAATGCGTTCTGGTAGCGTCGCGGCGAATGTCGAGAGACGGCGCGCGAGTTGGCCGCTCCTCATTTGCCTAAAGTTGAAGTCGAATCTACTTTATGCTAATCAGAGGCGCCGGGCTCGACTCGCCGCCTCGGGAACGCTCGCCAACGCTCGCAAAAATCTGTTGTTTGAAGGAGAACGCCTGTCAATCATCCTCTAGTGGCAGCCCAGCAAGCGTGCAATACTGGGAAGCGGCGCGTCCACACGCGTTTAAAATCGCCCCTGTGGACACGTGCCTTGAAGGTGCGGCAAATTCACCTTCAAAAGACTGCCGGATGGTTCAGTCGATAAGACCAAAGTCATCTGCGCGTACTGTGGGTATGAAATGAGCTACCATAGAAGTACATCCAGTCTGAGATATCACTTGCAAGCCAATGCACTTATATCCTAACTGTACTTATCTCCTGTTACACTATCTCCTGTGACATGTTCACTTTAATTGTTAGTGATATATTCTTATAACCCTGTTTTGATCCCATGTTTTGGTAAGGGGATATTTGAAATGTTAAATAAACATTTTCATAAATCAAGTATATTTGCCCTAAAAGTATTAAGAATATGAAAAAAATACATTAAGGTACATTTAGAAGAAGAAAAAAATGTGCCAAAAAATGCGATTAATTTGCAATTAATAGCGAGTTAACTATGGACAAAATGTGATTAATCGCGATTAAAAAAATCAATCTTTTGACAGCCCCACTAAGAACCCTTTCATTTTTCAAGGGTTATGTCTAGAACCCACACAGGGAGTTCCACTAAGAACCCTTTCGTTTTCCAAGGGTTTTATCTAGAACCCACAAAGGGAGTTCCACTAAGAACCCTTTCATTTTTCAAGGGTTTCATCTAAAACCCACACAGGGAATTCCACTGAGAACCCTTTCGTTTTTCAAGGGTTTCATCTAGAACCTACTAAAGGAGTTCCACCAAGAACCCTTTCAAAGGTTTTCACAAATAACTCTCTTGTCATCTGAGGGTTCTATAAAGAACCATATTGTATTCTACAGATCAGTTTAGTTCATATTATATTGTGGTCATTTATCATGTTGACATTGAACAAACATTCAAAACATTTTAATGAGAAAAACATTTATTCAAATATAGTCCAACAGAACAGGCTCTGTAGGTCCCAGGGGAGAACAGGTCAAAAAATAGCATAGGTCCAGTGGAATCAGCAACATGACAGACCAGACACATCATGCTGTCCTCAGTCGTGGATTTGTGTAATCTCCAGCAACGGTGACATGGCAGAAAGGGGAGACAAAAAAAGAGTTTTAGTTCCATCAATCCAAGGTGTATTTACTGTGCCTTATTTTAAGCTATCTACAAACAATAAAATAATGCATGGTCCAATGAAAGGAATCAGAGTACATACTGTATGTAGTTATCGTGACAGCGGAACAGAATCATGAGAAAGTGAGGGAACACCACAAAGTTTTCACATTGATTTAAATAATGTTAAAATACTTTTCAGTGTTATGTTACAAGTACTCAAAATGTTACGTATTGTAACAATAATGGAAATCTCAGCAAAACCCTCTTTTTCAAGCCAATGGCACACTTCGGCTTTCGTCCAAGCTGTGTAAGTAATTTCTACAAGAAAACAAACAAGCAAGCAAACGAACAAAACATAACAAGAAGCAAATGCTTAGTCCACCTTTCACCATAAAAGTCCTCAGCTAGGGTCAAGCATGCTGAAATAAGATATTATATTTAGCTCACCTTGATTCTCTGAAGTTTCTTCTGTTCTCTCTCTCTTGTGTTCTTCTTTGTTCTGTTCACAGTAATCACTATTGGTATGTCACACCTGGTTTGTAGAGGGTGAAGACCAGACTATATGGTGCAATCCATGGGGCAACCAGCTCTTAACTCACACATGACAGCCACCATGGGGCCAGCTCCCAGGCCCAAAACACCAAACCTCGCCCTTTCCCCTGGGAGATCAAGGTTCAATTTCCAGCATCAACAAACCCTGATGTAGTAGCCCCAAAGTCAGTGTTACAATATGATTTTTTCATCAGTTAAGGCTTGGCCTCTGACATCAAAGACCTTTCTTTATTACTGAACTTTTGTGCAGCCTCACAATTTGACTAAGCCAGTAAGCAGGGTACAGCAGCCATGGGATGAGGCCGATCATGGAAAAGTATGAGGAGACAAATACACGAGTAAAATTGTCTGTAAAATAAGTGTTTAATATTTTTCAAATTGTCTGTCACTAATCCACACATCACCTCAGTAGGCATTAACATGGTCACTCTGCATCAACCAGGCCTTGAACTCACAACTTCAAACTGTATCTGTAGATCACATGACTTGTAACAAACTTTCAAAAGCCATTGTCCAGTGGAGTCCAGTATAGCTCACTTAGAAGCCCCAGAAAGCGGGGGACCCAGGGTTCAATTCTCCTTGCTGCTTCTTTGCTGTGTGTCATTTCCTCATAAAGAAGGGAGTAGTGTAACTAAATTTTAAAAAATAAACACAATTATAGCTGCTGCGCCACAATGGGTCGGGTCCGGACTAGGGCCTGACCGATTCATCGGCCTGCCGATTTAATCGGCCGATTATAGCCTTTTTGAAAATAATCAACATCTGCCAAAAGATGCCGATTACAACCGTTTTTTTTTTTTTTTTAAATGTTAATGCGCTTAGTATCCAGCAGAGTGCGCCTACTCCATTCAACTTAAAGGGGCGTTCACACCGAACGCGATAGACGCGAATTGAGCGGCGACTCTACATTGAAAACCAATGTAAATGGCGCGATGACACGCGATTCAGGCGGAGGCGGTGCGAATGGCGCGTCTGACGCGGCGCAAATAAAGTTGAAAATATCGAACTTTTCAGGCGGCATCGCGCCGCGACATCCAATCAGCGGCGAGTTCAAGCCGACAGACAGATGAGCTGAGATGGACGGGATGCATTACCAAACCCGACTCGGGAAGACGGCCTCACACCGTCCATGGGCTGAGCCTCGATCAGAAGGACTCAGGCCCACGCGCGACACCGGGCAATCGGTCTTCCGTACGCCACATTTCCCACGTCCGCCCGCCCGTCGGACGGAGAGTCGGCGCTGGGCTCTTCCCTCTTCGCTCGCCGCTACTGAGGGAATCCTAGATAGTTTATTTTCCTCCGCTTAGTAATATGCTTTCAGCTAAAATTCAGCGGGTTGTCTCGTCTGATCTGAGGTCGAATGTGGCCCCGACTCTGGGGAGAGGTGCGAGGGACGTGGCTCCCGGAGGAGGCTCACGGACTCTGGCATCGGGTACCCCGAGGCGGAGGAGGAGGGCGAATGACGCGAATGAAGCGAATGACGCGAATAGTCCAAAATGATCAAGCGGCGCGATACACGCGTCTCACGCGATTGTATTCGCGTCTATCGCGTCCGGTGTGAACGCCGCACGGTGAGACCATACTGCTCAGTGCGCACGTGTTAGTCACTGCTCACGAGCGCAGCACATTGGGAGTTATTTATTTATTTTACATTTGATTGCGGTAGCTTATTATGAATGCATAATTTGTAAATAAGGTATATTTATGTATAAGCCTTGCAGATGGAAAATGCTTTATATCCGAGTTTCAAAATGCCCCAACCAACTTAAGAAATATTTTTTAAAACTTTATTTTATTTTATTGACAATAAGATAAGGCTGTATTTGCACTCATTTTTGACTGTAAATGTATTCTAAAACACTCAAAGGTTCTGCATTCAATTCACATATTCGTCAAAAGTGTTTAAAGTATATTTAAGGTATCAAAAAATAAGTTTTATATGCTTTTTTTTTTTATTTATTTATTTTTATAATCGGCCGATTAAATCGTTATCGTAATTTTTCTTTGAAAATAATCGGCATCGGCACTCAAAAATCAATATCGGTCGGGCCCTAGTCCGGACTATTTTTGGCAACTTTAGGCAATTCTGAGCAACAAACAGGAGAATAGGAAGGCAAGACAGTTGAGATTGTAATGTTGCACATTTTGCACCAGTTTAGGCTGAAATCCACAATTTCTGGAACCAAAGACCATTGTCTGTCGCACTGAGCTAATTGGCAAGTGGCAACTCAACTGTGGCTTCACAAATTGACTAAGCCATTCACAGTCGCGCAGGCAGATTTGAAACCACTGTAAAAAAAAAATCAGTTTTTGAGGCAAAATTCTGATATGTTTTTGTCAAACATCTACCATGACTCTAAAATTTTGTACATTTGTTTCACAAAGACTACAAGGTATTTTGATGTATTACCATTATCACCCTTGCTGGGGCTTGGTGCCCACATCGTCTGGCACCAAGAACCAGCTCATAGCCAACTAAGCCTATTGTCTGGGAGTGCAATCAGCAAGGTATGATATCTGTCAACATGGGAATTGAACCTGTGACCTAAAAGCAGAAGTCACAGTTTGTACAGACAGAGCTAAACAGACACATGATCAGCTCCCTCTGTCTGAACACTGACATGAACAAAACCATGTCAACCTGGCTGTGTGAGTGAGTGTGGCAAGTCAGAGGAGGCCCTGATCTACACATACTGCTGGATAGCTCAGTGGGTAATGGTACAGACTTTAGATTTGGAGGGTGGGGGTTAAAATCCCAGTCACAGCTAATCTTTGCCTGGGTCAACAAGATTGGCTGATGAAGGTCTTGCTGTCTTATAATTAATGGTTGTGAAAATAAATTGGTAACAGAACATTTCAGTTTCAGGACTGCCATTATTTGTATGTCTGATCAGAATGTGTAAGGTGATAGACTAGTATGGTGGACCTGATGACTCCACCGAGCTAGGAGGTTAGCTCAGTCACTACTGCCAGTGACTTTAGACTGGGTGGCAGGTGTTCAAATCCCAAGATGGGCAATTATGTTGCAGTTTGATCAACAGGATCTGGAGAAGAAAAAAAAACAAATAAACAAAAAAATGGATATGAAAAGTATTTATATCAGTAGTCACAAGGAATTCTATTTTGCATCATTATTGGTAAGTGTTATCAGGAAGTATGTCCCTGGTGACACAGGATCCATGCTTCCAACAATCCCTGAAGAACTATTTCTTCCAAAAACAGTTTTCTTGATCAAAATAGTTCTTACTGGAACCCTTAGCGTTACCAAGAACCCTTTTAAAACCTTTTATTCAGGAAAGGGGTTTTAAAGGGTTCTCTCAATCAAAATGGTTCTTACTGGAACCATTAGTGTTACCAATAAACCTTGAAAGCAAATAGTTCCAGGTAGAACCTCAGCCCTTGTAAAAGAACCCTATTGGAACCCTTATTTCTAAGAGTGTACCAAGAAGCTATGATAACATGTCATCCAATACCACTTCACCAGTAAGTAATTACTCCTGGAGCTGGGTATTGCAACTGTCAGTTGCATCGTCAAGGAGGTGTGGCAGGCTACATGGACCGTGGGCAAGGATGAGTTTATGGCTTTTCCATTTTTAAATTTTTTTTTAAATTTATGTATGCTATTCATAGTGGAGCAGATAAGTGCTACAATCTTTCAATTTTACTTGACAAGAAAAAAAGTTAAGTGATTTAATGGTTTATTTGGTGATACAAGCATGAAAATTGCCATGAGCGGTTTCCATGGGTCACTTGACAAGAAAATTGTCCGAGACATTTGAAATTTCAAGATGGCGGCCATTTTTCAAGATGGCCGACACCTTAGTGGAACAGTTAAGTGATATAATGGTTTATTTGGTGATACAAGCATGAGAATTGGCATGAGCAGTTTCTGTGGATCACTTGACAATAAGCCACCCACAGCTACTTGAAATTTCGAGATGGTGGCCATTTTTCAAGATGGCCGACACCTTAGTGGAACAGTTAAGTGATATAATGGTTTATTTGGTGATACAAGCATGCAAATTGGTATGAGCAGTCTTTAAGGGTTGCTTGACAAGAAAACACTCCCAGCCACTTGAAATATCTATTTTCAAGATAGCTGCCCCCTAGATCCTCAAAAGATCAATTTGGATGCAGTAGCCCTGTGTAGTCATGAAGAGGCAGACACACGTATCTTCCTCCATGCCCAGCATGCAGTGAAACAAGAACACAAATCCCTGTTGATCAATGCCAATGACACAGCCACTTCTGTTATGCCCTCTTTGATGCAACTTGGCCTTGAGAAAATGTAGGTGACTTTTGGCAAAGGAGAGAAGACAAGATGGATCCCAATACATGAGGTGGTTTCAGCCATAGGACCAGAGAAAACACATGGTATCCTCTTCTTCCATGCCTTCAGTGGTTGTGACATTGGGCCCTAGTTTCGTGGTGCAGCGCAGGGCGGCGCAGGGTGGCGGAGCTGGCATAATGCAAGTTTCGACCCGTGCAGCCTTGCGCACGGTCAGTTTCGCAGTTTGGTGGATCGCCTGCGCCAAGATGGGTGTGGCGGCGCAGCAGGGGGAGGCGTCACAGATTCAGCTTGGCGTAGCGGAAGTTTCGTGGCAAAAATCCTCGCCGAGACTGCGCTGAAAGCTTGCCAGGTCCAACCTGGTCTACTCTCGGCGCAAGGTGAAAATAAAGTCCATTCATTCAAGGCGAATCACAGCTGGCGGAGTGGAAGTTTGGCTGACGGCGCGCAGTGCGCACACGTCACAGACCTCACAGGCAGGTTTCCACAGTTCCAGGCACATTTAAATGCAATAAATAATCACAACAAAGACTATTTAATGCAACTAATTGAATCAACACGTGAATTTATATCTATATAAATTGTCCCGTCACATCTGACGTCAGATCAAAGGCGGATGGTACGCTTAATGGAAACTCAGCCTCTTGGACCAAAACATCTCCCTCTCTCTCTCCTGTTTTTTTATAATATCGGCACTGTTATTATTATGATACGCGCGCACAGCGTGTGATGCGTGTGGTGGGAGCGGCGACGCTGCTTCTGTCATCGGGTTGTCAAGTGACGGAACTTGCACTGAACCTCCCCTAACGCATTAAAGGTGAGGAGAGGAGCTCATTTGATTGGTGAAGATCCGAATCGGCTGTATTAATCCCAGTCCACGCCTAATGCCTTCTTCTCCTCCCTCTTTCCCACTTGCGCGGGTGGGAATGACGGGAGGTGTGCCTGCGCGAGCCTGCGCAGTGCACGAAACTTGCAAAGTCCAGGCGGACACACCCCGTCGGCGTGGCGCAGGTGCGCTGAGAGCTGACTGCGCCTGGTCTACGAAACTAGGGCCCATTGTGTCATCCTTCCATGGCAAATCAAAGAAGTCTGCCTGGAAAACATGGGACGTGTGTGATGAGGTCTCAAAAACATTTGCAAGACTCAGTGAATGTCCCTCTGCAGTGGAAGATAAGTGACCTGCAAGCTTTGGAGACATTTGTTGTGCTAATGTATGACAGGTCCAGCGATGTCTCAACTGTGAACGGCCAGGCTTGATCTCTTTGCATGAAAGCAAAGACAATAAGACTTGATCCCACCAACTCAAGCAGCACTCAAGGAACATGCAAACATGCTTCTTATGAAGCTGGATACGTGTGGGGACAGGCATTGAAGCGACATCTACAAATGCCAAGCCATCCGACTGGGGATGGGTGGAACAGGACGAGGAGTGGACAGTCTTTTGGACTCCACTTCCACCTATTACGGAGAGTTGTTGGGAGTTGACCAAATGTGGTTGCACCAAAGCATGTACTTGAAGGTGTAAGTGCTTCAGATATGGACTTGGTTGCACATGCCTATGTAGTTGCCCCTGCTAGAACCTATTTGCATGTTTATTTTGCCAGAGTTATTCCCTGTTGTCATCTGTGTTTTCAGGTGTAGGCCTATGGCTCGGCTTCACCTCGCCACATGTTTTACTTTGTCACCAGCCTATTACTGTGAAATTTTCAGTTGTTACTTTGTAACATTGCTTCCACTGCCTATATCTAACAGTGAAGCACATTTTCAGTTTAGTTCCTTAGTATTGTTTGAGATACTTTTGTTTGTCATGGTTCTGTGGCTGTGTCAGCCAGAGCTGCTGTTGCCTCTGGATCTGTCCTTATTGTCATTCAGTATTAGCCATTGCTCAATTATTATTTTGGGACACTGTTCATTCAGCACCACAACTGTGCTAATTTATTAATCTTAATTTTTGTTTACCCATCCCTTAGTATTTATTTAAAAAATTGAATGGCTTTTAAAAAAAAAAAATGTAAAAAAAACCTCCCTTGTGACTGTTACCTTGTCATGGTAAGGGAGCTTGTGAACCTTGAAAAAGTTATGCCGGTGGGAGGCAACACCTTTTACCAAACTAGACAGGTCTTGGGTGCTCGGACAAAACACAGTCAAACAACCTCTCTTGATAGAGCCTTTTGAGGAACCCAATACATTTCTACGAGAAAATGTATCATTTAAAGATTCACATGGCAGGTGGAAGTAATCCTAAAAAATGGCTTCTTGAAATTTCAATTCGATGTGGTGATCATTTGGTCAACTCCCAACAACTCTCCGCAATAGGTGGAAGTGGAGTCCAGAAGACTTTCCACTCCTCGTCCTGTTCCACCCATCCCCAGTTGGATCGGCTTGGCATTTGTGGATGTTGCTTCAATGCCTGTCCCCACAGGTTCATAAGAAGCATGCTTGACATGCTCTTTGAGTGCTGCTTGAGTTGGTGGGATCAAGTCATATTGTCTTTGCTTTCTGGCAAAGAGATCAAGCCTGGCCTCTTTCACATTGTGACATCGCTGGACCTGTCATACATTAGCACAACAAATCTCTCCAAAGCTTGCAGGTCCCTTATCTTCCACTGCAGAGGGACATTCACTGAGTCTGCCTCTTCATGACTACACAGGGCTACTGCATCCAAATTAATCTTTTGAGGATCCAGGGGGCGGCCATCTTGAAAATAGAAATTTCAAGTGGCTGGGAGTGTTTTCTTGTCAAGCAACCCTTAGAGACTGCTCATACCAATTTGCATGCTTGTGTCACTAACTTAGTATTTATATCACTTAACTGCTCCATTTAGGTGGTGGGCATCTTAAAAAATGGCCGCCATCTCGAAATTTCAAGTAGCTGTGGATGGCTTATTGTCAAGTGACCCACAGATTTCCATTGGTACTGCAACGCTTGGTCCGTCTCGGTGCGCATCCGCAAGCTTGCAGGATACGGACAGAAATACGGACAAAATGTACGCAGAGTATGGACAGAAGGCTCCATCCATATCTGTATGTGTATCTAACGTAGAGCATAAATGAGCCTTAAAGCTGTATTCTACGATTTGAAAGGTTTGAAACCCCCACCCCCCCACACACACACACACCCCTCCCCTCTGTGCTCTTCCGAGCTCGTATCTCCCCTCGCAGCCTCCCACCTCCCTCTTATTTTACGAAAATAGTTTAGAGAAAGGTGTTTCTGAAAACGTTTTAGGCGAGAAATAAGCTATGCAGTAGCTGAATCTGTCTTTATTTTAGATCGACAACGCTCAGTTTGTAAAGATTTTCCAGAGTTTGCGGGCGGTGGTGTCTCTGGAAACTCGCCGCTCCGTGTCGGCATTACACGGCTTCTTACATAGACAATGAATGGGAACATTCCCTCCAGGTAAAGGTAAACTCAGGCAGGACTTCGTTTAGTTTCCCAGTGTGTCCGGGACTTCCACAACATGTACAAAGCAGTAATAGTGTTTATTACGGCCATGAATGATGAAACATTATCGGTGTAAATGCAGCGGGTGCCGGTCGGATTTCTCTCTCACCCTGACTGCAGTACGTTACTGATCCCAAACTGCTCGGCGATCGCTCGCCACAATTGGCGATCGCTCGCCACAAGCATGGCTTGACCGGCTGGCTACTATTGCATCAAGTTTGGTTCAAGTAAAAAATCGTACACTCCATCTTTAAGTGGACACCAAGGTATTTATATGAGGGAACTACCTCCATTTGCTGACCTCTAATGACCCCGAATGAGGACCATTTACCTCTAATAAGAACAGGGGCTACCTCATTTTTTTCCCTTTCAGAATCAAATATTAACTCCTTACTTTTATTTATCTATAATCAAAATGAGATGGACATCATCACACCAACTGACAAAGCTATCCACCTCATTCTGGTATGTTGCATGGTCGTTGTTGGTAATATAGCCCACTAATGCAGAGTCATCTGGAAACTTCTGTAAGTGACATGAAGCACTGCTATGTCTGCAGTCACAAGTATATAGTGTAAATAAAAAAGGAGATACAACTGTACCCTGTGGTGCCCCTATGTTAGTGGTGATGATCTCAGACTTGGTGTCATAAACCCTCACATACTGTATTGAGGCCTGCTTGTGAGGTAGCCTGTGATCCACGCAACAGTAGCATTATGAAGATTAAAACCAAAGAGCTTTTTAGCTAAAATGTATTAAAAGCACTAGAAAAAAAAAAAAAAAACATTATTCACACAGATGCAACAGTCAGCTCTAGATAACTGTGCACCCTGTGCAAGAAGTCAAGGAGTGAAACAAGTAAAGGAGTGAGAAATTGTACCCAATAAACATAAATTAGCAAAAAGACAAAAAGGAGTTCATTCAAGAGGCCACAAGGAGTCGAGTGGGACATGGGAAAATGTCTGGCCCCCGGTCCCTTAGCTTTCTGGAAATGTGGCCCCCTGAACAATCTAGTTGGACAGCCCTGGCCAAGTGGGTCAGAAGTGATGACGGAGAGGGATTACTGTGTATGAGTTCGTACAGAGACATATGAGTTTTATTTATTCATTTATGTTTGAATAAAATATTAAACCTCTTTATATTATTTTCTTTGCAATGACTTCAAAACCCACTGGACAGAGCTGCAACAGTATACTCTAAACACACACACGCTCTCTCTCCCCCCCTCTCTCTCTCTCTCTCTCTCGCTCTCTGTACACACACAAACACACACACACAATGTTATCTGAACCTTACCTCAGGCTGTTATTGAACTGATGGCTGTAAAATAATCATCATATATATTAACAATATCAATATTACATAACCCTTGATCCCAAGGCACACACACCTCCACAGGTGCTGGCCTCACTCTGTTTACTGAATATCAGTCCAAAGACTGGGACGAAGCTCAACAAAATATGACGTATCTCCATTAGGGGAAAATTCATAATTTTCAATTAACATTTCATTTTTCGTCTTCACATATTGTTATTTAATAGTCTGCATGTACCTCATCAAAAAATCCCATAATAACAGATGAAGTATTTGTCATCTCTCTACATTCTCTCCTCACTGAGCTAACTCAAAGTGCCCATCATGTGGTTTGTATAACTATGAACCAGATTCCAGATCAATTAATCTCATCTTATATCTCAGATTTATTTAGAGATGGTGTTGTGACCCTTCATGTCTGAGTCTGTGTGGACTCCTCCAGTCCCGTAACGGTCCGTGATGACCCCTCAAGTCCATTGAGTCTGTGTGGACTCCTCCAGTCCTGTACAGTCCGTGATGACCCCTCAAGTCCAGTGAGTCTGTGTGGACTCCTCCAGTCACATACGGTCTGTGATGACCCCTCAAGTCAAGTGAGTTATTTTACCATATCCACACATGCATCTATCACTGATGACTGACTTTCCATGTTTGTTTGGTTTCTTGGTTAATTTGTGAAATGTGTCTTTATTTCTCTTATGTTCCTGTTAGGATTAAGAGCAGATTGTCAAGTTGGTTTGAGAAACCACAGGGAAATTATATTTGTCTCCCTTTAACTCTCTCACTGGTGCAAAAATGGAGTTATTCAAGAAACAGGTGCTTTGGTCCCCTTTTGTTCACTGTGATTCACGACTGCTGTTTTGCGATAAACCACGTGGCTAAGAGCACTTTATTTTCATGTAAATACAAATTTTTCTTCACTGTGTAGTATCACTTCTTTAGCCAGTTGGGTTGTGTGTCTGTTTTAATTAATTTTCCCCAACCTACTTTAGTTTTCTTTTTAAATACGTTATATTCTATTTTTTATTTCTTGTTACTCAAGACTGTTAGTAACTTGCCCTTTATCCCTTCTCTAATTAGTTGGTTTCTCCGTCTGTTTTAATTAGTTTCCCCCACCCTGCCCTTTGTTATTTACTCTTTTGTTCTTTTCTATAGTTAAATTGTTGGTTCTTTTAGTATTCTGGCTTCTCTTTAGCCTGTTGAATAGTTTATTTTTTTTAACTCACTTCACCCTACCTACCTTCTATTATTTTAGTATTTTTTTGTAAATATTTCATTTTTTTCAATTTTATGATTTCTTGTTTCTCATAACTAATACTGTACCTTATCCTTCTAGTATTATCATTTATTTTCAGCCGGTCGTTTCTGTATCAATTAATTTGCCCCATTTTATTTTTTATGAAAAAATATTGTTCTCAATTTTTAGTACTATTATTATTTTCTCGTTAATCATTTTATATTTTTTTTGTTTCAATTGTATTTTTATTTTTTTATTATTTTCGCCTGGTTTTTGCCTTGAATGCTCTATACAAATCTGGCACCCTATTGAATGAAGTTAAACTGAGAGAGTGTTCACAGACACCAGGATGAATGCATTCACAGTAGCGTTCATCAGGCATAAATACAGTACGTTCAGTTCATGTTCTTCCCAAAATATGAACGAGTTCAAGAATTATCGTTCAATAAACAGGTTCAGGAACAACACTGTTTAGTATCGCCTCTCTAACTAGTTGGTTGTCTGTCTGATTTAATGCATTTTCCGCAACCTACCGGTTGCTATTTTAGTCTTTTTGTAAATACATTATTTTTCTATTTTATTACTTCAGGTTTCACATACTATCAGTACTTTGTTCTTTTAAGTGTTATTGTTTATTTTAACTTGTTTGTTTTTTGTCTATATTAATACATTTTTACCTTTTGTTAATATTAGTTGTTTTTTTTGTTTTTTAAATGTATTATTTTCATTTTTAAATTTCTCGTTAATAATTATGTTGGTTTTATTTTTTATTACATCTTATTTTTATTAGTGTTACATTATTATTTTCGCTTGTACATTTTTATTTTATTTTTTCTCTCTTAAAAAAAAAAGAAAAAAAGAGTGATAAATTAACTGAATGATATGACTTGCCATCGATCCTAAAGACTTGTCCTCCATTGAATTGTCCGCTGAGGTTGTAAACACAGTAGCCGTCTCCGGTATCACTAAACAAAACCCAGTAAGTACTCCAATGACAGTGGAATTAGGCCCCTTATCTAGAGAACATGCCTTTCTAATGTCTACTGATACCCCTCTGAACTTACTCGGTCGTGATTTATTGTCAATTTGGCTGCACTATTAAATGCAACCCTAATGGGGTATATCTTGATGTACCTGATGCTAACATTAATACTGTGTTTTCTATGCTACAACAGGTTTCCCGATCAGTGACCTATGCTTGGCAGTTGCCCTCTATGAGTTCACCCTTCTTTCCAAACCTAACCTTACTATTGAACGCTAATCACCCCATAACTCGGTTTCCCTCCTTCCTTCCCTAATTGATGGCAAGCCATATAGTTGTGAAAGTTGATCTTAGTTGATCATTATGCTCACCCGTCCAGATCCACTAGACAAACCACTTGCAAAACCTGAGTTATTTTTGTCTGTAGATGGTAGCTCATACCGCTCTCCCACTGGAGCACTTGACTAGAACCCTATAAAAATCAGTTTACTTTTTCAAGATTCCATTTATTTTTCCAGAATTTCGTGATTTCCATTTTAATTTTTCTAAATTCCATGTTTTCCCATTAGATTTTTCCCAAATTCTGTACTTTACGGTTTCTGTTTAATTTTTCTAAATTCTGTGTTTTCCATTTTATTGTTTTTTTTTTTCTAAATTCCATGCTTTTTGTTTTCCATTTTTCGGACTTTTCCGTTTAAATTGTTTCTAAATGTTGTTTTCCGTTCTCATTTTTTCGAAATTCTGTTTCCCGTTTTTATTTTTGAAATTCTCTTTTCCATTTTCATTTATAAAAATTCTGTATTTTACAATTTTATATCATTTTTTCTTCAAATAGTGTTTAATCGTGTAGGTGATAAATCAAAATAAAGACATTTCTAGCAGCCCCCTGCCCCCAACTTTCACCGTGTCAGCGTATCTGTCGATCCACTCGCCACTATTTATGTTTCACTTTTCAGACAGGCTGGATGAGGCGGTGTTTCCGTTGATTACACAACGTTTAACCCCCACCCCCCCCCATTTTTTCCCCATTCTCTTTCAGCTTAGGTATGGTAACAAACTCTTATAATGTTCGAGAAAACATTGATTTTGAGATTTTGACATATTCCACGAAATTCCACGTTTTACAGGTATTCTTGTCAGATTCTGCGTTTTAGTCTATGCGCATAGTGGGAATCAGAGAGCCCTACTCCTGCGACGGCCGAGCATTAGCCAAACATTCCCTGCTTCCTCAACTTGTTTGTGTGGCACAGGAGCAAATGGGGAATGGTTTATGCAATAAGCAGATTTACGTTGCTCCTGTTACATCCATAAATTCAAACGATTTTGACGACACAAACCAAGAAGCGCATTCCCTCCGTGAGGACTCTTTTGTAAATATGCTGATTGACTTTGTACAAAGTCACATGTTCACGTTATTGTTATTGTTATTTTTAATCATATGTTTTCAACATAGACTGAAGTTTTTGCAAACAGAAAAGCAGACACCACAACAGTGACTACCCTGCTCCTCAGAGACATTGTCTGCCTGTTTGGGATCCCACGCTGCATTAACAGCGACGACGGCACCCATTTCAACTCCTCTATCACACGAGAACTCTGCAAGGAACTGTGTTCTTCTGTCTAAGTTCTGCACTAACAGGTGATCGCAGCCCACACGCCTCCCACTGACGGGAACTATCACAACCTTCAGCCTGGTTATTTCAACCCTGAAGCAGTTCAAGCGAAGGAACGCTCTCCAGCCCAGGTGGACCGGTCCATCTCAAATACTGCTGACCAACAACACTGTCATGAAGTGTGTGACACCCCACATGGATCCACTCTTCACACTAGTGAAGATCAACAGCCCAGCAGGATGCCAACATGGACCAGTGAAGATCAACAGTCCAGCAGGAGAACAACCCGGAACGGTGCTGTTCTGACCAGATGCTGATGAACGACACCAAAATGGCTGCTGCTTGTGACCGGATTATCACTTCTGTGGCTCCTTTGCAGTACCAGTATTAAGCAATAGGGACAGAAAGTTGCTTTGGAAGATCTCCTTCTTAATACTGCAGCTATGGAGCCACCAGAAAGAAGCATATCAGGGATAGCTCATCCCTCCTCGAATGCAGTCTCCAGCCTTCGTCAGAAACGGGAAACTGGACCAAATACAATCTCCACACACGACCACATGATTTCCACAAACACCTATATCAACCTGACTAGAATGGTAGCTTATCACAGCTCAAATTCTACCAATTGTTACGTATGTGGATTCATCCCACATAGCACAAATGAAGGCCTCCCCCTGATCGCTCTGCCCATTTCTGACAGCGACACGTGCCATTTACACATCTTACACCCATGAACTGTGCCCAGTTACACCTGAACTGAGACCTTTACCTTGCAAAACATCCACAAGCAAGTGTCAGGCATGCACTGATGTCCCTGCTGCCATCCCTCTTAGAGTAATCCCCCGACCATTAAAGTGGTGCATTAAAGGTAACAGAGTTGGTCATGACATGGGACATTCGAACTGTGACTCGCTGTTTTATCCAATACCAAGAAGTTCTCCCAGAATATGGACTTCGGACTACAGCCCTTCACCTACAGCTTGTTCGACACTTGATATTAACTTTTCTAGGTTAGCCACAGCGGCTTCTTTTTGTTCCGTCCCAGCTGGAAAAGGGATGTACTGGATATGTGGACAAAAAGCATATGAATATCTTCCTAAGGGTTGGAGCAGAGTGTGTGGCCTGGGCTACGTAGTCCCAGCAATGCGAGTTGTAGACAAATTGCCTACAATTCCCTCAGGATTAAGGTCAACAAGATCTAAACCAGATGTGTTAATCACCCACTAACAGACATATTGGAGCCGTCTATTCTGCATGCTTATTCCCAGTTATGGTGTATTGTCTTCCCTGAATCAGATAAGAGATCTTTCTAAATGTATAGAGGATTTAGCTAATACCACTTTCCTCGGTTTGTCTCTCTTATCAAAAAGAGCTGGCTGCAACCCGTCTAGTTGCCTTACAGAATAGAGCAGCTTTAGACTATCTTTTAGCATCCCAGGGTGGTTGTGCAGTGATTGGTGTTGAATGTTGTACTTATGTGCCAGATTATAATGCTAGCCTTTCTGATGTCATTGCACACGTTAAACACATTGCTGATGAAGTGCACACCAGCGATATTAGTAGCCCTTTTGAATGGTTGGAAACACTCATTGGTCATTGGGGTACAAATATAGTTCAATATGTTTTTGTTGGTTTAATCTGTTTTATATTTTTCGTTGTTATTTTTTCTTGTATCAGAGCAATGTGTAAAATTATTACAGCTAAGGTGACTACTAAAATGATGATTCAATAAACTACTCACGACGTACCTAAATAATTATTTCCTGATGTTTTCGATGAATTGTGTAGAATTGATGTATTGTAATTTTCTTACTTCACTTGATTACATTTTCTTATGTATTTACTATTGTCCTATAGGACAAAATGGAGAATTGTAGAAGAAAATGTGTTACCTTACATTTCTTATTTGTATCCCATATAATGTTCCTTTCTCTCTGGAACATCAAATGTCCTGCTGAGCTGTTTGTATTGAATTTAACCCTTGCCGTCTTGATGAAAAGACTCTTTGATCTTTCCCTCTTCCTGAACTGTCTCCGTAACATTTGTCTCATATACATTGATCAAGGCCCGATGAGTGACCCCTGTAATGACATCGTCTAGCTCTCCCGAGAACAGTCACACCTTGTAGACATCCACAGATGTCTCTTCCTCTGCAGAGAGACATGTGTTGATTCAATGCAAATCCACTCATGACGCCTTCCCTTTTGTTCTCCCGAATGTTCTGTATAAATCCACCTCGACCAGGCCATTCGACAGACTGGATCTTCATGGATACACTGTGAATTTCTTTTCTCCACTGTCAGTGATTAAACCTCATTTGAACCAGCCACAGAATTGGACCTGAAGAGTTTTCTTCTACAGTGAGCTACTTAGAAAGTGGCTGCAAGGTACCGGTAGCTTGCCAGCGCGAGTTGGTTACCGATGCTCTACAGCTATTCTACCAGCTCTGTTGGGCTGAACTAGGCATGATACACACATGGAATCCATTGTTCTTCAACACCATACACATCTTTATAAACCACCATAGAAATACTCTCACACACTTGTTTGCCAATAGCTTCTCAGTTCGACAGTTTTTCCTGTTCCTTTGATTATTTAATTTATATATAATATAAATTAAAACACCGAATTCAAATAATAATAATAATATTCATACAGCCTTCGCCCAATGACAGCTGGGATCGGCTCCAGCCCCCCCGCGACCCTGAATACTGGATAAGCGGTAGAGAATGGATGGATGGATGAATATTCATACAATTTAAATACAATAAAACATTGTTATGGTTTGAGGTATCTGCCTATACATTACATTATGATAAACTGAAAAACACTGAGTGTCTGAGTTATTGCTTCTTGACAAAACAAATGCTATGTTCAGTGGTTTGGAAGCCAGCAACCAAAATAAATTCTAGTGTATCGGGCTGAACTTAGATATCTCAGAGATGTCACATTTGGGCACATAACATTGTTTTCTTATTATTTGGGCGAATCGATATTTTCATAGCACCCAAACAAACAGTTCAATTATTAAACTGTCAATAAAAGTTTACAAACTGAATCACTTCACCCCCATACTGTCAACGTAAATTGTAAAACTGTTGAACTTTATCAATGAATACATGTGAAGTACACTGATGTGTTTTACAAGTAGAATTTGAAGACACAGCGTTCTATCACTTTGTCCGTCCACTTAAAGTTCCCCTCATCAGTTTTCCCTGCACGAGGCCAGTTTGTCGGTTACACTCTAATTCTCTCTCCATGTTCGACCATCATTTGAGGTGTGCAGCTTGTTAAACTAGTTTCTGTTCCTTGTTTTCTGCCTTCTTTATGCTTCTGTCCACAGAGCGTCTTCTGTGAAGGGAACTATTTTTCTGATGTTGTCAAATAGTAAATTGCCATCACTGCTGATTGTATGTGTCTCTCTTCTTATCTTGCTGTGTCTCTAACACACTGCAATTTATTTCTTTATTGACTCGTAAATATAGTGTTTGAAACAAAACTGCCAAGAATTGATTTGAGAACACCAGTTTGAATCGTGCCCAGCTGTTTCATTTCATTTTGCACAATGTCACCCTTTTCACTTTTCTCTTATTCTTTCTCTATCTCCCCCCATAAGACATTTTTTATCCATCATCCATCCAGTATCCATCCATCATCCATCCATCCATCCACCCATCCAATATCCATCAACCAACAATCAGATGCTACTTAAAGATGGAAGAATTCACCCAATTAATGACAATGAATAACGGTCAGGATCTGTGAAAACTCTTGTATTCTTTATTTTCCGCTTTCACTAAGATCCAGTCTCATCAGAATGAGTCCCCATAGAGTTTTGAACTAGAGCAGAGTATCAGATTTGTGTCTGATATAAAATTCCCTCTAAAGTGATGTCTATGATGAAGTGATGAAGTCTGAGTGATTTCAGTCTTTTCAGGAGACAAAATGCTCTTCGGTGCTTTAACAGATCCTCTGATGCGTCTGCTATGCTCACTGCTCTACATGTTCTCTCTTTGTTCCCTCCGTGTATATGTGTAGGTGTATGGAAACAGTTTTGATTGTACCAGTATGTTTGTATGCATTTCTGTGGTCAAAACCTACAGACAAGACAAAACAAAATGGTATAATTGTTTGACCTATGCTGAATCATAAGGAAATATGTTTAGAAACATGCGTCATTCCATTGAACTGGTAGAAACCTTGGTGAGACCCTGGATCTAGATGGGCAGCCATTGTTAGGATTCTGTTGGGTTGTGTTTTGTCTTTGTTTTTCTCTGTTCCTCCCTTTTCCCCCCCACACAGCATGTGTGGCAGGGGGCGTGGTTGGCTGGCGAGGTACATCTGTTTGTTTTCATAAACAACAGTTAAAGGAGAAATCCGGTCATTTTCGACCCCATTTTCGTTGTCCACAGGGTCATCCCGACTTATTAGAAGCAAAAATCCGACAAAAATTGACGTTGCCTAGCCCGAGATCTGTATCTGCCTGGCAGCCTTCCAGACTCACTCCAATGCTAACCCATTGGGGCGAGTTTTATCTTCTTTTCTGGGCCTCAGAAAATAATTCCAAGACCTATGCAACACAGGTTGGGTCCGTACGAGACACAACAGCGCTTGATTAGCTCAAATAGTGTGGCGAAACAACATAAATGTGTGTGTATTTGCATGGATTTACTCACCGCAAATCTCCAGGTAGACATTAGCAGTAGATAGCCGAGCGCGGCTCGTCCTCTCAGTCACAGCAGAAAGGAAAACATTTTCCCTGTAGATTTTGTATCCATAAAGAAACGATCGGGCAGTGCACTCACCATGTCCGTTATAAATCCATGATGCTGTTATGTCTACATGACTATGTTACAATGTAGCAACGATAGCTTACAGATAGTATCTGCCGGGCGCGCGCTCGTCTGCCCCACCCACCGCAGAAACTGTTGCTGTTTTCAAGCCAGTTACACATAACACAGTGACAGTCACGCGAGGGTCACTTTGAGTACACCTGGATTCGTAAAACAGCGACAATGTCAAGTACTAGCTATTTACACAATTCGGATTCAGAAGATTTTGAATTTGACGGTAATCCGTACATGTTTGAACCAGAATATACAGATGAAGAATTGCAAGAGATGGAAAGAAGACAGACTGAGCAGCAACAGTTAGATGAAAGTACTCCGATTGCACGCACTCGCCGTGGAGAGACTTAGTGGTGCTCTTGTGGATGTTGCCAGTCCATGCCAACAGAGGAAGAAAGCCTTTGCTGCATGGGGTGGGACCTCATCCAGTCCGGTCAAGACGAGTCCCGGGACAGTTGTGTCACCTGCACAGAGGACTATACCAGTCTCCTCCACAGGGCTGTACTAGAGACTTTTTTTTTGTTCCAAAAATCAATTGGAAGAAGCTACCAAAACCAGAGGGGCCCAATAGCCAGCTATCTGCAGAGTAAGTAGCCTATAATTGTATGAATAGTGTTACAATAATTTCTTGTAATAAAACTGTCCAAAAGAAACTGCATGCCATTTGTTTGCGTAGATATTACATGGACTGTATACAGAATAAATAACCCAGACGTTTGTTATTTCTTTCCCTTCCCACAGCCAATACAGATTAGTGGCCTATCGAGTTGTGCTTGAGTGGGCTCTGAAAGGTGAGCGCCTTGGCCGTGGCAATAGGAGAGAATTGCCTAGCTGTGTTGTGAACGCCATCAGACAAAAATACCCATCCCCCTCGGCAAGATACATTGGCTTCAAAGAGGCAGAGGCTTTTTTCTGAGCCTTTTTTTACTTTTTGGACTCATTTGTTTTTATTAGGACAATCTTGTTATCCTTCTCCTGAACATGGTTGCCTTTAATGAACATCCATGCAATCTAGAAATCTTTTTCTTTATAAAAAGAATGCTATTATAATAAAAAGAACGTATTTACACATTCGAAGTTTGATTTTGTGATTTTACTTGAACCACAGTAACGGGATTATGGGACATGGAATTTTAGCACAAGAACTATATACAATATAACATATTTACAGAGCCAATAAGACTAATATCTGAACACTGTACTTATGAATTCTGATGTGTGGGCCTAAACTACTTTTCCATGAAGCGAGATCTGGATTTGGCAACCAACTTGGTCTTGGGACAAAGGATATATTGGATAAAAGTTTTTTTCGCCCTGGTCGATGGCGGGGCACAGTTGTAGAGAGCTTTACACTTTCCTCTTCTCTTCTCTTCATAGCCAGGTCTATCAGGTCATCCCGAAAAGACTGTGTGGTGGGGACGTACATGGGCTTTGCTATCCACTGTTTGGTCTGCTTTGAAAAAACAGCTTTGCGCTGTGGTTGTCCTGATAAAAATAAAAACATCTCAAATTAGTCCAGCATCTCATTGACGTAGCTGAGTAGGTAGGATGCAAGGAATTATAAATCAGTATATTAGGGTTGTGAACGATAAACCGATGCGACCGGATATTCGGTTCAACAAGTGAGAGATACGGCTGCATCGGTAGCAGCCTCCTCAATCGATACGAATTATCAATGAATTCCTAGATGAAGCGGTTATAGAGTCCTGGATCGGGTATCGCAAGACTTTGAAGCGGTTGGCGGCATTACACCAGCGTCTCTAAAACAATGCGAGAGCTGAAGCTGCCCGCGAAACGCCGTAGCTGCCTAGCTGGTATGAGTTATAAACAAGGGACAACACGGAAAATGGAGGAGGTGGAGATGGAGAGGCTGGCGCAGCACAGGTAGGCGGCTGCGACGCTGCCGTGTGACTGCAGGCACTCCACGACCGCACATGAGAGACGGAAGGCTTTGAATGTCAATCGCTTGTATCTCAACTTGCGCCACAAGAGGCAGCCGCAGCACGGGTAGCGTCCAAGACACTGTCCTGTGACCGCCATCCAACGATTCAGCCAGACTTTTTTTTGGTCCATGTCTAAAAATAAATACATTGACATGTGATTTTGTTGTTCTGTTTTTTTTTTTTGTCAGTACAGCCATAATGCTTGGGGATGTGTGGTATTTTACATATTTGAAAACAAAAATATTGTACTGTCACTTTCATAGAATTGGCTTCTTTATTTTATAAAATATCTACAACAAATATTAACCGCAGAATCAAATCGTATCGTTCTTACACTGTATGGAATAGAATCAAATCGGTCTGTAATAAAAGGATATCGTTTTTGAATCGAATTGTAACCTGTGTATCTAGATGCATATCGAATCGTTTATCACAGAGAGATGTGCAACCCTACAGTATATACGACATTTTATGACCCAAAGGATACTTGCATAGTCCCACACAATTGCAGTCAAAACACCTCAGCAGACACCTAAACTGCCTTTATATGATTATAGCCCTTTTCACATCGAACATTCTGCTATTAGCAGCACCTTTGCAGAATATTGATATCAGGCTAACCGACCCGAGGGTGATCCACATCTGCTGCTTTGTATCCGGACATCGCTGTCATTTCACACCTCAGTGGAACAGTCTACATTTCTGGGGGGTGGGCCGTCAATGGATTGCTTATGGCAGATCCGGCTATCTACTGTGGCAATTCACATCCAAGACATTTGCATTGAAGCAGGCTAAAACAATATATCAGGGCTAGTATTTCTTTCAGAATATTTTCAAGATGTAAATATCAGGGTATGTCTTTCTGATCTACAGGCTTTTGGAACACAGCAGGCTGAGAGCAGGCTATTCTCCCTAGATGTGAAAAGGGTTTATTTATTTGGATATACAAGCACATGGATATATATTTTATATCATGTCATACCTTCTTTGGTCGTAGCAGGTGGTCTGCAAAAATTTGTGTTGTGGTCGATTACTGCTAGTTGTGTCCAAGCTCACATGCCGTCATAGTGGTAGTGAAGTCTCTTTTGGGCATACTTTAGCACAACTGCATGGAATACCTCAAGAGATCCTGTATAATAACAATATCACACACACACACACACACTCTATTACTTCAATAACAATGTAAATACAACAACTGCTGTTGGCAAAAAATCCCTATGTACTACAACCTCAGATTAGTCAGTGGTAGTGAGTTGGCATGTTCTTAAAAATATGATATATGGTCAAAGTTGGGTTGACATGCTCTTAGAAATATGATATATGGCCAAAGTTGTCGGTGTAGAGCAGGCTATATTCAGCCTTCTTATTTATTTCTTGGAGGATTGGGTGGAATTCATTCTTATTACAATTTCAGATTCAGTACAGTGGTAAACGACCCTCCAGTCAGGAGTTTTGGCCCTGAAGGAAACCTAACTTGTCCCTAACTGCTGTGTACATTTCACAACTTGAAGGAAAAATAAAATGTGTAGCGATGTACCGGAATGCTTGAAGAGTGACATCCGGCTCAAGTCTCTCAGGAGATTTTTGTCCAGCACAATACTCTTCAGCCCAAGAAAAGTTGCCGAGTCAAACTTCAGCCACTTCTTGCATCTCTGTTGGTCTTCGGTCAGAGGTGGGTGTTGGCATGTGTACTGAACCCCATTCTCTTCCCAACGATGGACACCGCAGATATGATGCAGCAGAGACTTCCACCTTCGAACGCATTCCTAACATCAATAATAACAAAAGATAAGAGTAGGTGAGATGTAATACCAAATGTTGTGTAATAACAATATGTGATTCTGGCTCGAACAAATTCAAAGACTTAATGACACAGTCATTACACTGTGAGGAACATGTCGTTTCACAGATGGCAAGAGATAATGTGCAGTTACCTGCTTGTCCCCTTTACTTACCATTTACCACATATTGTAGGTTACTCTTACTGACGTGCCAGGGATCAAATTCATGCTGGATATGGGGGTACTCTTCCCTCATCAATTTTCTAATTGATGGCGATCTGTCGGTGGTAAAAAACCCCAACATCCACGCCCCTCTCCATCAAGTAATTTAAACCCCTCTGGAAACCAAGCACCTCCATTGCCACTGAACTGCTTGCTTCAGTAACCTATGGAATAACATTGCTTGACCATTCAACAAATATACTCATTATTTAGACATGACTCTCATGAAAGTTGCTGGTACATTACATTGTTATTCATAAGGACTTACCTGAACCATTTCAAAATGAAAAATCTCCTTTGTGGAGTAATCCTGAAATGAATAGGTGCAGTACTTGGCACTGAACCCTGTTGAGAGGAAAAGGTAGAGGCAAAAAAGTAAACATATTGTGTGGTTGACACGACACACTACAAAGACATGTCTAACTCAATTTAGCCATTTAGAAGTCAAATATCGAGTTTACCTGGACTATCACACCTTGCATCTCCACACAACTCGATCTTGTGACCTGAGGCAGAGCCTTCAATCAGGCGTTCCATAATTTTTTCGTGTTGATCAGTGTAATGTTGCTGAACAGATGGGATGAGGTAGGTGGACTGTACTTGATAAAACTGTGAATGTTTTGGAATGGGTGTGTGCAGGAGTTTGGCCCAATCCAGAATGGTGGTGTGGGTGGTACCGGTGAATAACATGGCTGCACTGATGAGTAGGTTGTTTTCAGCCATCCCTCTGATCTCGGGACAAGAAGACCACTTCCCGGGAGTGACCATTTAGGCAAGACCAGTTAATTCTGATCTGGCTTGCCTTGGTCAACACTTTCTTTTCTTCGATAGGGGAGCGACATGTGTTGCAAAATTTTAAAAGTTCAAGCAGCCTAGATTCTTTGACTAGCCACTTTCTTTCTGCCCATCCACCTTCCATTCCACTTGATGAGGCTGAACCTGAGCCGGACTAGCTTGAAGAGCTGTCGCTGGATGGGTCATAGCTGGGGTCCTGTAAGGCCATTTCCCCAAAGCTCATACTAATGTCCGAAAGTGCCGAATGTTCTCCATGTTGTATCTGAATTTGACATGAAAGTAGTAGGAAGCCATACAAAAGTGACAGATACGTTTGAGTTTTGATTGCAACTACAGCAAAGTGGACTGTATTTTATGCCTAAGGAATCCAACTCACTTGTAATGTGTCTTCAACGTCTGTGCAGGGGGGAATCATATATGGACCACACAATGGCATTCCCAGGTCCTTATAATTCACAAAAAGGATATGATTGTTATTCAAAGAATGAATTTCTATTTTGAATATATAATTTGCTAAAGTTTACTGCAGTGCAGAGACAATATAAAGACAATACATTACACATACCTTCAACACATTTTCACTGGGTGTGTGAGAGGTAGTCATGACATGAACATGATTTTGAGTTTAAAATACAACACTATAACAATTACTGTGTCAATGACAAGAGCATATAGACATAAACTGTACAATTTTTGGTCAAAATATAAAAAGAGAACTCACTACTATGTTACCATCACTGCAAGCATCCGATGGAGAAGAGGCAATGACTGTCTGGGCCTGTAATTCACACATCAACACACACACACACACACACACACACATACAATCCCTGTTGTAGTAGCAGTAGCAGAATCGATTTCTTGGATGTGATAGTAAGAATTGTCCCCAAAAGGTTAGAATAATAAAAGGCTTACCAATGACTCCCATAATGGGGACCTTGCTAGGTATAACCCAGATAAACGTTTTGTCTTAGTTTGTTGTGGAGTTTCAGGACTGTTTAGCAAAAAGGTCAGTGATGCAGGTCTTGCAGCCTTCTTAGGAGTCGACTGAGCCATTGCACCCATCTCCATTTCAGACACTGCACTCACCTGAAAGATACGAAATACAAGTGTCTATTCAATGGAAAAACACAACTCTCCTTGGGGGGGTTATCCCCTCCCCCTCTTCTTCATCCTGGGCTAATAGGCTGTCTAATGTCATCAGATTAGCGAGCTGTTAGTCTCGTTTCACCCAAACAAAATGTAAATGCCAACATCTCTAAAGACATCAAAGAAATACACAATTGACAAATCGACACAACCTGAACATCACAGTAAACTTCTGTCAAACAACACAATCAGTGTCAGTGGCCCTAGGCTAGAACTGTAAAGACGACAGAAACATATACATTTGTGCATACCTCAGTGGTGTCTGCATCTGAAAACTTTGGTCGTGGAACAACATTTGGCTTCAGATATCTGTGCCGTCTCTTATCTTGCTCATCTTTGTAGTCCTCAACGTCAAAATGTTCGCTGCAAACACGGTAATCCATCAGACGCAGGTCACGTTTCGGAGTGTTTACGTCCAGGTGGAGTGCGAGGAGCCACAACTTCAGTATACCTGCATCTCTGTATGGTAACCGGTGAAAGCTCAACACCGTATTTTTTTTCATTCGGTTTGTGCAATTAGGAAATGCACAACCACGAACCATTTTCCCAGAAATAAACTCTTGCTCTATCTCAGTCTGCTGATGAGAGACCCGAATCCCACTAGTGCTGTCAACTCACGCCCGGCATCTGTAAGCTATCGTTGCTACGTTGTAACATAGCCATGTGAACATAACAGCTTCATGGATTTATTAGGGACATGGCGACTGCACTGCTTCATCGTTTCTTTATGGATACAAAATCTACGGGGAAAACGTTTTCATTTCTGCGGTGACTGGGACGGGTGCGCGCCTGGCAGTTACTATCTGTAAGCTATCGTTGCTACGTTGTTACATAGTCATGTTGACATAACAGCATCATGGATTTATTACGGACATGGCGAGTGCACTGCCCGACGATCGTTTCTTTATGGATACAAAATCTACGGGGAAAACGTTTTCCTTACTGCTGTGACTGGGAGGACGAGCCGCGCTCGGCTGTCTACTGCTAATGTCTACCTGGAGATTTGCGGTGAGTAAATCCATGCAAGAAAACACATATTTATGTAGTTTCGCCACACTATTTGAGCTAAACGAGTGCTGTTGTGTCTCGTACGGACCCAACCTGTGTTGCATAGGTCTTGGAATTATTTTCTGAGGCCCAGAAAAGAAGATAAAACTTGCCCCAATGGGTTAGCATTGGAGCGAGTCTGGAAGGCTGCCAGGCAGGTACAGATCTCGGGCTAGGCAACGTCAATTTTTGTCTGGTTTTTTGCTTCTAATAAGTCGGGATGACCCTGTGGACAACGAAAATGGGGTCAAAAATTACCGGATTTCTCCTTTAAAGTGTGCAGCACTTTAAATGTTGCTCTCGCAAAGAATTGTGGGTCAGCGTTATCTCCTTTCCTTTCATATAGGAAGGCTTTTTGTATCCTATGCTTAAGGAGATCTGAAAGGAAGCATTGGAGCTCCTTTCCTTTGCATTTAGAGAATTTAACAGCTCTTATCATGGCGGGCACTTCCTAAGCAAAAAAGACTATCTGACCGCAGCCCTGGTCTTCACTCCACCACTCTGCCAGATAATTCCAACTTGTTCGCTCAGGTGGTGGTGGCCAGGGATGGTGTGGAGCTTGTGGTGAAACCTGCCTCGCACAAGCCAGCCCCAGCCTGTCAACCTGCTCTGCGTTAAATAAACTCTTTTTGCATCATCCACCTGTGTCAGTCTCTGCTTTGGGGTCCAGTTGTAATCGCAGGACTTGATTTCCTCCTTTATTTTGTAGTTTCTGTCCGCTGTGTCCTGTCTTAACTTTACTTCCTGTTTTAGTTTTTCCCTCCCTTTTTCTGTGCATCACCCATGTTACCCGTCTGCATGTTACTCGTCTCTTCAGCCTGCCCTCATATCTGCCCACCTGTGTCTTGTTTCCTTAATAGTCCCTTGTATAGTGTTTGTCGGTTAGTCCTGGTGACTCACTTTATGTTCTTCCAGCCTGTTTCCTTGTGCCCATGTGTTGTTTGGTAAGTGTTCCAGTCGGTTTACATGATTCCCTGTTTCATGATTTCCCAGTGTTTCTGGCTGTTCTCACGGTTTCCTCCTGCTGCCTGCCTTTGTTTGGACTCTCTTTTTCCCCAGTAAGGTAATTTTGATTAAACCACTCTAGTACCACTTTGTCTCAGTGGCAAGAAAAAACTGCCTTAATAGGCTTTTAGGCAGAAATCTCATGCAGCCCAGGCCCTTTGGGTCCAACTGCATTTGGTAAGCTGGTTTAGGGCAAACCTGAGCCAGCCTTATACAACTATAAGCGTTGTCAAAGAGAAATGTTTTAAGCCTACTCTTAAATGTGGGAACAGTGTCTGCCTCCCGAACCAGAACCGGAAGACGGTTCCACAGAAGAGGAGCTTGATGGCTGAAAGCTCTGGCCCCTGTTCTAATTTTGGAGACTTTAGGAACTAATGAGCTAATGAGCTCTTTAAGATATGATGGTGTTTGGCCATTAAGAGCCTTGTAAGTGAGGAGAAGGATTTTAAATTCTATTCTGGATTTTACTGGGAACCAATGCAGAGAAGCTAATACATTAGAAATGTGATCCCTTCTTCTAGTTTTAGTCAGAACACACGCTGCACCATTCTGGACCAGCTAGAGAGATTTAAGAGATTTATTAGAACAGCCTAATAATAGGGAATTACAATAGTCCAGCCTTAGGGAAACAATGGATGAGTTTTTCTGTATTTTTTTGAGAGAGCATTGGGCTAATTTTAGTAATGATATGCAGGTCGTTTAACATGTGAGTCAAAGGACAGGTCCTGATCAAAGATAACACCTACTACTGTTACGGTAGTAGGTGAGGTGATGGCAATCCCATCAGGCTGCACGGTGCTGTAGTGGGTTTGATTCCCGGTTCAGGTTGATAGATATAATTGAGTATCATCTGTATAACAATGGAAGTTTATAGAGTATATAGAGAATACTGTTTCCGTTTCTAAGATTGAATATTTCTATTTTTAAGCTTGAGGGTAACGTGGTTCCATCTGAAGGCAAGACGTGAGTAATTTTGTCTCTGATAGCTAAAATGTTATCATTAAAAAAGTTCATAAAGGCGTTACTACTAAGATCTCTAGGAATACATGGCTCAGTAGAGCTGTGACTTTGTCAGCCTGGCTACAGTACTGAAAAGTAATCTAGGCTGGGTTCTTCCATTTTGGTGGAGCGCCAGATGTTTTAAAGATTTTGCAATTTTTTGTTTTAATTTAAGAGTTTGGTAGTTATACCATGTAGCTAACTTCCTTTGTTTTATAGTTTTTTGTTCTAAAGGAGCAAAAGAGTTGAGAGTCGTCTCTCAGTCTGGGAGAGACTAAGATTAACATAGTCCTCCGTTTCATTAAGACATTGCATTGAACTCAAGATTGGTGGAATCCCTTCCTTAAACTTAGCTACAGCTCTATCAGATAGACACCGAGAGTAGTAACTTTTTCCTAGAGGAGTGTAGTCAGTAGTCATAATAATTCCAGTTATGAAGTAATGATCAAATAAAGAAGAATTTTGAGGAAAGATTATTAAGCATTCAATTTCAATGTCATAAGATAAGACGAGGTCAAGAGTGTGGCTACAACAATGAGTTCAGTCAGGACCACTTTGTCAAAAAGAATCTTTATTTATTTCCACAAGTTTCATTTGGTGGTATGGTACTGTTCTGGGGCTCCCTGCTCTTCCATGCGCTTGCGTGGAAAGCCTGAGGCAGGAAGAGCACCTTCCTGCCCTTCATGAGCCATCATGAACGGCATAAGCAGGGAGCGTAGCAGCAAAGAAAAAACCCCAAAACGACTTCCCTCTTGCTACAAGAGATGTCAGGAGGCTATCTGAGTTAGAATAAATGTAGCCTATTTAGGTAGGAGATAAGCAGATCCGTTGCCCCTCAGCTTGATGAATTAAGAGGAGACAGACGTATCCTATCTGCTCTTCCACATGCTTGCGTGGAAAGCCTGAGGCAGGAAGAGCACACCTTCCTGTCCTTCATGAGTTATCATGAACGGCATAATAATAATAATAATAATAATAATAATAATAATAATAATAATACGTTTTTATTTGTTGGCGCCTTTCAAACACCCAAGGTCACCTTACATGATGAATTCAATTCAATTACATTTTATATGTCAAATAACAGAGGTCATCTCAGGACACTTAATATTGAGCAGGACTAGAATACGCTCAAAATTTCAAGAGTCACCACAATTTCAAAGTCCCAACGTCACCCAGGGGCAAGCTTTACAGCGACAGTGGCGAGAAAAAACTGCCTTAATAGGCTTTTAGGCAGAAATCTCGTGCAGCCCAGGCCCTTGGGTTCCAACTGCATTTGGTGTTGGTAGTATAGCAATAGTATCATTAACAGTAGTGGTGGCATTAACAGAAGCATGTATCAAGTAGTAGTCCGTGGCAGCAGGCACAGCCACGCCGGGAGCGCAGCAGCAAAGAAAAGGCCCCCAAAACAACCACACCGGCAATTCCCTGACCCTCTTGCTACAAGAGATGTCAGGAGGCTATCTGAGATAAAAATAAATGTAGCCTATTTAAATAGGAGATAAGCCGATCCGTTACCCCTCAGCTTGGTGAATAATAATATTTTAATTGTCCTTATGTACTTGCAATATTCGGCTTATGGCTTTGATCATCTAGGATGGCTCTATTTCTGGGGCGGAGATAACGTTCATAGGCAGGTGAGGACCATCTGGTTGGACACATTGCTGCTGTAGTTGCTGCCCCAAAGTGGAACGAATGAGCCGTGCAGCGTTCTGGAGGGAGGCCGCAGAATTGCGGAGGCGGCGGAGGCTAGAGGTGAACCAGGCTGTGACAGGGTTCTCCTCCCTCCGTGATGAACAGCGGCTCCTGTGGGCTGGCTGGAGCGCGGCTTCCAGATAGCGGGCCATGGAAGACAATGGACAAAAATCAGAGTTAGTTTGGGAAATAGGAACTGATATTCCGCTTCTGTCTCTATCAGTTTTGGAATGTTTCAGGAACACAAAGGTAATGACTGTGGAGAGTTACATGGCCTATGGTGAGGTCTTGGGAGGGGTCGAAGATCGTGAGCTTGTGGTGAATTCTCCACACCTTAAGACTAGAGATGCACTAATCCAGTTTCGATCATGTGGCATTGCCACAGATATAAATGTACTTAATATTATTTATTAACAAATAAAGTGTACATTAGCAGCAAAATAAATAAATAACACTTGTAACCATGTAAGTGCACTGTAAACAGATATTTTAAAATGTAATATGAAATGTAGAAACTGCCTGAAACCCGACGGACAAAGGCTTAATGAACCGGCGCTTGCTCCGTGTTGCTCTGTGTACTCATCACTAGCTGCTAGCGTGCTCTGCGTGATGACGTAACCAGCATAGCAAACAGAATTGAAGCGACTAGATCGCTGTAACTGTATTGCCGTATAGTATGTTAATAAAAATGAAATGACTGGATCGGAATGCTGGATTGGCCTCATTCATCCGATCCAGCTAATTAGTCGATATCTGATCCGAGTATCGGAGCATCTCTATTAAAACCCATAAGGCTGTTCCTAACAGGGAGCCTATGAACCAAAGCACCTGTTCCTTGGTGGGTGATTAATTTGTGCAAAGTGGAGGGGTGAAATGGAGGCGAATGTCTTGCCTTGGGTTCCTCTCTTGAAGCCGTTTACGCGCGTTAGGTAGCGCGCTGCAGGCAGCTACATCAAGTCGAATTTGCCTACTGTTACCGCAATGTTTTAGGTCACGTGATATGGTCGCGACCCTGTGACGTATTTGTAGTCGGCTGCTAAGCAAAAACAAATTCTAGCCATCATGCATCGCTTCAACCCACATACAACGCGTAAGGTAGCGCACTGCAGGAGGCTACATCGGGTCGAATTCGCCTACTGAAATCAGTGCGCACAGATGCTAGATTGACATCATTACCAGTGACTGCGGGGATCTGGCTTCTCAGATTGCCAGAGATGGCAGCAGCAGGAAGGTAAAATGGGATGCCGGTGGAGGTTGGGACTGCATTTCCCAGAGTTCTGCACGGGATAGAGACGCCGTCGGGGGGTGTCGGAGTGACGTCTTCGGCCCGCGTCGAGGAGGAAGCGGCAGGTTCCCGGGATGTTAACACGGCAGCCTGGAGAGAAGAGCTGGAAGGTGAAGCGGTAGCGGCCTCTAAGCTTTGGATCCTGGAATTCATGCTGGAAATGGATGACTGGGTGGAAGACAGCGCTGCCATGATGGCGTCGTTTCCCGGAGCTGCAGAGGCAACTGCTGGAGTCGGGGCTCTAGCTCTTTTCGGAGGCGGGGCAGCAGCTGGAGTCGTAGCGAATGCTGAGTTCCGGGAGCTGTGTTTGCGTTTGCTGAAGCTTTCTGAGGAGCGGAGACAGGAGCTGATCGGTGGGTGGAGGTTGAAACCCAGCGCAATTTAAAATGAAGCTAACAGTTCTTGGTGTGACGCTCCGACCGGAGTGGTAACATTGTTGGCAAACAGAAACTCCAGCAGCTTTGGAATCGGCCAGTCATCGAGCAATGGGACATCTGTGGCCTTTGCCTGCCAGGCGAGAGCTTCGACGGAGAGATGGAGCCCTCTCATGCTGAGGCTCCGTGCCGTCATATAGCCACGGGTCTTCATCATGGACGGAGAGCGACGACATCAGCAGCAGCAGGGTGATTACGAACGTAAATAGTGAATTATCTTCGAAAGGGAGCTCGTCTTGCAAACGCCGGCAGAGGAAGCAGCTTGAAAATGCCGGCAGAGGAAGCAGCGAGGGAGGTCAGGCTAGAGCAGTTTAAATAGCGTGCTCTGAATGCAATTTCCCAATAGGAAGCGGGCACGGGGAGTCATCTGAGTCGTCAGCTGATCTCCACGGTTTTGACAGCTACGCTGTTGCTGCTGATTTAGAGCTTGACGTCATGGCCTGCCAGAACTAACGCTACGCTTGATTTGGTTTATGTACACTGTGTAAAGCTAATAGAATCTATTAATGAAGTAAATGCTAAACTAAGGCTGTCATTACAACATCCACATGGACATTTTTCCATGGTAAATACAATTTGAATCAGTTCTGCAAATTATTTTGAATACATAATTGAATTGCATATTTTACTTTTGATATGTGTGGTCTTATATTTTTCAGTTGCAGTTGTTTTCAAATGTTTTTTATTTTACAGTTTCAGATCTTTTTTTCCACTTCTGCCTTAGGGGGGTGTGGTGTCAGGAGTGACAGCATAACAAAGAATGACTGATGACCGTCCTCAGTCACACTGTGTATACAACATTTTACAATTACAATGGCGTATTACTGCTTCCTAGACGGAGCATATTTTATTTGCAGTATTAAATGTCTATTTTAGTTGAGCAGTGTTGGGACCTAACCGTTAGGACTACACAATGCGGCCTACAAAGCCTACACCATGCGGCCAGACAAAGAGACAGAGGAGATAAAAGACTACAACCACCATTTTAGTGTCACCTCCACCTGGTCACGAAATCTAACGCCACACCCCTGGAGCCCGATTGGCTGACAACTGAAGGGAACTCCAGGGAGTCCCCCGGACCAGCCGTGAGCTATAAATCCCGCGGCCACCAGAAAACTCGCTCTCTCCAAAGTAACTCGCGTTACGCCAGGAGGTGAACATAACGTCTGCAGCGTTTTCCTTTGTCCTAGGCCGCAGTCTCTTCCCCAAACTCGCTGGACGAGCAACAGACTGTTTTACCCCTCTTTTCTCTACTCGTTTTATTTTTCTTTTGTTTTATCATTTTGGATCCCGAGGAGACCACCGCGACAGCGACTCTCCCGTTCCCCGCGGTAAGAAAAAAACTTTCTTCGTCCCAGCTGTCAGCAGAACGGATAACTCGACCCGTCTTTGTCTGAAATCAGCTGACTAAATCGCCGAGCCCCGCGATTTTCATCGTTCCCTGCAGAAGGAAGAATAACTAACGGTTTTCTTCAACTAACTTGGATCCGGCGCTAAACGAGCGCCCAAAACTACCGTCCGTTGCCAGGCGTCAAGGAACGCCATCACCGCACGGGACGAAACCCTCACATCGACGCATCTCACATCGACGAAAGTAAGAGGCTATTTGTCTGGGCAGAAGCAGAGATTCGATAGTGTAGGACATGCTTGTAATTCTTGTTAATGTGTTTTAAGTTCTGATCGCGGACTGCCGAGTCCGTTTGTTCATGTGCTGCTGTATTTGAATGCTGATTGTGTACCCACGCCGCTGGGTTGATTTCTGTAACAGTGTTTTCGACTAACCTCCGCCATATTCGCGAGCTCAGAAAGCCTCTACTATCAGTTAAAAGACCGGTCTCGCGGAATAAACGCCAGTTCATTCACGCGAGCCCGTGTGGTAGTGGCACAGCTTCTGGGCATCCGAATATCGCTCGCGCATTCTCTCTCTCTTTGTTTGTGTCCCGCTAACCAGGGGTGGAGCAGTGATTTTAAATGTGGGGGTGTTCCAGGGGTGTAACATTAGCACCACATCCTGCCTGCCTTTGGCCGTTTCCCTCTCCAAAATTAATTCTCTCTGACAGTATTTAATTCAATTCAATTCAATTTTGTTTATTTGTTGAGGAGGGACATTTCAGAGGCTCTTCAAACAATAGAGTCAATCATTATGAACTGGGAGTCATTCATCATTAAAATGCATATTTATTAAACCAACAATAATAATGAACATGTGAGATGATAATCTTTTTCACTTTGAAGATGACCACCACACTGACATAAACCTGTTCTGGTTTCCGCCTTACATCACTTACATTTTAGACAAATATTTTTTGTACTACAAGTTTTGTCAAATGTTATGTTTAAATATGTAAATGAGGCAATAACTAATTAAATATGCGCTAAATTGCATACTTTTCCAGATCCAAAAATGTAATGGATAAAGCCACTTTCAAAAGTCTTGTTTTATTTTGTTGACACATTAGAACACATTAGAGTAAGAAGGTCTTACTGAGGGGATTTTGGATATCTCTTTTTATCACTTTGTAAATGAGAAAATACTTATTTAAACATAACATTTGACAAAACTTGTAATACAAAAAATATTTGTCTTAATTTAAGTGATAAACTTGGGAAGTTTCATGGTGATACCTTACCTTAGTTAAAATTTTTACCCTATTCACCTGGAGTGTCTCTCCGGGCTTTCAACCCATTATATTTACATTAGGACGCCATCCTGAACATGACACCTTTCTTAAACTTTGGTAAACTTTTAGTATGTTATTAAGGACACCTAATACTACAAAAAACAGTTGAGAAACCTTTTGTTAGAATTTTTTTACGGTTAGGTGCTTTTTTTTTCATAAATGCACCCAACTAACATTAATTAACTGCCCTCATCTCCTAACCAAAAAAAACAAAAGTGCTCTTCCTGCTCTCTCGGCGGGACACAAATTCATTGGCAATGGCCTTCCTGTCCATTATGTCCAGTTTTTCTTTATGGATGTGACACACAGCCACACTGTTCAGACGTGTTTGTGTCATTGTGCTCCTCAGCCATGTCTTCAGCCTCCGTAGCCCACTGAACCCTCTCTCTGCCTCAGCTGATGACACTGGCACAACAATAAGCACCCTGATGAGAGTCTCTAACTGGTCGAAGAGCCCACGGACCTCTGGACACATCCTCTTGAGGATACCGACAACATCACTGCTGGACTGAAAGGTGTGTTTCATTCTAAACATTTCAAGCTGCACCTTCAGGCTGTCTGCATTGAGCTCTGGATACTTATGCACAGCATCATTTATCTCTCCAGTCAAGAGGACTTGCTCCAATTTCCTGATCTTTTCATCCCTTCCTGCTCAAATCTTTCTCTGATCTGGACATCCACCACATCAAGAACTTTGTAGTACTCTGCTCGATAGTACTCAGTGGGGGATGAATGCACATGTGCAGAAGCAGACCCAGTATAGCGCTGAGGTGGTCTATGGTGACGTGGGGGTGCAATTGGCGTTAGACTGAGTCTCTCACACATTTGTGATGCATTTCTGTGAACAGTTTGGAAACACTCTGGGGTTCTTTTTTTTGCAAAGGTTTCTTTCACACAGGCAACAGCAGAAAGCATGCCATCTATAGTCTGTGTTCTGCGCTGGAGAGAAACATTGAGAGTCTCCAACTCTTCTGTTGTCTCTAAGGCAAGCAACAAACCAAGAACAACATTTCCCTGCTGAAATTTTTCATATAAGCCCTGGGCCCTGCCTGCTGCATCTGAATGAGCTGTTGCCATCTCACTCAAAGAATGCAATACATGCTCATACTGGTTCAGCACAGCACGTATAGCTCTTGTCCGAACTGTCCATCGTGTGGGACAAAGCGGTCTTATAGCCTGCTGTGGTCCCTCCTCTGCTCTTGCGATTCCCTGGAATATGTCCTTGAGCTTGCCTGACTGGCCAAAAAAAACTCCCAACTCGTGCACCCATTCCATGGAGTTACGAATCACAGCGGAAGCAGTGCAGGCTTGCTGTGTGATAAGGTTCACACAATGTGCAGCACAGTGCACATATGGAGCAAGTGGTTGCTCTCTCTGGATGATGGCCTGTGCGCCTGAATATTTACCCGTCATATTCGCAGCTCCATCATATGCTTGGCCTCTTAAGCCAGTGATAGGCAAATTAAGGCGCAGCAAAACATCTCTCATGACCTTTGCCAGATTTTCTCCGGTGGTCAGTGAAACTTCATACAGGCCAATGAAGTCTTCATGCACAACCAAATCATGGTCTACATATCTCAAACATAGCGCCTGCTGTTCTTTTCCAGACTGATCCCTTGTGCCATCCATCATTATGGAGAACTGCAAGTGAGGAAGTGATCGAATCTTCTCAGATATCCCCCTGACAATGAAGATGCTCATCAAGTTGAGGAACTCATTTTGAATAGTTCCTGATGTGTAAACATCCTTTTTATTTGCCAGCCATCTGGAAAGGCATGTGTCTCCCTCTGCCTTGAACTTCAGTAACTGGTCAAGATTTCCCTCATTTAAATCATGGCCCCTGAGGGCCAAGCCCTGTCTTGCCAGCAATTGCACTGCACCAATTATTTTTATGAGACATGCTCTTGCTTCCTCTTGCTGTGATGCAGCCACACTTGCTAGCTGACACTGAACTGATCTGTTCTGATACAGATTTGTCGTTATTGCTGTTTTGTGAGCTTCAGACTTTTCATGTTTGCTGAATCTCTCAATGGCCTTTTTCCAATTTTTGAAGCCTGCTGAAATAAATGCAGGTTCTGCATTTTTTGCCAGTGGTGATGTATCCATGTGAAATGCTTTGCAGCAGTAAAAACAAAGTACACCTTCTACATGAGGATTAAAATGGAGCCATGGGAATCTGGTGTACCATTGTTTTTGAAATGTAAGAACATGTTTTCCAACAGACTGTTTAATGACATGTTTTGTATCTGGTTGATTTGGTTTAGATGCTGAGATGTCCAACACTATTCTTTCCTCACCATTTCCCTCTCCTTCTCCTGTGTTCGCAGCATCTCTCTCTTCTAGATCTTGTAGTGTGTTTTCTCCTTCTCTTCCATTTTCTCCCTCTTCCACTCCTCTGTTACCTCCTTTTCCTCTGTTTTCTCCTTCATCCTCTCCTTCTCCTCTGTTTTCTCCTTCATCCTCTCCTTCTCCTCTGTTCTCTCCTTCATCCTCTCCTTCTCCTCTGTTTTCTCCTTCATCCTCTCCTTCTCCTCTGTTCTCTCCTTCATCCTCTCCTTCTCCTCTGTTTTCTCCTTCATCCTCTCCTTCTCCTCTGTTCTCTCCTTTTCCTCTGTTTTCTCCTTCATCCTCTCCTTCTCCTCTGTTCTCTCCTTTTCCTCTGTCTTCTCCTTCATCCTCTCCTTCTCCTCTGTTTTCTCCTTCATCCTCTCCTTCTCCTCTGTTCTCTCCTTTTCCTCTGTTTTCTGCTTCATCCTCTCCTTCTCCTCTGTTACCTCCTTCTCCTCTGTTCTCTCCTTCATCCTCTCCTTCTCCTCTGTTACCTTCTTCTTCCTCTCCTCTGATTTCTCCCTCTCCTCCATTATCTCCTGCATCTCCATGCTCCTCTTTGTCCTCCTGAATCCTGGACCTCACTCTCTCATTAACATCCTACATATAGAAGTCAGTGTTAATATTCCTGGACATAAAAACGTGGAAATATCCTATGTAAACTTGGAACAAACTGGACAATCAAAATATGTTGTCACTGGTGCTGTGCATGTTGTTACTGTTGCTATGTTACTGTTGTTGTGTACAGTATATATTGTTGTCTGTCTTGTGATGTACGATACTGTCCTATGTTGTAATGTGCAGTCTGTGAAGACAAATCTCCCCATGGGGCAAATAAACCTAATCTAAAATATGTGTAGCCTATGCTGTAATTATGTCACATAATGGATTAAAAGTTATACAACTACAATAAACAAATGGAAATTGAGTTTAAAAAATGTTTATTTTAAAAAACACACAGATTAACAGAGAAGAGGCTTTCCAACTTAAAATATGTCTATGGTTGTCCCAGTACAGTACATAAATATTATCCAGCTAATCATTACATGATTTACAGGATTTACGCTATACGACGTTCCTGAAAAAAAAACTCTGCACTCCACGGCTGGATTGAAAACTCTCTCGAAAAAATAAAATCGCCCTGAGCCCACCATAGATCGCCAAAAGAGTAAGTTTCCGATCACTATTGTCCCCGTTAAGCTCCGATGTGTGGTGCAGTTCCGGAGGGCGGGGCGGGCCGGCGGAGGTCTCCGCTGACAGAGATCGTGTTGATGATTTGAGGGGGCGTAGAGCCGGATTCCTCTGCATTCACTCACCGATTCATGACAACTTGTCTTGAAAAAGACGTCAATTGTCTGCTGCCTCTTCCTTTTTGGCATCTCTGCCTGCCTCCTTCTTACGACAGTAGCCTACCCGATGTCCGTCTCTGACTGTAACTACGCTGTAATTTCCCGGGCCGGTGTGTCGCGGACAACGGGCTGTGATTGGGTGAATGCCCGTTCAATTTGACCAATGCCTTTTCATGCAGGGAGCTGAGGTGCGCTCCATTTTCGTATGCTGGCGCACTGCGAGGGGTGGGCACACGGGTTTACCAGTGGAAAATGTGGGGGGGGATGAAATTATTTTGCCATAAAAGTGGGGGTGTCGAAACACCCCCATCCCCCACGGGTGCGACGCCCATGCCGCTAACACACACACACACACACGCCGCACACACGTGGCCTAAGCCAGCTGTTCCCGGCGGACGCTAGGGACATAGCTACATTTGGTGGCTACATACGGCTCTCTCTCTCTCTCTCTCGCTGCTCCATCGGACGCCAGTGGCTCCGCCCCTGAACGCTGCGAGGAATAGCTCCACCCATCTCTCCCTCTCTCTCGACACGCACGCACACGTGCGCACACACACACACGCACGCACGCGCACAAACACACACACACACACAGACACACACACTCCACGTGTGTCTCTCCCTTTGTTCAGCTTAGCTTTGTGTGTTAGGTAGTTAGGTAATAAGGCTTTGTTAATTGCAGTGTTATTGATTGTGATCATTTTTACTGATTTTAATAAATCTTATTATATTATAACTAGCGGTCTCTTGTGCTTGTTGTGTATATGTCACTGGATAACAGCAGGTTGTGAAGGCTAGTGCTTGAATTTCACGCCTTTTTAATTGTTAGATTGTTTTATGCTTCTATGCCAATGATCACGATCCTTGGCATTTGAGTATAAAACCTTTATATTGAGACTGAATACAGTTTTAGGTTATCTTTTCCCTGATCCCAGGGTGGTGCCCCGTTTATTCATGATTATATCATGATAGTATATTAAATATAATTATTAATACCGATAATTATATTGATATTGATAATTAATTGTCAATCGGGAGGAAATGGCTAAGTCAAGGGCAGCGAGAGCTGCAGAGGACAGTGACGATGAAAGAAGAAAAAAAAAAGAGGGAGGGGGGCTCCCACACCATCTCAACAACTAGTAACTACACTGGACTTTATTTTTATCTTTATTTTTTCATTCTTATTTCTCTTTTCCTTCGGACCTTGTTACATGATGAGACTGCTGCTCTATTGTGATGAATAAATATGGACACGTGTGCAGGCACACACGTAATCTGTATGCACTGGACTTCAGCTCTCTGTACCACCTACTGCTGTAACATGTTGTCAAATGTCACAAGTAAAAATGGAAAAGTTATGTCAAGTGAAAAATGCAATGATAAGAAAAGATTATGATGACAATTTCATCCTGTGGGTAATGGGGGCGGGACCAGATAAGCCTTGGCTTCTCCCGCTTTCCCTTTCGGCCATGTCTATTTCTTTTTTTTTTTTTTTCTACTATGTGAACAATGATGTGTGATGATGATTTAACAGACATGCCCGAAATAAATAAATAAATAAATAACTGTTGATAACCAAATCTGCTCCTGCTACAACCCCAACAGCAGTAAAGACTAAATGTTTGTTCTGGTAGTTTGGAGCATTTTCAATGAGGAACACAAGAAGTTGGTGTATGTGTTCAGTAAGGACAGCTGGTTAAGTCAACATTGAGGTTTTATCACCCACTTCCACTCCTGACTAATTGGTTTTGGATGGCACTTAATATGGCGGCTCGTCCACTCTGAGATGGGTAGGGGGATGATAGGGCCATAGTTTTAGATTCTCTCATTATTTTTCTCTTCGTCTACTTCATCCCATTAATCTTTATTACTTCCTCTTCTCCTCTTTCTTTCAGTCCATGTCAGTTTCTTAACCCCTTCTTCTCACTGTCTTTTTCAGCCTCAATTAAGATAGGATTCCTCCGAAGGCTTATATGGTCCGCTAAGTTTGGCCAGCCCAAGTAAGCACTCTGAAATTAGTGTTCGAGTCAGTCACACACACACAAAGGCTTGACTTCCATTTAGCTGACACTGAATAAGTAGTAGCTGAGTATGTGCTCTGTGATACTGAGCTCCTTAATAGGAGTCAATGAACCCAAAGCTCGTTGAGAAACGTCCTATTCAGACATTTTCATCACTTCTACCAACTGCTAGCATGCCAACATACCAGCAGTTCTATTAGGATACTGATAATACATCAGTGATTTAATATTGTCTCGTTCCTCAGCACTCACGTTTTATGACAGCAGAATTTGAAACGGAACACAACCAATTTCATTACAAATCAGCGTGTGATTTGTAAAGGCATGCTGGCCTTTGAAGAAATGTGGTTCCATCTGATTTGATATGACTCTGTTTCTCTCCTGGAGGATAAATTGCTCCACAGTAAACATATGAGTGGGGGGAACCACCACAGGTCACTTTTTCACAATACAATAGTATAAACATTTAAAAAGCTGTCACTTTTCTCTATGACTACATTTGTTTCTCTCGTCTGACATGCTGTTAATGGTCTGTTTTGTGAGATGTTATTGTAAGGAAACCCCACAATGTTTTACTTTTACGTTCAAATTTGATTCTAGGGCTTTGACGTAGTTGTTCTAATGAAGTTGAAGTACTTGAACAAAGAAACATACTGAGGATGGGAGCGTGCCTATGTTCCCACAGCCCTATGTTCCCACATTTCTGAGAGTTTTTTTTCCAAAATAATGCCCTATGTTCCCACAGTTCTAAGATTTTTTCCAAAATTAGGCCCTATGTTCCCACAGTCCCAACATTTCTACCCCTGCCTGGCCCCGCGGCCGGCGATTTGAAGGAGTGAGCTAGCTTCCAAACTCTCTTGAACTCAAAACCGCTACTCCAAAATGGGGTTGCTGTGGAGTGACAAACCAGAGATGGGGGACTCGAGTCCGACTTAAAGGGATAGTTCGGAATTTTGGACATAAGACCAATTTTCCAAGTCAGCCAGTGTGTTCGAGACGTCTGGAGACGTTTTCAAGACATTTCATTCAGTTCTTCTAGTTGCCGAGTTCGCTTTTGCTATGGCTAGCGCAAGTCAATGGTTCTAGTTAGACAGGCATTAAAAACACTCATACCGACTCCACAGTGCACCCGAGGCAAATCAATTAAAACACTAGACTGTTGATGTGTGTTGATAGAATAATATTTGAAATAAAACTCACCTCGCACCACATGATTCATCCATTTTTTGAGGCACTAGTTTCTCAGTAGCAGCGGAATTTTACTTTGCTCCGTTGGACTCAAAACTCAAATAGGCAATCGAACCGGGCCGAACTGTCGGCACTTATACCCCCAAGTCTGTCTGAAAAGCCCTTGGAGCTCACTCAAACACCGGGCAGCCCACGGCCACGCAAAGCCACAATTACGCACTGCGAACCTGGACCACTGCTCCGTCCAGAGAACCGTTAACCCTTGGACGCGTTGTGAGGATTCCCTCCGGGCACCACCAGTCTCCGTTTGTTTGGTCCTGGTTCTCAGCTCCAGCAGGGGCTATCTCGGTCTCCACAGACGCTCGTTCACGTTCTGCCCTTTGAGCATCCCACTCGCACAATTCTTCCTCTGTATATTCAGACTCGTACAGGTACGGTTGGGTTTGTGTAAAAAAAAAAAAACTCCTCATCAGAGTCTTCAAAAGTTTCAGTATATTCTCCAAAAGTGTCCATTTCTGTGAGATTGAAGAAACTAGCACTGCAGGCTACTCTGCGTCTGTAGCAATGACAGCAGGTAAACAAACTATTATAGAACCAGTAACTTATAAGTGCTTGGTGATATCCGTCCGCCGCTGCCATAGCCTACTAGGAAGTATGACATGCTGCTGCTGCTGCTACTGCTGAGACATAAATCCTTAAAAATGCAAGGTTGGTTTTATTTCAAACATTCTATCAACACATATGTACATCGATAGTCTGCCGTTACAATTGATTTGCCTCGGGTGCACTGTGGAGTGGGCAAGACTGTTTTTTATGAGGTAATTCAGAATTACCTCTCACACACACTACTGAAACGCTCTCACACACACTACTGAAACGCTCTCACACACTACTGAAATGCTCTCATACATACAAGTAAAACTCTCTCACACACACTACTAAAATGCTCTCATACACACTACTGAAATGCTCTCATACACACTACTGAAACGCTCTCACACACACTACTTAAACGCTCTCGCACACACTACTTAAACGCTCTCGCACACACTACTAAAATGCTCTCATACATACAAGTAAACGCTCTCACACACACTGCTCTTATATACAAACAGTCTCTCACATGCACATTTTGCATAAAAGCTTTACCACATGCTAGTAAAATGTGTTCATATACACAGCTGAAATGCTCTGACATAGAATTTTAAACTATAACAGTTCAGTAGTGAATATCAAAATTACAGTTAAACAGGAAGGCCTTCCTGTCATCTGACGGAAACAGGAAGACTCCACACAGGGAAGTGCATCTGCTTTTGCTGAGTTTGAAGTATTTCAACCCTTGCTTCAACCACAATGTATGTTCATCTCATATTTTTCGTTTTTCAAGTCCAAGCTTTATTTTTTGAAGTGAGAGGCAATGAGGAGGATGTTGTTGCTGTTTTTACTAGTGCTCTGCAATGCATTGAGAGGCTGCAAAGAGAGGAGTCTGACGATTTCCACCAGAATAGGCTTTATAGAGAGCTTAATGAGCATACTCAAACTCTATCTGCATTTCTTGCTTTGTGTGATGATAGAGATGTCAGTAACCTTCTAGGATCATTGTATAGATGCTTTCGCAACTTGCTGCATGAACATGAGGCCAGACAGAGATCCACTGAAGTGACCACAAATTTGACACCTCCAACAACCTTGACTGGACATCCAGGACGGCCCCGATACAGCATAGCCACTGAACAGATTTCTCACTGTGTGTCCATCGGTATGTCATGGCAGAGAATTGCTGCATGCTTTGGCATTAGTCGAAGAACCCTATACAGACACAGGCAAAGACTGGGAGTTGAGCCATTAAGGTATTCTGTATTGTCGAATCAAGACCTGGACAGAGTTGTAACGAATATACTACAGAACACTCCGAATGCAGGGGAAGCATACATACTTGGAAGCCTGAGATCACGTGGCTTGAGGATTCAGCGCTGGCGGGTCAGACAGAGCCTAAATCAAGTGGATCCTATTGGGCGATCATTAAGACGTCGTCTTGCTATACATCGAAGAGTCTATAGTGTTCAGGCCCCTAACCAATTATGGTAAGTAAAGGTTATGTATAAGGACAACAAGAACTTATGTGTGTGGTGCGCATCACACATATACATTTATATATATAGTTTTAAGTATTTTCTTCCCAACAGGCATTTTGACGGCAACCACAAGCTGGTCAGGTGGCGGATGGTCTTTCATGGCTGTGTGGATGGCTTCAGCCGGACTATTATATACTTACAGTGCTTGTCCAACAACAGAGCCTCAAGCGTCTTGTCATTATTTCTAGGAGGAGTACAGAACTTTGGCTTGCCCTTAAGAGTCAGGTGTGATCATGGTATGGAGAATATAAATGTTGCCCGTTTTATGTTGGACACATCAGACAGGCAAACAGATTGATAGACAAATAAGAGACGGATGGTGAGGCACAGAATGAATCGACTTTATTGATCCCCCCAGGGAGGAAATTTGTTTGTCCGAGTACCACATAACAATAAAAGCAGAAAGGGATACAGGACATTATCTGCATCTTAATTGTTTAAATTTGAACTGTCCAAACAATTATGTTAAAAGAAAGTTTGGTAAGAATATGAAAACATGCCATTTAAAATAAATGCAGTATGTTTTAAAACATAGGCCAACTGAGTCAACTGAATTGTGGTAAAATCGGTTATATTGCATACGGCTGTCTTGTTTTAAACTTTTTTCAGAAAACAGACTGACACAAGCAGAAAGGTAGAGACAAACGGAGAAAGTGAGTTTCTCGTTTTCAGAGCATGACATGTTCATGCCCTGCCAAACCCATATGTGTTTCCTAATGCAAAGTCAAACTTCTCCTTGAACATTTGGTAGGACACATGTAGTGGCAACTTGATGCAGTTAACACATGTGTTGGCAAGAGGGAACATTGAGGTAGAGAAGCCATCATCTCCTTTGTGAATGAACTGGACAGAAGGAGTTGGGGAAAAGCCGATAGGCGGTACAACAGATGCTCCAGTTGTGAAGGCCAATATCTTCTCTAGTTTGGATGACCCTTCTTCTTCTGTAAAACAAAAATTGTATCAGTGGTAGTTGGTCCAATTAATGTGTATGTGAATCATCTCTAAAGGATTTAACATCAGCTAATACTGAATAAACTGTCCATTTAGAGTATTTCACTTCTCAAAACCAAAGCATCTGAAATCTGAATGCCTCTTATAGCAATACATTTATAACAGGTCTTTCATCTTTCAACATTCGTAGGTTGCTTTGTGATAATGTTACGACTACCAAGAGAATACATTTAATCTGTAATGTTTGTTGTACAGGAATGTTTTGCAAAAGATAAGATAAAATTAAATAAAAAAGAATGATACTTTGATAGATCCATCAGTTTATTTGACAATTACACTATTAATTGCCTTCTGCCTCTTGGAGATAGTCCCTCCAGAAAGTAACGACCATCTCCTCAGCAGCTCTCTTGTTTCTCCCTTCTGGAGAGAGACGAATGCTGAAAAGATCATCCATCTGGTCAGCAGTCAGTGTGTTCAGCTCATAGAAGAACAGGGGTCGAAAGCTTTCTAGATGTTGTCGTATTTGGTCCAGAACCCCAAGAGTTTTCGGTCCTTCACAGAATCTGTACAAACAACATGGAATAATTGTACAATCCATAATTCACTTGTACACTGTCAAATTGTCACTTGGTTTCATACAAACATAATAGATTTTGTCAAACTAGTCTTACACCTTGTTGGTGAATGGTTCAAATTATTACTCCTTTTGAGATTGATCTGACTGTACAACAACTAACACTGAATACCTTTGAAATGGACCTTGAACCCTGTGGATGACCTGAAACATGACAATGACTTGTACCAGCAGATCCCTGTCTCTTATCGACCGCATAGGCCTCAGACATCCTGCATTGGCCAAGTAGTCAAGCAAAGGTGCATTTGACTTCTCAAGGTCCTCAAGGGTTGCACTTTCAGATACCTAGCATTACAAGAAGCAGCAAGATGGCTTATTGTGGACGTTTCTCATTAGTCTTTTAACTTATTAGTAAGAACCCAGACACTAGTGGTCTGCATACTACAGAATGCCTAGAGGTCCCTTAACAGTTCATGGCAGTGCAGTTTTCCCCACACATTGCTACAATGTGATAAATAACAAGGAAAATGTGCTTTGCTGTCGACACTTGTCCGTTGAATAGTGGTGGCATTCAGACTACAACATATGGAAAAAGTGGGCTGATACTCCTTGAGGGCTCCTTTTCAAAATGAAAAAACAAGAGTATATTTTAATGTAAACTATAACATTTACAAGCTATCCACTGACCTTCTTGACTTTTTCCAAGAGTTCGGTGTCAGCTATGTCTTTTAATTTTGGATTTGCTGAACCATTGACCAGAAGACAAAATACTGTTGGGGAGAGGAAGTTTGGTGGTGGACCGCCATGTATCAAGCTCACTGCAATGGCTTTGCCAGCAATGTAGTACCAGTCCTCTCTTAGAGCTGCAAAACAAGGCATGAAACGAAAAATAATATTGATTAATACCACATTTCATCAAACAAAAACTGGCTGTCAATGAGAGGCCAGGTCTCGAATGATGACCGGGGCCATGGTTCACACAAATAAAAGCTAGGTCTGAGAAGTGAGCTGCCATATAATATGCATGCCAAGGATGATGTACATTTCTAATAACTTAATCTAATAAATTCAGTAATATAATTTTTCCAGGTCCAGGGTGAAAAATACTAACTTTTCCTATTCAGTGAGCATCCAAATTCAGTCACTGTGGATGCATTTCTTAGTGAAACTGGATTGTGTAGTACCATGTGCCATAAGATGACAGTAGCCAGATTTCAAGGGCCATATGGGAACATTGCAAGTCAAAGTTTACCACAACACTCCTGCAAATGTTTCACAATAAAAGATGTATTAAGAGAAGGGTTTCAATCTGATGAAACTATAGAGGGGTTTTAATTGAAAACATACAGAAAGTGCTGAGTTTGAATTTACCACATAATGCAGTAACTGTAACAGGGCAAAAAGGAGCAGATTAAAACAATGCTTCATACTATAAGATATGACCAATTATGCTTAAAGACCTGCCTCTAAAACAAGCCCACTTTATAAAAGCCTGGTACCTTCTGCAGTTGAGGTAAGTAATGGCCCCCGTCACTATTTGAGGAAATACATTAAGACACACTACTACATGAAACTTTCCAGTATAATATTACATAAACTGTAAATCAGTTCAAAGGCTACAAGTTGCATATCAAAAATGGCTTACATTATGAATGTTTAGAAAAGCCAGGCATTACCAGTATTGTCAAGAGCCAAGTTCTTGCCATTTTCTTTTCCCTCAAACATGGTTGACCTGGCAATAGTCTCCATCAGCAGCCTTAAGAATTCCCTTCTTGGTCCTCCCAAATCAACTCCTTCTTCATGTCTCCCAGTGTCATCTGAGAATTTTACACAGATCATCAAGTTGGGGTCGTAGGATACCCTTTGGAAGCCCTGCATTGCTCCCTCCCAGACAGCAGAACGATTTATATTAAATTTGCACTGTCGTTTTGTGCTAATTTTGCTTGACAGTTCCAGCAGTATCTCTTGGACCGGGACCTTTTCTGCACTATAAACACAAAATAAAAAATGAATGATCAGAAACACATTGATGTGACATTATTTACAACAACTTGTATTTTGTGAAATTGTTGGTTGTAAGGAACCATTTAATCCAAAACATGGATGTGATAAGGGATAAAGGATTCATACCAATTATGAGATCACATCATTCTCGAGTTATCCTGATCTCTCAAACTCAAATACTGTGTGTGTGCGCTACTCACATTTGACTCTCCATACTGGCAATTATAGCTTGGTTTAATTCCTCATCATCTGAAGAGTCAGGTGGAAGAGTAGCCACGAGTGTCAAATATGAAGCGTAGTCACCATCATGATCAGTTGAGCCAGGGTTCCCATCATCTCTTGAGAGGCAGCCTCCATCATCACCACTGGTGCCAGGGTTCCCATCACCTCTTGAGAGGCAGCCTCCATCATCACCACTGGTGCCAGGGTTCCCATCACCTCTTGCGAGCCAGCCTCCATCATGACCACTACTGCTGGCAGTATGATTGGAGCCATAGCTGTCTTCATGACCAGTGCTAGTGCCATCTCCATCATGACTACTAGTACTGGGATACTCATTACTCCAAACCTGGTAGCAGCCCTGGTGGTGCCAATACTGCTCACTTCCACACAATCATCATCGCTGCCCTCAGTTGCACGCATGCGTAATGTTGATCTGGTAGTTATGGGAGAACAGTAATTTTCTTCTTCGGAGTCAATCTTAAACAGAGAAAGAAAAAAACATATTTATTTATTTTTTAATGATTATATTTAGCACAGTTTTATTAAGTGGTATAAAACAAACAAAATCGCAAACGTACTAAAAGCGTCCTTGATGGTCTCACATATAGGGCTTTGGTTCTAAAGACCTTGTGAATTAGCATCCCGTTCAGCTCCTGAGCACCCTGGAGCTTAGGGGACACCAGCGTGTTACCATAAGCCATGAGAAACTGGAGGCTAGAAAGAAGATGGGGATATTACAACAACAACAAAAGCTTTAGGCTATGTAGCACAGCAGTGTGTTGTACACTCGTTAGTTAGTCATTGTCGTTGTTACTGTGTGTGTGTGTAGGGGTGCCACTTTGGCTTCTTACACTAATTAAATGTTTGACTGAATCAAGTAGATTTTAAAACAAATGCTGAGCAAATATTTGTAATCATGATTGCACTTTGTAAATCTGTGTTTATCATTTTCAAGTTTTTTTTAAGTGTTCTTTCATAAAATAATAATGTATAAAATACATTATTAATATATGTTACAAAGTAAGAGGAAAAAAGAGGGACATCGCCTGGAAGTTGCTCACCAAAGCCATCCCTGATGCGTTCCACAACAGTGTGGTGGTCCCAGTCCTTCTGGAATTCAAAGGCACTGAGGATGTGTCCATGTTTGTGTAACCATGACGTTGGACCTTGTTTGCACACTACTTCCCATGTTTGATTAGGGAGTAGTATTATGTCCTTGTTAAAATTGTCATGCTGCTGTGTCCTGACTCTGAAATAAGAATGTAACAATCAGACCACATCAAAACAACCAGTACAATATAAGTCATACTGCTATAGGAAATCAAATACAAAATACTAACCATCAATACTTTATCAATAATGGGTAATGGTTATTGGTCCCAGGAATGTCATTAATACATCACAACGTGCCAAACAATGTCAAATTGTCATATTATGTGTGTTTATTGATCCGGTGTATTGGCTAAGCTACCAGTAGCGTTCACTTTTTGTCATAGCAATGGCAAACATCCGGGTCAAGCTACGTGTTTACTTCCTCTATGATCTACCGCTAGCTTAGCCAAACCACCTGACCAACAAAGACCGATAAGATGACAATTTGGCCCATATAAAATTAACCAACAATAACGCTCAACAGCCATCACCCTAAGGACCTCAGCAAGGCGTTGTCACACGTTGGGATGTATTAATTAGAAAGATAAAAGCGACATTCATTGGATGTTAGCTAGCATAAGTTCCGGTTGTTAGCTTCTTAAAAAACTAGCAAATTTGCCACCTTAAAACTAGCAAATGGGCCACTTTAAACTAGCAAATTTGCGACTTTTAATCTCAGAATATTGCCCACCTCTCTCGGCTCCGTCCCACCCCCCCGACAGTGGCCCTAATACGCCGTCGTACTTCAAGCCCTGAACACTCTTATTTACGTGATTTCTCTTCCAGCCATACATCTAGGTTGTAGCATTTTGACACATATTGGGCAGCAAGGTATGCCCTGTCTCCACCCAGGAGTATATTTTCATTTTGGGATGTTGCTTAGCTCTTTATACTGTGCTAATACAATGCTAGCTGGCACCTACCTAAGGTGGTATACCTGAGGGCTCCATCCCCCGCATGTTTGTAGTAAAGGCATAAAAACGCTAACGCGATCAATACGCGCTGTGAATTGCGCGATTTTGTTGAACCGAAGACCTTCCGGTTTTACTGAAACACCTTCCGCTTTAACTGAAATGCCTTCCGGTTTAACTGAAAATCCTCTCAAACACTATACTGAAATGCTCTCACACACACTACTAAGACGCTCTCATACATACAAGTATAACGCTCTCACACACACTACTAAGACGCTCTCATAAGTAAAACGCTCTCACACACACTACTAAGACGCTCTCATACATACAAGTAAAACGCTCTTACACACACTACTAAGACGCTCTCATACATACAAGTAAAATGCTCTCACACACACTACTAAGACGCTCTCACACACACTTCTCAAACGCTCTCACACACACTACTGACACGCTCTCACACACACTACTAAAATGCTCTCACACACACTACTAAGACGCTCTCATACATACAAGTAAAACGCTCTCACACACACTACTAAAACGCTCTCATACATACAAGTAAAACGCTCTCACACACACTACTGAAACGCTCTCACACACTACTAAAACACTCTCATACATACAAGTAAAACGCTCTCACACACTACTGAAACGCTCTCACACACACTACTGAAATGCTCTCATATACACTACTAAAACGCTCTCATACATACAAGTAAAACGCTCTCACACGCACTGTATGTATGAGAGCGTTTTAGTAGTGTGTGTGAGAGCTTTTCAGTAGTGTGTGTGTGAGGACTTGTGACTTGCTTGATCAACAGTGAGAAAAGACTTGACTTGACTTGGACTTTCTATCCATGACTTGAGACTTGACTTAGACTTGCATGAAATGACTCGACAAGTCATTGCCGTCTTGGTTAATTGGTGAATAATAATAAAAAAAAATATTTTCGATTTGATGTTTCCTGTTGCATGTGGGCGAACCTGGCAACCGGTAATCTATCTACTACGTGATGCGCCCGCCCATCTAACAGTAGGGGTTTGAAGCATGGAAGTAGGCGCTGCTACCAGTTCTGCTGCTGTCACATAGCCCTGCTTTAGGCCATCTTATCTATTTAGTTAGGCTATCAGGTGTGAGTTTTTTTTTTTTTTTTTTTTTTTTGCACCTTCCCTAACTTTTTTTTCTTTCAAACTCGTTCCAGCGCCACTGTGTCACAGCCAGTGTTCCCAAAATTATAAAATTTTGATTTAAAGATATTCAACTCGACAAAAGAAATGATTTGCCATGAGCAGCACAAAAATATCCGACACATCCAGCACCACGTTAAATTTCATCCGCCATTTCCGATACACAAAGAAAATTAAGAAATGTCTCTAGCTAACTTCACCATTCTTTTTAATCTAACGTTTGTTGTAGATAAAAGGAAGTGGTTTGCTGCCCTTCCCAAGATAAACTACTGTGTTGACTCTGGTAATTATTGTTTGGTACACCTGGCCCTGTACTTGTTCCTAGTAATTCTGATCCTGCTGGTCCTAGTGAGTATTTATAATTATTCTTTCGCCTTATAACCCCCTCCTCTATTTGTTAGCCCTTTTGTGCAAAGGAGGGCTACATAAAACTTAGGCTGCAGTCTCTTAAAGTTTTAAGATGGTTGTCTTCCAGCTTATTATATTTCTATGACTTGACTTGTGACTTGCTTGACCTAAGCTCTGACTTGACTTGACTTGACTCGACTTCACAAAAATGACTTGGGACTTGCTTGAGACTTGAAGGTTAAGACTTGAGACTTGCTTGAGACTTGCATATGCGTGACTTACTCCCATCTCTCTGACAAACCCTCATACCGAATTGAAACTCACCTCCATGAGTTGGAATGCAATTGAGGCACAGCGCACATTTAACTATGTATAATTCTTTAATGAACAGTACACATTCAAACAATCTAAATCAGTAAAAAGTTTCACTATTTATTCAGTTTTTTGTGCAAGGAACAGGCAATCTGCAAGTGACTTCCTTTGAAGACTATTTCAAGGACAACAAAAAAAAATACAAAACTCAATTTAATATAAGGAGCCACACAAAGATCATGTCAAAATGATGCCAGGGAACAGCACAAGCCAGGGAAACTCTAAGTCGGACCAGTGTGGTTTCTAAGACACCAGGACTTGAGGCCCCAAAACACCGCGAGCCGCCGCCGCTGACACCAGGACCCGAGGCCCCAACACTGCGAGCCGCCGCCGCGCCGCTGACACCAGGACCTGAGGCCCCAAAACACCGCGAGCCGCCGCCGCTGACACCAGGACTTGAGGCCCCAAAACACCGCTAGCCGCCGCCGCTGACACCAGGACCCGAGGCCCCAAACACCGTGGGCCGCCGCCGCTGACACCGGGACCCGAGGCCCCAAACAACGCCGCCGCTGACACCGGGACCCGAGGCCCCAAAACACCGCGAGCCGCCGCCGCTGACACCGGGAGCCGAGGCCCCAAACACCGCGACAAACATTTCGACGAGGGATCTCTGCTCCTACCAGCTTCCCCAGCGGGCCTCTTCCCAGGCCCTGGCGGGCCATGGCTCCACGCTCCTCTCCATCCGGCTGTGTCAGCTGCGCCTGTCTGGCTAAAAAGGTCCAGGAGTTGGAGAAAAGAATCTCCAGGCTCTACCAGATCCAGGAAGACGAGAAGCTGCTGGACACCATCATCTTCGCTCCCACCGCTGCTGCTGCTACGACCACCTCTCCTCCGGAGCCCGGTGCTGGGAAACCTGCTTCACCCCCTGAGTCTGTCTCCATTCACCGTGATCACACGGCTGCTCCTCCACCCTTCATCCACGACGTCTCCTGGACGAGGCTCGGAGCTAAACCTAAGGCTCCGGTTAGCTCCACTCCATCTCAGCAGGAGCGCTGGTCCCAGGTCAGTGCCCGCACCGGGAAAATAAAGTTTTCACCACAGGCTCCTGTCTTCCGCCTTCACCTGGAGAACAAGTACGTCATTCTCGGCCTGCACGATTTCCCCCCGTTGCCCGACGACTTTAATTGTAGGCGACTCCATCATAAAAAACATCCGTTTTTTCAACGCAGTCACAAGGTGTTTCCCCGGTGCGAAGGTCCTTGACATTTTAACACATCTCCCCACTCTGTTGAAAACTCTGCCAACCTCCATCCACAGAGTTATAATTCATGTCGGTACAAATGACACATCCCTCCGCCAGACCGAGCTCACGAAGAGTCACTTCATCCAACTTTTACATTTTTTTAAAAAATCTGCACTGTCTATATTCATCAGCGGCCCCATCCCCACTTCTGGCCGTGGATGTGGGCGTTTCAGCCGAGTCCTCAGTTTGCACACCTGGCTCCAGTCTGCGTGCCAAGTTCACAGCATTGCCTTTGTGGACAATTTTAATCTTTTCTGGAACCGTTCGTCCTTTTTTAAGTCGGACGGACTACACCCTAGCCACGTAGGTAGCCGCAGATTAGCCGCATGCTAGCGGCTAATCTGCAGCACGCTGTTCATTCCTTCCCACATGACTGACTGTTTACCCCCCCCTCACACACGCCCCCCTCTTCCTCTGTGGTGCACTCACTGTCGACGACTTCTCCACCGAGCTCCCCCTGCTGGCCACACCTGTCATCGTCTCCCTCAACTGCTGATCTCTCCATCATTACTTTGTCCAATAACCACAGAAACTCCCAACCACTCCCTATTCCTGTCCATACTACAATCAGACACCACTCTGGCAGAAACACCACCCGGTCTGTAAATCACTCTGTACTAGCCAGCCCATCTATGCTGGCTTCCACTCACACCAAATATGATAACTCATCTGTCAGCTTCGGACTTCTCAACATCCGCTCACTTACAAACAAGGGACATCTCATCCATGATCTCCTCACTGACCGCAAGCTCGACTTCCTCTGTTTGACTGAAACCTGGCAACAACCAAATGACTTTTCCTCACTAAACGATTCCACCCCACCGGACTTTACTTACCTCTCCCACCCCCGTAGCCACGGCCGTGGCGGAGGTATTGCATTAATTCACCACAAGAAATGGAAAGTCCTACCCCAGTCGCTGCCTGTCTTCCCCTCATTTGAACATCTTACATGTACACTCCCTGGACCCACTCCCACCATCATTGCCACTTTCTACCGCCCTCCTAAGCCCCACTGTGACTTCCTAAATGATTTTGCTGTTTTACTCACGCATCTATCCACTCTATCACCAAATATCATATTACTGGGGGACTTCAATATACACATGGACAACATTAATTTACCCCTCACCAGAGACTTTTCATCATGCCTGGACAGTTTTGGACTCCATCAATTCATCAACTTCCCAACACACACAAAAGGACACACTCTGGACCTAATCTGCTGCTCTGGCCTCACCCCCTCCAACTGCACAGCTGATGATCTCCATGTGAGTGACCATTTCCTCATCTCTTTTAGCACTGCACTCTGCCTTTCAAGAATCAAGTCATCACGCTTCATTTCATTCCGGAACTTAAAGAACATTAACATTGACACTCTCTGCTCCAACATTGACACTATTCCAATCCCGGACTATTCTACCACCTCTGATGAAAGGATAACCCTCTACAATACACGTTTAAACAGCATCCTCAACTCCCTCGCTCCACTCAAAACACGCTCTGTTTCCTTCTCCACAACTGCCCCCTGGTATACCCCTCATCTCCGCTCTATGAAATCTAAAGGCCACCAACTGGAACGACTCTATAAGAAAACTGGACTCACTATTCATAAAGAAATGTACATAACCCACATACGCCACAACAAGGACTCAATCGCCCAAGCCAAAACAAATCACTACTCCACTCTGATAATCTCCAATGAAGGAAACACCAGATCACTGTTCACACTGCTTAACAGAACTCTCCATCCACCTGACTCCTTACCTCCCCACCTGTATTCAACTGACACCTGTAACTCCCTAATGCAGTTTTTCTACGACAAAATCTCCATCATTCACCAACACTTAGACTCAGACTCACTCCCTTCTCTCCCACCTGTACCTCCTCTCCTCTCACCAGCCGCTCTACCACACTGTCAGCACTTCTCTAATTTCCAACTTCCCACTGACCTTCAAATCCATGACCTCATCCGTAAATCCAAACCCTCTACCTGTCAGCTTGACCCCCTTCCCACCACCCTTGTCAAATCTTGTCTCCCCTCTGTGCTTCCCCTCATATCTGCCATCATTCACTCTTCACTCACCACTGGTACTGTTCCCCCACCCCTCAAAACGGCAGCTATCACCCCTATCCTGAAAAAAACCTGGCTTAGACCCCAACAACTACAATAATCTCCGCCCCATCTCCAACCTACCTTTCATATCCAAAATCCTAGAAAAAGTAGTCGCCACCCAATTACACACCCACTTAACTAAAAACTCCCTCTATGACCCTTTCCAATCTGGTTTCCGCCCCCGCCACAGCACCGAAACTGCACTCATAAAAATCACCAATGATCTTCTCACTGCAGCTGATTCCGGTTCACTTTCCATCCTCATCCTCCTCGACCTAAGTGCAGCCTTTGACACCATTTCACACCCCATCCTCCTTCGTAGACTCTCCTCCATCGGCATCACCCACACCCCCCTTCACTGGTTCCACTCCTATCTCTCAGGCCGCACTCAGTTCATCCAGCTCAAATCCTTCAAGTCTGACCCCTCCCAGTCACTACAGGTGTGCCCCAGGGCTCTGTCCTGGGGCCCCTTCTCTTCATCACCTATCTCCTACCCCTTGGAATCATCTTCCGTAAATACAATATTCATTACCACTGCTACGCGGATGACACCCAGCTCTACCTTTCCAGTAAACCAAACTCCGCACTCCCACCCTCTTCCCTCACCACCTGCTTATCCAAAATCAAATCCTGGTTCACTTCCAACTTCCTCAAATTAAACAGTGAAAAAACAGAAATCCTCCTAATTGGCACCAAATCTACACTTTCTAAATTTGACCGTTTCCCTCCCCTTATTATCGACAGCTCCTCAGTTTCCCCCTCCCCTCAGGTTAAGAGTCTGGGTGTCATCCTTGACAGCACTCTATCATTCAAAGCTCACATCAATAACACCACTCGGTCTGCCTACTTCCACCTACGTAATATCAATCGACTCCGTCCCTCCCTCACTCCCAACACCGCCTCCATCCTTGTCCATAGTCTCGTCACCTCCCGTCTCGATTACTGCAACTCTCTCCTCTTCGGTCTCCCTCACAAGTCTCTCCATAAGCTTCAACTGGTTCAAAACTCTGCTGCACGTGTCATTACCAAAACTCCTTCTTCCCACCATATCACCCCCATCCTACAGCAACTTCACTGGCTTCCAGTTCCACTCCGAATACAATTCAAAATCCTTCTGTATACCTTCAAGGCTATCCACAACCTTGCCCCTCCGTACCTGTCTGACCTTCTCCACGTTACAACTCCAGCACGCTCCCTCAGATCCTCCTCCTCTCTCCACCTCACTGTGCCCCCTGCTCTCCTTAGCATCATGGGGAGCAGAGCTTTCAGTCGCTCTGCTCCCCGACTCTGGAATTCTTTACCATCTCACATCCGTAACATTGACTCTCTCCCTCTTTTCAAAACAAAACTCAAAACCCACCTGTTTAAAATTGCTTTTCCACTCCACCACCTCTCACCCTAACATCTCCGTTTTATTCTGCACAGTTCTATTTATTTGTTCTTTTCATTATTCATTTTTACTGATGTTTTTTTTTGTTTATTCTGTGCTCTTGTGTTTTGGTATTTATTTATTGATGATTTATTTTGTGTTTCTGGTGCTTGATGATTTTAACTGCTGTACAGTGTCCTTGAGTGGCGTGAAAGGCGCTTTTTAAATAAAATGCATTATTATTATTATTATTAAGATCCTCCACTTGCATCGCCGTCGTGGGGGTGCATCGCCTCCCTCTGCCAGCATGATGCTTTCTTCAGTCAGCGTCTGGCGGTCTTTCATGTGATGGATAAATAGCCACAGAGAGGAATGGCGCACTTGCACTGTATCATTCATTGTCCGGTGGTAAGCTAGAATTAAACAATTATAGAAAGACAAATCATTAAAATAACTTGCACACAGACATTTTGCAACAGCACACATTCAACGTGGTCATTTTGCAATTACTCACATTCAACATGGTTGTTAGTTCTTTGTTCCATGTTCCTCTCAAAGACATTCCACATAACTGGTGGAAAGGTGGATCCAGGGTGGATATATACGTTCCTTATGTAAGTGAAGAACTCTTCCATTCCAGCGTAGTGTCTCACAAGACGTCTACAGCGTCTGCCATTGACAAGTTTGTTAAACTTCGTCTTCATCTAATCGTTTTTTTATCCAGTCAGTCGAGGAACTTGCTCAATGTTTTGATCCTCTATCACTAAATAACATTGAAAGGGAAGATTTACCCTATTCATTTTACATCAAAGAGGTCAACGAAACTAGAATCAGCAAAATATTAGACAAGCTAACTAGCTCAAAATCAAAAGATGTGTCTAATTTGGACACAGCTTTTATTAAGCAGCATAGTTCCTCAATCATAACCATTTACTCATTTAATAAATCTTTTTATAATGTCAGGAAGGTTTCCAAATCAATGGAAAACAGCTGTTGTTTCTCCCATCTTTAAATCAGGGGACACGGACCAGCTATGTAATTATCGTCCAATTTCTATACTCCCTGCATTGTCAAAGATTTTGGAAAAAGTTGTGACAGAACAACTAGTTGGCTATTTAGAGTCAAACCAACTTATATATCCTGAGCAGTTCGGGTTTAGACATAAACACTCCACAAAAACAGCAATTTGTTTTTTTGTTGAAAATCTTGAGCGTATTATGGGTGGGGGTAAAGTCGTGGGTGCAGTGTTTCTCGACCTAAAGAAGGCGTTTGTCAACCACGACATACTGCTATCAAAGCTGTCAAAATGTAATTTTTCCAAACAAGCTCTCAGCTGGTTTGCTTCCTATTTACATTCAAGAAAGCAATGTGTGAGGATCGACCAAAAAAAGTTGGTTCCTCAACATAATAATATTGGCATTCCCCAAGGCTCAATCCTGGGGCCGTTGCTCTTTAGTCTTTACATAAACGACCTGCCTGAAAGCTGTCCGGGGGCTGGTTGTCAGCTTTATGCAGACCACACAGTCATATACGCATCAGCTAAGACATCTAGTGAGGCAGCCGAGATTTTATTTTCATTTTTCAGCAGGGTATGTGATTGGCTTTATGATAATAATATATAAACTTTATTACAGGCTCTAGGCCCAATAGACAACAACAGATACATAAACACATGCAAACATACTCTTATTCATGAAAGTCTTAAAAGGCACCCATACCAATGTTTCCACAGATATGATTGATATCTGACCGAGCTGAACCTGGGGCTTGTGAGCATCATTATAATACAGTTTTGTGACTCATCAAGTCGAGACATAAACTTAAACATCAGGTTCCTCAAGAGAGCCTGTAAAGTGCTTAGCCCTGAGTCACAAAAGAGCTTACTAGCACTGCTACTCCTGGGCTTTTTCAGTAGTATCCTCAGACAGTCATTGTATGCTACCTGAAGTTTGCGCAGGGTCTCCTTTTTGTAGCTGACCCATAATGGGGCTGCATACATAGGGGTGCAGTAAGAACGAAACAAGTTTATTTTAACATCATCAGAACAGTAGTGGAATTTCCTGACTAACATGTTTGCTTGGACATACAACATTCATCTCTGCCTGTACATGTCAGCATCATCTTCCATCTTGTCAGTGATGATGTCCCCAAGATATTTCGTACAGTTAGATACACAGAGGGATTGCCCTGACAGGTAAAACATTGGAAAGTGCAACTTCTGATCTTCCTTGGTCCTACATATCAATACAACACTCTTTTTTGCATTGTACTGTACGTCAAACTCAACCCCATACTTGAGCATATATCCAACAGCTGCTGGAACCCAACAGTGCTGGGGGACATAATAGCCAAATCGTCTGCGTACATCAGATGGTTTACCAGAGTGTTCCATATCAGACAACCTGTCTTACACTTCCCCAACTGGTAGTCAACCCATCAAAATTTCATCTACTTCCAGACTTTCATGAGCATCGGCTGTACAGATTACATGATCCAGCCAGGATGTTGTGTGCCATGCTTCACTGATGTAAGTATAAGATGTAGGTATTCTACCACGCACCATTCTGGTGCTTAAATCTGTTGTGGACTCTCCTGCTCCATGAAAATCACTGTGTACAAAATTAATTTTATCAAGGTCCTGTTTGGCTAAAAATGTCTCTTGCAGGCAGAGAATGTCTGTGGTCTCTAGTAGCTGGTCAACAACAACACGATGCGCTCTGTCCCCAGCACTCTGTCCTAGGCGCAAGCCTCGTGAGTTGTATGACACCTCTCTGACCACCATCACTGTGGCTAGCACTGGGCATCATGTACCCCAGCCCCAATTACAGGCACATTCATCACTGACATTGGCCCCACTGTAGACTTGGGCTTGCGTGCCTCATAGAATCGCCGCACGAAAGTGCCTTCAGGCCACAGCTCTGGGTTGTACATTTCATCCACTTCTTTGCACTCTGCGGTTATTTTAAATGAACTGAACCGGCTTTGTAAAGTTTCTATCTTTTGACAGGTTACATCACGCCCAAGTTTATCTTTCATGTAACTAGTCAAAGTCTCAGAGTCTAAATCAGGTGAGAATTTTGTTGCAAGTACACTCACCAGCTTAGACTTTATGACTTGGATGTCTCCACTAGTACCAGTCCCAACAATGCCGCCAGTTTTCTTCCCTTTAGGAGGATTCAGGCGAGGTTTGGGCGTTACTGAAGCATTTTCGGGGACCTGTTTCCGACGGTTGTGGCTCCTCTTGTCCTGGACCAGGTTCCAGGGTGGGGTAGCTGCCATATCACTCCACTTCACATGAGGGTCTCCCTTTGCGGCGCTGGTTGGCCCGTCCAGGCCCGAGGCAGAACTCTCCACCTTCTGGCTTGAGTCTTCCTCACTGGTCTGGCCCTCCATGCCATCTTGGGTCTTCTCACAGGCTTGGTGAATGGATGCTCTCTGACTTGTTCCAGGCTTGTTGGTTTGGGAAATAAGCCCTCTCTCAAGATTTATTCTAGGCTGCTCAATAGCACCCAGACGTTGGTTTATGTCTGTGGTGATAATCCGCAGATCATTACAGGTGTTTGTCTGCAGAGACACAGCCTGATTCATGGTGATAATATCTGCACCTAGTTGTTCAATCTTGCCAAGCAAACAGGAAACATCAAGGCTGTCACAGGTGGTAGTTCATCAAGATGATGGGAAAAAAACCAAGGAACATTTTCACCAGCTTCATTGAGAAGCTTAAGGCAACTCCTGACGTTCTTTGAGTCTTTTTGCAGCCCCGTGTGAGCCACAAGCTTGCGAGTAATACCTGGGCACAGTTCAAAGAGCAGTTTGGTGGAGTTTGTAATCCATTCTGATCCAAAATGGTCCATAGCCATCAAAACAATCTCATCCTGTTTTACAGTTTTGATCTTGATAAAAAGAAAGTTTAAAAACTCATCTTCCACAATCATTTTCCCTGTATCTGTGCGGTAGATTTCAGGTTTTGTTCGAATTTTGTTCCTGCCTGCTGCACTGCTGCCTGCTGCACCTCCACATTCAGCGGCAGCCATCTTAGTGTTGCTGCCCAGGTATTACTCGCAATAAGCCCAGGTATTACTCGCAACAAGCTCACTCTAAATACGAAAAAGACAGTTTCAATGTGTTTCTCCATCAAAAACACCACAATCAGAAGATTTTTGCATAACACTGCAGGGAGAGGAAAATCGAAATGGTAAAGGATATTAAATATTTGGGTGTAGTTCTGGATTCCAGATTTGAGTTTGACAAACATGTCAAAAAGATGTCAAAAACAATAAAAAAATATTTAAATTGCTTCAAACTAATTAAACAGTATATACCAATCAAAGCAGCTCAGCTTTATATGCATGCCATGATTTTTTCTCATATGTCATATTGTGTTACAGTGTGGAGTCAGGCCTCTCCAACTACAATTAAGTTAATTGCATCTTTGTATAACCAAACCTTAAAAATAATGGCTAAGAAACCTATTCCATCCATCCATCCATCCATCCATTTTCTTCCTCTTATCCGGGACCGGGTCGCGGGGGCAGCTGCCTGAGCAGGGACGCCCAGACTTCTCTCTCCCCGGACACTTCCCCCAGCTCCTCCGGGAGGACCACAAGGCGTTCCCAGGCCAGCCGGGTGACATAGTCACTCCAGCGTGTCCTGGGTCTTCCTCTGGGTCTCCTCCCGGTGGGGCATGCCTGGAACACCTCCCGAGGGAGGGACCAGGGGGCATCCGATACAGATGCCCGAGCCAGCTCAACTGGCTCCTCTCGATGTGGAGGAGCAGCGCCTCTACTCCAAGCTCCTCCCTTGTGACGGAGCTCCTCACCCTATCTCTAAGGGAGCGTCCCGCCACCCTGCGGAGGAAGCTCATTTTGGCCGCTTGTATCCGGGATCCTATTCTTTCGGTCATGACCCAAAGTTCATGACCATAGGTGAGGGTAGGAACGTAGATTGACCGGTAAATTGAGAGCTTCGCCACGACGGACCGATACGTCGACCGCATTACTGCAGCCGCTGCACCGATCCGCCTGTCAATCTCACGTTCCATCCTTCCCTAACTCGTGAACAAGACCCCAAGATACTTAAACTACTCCTCTTGAGGCAGGAACTCCCCCCGACCTGGAGGGAGAAAGCCACCTTTTTCCGGTCGAGAACCATGGCCTCAGATTTGGAGGTCTCCTCATCCCGGCTGCTTCACACTCGGCTGCAAACTGCCCAAGGACATGCTGGAGGTCCTGGCTCGAAGGGGCCAACAAGACCACATCGTCCGCAAAAAGCAGGGATGAAATCCAGTGGCTCCCGAACCAGATCCCTTCCGGCCCACGGCTGCGCCTAGAAGTCCTGTCCATAAAAATAATGAACAGAACCGGTGACAAAGGGCAGCCCTGCCGGAGTCCAACATGCACCTGGAACAGGTCTGACTTACTGCCGGCAATGCGAACCAAGCTCCTGCTCCGGTCATACAGGGACCGAACAGCCCTTAGCAGAGGGCCCCCGATCCCGTACTCCCGAAGTACCTCCCACAGAATGCCACGAGGGACACGGTCGAATGCCTTCTCCAAGTCCACAAAACACATGTGGACTGGTTGGGCAAACTCCCATGAACCCTCGAGCATCCTGCAGAGGGTATAGAGCTGGTTCAGTGTTCCACGGCCAGGACGAAAACCGCATTGTTCCTCCTGAATCCGAGGTTCGACTATCGGCCGAATTCTCCTCTCCAGTACCCTGGAATAGACTTTCCCGTGGAGGCTGAGAAGTGTGATCCCTGATGGTTGGAACACACCCTCCGGTCCCCCTTTTTGAATAGAGGGACCACCACCCAGGTCTGCCAGTCCAGAGGCACTGTCCCCGACTGCCACGCGATGTTGCAGAGACGTGTCAACCACGACAGCCCCACAACATCCAGAGACTTGAGGTACTCAGGGCGGATCTCATCCAGCTTCTTAACTACCTCGGTGAATTCAGCCCGGGTAATGGGTGGATGAACCTCCGAGTCTCCAGCCTCTGCTTCCTCAATGGAAGACGTGTCAGTGGGATTGAGAAGATCCTCGAAGTATTACTTCCACCACCCGACGATATCCCCAGTCGAAGTCAGCAGCTCCCCACCTCCACCGTAAACAGTGTTGGTGGAAGGCTGCTTCCTAAGGCGCCGGATGGTTTGCCAGAATTTCCTCGAGGCCGATCGATAGTCCTCCTCCATGGCCCCCCCAAACTCTTCCCAGACCCGAACCTTTGCTTCAGCGACCGCCCACGCTGCAGCACGTTGGCCTGCCGGTACCTGTCAGCTGCCTCGGGAGTCCCCGAGCCAACCAGGTTCGGTAGGACTCCTTCTTCAGCTTGACAGGATCCCTTACTTCCGGTGTCCACCACCGGGTTCGGGGATTGCCACCACGACAGGCCGCGTCCACAATGGAAGCAGAGAACAAGGTCCATTCGGACTCAATGTCCCCAGCGTCCCTCGGGATCTGGTCTGAGCTCTCCCGGAGGTGGGAGTTGAAGACCTCCCTGACAGAGGGTTCCACCAGACGTTCCCAGCAGACCCTCACAACACGTTTAGGTCTGCCAAGTCTGTCCAGCTTCCTCCCCTGCCAGCGGATCCAACTCACCACCAGGTGGTGATCATTTGACAGCTCAGCCCCTCTCTTCACCCGAGTGTCCAAGACATACGGCCGGAGGTCAGATGACACAACCACAAAGTCGATCATTGACCTCCGGCCTAGGGTGTCCTGGTGCCACGTGCACTGATGAACACCCTTATGCTTGAACATGGTGTTCGTTATGGACAAACCGTGACTAGCACAGAAGTCCAATAACAGAACCCCACTCGGGTTCTGATCGGGGAGGCCGTTCCTCCCAATCACACCCCTCCAGGTGACACTGTCATTGCCCACGTGAGCGTTGAAGTCCCCCAGTAAAACAATGGAGTCCCTGGTTGGAGCACTTTCAAGTACCCCTCCCAAGGACTCCAAGAAGGCCGGGTACTCTGCACTGCCGTTTGGCCCGTAGGCCGAAACAACAGTGAGAGACCTATCCCCGACCCGAAAGCGCAGGGAAACGACCCTCTCGTTCACTGGGGAAAACTCCAAAACATGGTGGCCGAGCTGGGGAGCTATGAGCAAGCCCACATCAGCTCGGCGCCTCTCACCGCGGGCAACTCCAGAGTAGAAGAGAGTCCAGCCTCTCTCAAGGAGTTGGGTTCCAGAGCCCAGACTGTGCGTGGAGGTGAGCCAGACTACCTGTAGCCGGTAGCGCTCTACCTCCCGCACTAGCTCAGGCTCTTTCCCCCCCAGTGAGGTGACATTCCATGTCCCCATGGCTAGAGTCACCGTCCGGGGATTGGGTCGCCGGGGCACCCGCCCAGGACAGCCACCCAAATCACACCGCACCGGCCCCTTCTGAACCCTCCTGCGGGTGGTGGGCCTACAGGAGGGCGGGCCCACCTCGCTCCTTTGGGCTGCGCCCGGCCGGGTCCCGTGAAACTTATTCCTATTTCCTAAAATTTTCGTCTGTCAAACTGGTTTTTAAGTCTTTGCAGAACTTGGCACCAAATATGCTATGCAGTCTTTTCAGCAGACAAAATAGTGATAGGATCACCAGGGGTACGGCAAGTGGTAACTGTAAAATCTCACATCGTCCTCCTTTGGGCAATCAGCCTTTTCTATAAAGGGTTCCCAGATGTGGAATGCACTACTGACCAAATTAAAACTAACCCAAGACATTAAGATTTTTTATACAAATGTTAAAGTCTGGCTTAAACAAAATCAGAGCTGTATGCATTTTTAAATGGGTCATGACTTGTTATGATTTTAGATGTATTGTACATTTTAATCTGTTGTTGTGTAATGTTGATGTCTTTCTTATTACCTTCTTTCTTCTATTAAAAGCCTAACTAGGGACGGGAGTTGGAAACTAGCAGCAGCTATAATCTCTGTATGCAGAACATCAGTCACATTAACTTGTTTGTAATGAGTGGAAATGTTAACCTGCATTGTCCCTATCAAATAAACTAAATTAAATTAAATTAACCAGGATGCAGATAACACGAGTAAGGGTGCAGTCTTGGTGGTAGGGAACTGCTAATCCGAGCTCTTGGATCTTCCTCCACAGGGATTGGTTGAAATGAAAATAACAACCTCCAACTGTGGCCTGAGAGAACTCCGTTTCCAGTGCTGTCTTCAGGGCATGTTCAAAGTAGCAGACGACAAGTTGAGGGCGCCAATTGTTGTGGGTTACTTGTTGGATGGCCACTTTGACAGCTTGGATTACTTGCATGTAGTGTCCAATGGTTCTCTGCTCCATAAGCACATGAACAAGAGGCAGAACAAAGTCATGATGGTTTCCCAACATGGTAAAACACTGTCTGTATGGTCGAGGGCAACTCCTAAATGTGGCATCCATATAAGTTGTTCTGCATTGTAGCAGCAGGGTCAGATTCTCATTTGTTGCAAACACCAGTATGCCCCAATCATTGTCAGCATGGAGCAAAAAATCTTTTCGCCTCTTGTTTCATGTCGGTGGAAAGGAAAGTGCTGCACAACTAATTCCTTTCCTCCACGGTTTCCAGGGATCAAGCTACCATGAAAAGCAGCCGTTTGAGCAAACACTGTGGACAAGGGGGTCGGTCCTGTCTGCTATACTTTTCACCAAATATTGTGGAAAAAAACATTCATTTACGATTTAAAGTGCTTCCAAAAAATTGTGTGGTAGGATAGGGCATAAATTGAAGGTAAATATAAGGAACACAAGACCCAATTTTGAAAATGTCCTAGATTAAATTCAAGATTCTTTATTTGTCACATGAATTGTTATACCTGTACAATAAAGAGTGAAATGTACTCCTGACTTCACTCCAAGACTGCGATGACACTCAATTTAAGACGTGTGGGACCATAGGGTTTCATTTTGAGAAAAATCTTAGAAATTAGTCAAATCTTAGAAATGTGGGAAAATAGGACAGAAAAAATTCACACTTAATCAATAACTAACTTGTAATAGCTTAAGAGATGAACTCCTGTTTATATTCAATACATTCTCAGATATTTGTACTGCTCTGATCAGCAAACACCTTACACAGGTTTATTCTGTTAATTCAGGTTAATTTCTGACAATAATTTCCTGGCCTTCATTTTTAATGTTCTAATTAATTGCCATCTTGGAGGACATATTGTTTGGTGTGTTTCCAGTGTGAGAATCAAAACATCATGTTGCTATTTAATTACACTTTTTTTCTGAATGTAATATCAAAGTACATATGAATGCACTTCAAGAAAATCGATTAATTTGAAAAAACTGTTATGAAAATATCACAAAACAATCTAACACCTTTTAAAAATTCTTTCATATCCAAATGTAGCCATCTCAGCATAATTTTAAGGTTAATTGTGCAAATATTGTGGAAATGGTAAAATTATACTGTCATTCTCTTATGTAGGGATTGTTGATCTATAAACATTGTAGTGATTTGAAATAACACACCACATTGATACAATTGCCCGAACTCCTTTGCAAATAAATCACGTAGTTCAAAATATCTGGATTTGAACAGTAAATCGCATCTCCCAGGTCAGAAAAAAACGCTCTGGCTCGTTTGTTTTTCTTTCAAGCAATCACAATGGTCTTGGGTGGTGCTTAGCATCGGAAGCTGCTGTGGGGCAGGCAGCAAAATAGTGTTCTTTCATATCCAAATGTAGCCATCTCAGCATAATTTTAAGGTTAATTGTGCAAATATTGTGGAAATGGTAAAATTATACTGTCATTCTCTTATGTAGGGATTGTTGATCTATAAGCATTGTAGTGATTTGAAATAACACACCACATTGATACAATTGCCCGAACTCCTTTGCAAATAAATCACGTAGTTCAAAATATCTGTATTTGAACATTAACAATGTTTTGCAGAAAGGCCATTAAAGAGAACACAGAGAGGTCTCAAGTAATGGAGAGACTTGATTATCTGCACTTCGCAGACAAATAAATGAGCATCAAGTCACTGTAGATATATTTATTTTAAAGCTGCAATGTTGCTTTCTGTGTACTTTATCCGCTGTGTACAACAGTTATCTGAAGAGGGAAAGAACAACTTTACAGTTGGGGAGTAAGTTTTAAACTTGTGTGCTTTGAATCAAATTTCCGAGAGACTAGGATTTGCCTGTTTTCCTCGTGAATTACTTTCATTGATGTCTTGTATGAACATTTCTAATACTGAAAGGGCTGCTGGATGTGCAGCCCTGAGGTTCTAACGATGAAGCTCCGAATCCCTGAAAGAATAAGAGGATATCAGTTTACTCTTAGTTTACACACGGATCCCATCTTCTCAGTTCTATCATCACAACAGGCAACAAACCTCAGTGAGTAGAGGGGTATTCCACCAAACTACCTAATTAAGGCGGCGCTTACCTAGTTAAGCCTGGTTAGAACTAACGCCAACTTCCACTTGCGGTTAAACCCATTCCATTAATGCATTTCAGCCGCGCCTTGTTGAGGCTAATTCAAGCCAGGTTAATGTTGTGTGTTACGAGCGTTCACAGGGTATAAAAACAGCCCAGAACCGTGAATGTTGAATCATCAAGAAAATGGCAGAAAAGTACAGAAGCAAAAATTATTGATGGAATTGTACGAGGAGTACAAACCCATCATAACCAAAAAATGGAATACTGTAGTGATAAATAAAAATTGCAAGGCTGCTTGGGCAAGAATTACCAAGCGATTAAATGCGTAAGTACCGTCAAGAGTAACATGTTCTAATATAATACTGCCAGGGTTCAATTCCTGGCTATGGAAGTTTGGAAGTATGGAAATTTCTTTCCTTAGCCGGAACTCTCTCTCTCTCTCTCTCTCTCTCTTTAAGATAGGCCTAGTAAATGCATCTACATTGACCAACACATTTATCTCAACAATTCAATGAATACATTCAATGAACCTATTAATGAACTCACCTGAAAGGAATTTATGTGGCTGACAATTGCATGCAGCAATGCCTTTGTCATTGGGATCTATAACATGCTATTAATAAGAACATCTGTTATATTTGGGCTCTGTGGAAATTGTAAGACATATTTATCATAGTTAAAGTAAAATGTTGGTCTAATTCTCTGATCTAAAGCGGTTATGCACGTCCTTGCCGGGTTGGGAAACCCGGGCTGCCCGCGTTTGGGGGTACGTGTATCACCACTCAACCAACTGGGGGATGAACAACATGCGAAATACATATGTATTTAGATAATAAAATGGCCAGTCGGTGTTCAGGAAATAAATGATTCATTCATATTTTTTTAATTGCAAGAATGTATTCTTAAACACTTGATGAAAGTATAGTCTGTTTGTACTTCATAAATTTAATTTTCATGTTTGGTCTTTCACATGACGAAATCACGAGGACTAGGCTTGGCAGAACCTTCTGCTGGTACAGTTGTTTCCGACAGACGGACTTCTCTGAAACCCCGCTCAAGTAAGCCGGATAGTTAGCCTGCCCCGGAGCAGACTAGTTTGGTCGGATAAATTCCCATGGTTACTTAGCGGAGAGTGCCTCGAGTCACGTTGAAGGAACGCAACTCTCACTTAAGTTAGCGAGGCTAATTGAAATTAGCCCGGCTTTGCGCTTAGCGAGTTTGATGGAATACCCCTCGGGTCTAGAATTTGGTTGACATTTAGTTAGTCTTGCTTTGCCAGCCCCGTCTCCACAGTAGAAGGGTCTGGCTACATAAATCGCATCTCCCAGGTCAGAAAAAAACGCTCTGGCTCGTTTGTTTTTCTTTCAAGCAATCACAATGGTGCAGTCCAGTGGTTATCGTCTTCAAGAAGGATGGCTCGTTGCGGATATGTATTGATTTCAGGAAGCTCAATTCTGTCTCAGAGTTTGACGCTTATCCCATGCCGAGGATTGACGATCTGCTGGAGAAGATTGGAGCTGCCAAGTACATCAGTACTCTGGATCTGTGTAAGGGGTACTGGCAGGTACCACTGGAGAAGTCTTCTCGCCCCTACACAGCGTTCCGGACACCGGCTGGACTTCTCCAGTTTACTGTGATGCCCTTTGGCTTGCATGGTGCCCCCACTACCTTCCAGAGGCTAATGGACAAAGTCCTCCTGGGTTGTGAAAGCTACAGTGCAGCCTACCTGGACGACGTGGTGATATACAGCAAAACCTGGGAGGAGCACGTTCACCAGCTGTCCATGGTTCTCGGAAGGATCCAGGAGGCGGGCTTGACCCTAAACCCTGGCAAGTGTGAGTGGGCACGGCAGGAGACACGGTACCTGGGATACCAGCTGGGAAGAGGAATGGTCCAGCCACAAGTGGATAAAGTGGAAGCCATCAGGAACTGCGCTCGACCCAGTACCAAGAAGGAGGTACGGTCTTTCCTGGGATTAGTTGGCTGGTATTGACGGTTTGTTCCCCAGTTAGCCACCATTGCCGCCCCTCTCACAGCTTTGACCTGCAAGGACCAGAGGAACCCGGTCACCTGGACAGATGAATGTGAGGAGGCTTTTAACACCCTGAAAGCTCGCCTGTGCTCTTCCCCTGTCCTTATGAGCCCAGACTTCACCCAAAGGTTTCTGGTCCAGGTGGATGCCTCTGGATTGGGCCTTGGAGCAGTTCTGGCCCAAGGAAATCCTGGAGAAGAACAACCAATTCTGTACCTGAGCCGAAAACTGCAGCCCCGTGAAACCAGGTATTCGACGGTGGAGAAAGAGGGGTAAGCCATTAAGTGGGCTCTGGAGAGCCTGCGGTATTACTTGCTGGGGCGGGAGTTCAACATCGAGACTGATCATCGAGCTCTCACATGGATCAAGTCCATGAGGGATCACAACAGTCGCCTGACCAGGTGGTACCTCTCGCTCCAACCATTTAGGTTCATGATCCGACACCGGTCGGGCAAGACCAACGTGGTTGCCGATTACCTTTCCAGGCTGACACATTCTCAGCCTCTGGGAGGAGAGGGATGATGTGACGGAGCGCCGTCACGGTCCGTGCCCAGCGCATGGTGCATGGCGCATGGGGAGCAGCGCATGGCGCTGAGAGACGCTGATGCTCGCACACACGCACACACACACGCCACACTCGTTTCTTCCCTCTGTTCATCTCAGTTCAGTAAATGATCATGTTAACGATCCTTTTTCCTCCCAGCTCTTTAAGGAGACCATGGGTGCACACTTGGTCTCTGTTGTAACTATTATGCATACACTTACCTGCATCGTAACTCACCGGGGTGGGTGTGTCCTCAGTCAAACCGGGACAAAGGATTTCCCGGTGTTATATACGTCACTGGGCGGGGTTTGTGGTCATGTGACCGGCGGTGATTGTGCCGTTATTGTTTGTTTCATTTTTCATGTTTATATAAGGCATGTGGAGTTGACATTGCATCTGGTAAATCATGGAAATATATTTGGTAAAATAATGACTAACCCTGAATGGTGAAATGGTTTCTCTGATATGAGTATGTGTGATTGATAATTGTTTTCATAATAATATCCGGCTCAGTGGGAGGAGCCTTACCTTTCAAAAGAGGGCTGCTTTGGCCCGGCCCGTTCAGTTAGTGTGCTGCTGCTTGGGCTGCTGCTTGGAGCTGTTGCAGAGCTCCTTGTATGTCCTGTATGGTTTATGTTTTGCACTGGGTGAAGCAAATAAATCCACCAAAGGAAATACTTGTCGACTACGCCATCATTTATATGTCATTTGAACCTGGTTTAAGGACCCCGTGACAGAAGGACTTTTCTTTGTCAGCGTACAGCCTACTTACCACTTTGAATTATGGTTTTATATTCATTTGATTTGCTCCCAAGTCCGTTTTACACCGCCAGGATTGCAGCTGAAAGAATGAGGCTAATATTGTCATAAACCACGTTATAAGAATACATCCAAGCAACAAATTCATTATTTTAAAGTTATATGTTTGGCCTTTTATTGCGGAAGGACATCATAAGAGTTAAAGGGACAAAAGTCTAACTCTACCACTAAGCTATCAGCGAAGTTAAAATATTAATTTAATCAGTCAGATTTAGTAGTGTCCTTATGATGGGGTAGTCATATTATACCACTACTCATAGCCTACTATTAATACGACTACGCATTTACACAGTCGGTGAGTTTTTGCCAGCTGTCCTTCCTGCATTTGGCAGATGAAACGGTTGCCTTTTGCCAGTATTATATGTTTAACTTCTTCCTATTTCTGTAAGATTATGGTTTGCTCCTCATACGTGAAATACGCCGCTCCGCTGCCGTAGACTGATCCATGTATGTGATTGGTCAAATGCTGCAAACACCGCCTCTTTCATGTGCACGCGCTCATAGCTGGGCAGGTAAACCCTGGGTTGAGTTAACGAGTTGATAACCAGCTTCGTGTGACCCCTTATCTCCGATTGCCTTTGTTAGGGTTACTTAAGCTGGATCTCTGAAAGATACCCTGGGTATGATGAACTCGCTTCGTAGTACAGGCCCCTTGGTTACAAGTGTTACTACACACAAGAAACAGCAGATGTCAGCATTTCCACTTCAAACAAACACACAAAAAAGGGTAATGAGAATAACATACACATCAAACATAGGTGACAAGTTGCAGTTAAAATAAAATCAAAGGATGTGAATTACAAAAAGTTTAAAAACAGGAATAGCACTACAAATGACTGAGCACAGAACATCAGAAATACACACTTAAATCCAGTTCCTCATTCAAGCCAGGGTGTATAATAGCTTGCAAACGGTCTATCCAGAAAGCTTCCCGTTGGTTCAGCTGTCTTTGTCTGTTACCCTTTCTTACAGACTGAGGAATGTGATCAATCCCACAGGCCTGCAAGGTGGATGGCTCACCATTATGATGTTCATTATAGTGTCTTGCCTTGGGGTAGTTTATTTTACCTGTGCGAAATGCGTATTTGTGTTCAGCCAGTCTGTTCTGTAAACGTCGCTTTGTTCTTCCTAGAACACTTTACACATAGGGCATTCCAATCTATAAATGACAAACGTGGTTTTACAGTTTATGAAATGGTGAATGTTGAATTCTTTAGGGGAACACACATATTTGAAAGCCTTTGTTTGTATTACATTGGCACAGTGATTGCAGTGGTGGCATTTGTAAGAACCTCTGAGCCTAGGACCTAACCATGTTTGTTTGTCATCTAGTTTCAGATAACTGTGAACCAATTTATCCTGCAGTGTTGGGCATCTTCTAAAACTAATGAGAGGAGGTACAGGGAAGACCTGACTTAATACATCATCACTCTCAATAATACCCCAATTTTTCTGTATGATGTGTTTTATCTGTGCTGCCTCTGTACTGTATGTAGTGACAAATACTGGCCTTTATTTCTTTGTGGCAGTGAAGCCCTGTCCACCTGTTTGGTTCTGGTGAAAGCTTTTTGAAGAGTGGAGTTTCTGTATCCCCTTTCCCTAAATCGTGACAATATTTCTTCTGATTTAGTCTCACAAACATTATCCTGATCACAGATTCTCTTAACTCTCTCTAACTGCCCATATGGAACATTTTCTTTCAGCCAATTAGGATGGAGGCTCTTGGCATGCATAATAGTGTTCTTGTCAGTGGGTTTCCTATACACTGATGTATGTAGAAATCCCTGGTCATCTTTCATAATGATAAGATCAAGGAAGTTAATACATTCTTTACTAAATTCCAGTGACAGTTTGATGTTAGGGTGTATGCTATTCAGATAGCTATGGAATTCTTTTAATTCTGTTTCTGACCCAGACTAGAGTTCTCAACGGGTTGGGTCGGCCCGACAAACCTGACGGGACCCCGGGTTGGGGTTTAAAATATAAGCAAGTGACTTGGGTTGGGTCGGACCTCAGGCTTAATTTTTTCCGCTCAGTGAAAAAAAAAAGTATTAATCATCGCTGTTGTTCAGGGTAAAGAAAGTCTGGCTGCTGCGTGTAACGTGCATCATGGAGAGGGGTGGGTGCAGACCTGATGCCGCTGTGTGCACGCCTTACGCCTGGAGAAGTAGATGGAGTTGGTGAAAAGTAAACTTGCCGAACCATCGCCGTTTTCTGGTCATGATAATACGTGTATGAGAAAAAAAAAAAGGGGGGGGGGGGGGGGGGCTCGGGCAGATAATCCATGTTGATGTGTCGGGTTACATCGGGTCCGGGCTTTAAAAGCCACGGGCCAGGTTGGGTTGTAATTTTCAGGCCCGTTGAGAACTCTAACCCAGACCAAAAAAGACAAATATCAATATAGCGTCCCCACCAGATAATAAAGTTGTGGTACTTATTCTTTTCCTGGTTTAAAACAAAGTCCTTCTCCCATTTGCCCAGATACAGACCAGCACAAGAAGGGCTATAGCATGCCCCCATGGCACAACCTTTTGTCTGTTTAAAGATCCTATCCTGAAACACAAAACTGTTATTGGTTAAGGTCCATTCTGTCAATGTCAAGAAATCAGTGGGTGGCATTTCAGATTCAGTCCGTGGACTCAAATAATGTTTGAGCACTGCAAGACCCTGTTGGTGGCCAATATTTGTGTAGAAAGCTTCCACGTCCATAGTGGCTAGGAAGGTTTCAGAGCCAATGTCTTGTAGCTCCTGGATCTTGTTTAAGACATCTGTAGTATCCTGGATGCAGGCAGGGAGTGAAGGTAACAGGTGTTGAATGAAGTAGTCAATGTACTTGGATACTGCTTCGGTCAGGCTGTCATTCCCTGAAATCACAGGTCTACTTGGGGGGTTATCAAGGCATTTATGAACTTTAGGGAGCGTGTAAAAAGATGTCATTCTTGGATTTTCATTCAAAAGAAATCTAAGTTCAGGGTCTGAGATCCAACCATTATCTTTTGCTTGATAAAGCATCTTCCCCAATTCCTCTTTTAAAGACTCTGTGTTATTTAGCTGACGGGAAGCCTCTTTCACATATAAGTCCTTGCTCCAAACCACAATTGCACCCCCTTTGTCCGCTTTTTTAATAACCAAATCTTGATCTTTGGAAAGTGCTTCTAAAGCACTCTTTTCTTTGTGAGAAAGGTTACTCTGTTTAGGTGCCCTTCTATTCTTAAAGGAATTCTCATCATTCGATGTACATATGTGTTGATAGAATGTTTGAAATAAAACCAACCTTGCATTTTTAAGGATTTATGTCTCAGCAGCAGCAGCAGCAGCAGCAGCGTGTTATACTTTCTAGTAGGCTATGGCAGCGGCAGAGTGATATCACCTAGCGCCTATAAATTACCGGTTCTATAATAGTTTGTTTACCTGCTGTCATTGCTACAGACGCAGAGTAGCCTGCAGTGCTAGTTTCTTCAATCTCACAGAAATGGACACTTTTGGAGAATATACTGAAACGTTTGAAGACTCTGATGAGGAGTTTTTTTCCACCCAAACCCAACTGTACCTGTACGAGCCTGAATATACAGAGGAAGAATTGCGCGAGAGGGATGCTCAAAGGGCAGAACGTGAACGAGCATCTGTGGAGACCGAGATAGCCCCTGCTGGAGCTGAGAACCGGGACCGAACAAACGGAGACTGGTGGTGCCAGGAGGGAATCCCCCGCACTGCGTCCGAGGGTTTACGGGTCTACGGACGGAGCAGAGGTCCGGGTTCGCGGTGCGTAATTTTGGGTTTGCGTGGCCGTGTGCTGCCCGGTGTTTGCGTGAGGTCCAAGCACTTTTCACCCTGGTCTGAGGGCATGAGTCCCAACAATTTTTCCCGGTTTGATTGCCTATTTACGGGCAGTATTTTGGGCGGCGCGTCTTAGAGTTTTGAGTCCGACGGAGAGTCAGCATGTGTGGATTCACGGAGCCGCCCGCTGCCCGGTGTTGGTCTGCGGTCCAAGGGCTTTTCACCCAGCTCTGAGGGTGTTCATGTGTCTATTTACCGGAGGGAGTCCCCGCAACCCGTCCGAGGGTTTACGCTTCTCCGGACGGAGCAGTGGTCCAGGTTTGCTGTGCGTTTTAGGTTTAAATCCTACTTGACAAACAGGAAACAGGCGTTTAAAGTTGATGAGGCCCTGTCCACAGTTATGGAGGTCACATGTGGGGTACCGCAGGGCTCCATTTTGGGACCATTGTTTTTAATTCATGTTAATGATATGCCGGCAGCAGTAACACCTAAAATGATACCTCATGCAGATGACTCTACCTTATTAGAATCTTGTAAAGATACCAAAGTTATACAGGAAACTCTTAGTAAAGAACTGTCTCTTGTAAGGGATTGGTTGATTGATAACAAACTGTCTTTACATCTGTGAAAGACAGAGTTCATCTTATTTGGCACTAAACACATGCTTAAGAAAAGAGATACAAACAAGGTTAAGTGTGAAGGCAATATTATTTAATCCAAAAACTCTATCAGATACCTTGGGGTCTCTCTTGACCAATCTGTCTCTGGGGAGGAAATTGCAGCTACAATCTTATCTCAAATTGCAAAAAGGCTTATGCTTTTATATTGTAACACTTGTTTTTTTTTTTTTAATATAACGGTTAAAAAACTTTTAGTTGCTTCATTAATCCAGTGCCACTTTGACTATGTCTGCTCTGCATGGTATAGTGGATTATCACAAAAGCTTAAAAACAAAATGCAGGGGACAGAAACTACAAAATAAAACAGGAAATGAACCAATGAAAAACATAAATCATGACAAAAACATAATTTGATTCTCGGTGACCCAGCGGTGAAGCCTCTCACTGGACTAATTAAAAAGACCAACAATGTGCTAGTTGTTTGTAGCTCACATGCCGCTGCCAGAGTTGCTAGCTCTGAGGTTGCTGCTGTTGTTTCCAGATTCGATGCAAGTTTGAGAACGGAAACACAGAAAGTGGAAGGGGAGGAGTAAAGTCTGACTTCCTTCCTCCAGGTGTTGATCCTGAGCCTTCATTTCCAGTTATCTAGAGTAACGTTACTTGAGAGACTAATGACTTATGTGACTAGCAAAAGATGAACAAGCCACACAAGTCATTCAATTCAATTCAATTTTATTTATAGTGTCAAATCACAACAGAAGTCATCTCAGGACATTTAACACATTGAGCAGGACTAGAATACACTCAAAATTTCAAGAGTCAACACAATCTCAAAGTCCCAACAACACCCAGGGGCAAGCGTTACAGCGACAGTGGCGAGAAAAAACTGCCTTAATAGGCTTTTAGGCAGAAATCTCTTGCAGCCCAGGCCCTTGGGTTCCAACTGCATTTGGTGTTGATAGTATGGTAGTAGTAGCATTAACAGTAGTGGTGGTGAGTCATGACCCACACGACAAGCAAGAGACTAACGACCAACATGACAACTAAGAGACTAATGACTCCCCTGACTAGCATGACTAGAGTGGCACAGTGATTGACTGGCTCAAATACAACATCAAGGGCAGAAGTTTCTTTGTCACTATTGGCAATTACACTTCCTCATCTATCCCCTTAAACTGTGGTGTTCCCCAAGGATCGATCCTAGGGCCCCTTTTGTTCAATTCGCATATGCTCCCACTTGGACAAATAATCAAAAAACATCAGTTCTCATACCATAGCTATGCTGACGACACCCAATTATACCGAGCAATCTCTCCCAATGACCTTAACCCCCTAAAACCTCTCACTCTGTGTATAGATCAGGTCAACAACTGGATATGTTAATTTTCTGCAACTTAACAGTGATAAAACAGAAGTTATTGTCTTTGGAAGAGTAAACGACAGGCACCAGGTCAGTGAATTTCTTAATACAAAAGGAATAAAACTGTTAGAAAACCTAGAAACCTAGGTGTCATTCTGGATAGTGACCTGTCATTTAATCAACATCTATCATCATGTGTAAATTTTATCACATAAAAACATTGCAAAATTGAAAGGTTTTATGTTACAGGCAGACCTTGACAAACTTGCATTTATTTCCAGCAGAATTAACTATTGTAATAGTCTTTTCACAGGACTCCCCAAAAAACATATAGAAAAGCTTAAAGCTGGGGTATGTGATGTTGGAAAGCTAGCAAGAGAGCTAGCAAGATTTGAAGATAGCACCTCCCCCTGCCTCCTCTAAGTCCCCCCCCCCGTCAGTGAATCCATCCAAGCTGATTCTTCCGGCATCAGCGAGACGTGAAGGCTGTGCACTAGTGCTTAGGCGGGTGCAGAACTAGACATGAAGGCATCTGATTGTGTTTTTACTCCGACCAATCTGCGCCCTTCGGTGCGAGGGGCGCAGATTGGTTGTTTAGGGCCACAGAGCTCTGTTTAATTACGTTCCTTTTCCTGATTATATAATGTACTGATCCCTCTGAAATTAGACGGGCCATTTCACCCAGTATAACAAAAAGTGCTTCTGAACAGGATTACATACCCCATCTTTAAGCCAATACAAACTGCAGCAGCTCGAGTTCTTACCAGAACCAGGAGAACAGAACATATAACTCAAGTACTAAAATCCCTTTACTGGCTTCCATTAAACTACATAATTGATTTTAAAGTGCTGCTACTTGTTTTTAAGTCAATGCATAGTTTTGGATCTGGATATTTTAAGGACATGCTCCAGTCTTATGTACCTCCCAGACCCCTCCAATGTCAGGATAGACTCTTGTTGGTGGCCCCTACTGTAACAACTAAACAAGGTCAAGCAGCCTTCAGTTACTATGCAGTACAACTTTGGAAGGCCCTACCAGACCACATCAAATGTGCCCCCACCATTGACAATTTCAAGACCAAACCTATTCTCTTTAACCTTTCACTGAAATCCTTTATTTTATTATGGTATACTTCGTTTTACTCATAATTCATTCTTCGTAACTTCGTCTCTTTTACCTACTACTTATTAATTTTGATGATTTAATTATTCTTGCATTTTGCCCTGTATTTTAATAAGTTAATGTCTTTTTACTATATCTTAAATGCTGTTTTATTATTTGTTTTTGTTTCCTGTTTTCTATCTATATTTTGTGACTGTTCTGTTTCTGTAAAGCACATTGAATTGCATACTGTATGAAATGGGCTTTAGAAATTAAATTTGCCTTGCCTGGCAAGAGGTTGATTAAGTACAAACATCTAACAACTCATGTCACAAACAAGTCACTGATTCACTAAGGAGTCATTTATTTAATTTTACTAATGACGCCAATGACTCACATTACTAATGAGCAACTGAACGACTGATGTGACTAAATACTGAAAATGAATAATTTTACAACACCAATGAATGAGCGAGTCACGTCACTTACGAGGGTGATAAAATGTCAAAGTTTAGTGAACAGTGTTCTCCTGGACTTAAAGCTGTAGCCTACGATTTGAAAGGTTTGAAAAATGCCCCCCCCCCCCCCCACACACACACACACACCCCTCCCCTCTGTGCTCCTCCGAGCTCTATCGTTCTCCCCTCGCAGCCTCCCTCTTATTTTACGAAAATAGTTCACCGAAATGTGTCTCTGAAAACATTTTATGCGAGAAATAAGCTATGCAGTTGCTGAATCTGTCTTTATTTTAGATCGACAATGGTCAGTTTAAAAGATTATCGAGAGCTTGCGGGCGGCGGCGCCGTCTCTTGAAACTTGACGCTCCGCTACAGCATGCACGGCTTCTTACATAGACAATGAATGGGAACATTCCCTCCACTTATGAACTCAGGCAGGACTTCGTTTAGTTTCCCGGTATGTCCGGGACTTCCACAACATGTACAAAGCAGTAATAGTGTTTATTACGGCCATGAATGATGAAACATTAACGGTGTAAATGCAGCGGTTGCTGGTTGGATTTCTCTCTCACCCCGACTGCAGAACGTCCCAGATCCCAAAATGCTTGACGATCGCTCGCCACAGTAGCAATAGTAGCCATGCAGACCAGATGGCTACTATTGGCTAAAGTTTGGCTCAAGTGAAAAAACAGTTTACGTTGGAGTCAATGCAGGTTGGTGCCTTGGATGATATAGCTTGAAGGGTTTAGGAGTGAGACCAGGTTCTTCTCCTTTGTCTTTTACTTTCCTCTACTCCCCCATCCCCCTCTCCTCCTGCTTTCCTGACCTCTTTTTTCTTTTTAACATCCTTTGTTGATTTTTAAAGACTAGTCAGCAAAAAGACTCAAAGAGACCGAGCTCCCCACTTTAGTTTGATTACATCCGATTAGGTGACTTGTCCTTGATCAGCAGAGTTCAGAGTGGTGCATACAGTAGGTGTATGGACTCGGCAGCTCAACAGAGCTCGGAAGCTACTTTGAAGTAGATGTATATCTTGCTTTATTATAGGACTCACAATGTTGCATTTTTTGCTGCCAATTACACAGTCCATGGGATATTTATTAGACAATAGTCCATAATCTCTCTACATGTTCCCCATGTCTTGACTATAACTGTACCAAAATGTTGTTATGCCCGTCCATCTAACAGTAGAGTGGCCAGTGTTTGAAGGATGGAAGGCTGCGGTGCTACCAGTTCTGCTACTGTGCTACTTCTTGTCTTTCTGTAATGCATTTTAATTTTGCCTTTATTTTCTTTTAATTCTTCTATTTTTTTCACTTTATTGTATGACATGTTATGATGTGAAGCACTTTGAGTCTGCCTTGTGTATGAAATGTTTTATACAATTAAAGTTACCTTGCCTTGCCTTATATCCCCTTCCTCTATTTGTTAGCCCTTTTGTGCAAAGGAGGGCTACAAAAAACTTAAAGTTTTAAAGGAAAAGTTCGGAATTTTGGACATAGGACCTCATTTCCAACTTACCTGAGGTGATAGGTCGGTGGAGACCGTTTTCAGCAAAATTGGTCCAGTCCTTATAGTTGCACAAGTCACTGTTGCTAAACTGGTGTTGAGCTAGCGCACGTCAACGGTAACATCCAGCCTGTCACTAAAAACAGCTTTAACTGCTCCGCAGAACACCCGAGACAAATGTATTATAACGTCGGACTATCGATGTACATGTCAGTGTTGGTAGAATCATTTTAGAAATTAAACCAACCTTGCATTTTCAATGATAAAACATTTTGAGGGAATAGTTTTCTCAGCAGCAGCCGAATTTTACTTTGCGTGTTAGTAGTAGTGCGTAAAAACGAAATCCTAAGCGCCCTACAGTCATGACAGCCAGTCTCCAGATGTTCTGTCCTGGCGAGTGTCTGCTGCAGCTCCACCGGTAGCGGTCTCAACTCTTTCACGTTCTGCACTTTGAGCATCCATCTGTATCAGTTCTTGGTCCGTATACTCTGGCTCAAACTGGTATGGCAGATTTGATAAAACAACCTCATCTTCGTCGTCCTCAAACTCCGAAATCTCAGCATAGCTGGCAGTGGCCATAGTCCTGTTATCCTGATTCATTCCCGCTAGCATAGGACTGACAGCAGCTGAATAAACTCGCGTGATTGTCAGCGAAACCGAAACCGTCGTCCTCTGTAGCCTCACTAGCCCGGAGATAATATCAATCCGCCGCTGACGTAGCCATAGCAACAACAGGGAACAAAGTATAAGCTATTCCAATGCCATGCAAGGTTGGTTTAATTTTTTTAATTATTCTACCAACACTGACATGTACATCGATAGTCCGACGTTATAATACATTTGTCTCGGATGTTCTGCAGAGCAGTTAAAGCTGTTTTTAGTGACAGGCTGGATGTTACCGTTGACTTGCGCTAGCTCAACACCAGTTTAGCAACAGTGACTTGTGCAACTATAAGGGCTGGACCAATTGTGCTGAAAACATTCTCCACCAACCTATATCACCTCGGGTAAGTTGGAAATGAGGTCCTATGTCCAAAATTCCGAACTTTTCCTTTAAGAGGTTGTCTTCCAGCTTATTATATTTCTATGACTTGACTTGACTCTACTCTCACAAAAGTGACTTGGGACTTGCTTGAGACTTGAAGGTTAAGACTTGAGACTTGCATATGTGTGACTTACTCCCATCTCTGAGACACACCCACATCAGCTGACTCAGACAAACGCCACCAAAGACGGAGGAGGCCTCTGGAAACCCCAGAGAGGGAGGAGCACAGGGAAAAACAGAATACTGCCCAAGAAGAAGTATTAGTTTTCGTATAGCATAGTATAAAATAAGATAATCCTAGTCACGGTGAAATGTACATTACAGCAGGAGACAACAAGAGACAGAGCAAAATATAGCCAAAACAGAAGGAATATAAATAGGTAGCAGTACATATCTAATAAATAGGTAAACAGAAAAATTAAATATAATTGTGAACAGACAGTGGTGGAATTGACATTGTTTCACATATGAAAGCCAATCACTGAAGGAGCTGCCCAGTGCTGTAACAGAGTCCTACAGGGGGTAGGACAAGTTCTCCATCAGGGATGACAGCTAAGCCATCATTTTCCGGATCTAGGGGGGGGGGCATCACTGGTCTGAGCACCTCCCTCAACTAATCTAGTAAGTCTCTTCCTGTTAGCAGTTGAGACATCTTCAGAGCTTATGATCCTTAGGATTGCTCCCTGCTCTCCCAAAGACCAGAGTCTCCTCAGCAGATGGTCGGCCTTTTTGTAAAATGCACATGAGTTGTTCTGCCAGTCCACTTTATTGCCCAGTTAATCAGACAGGTACTATGTATTAGATTCCACCAGCTCAATGTCCATTCCCCGGCTGCTCACTGGTGCAGGAGGACAGTGTTCTGTCACAACTCAGAAAACAGGGAACCCAAAAGCACGACTAAGAGGCAAGGGCAGAGTCCAAAAAGGTGTATTCCGTGATACAGGCAGGGGTCAGAAAACCAGGAAGCGGGCAGACAAATCTGAGAAGGTGCAGGCAAAAATCTTCAGGGTAGCAGGCAGGATAATACAGGTGGGACAGAACAGGCTGGAAAACACTGGAAAACTAGGCATAACACACTAGACACCTGGCAGAGAGCTGGTGAATCTGGGCCGGTATATAGAGAGTGGCTGTTTAGGCAAATGGAGCTCAGTTGTGGAAATGGACAGGGTGAGGTGAGGGGAATTAGTTGATTGCTGGGCTGATGGAGTCAGGACCTACAATGACAGGAGTGTGACATGTTCGTCTGTCAGAAAAAGTCATAAAAAAAAGTCACAGTTTAGTGTGTTAAAAAAAAATCACATATAGTGTTTTGAATAAACCTAATAAACCTCAAGGTGTAAGCAGGGGCGCCCCCAATGAGCAGGGGGGGTGGGGTGGCGGGGGTCTTGAGGTGGGCTGGAGAAGAATTTCCTGAACAGGTTTGAGGCGGGACACATGGACGTGGGATGTACTCTCATAGAACAAGGGAGGCGGAGGCGGACTGCTGCAGGCTTGATGACCTGTGTGACAGGAAAGGGACCCACAAACCGTGGAGCCAGCCTCTAACCAGGTACGGCGGCATCTGTGAATGAAGTCCTGGACAGACGGAACCATGGCCTCTCGCTCTTGTGCTGAACAAAGGCGGTTGCTATCCCAGAGAGCACTGGAAGGGGTAGAGCCCAGTGGCAGAGCTGGTAGGGTGTAGTGGGCATATTCAATCCACAATAGCTGTTTGGAGCAGGATGACAGGCTGCGGGATGAGAGGCAACACAGGGCCGTCTCCATCTCTTGATTCATCCTCTCCGTTTGACCGTTTGACTGTGGATGGAACCCAGATAAAAGGCTGACAGAGGCAGCCAGTAGACTGCAAAACTCCCGGCAGAAACAAGAGGTGAATTGGGGCCCCTGGTCAGAGATAATATCTCTGGTAAGGCTATGCAGACGGAAAACATGTAGCATGAGTTCAGCAGTTTGTTTGGCAGATGGTAACTTGGGCAGAGGAATGAAGTGAGCAGTCTTAGAGAAACGATCAACAGTCAGTATGAGAGTGTAACCATATGAGGGAGGAAGTCCAGTGACGAAATCCAAGGAGACGTGGGACCAGGGTTGCTGAGGTATTGGCAGAGGTTGTAGCAGGCCTGCTGGGGCTTGGCGAGGACTCTGGGAGAAGACCTGACAGGCAGCGACAAACAGCCTGGTATCCTTCTCCATTATGGCCCACTAGAACCGCTGCCTGAGCAGTGCCAGAGTGCGGATGACCCGAAGGTGGCAGGCTAGGGGAGAGGAATGCCCCCATTGAAGTACCTGGGAGCGGAGGTTGGCTGGGACGAAGAGACAATTATCAGGGCAAGCACTCGGGACAGGACACTGTGAATGAGCCTCTTTAACCTTGTCTTCTAATGGTCATATGATGGCTCCGATCACACAGGTGCATGGAAGAATCCCTTTTGGGTCGGCCTGGGAGGTCATCACTTGGAACTTCTCTGCTTGGACAGGGCTTCCTGTCCAATCCCCAGCTGGGTCGCCAGAGTCTTGTCCATTAAGTTGGCGTCCACCCCGAATCAATACAAATGGGTGTGATGCGAGTCTGGCCCGCCACTATGAACTCCCCTGGGGCAAGGGAAGGGAGGGTGTTTCCAGTTCAACTGTTCGGCTCACCAGGACCCCCGAATCACTGGTGAACCCATCCTTTTACCGGACATGAAACCTCAAAATGGCCGACCTGCCCACCAGCAGCAATGTTAAATGTTGCTGCTGCCTCATTAATAAGCGGTGGGATGATCACTTCTTCAGTCTCCATTCCTTTCAGGATGTGGAGCTTTTTGATGAGGATTCTAATTAAAGTCAAAACTGTTTTCTGTCACCAGACAAATCTTTTCACTCGGCCTCCCCAGTTCTTTCAGTAACCAAAACGTAATACAAACTAGCTATACTGAGGTGAAAACAACAAAAGCTTTTGTGCCGGAACAGATGCTCCGTGGCAACCTGAGAACTCGTCCATTCTGTTCAGCGGCGTAGCGGAGATTTCCCATATGTCTTCATTTTGTGGGGAGCTCTGCAGAAACCCGGCTGGAGTGAATGGGAGTGGAGCTGATGGATTGCACCCTGAGTCATGCATGACTTAGCATCTCGTTTGCCTCCCCCGCTGGCAGCGATGGGGGAACAACGGTGGGATTTACAGATATGCACAAAGGTAAATTAGTTGACTGTTTCTGTTGAGGTCACGGTTTTTTATATCTTCACTAGTAACGCTCGGTGTCAGATGGTCATTTTGAACGAGTACACTGAATATAAATATAAAAGGCAACGCTTGTTTTTGCTCCAATGTTTCATGAGCTGAAGTCAAAGATCTCAGACGTTTTCTAAGTACACAAAAGGCCTTTTTCTCTCAAATTGTGTTCTCCTTTGCCAAGATAATGCATCCACCTGAGGTGTGTCAAGATGCTGATTAGACACCATGATTATTGCACAGGTGTGATAACTGATACAATATAAGTAATGCTATTACAATGCTATTGTGGATTTATAAAGGACACAGAAAAGTATTCTTTCCCCACTTCGTCTTTTTTCATGCCTTTGTAAATTTGGATTTACCAACAAAACCTGATTCTACTGCGAAACACAAAGATTCACTATCGTTTAATCCAGTTTAGTTGTGAAGCTGTACATACACATAGTTCTGTTATATAAACCTACATTTAAGGTTATATCTACACTGATTCTACATACATTATACATAGTTAAACTGATACTCTCTGTAGTTTGAGATGCTCAGCCAATGTGGATCAGCTTGTCACTTCTGGTTGGGGTTCAAGAAGCTCCTTGACAGGGTGTTTTTAATTCACCTACACCAACATTGGTTTTGTTGAATTAACCTACTGTTGGTTTTGTTTAATCCTAATGTTGGTTTTGTTTTCTAAACCTAAAGTTGGATTTGTTGTCTAAACTTAACATTAGATTTGATTATTAGGACCTTTAACTGTTTTCAAAGTGGCCAATCAGAGTCCATCAGCGGAAGATGTATTTGCATATAACGCAATAATAAAAGACCAATGTTAAAACTTTAGACAATATACCTTGTATTGCATTGTATTATATGTTAAACTACTCTTTGAATTAGTTACATTTTTTCGAAACTTTCGAAAGGAAGAAAACGTTGGTTTTACATGAGCTGAATGTATGTTTAAATGAACGGTCAGCTGTTACAGAGGAAAGCATTTCAAACAGAACTTCAGCTTGCGAAAGATAATTCAGGTCCAAAAGCTCGAAGGCTGAAACAGAGGTTCTGAATTAGTGTAAATGCAGAATACTGAGATGATGGGAGCTGCTGCAGACGCAGAATAACCTTGTTACATGTTCTCTGGGAGAAAGTATATTAATAACCCTGTTAAAAGTGGAGCAAAACTATATTAGATTGCACCTCATTGTTCCCCCCAGACATTTTTAGAGAGAGCAAATGAAATTGGCCAATTTTCAAACTCATTAAAAACTCAGAAAAAGGGAAAGAAAAAATGAGGAAACATTAAAGTACATGAATATAATGGTAAACAATGACGTTGACTTTGTATTTGTGTTTTGTAAGTGCATGTGCTTCTAAGAGTCCACATGCTGTGTGTGTGTGTGTGTGTGTGTAGAACCATGTTATCTGCAGACATGTGTGTGTGTATTTTATGTATGCGCTGAGCGTACCTTTTTTTTTATGTGTGTTTTCGTCAACTGAGCCTAAAGCCGAGTTGACAGACAGCTTCCCTCCGAGGAGCCCCTCAGTGTTTCTGATTGATCGTCATAATGCTGAGGTACAGCCTCTGTCCTTGGTGTCTATGCTAATCACAGGCTCATGTATATTAATGAGCTCCTTGGGAATCGAGCAGCTAAATAAAGGATGAGGCCGTTGGCTCGGAGCCGCGCTCATCTGACTCTGATTGATTGGAAACAGGGTTGTTATGTTTTCTGTTCCTCAACTCAGGGATCATAATAAGAGCTTGTGACGGAGAGAGAGAGAACTGAAAGTCTAAATGCTTAAATGGAATAAAGTTGATGGCATCTTAGCATTTTTTTAGACCAAGTACAAATACTTAAAATCAGTACTTGCCGATATAGAGTACTGATATGAGTACTTAATAATACAGTAATATGCAGTAGGGAGATATTAGTAATTAACTTTTTAACCTGCTGACAGTTATACAGTTAAAAGAAATACTAAAGACAAAACGCTAAGAGACTCAGAGGAGCTGTTATAGTGCTGGTCCACCTTATAGGTCAGCCCACCTTAAGTGTGCTTGAGCAACCAGAGTTGTTGCTAACTCCTCGTCACTTCAATTATCAGCTGGCTGACAACAAGACACAGGGACTTAAAGTGATGGTTTGGAGTAATTCCACCATGACATCCAGCCAAATACCCCCTCAGAAGCATTTTTAGCGATGGTCAGCATTGGGCAAGATAGGGCTATCAGCCGAATGGCTTAGTACTAGCGCAAACAGTACATTTTGCATATCTCGTAAATTACCCCACTAATAATGCATGCAATGTTACCAAACTTCTGCAGTAGTACACATAGGGTCTGTACTCACAAAACGAGGCATTTGAAAGATTGTAAGTACACCAGGAGTTTATTTAAAAGAACACTTGCCTGATAGCTTCTATCCTCGGCTGCTATGCTACCGCAGGGTAGACACCACTTCCGTGTTTACCCAGCCGATGCCGTCGGTATTATCAGGTTGCCGCTTGTATTATCAGGTCAACACAAAATGTGTTGACCTGATAATACAAGCATTTATAAATGATAAATAGCTAGTACTAAGCCATTCGGCTGATAGCGGCTATCTTGACCAATGCTGACCATCGCTAAAAATGCTTCTGAGGGGGTATTTGGCTGGATGTCATGGTGGAAATGACCTAGGGTGCATTTTACTGCGAACCATCACTTTAAAGGCAGAGTAGGTGATTTGGAAAACGCACAGAGAGTTTGATTTAAGTATCAACAAGAACAACACTTGAGGTTCACACAGATATTTTCACATGTGCTGTGACACTTTGCAGTCGATTATTACACTCAAGTCTGAAAAGAGAGCGATGAGATCACATTCAACATTTTGGTCCCTTTATTTCATGTTAACCACATTTCAAACAACAAAACAACCAATGGCAATGGCATCACCAGATCTAAACAACACTTTGCTAGACAAATAATCAGCAGATAATAATTACACAAAAGAAATGTACAAAAAAATCCCCAAACAAAACAAATAAAAATATATAATACAGATGAACCAGGTCAATAAAATGCTCAACATTTGTGGCGTTCAACACTCTTAGGTCCATTAAACAGTCTGACTGGACTCAAATTAAGCGTAAGTGCAACCACAACAGTTGGCCACCAGGACTTCTGGAAACCTACGAGCAAACTTCATTCTGCCATGAAATCAACCACATTATGAGTTACAGTTGGGTTTTTATCTCAAGATATCAGATGGACAACACTGCTTTCATCATTCGTTTGGATGATTCTTGTGAAACAGAACTGTGGTGTTTGAAATGAACAATTTCATCTCATCTTTTAAACGGATAACAGACAGAGAAATGTTTAAAGACGAATGTGTGATTAGAAGAGGAGATGATGCAAAGCTGATGTCACATCCTGTTTGTTTTAGTCTGCTGTCCTACAAACAACCTTCCCACACAACTAAACTACAATGTGAATTATATGGGTCAAAAACACTCATGTTAGTGTCACGTTTTTTTTTATTTTTACTAAACTTAACCAAGTAGTTGTGTTGTCTCAACCTAACTATGTCGTTTTTGAACGTGTTTAGCTTGATTTACTTTGTTAACCACATTCTGCAAACTGTTTCGAACTGAGCCTGTTTATTGACAGTATAGTTGAACTGTGAGGGGAAGTTTTTTGTAGGAGACAGAGTTGTTGATTTTCATTCAGTCATTACTTTAACATTCGTGAATTTTTGCAGATGCTTTTATCCAAAGTGACTTACAATAAGTCAATTTGTTGGAAGAAAGTGCTCCCACTATGTTGAGGCCAATCATCAACTGAAATAATTTCTCATTCGTATACGACCAGGAAGTGAGTTTGTCTAATTCATTTTGAAGCAAAAATGTAATAAAACGAAAAGATGTTAAGGGCTTCAGGCGGATGATTAAAAAAAATCTAGATTTAGGCAAGGTACAGAAACAATGGTCTGATGGAAAATCAATATGACATACAGTTTTCAGAGACCAGTTAAAGAGCAAATCATGAAAACCAAGAAAATGCAGCTGTAACTTTATGAAGCTAACAACAGTTGAGGGGCGACAAAGTTAAACCTGGTTGAGTAATTTATTCGTGCTGTTTCTTTGTCAGCTGTTTGAAGTCAAAGAAAGACTTTAAAACCACGTAACCAACTGGACAAAAATGGTAGTAGTTAAAATTTGTCTAATTTTTCTTCTGGTATGACTGAATAGATTTGTGTCATTAATTTAATACATTTATGAGTATAGTCTGGAGCACAACTTGTTTAAAAAGAGTCCTGAACCCAGAGCATCCCACCGAACAACAAAGTCTTCTTAAGGAAAAACTTCTTTGAAAAGTCTTTGTAGATGTCAGAAAAGTGCAAAAATATAACATTTCAGACAAGGTGTCTGAATGGATGTTTTTTAAGTAACAGAAGATTTGGTGGCTGACAATGACATTGATGGTGTTTGGAAATGATAACTGTATTTGTTGTGAGTCTGGTGTTTGTTGGTTTGACTGTGGTTGTCTTATCTTATTTACAGTCAGGCTGGATGCACAGTAGAAGATTAGAAGCCATCCAAAAACATTTAGGATGAAGCCTTTTTTTTTCTTGCAGCCCAAAAAGACAAAACGTGGAGCAGAATAACAACGACAACGACGACGGCAGCAACAACGACGACAACGACAACAGTTGATCTTAAAGGCGGTGTACGTGGCTTCTCTTCTCTTTTGTCTGTTTAATGTTGCTGTTACTCTTCACCATGCACTCCACTCCACTTAAACAGCTTTGAACATGCTGCTGCTTCCTGTTTTAACGGCATTTCTCACCATTTTTCACCAGTAAAACAAAGTCAGACTGCCTCGATGTCGAAAGAAGGAAATTACTGGATTACAATAATCATGTAACATCGAGGTCCAAAGCCACAAGCACATTTATCAGCTCGTGATTTCAAAGAAGAAAGTCTGTTGGTTTTCACTACCTTACATTAAACGGAATCACCGTCTCAGCTGAACACAGCTTTCCTTCTCAGAAACTCTCGGGGATGAAGAAGTGAAAAATCTTCCAGCATGCATCCAGCCTTCACAGGGAGACGACATTCAAGGCGTAGAATCAATCTAAAAAGGAAATACTGTACAAGAGTCACATGACGGCCCAGCAGAGGACGAAGAGATAAAGAAGGAAAATCTGGAGCTTTTTCTGAAACATTTCGCTTTGTTTTTTCGACATATCACTTCTTCTTTTTTTCTTTGTACAAGTCTGTAAATTTCATTGAAGCAAACACACACATGAAAATCACCAGTGTGTGTTTGTTGTTTTGTTTTCTCTTCTGTACAGGTTGTGTGTGTCGTCACAACACACACACACACACAAACTCACACCCACACCCACACACACACACATAGGCACACACACAGGTTGGGTTTAGGTCATTTATGTTGCGTTGAGATTTTCAGTCAATCAGAAGGAGCTGAGCGCCTCCAGAGCCACTTCATAGCAGAATTTGTACTGCTCCTGTGGAGGAAACACAAGGAAAAGCAAAGATTAATAAGTCACTTTATTTAACTTGATCCGAGTATCAGCTGATGTTGCAAAACAGTTATTCTGCTGTAATTCATTGTCAACGTATTCATCCTTGTAGGAGCAGCAGCTGATTAAGAAATAATAAAATGAAACAAATGTCACTGGGAAACATGTCACCATACCAACATAGAGATTCTGGAGATGACTTATTACATTTGCTTAACCTTAACCCTAGTTCTATAAGCACAGGTGGAGATTTCTACTCTCCTCCAACCACGAGGAAGCCTAGCTGGCCAATCAGGATGTGCCTCCCTGAATATAAGAGGACCCACACACCGCTGATAACCAGCCTTGTTAGTGAATGCCTTCGGAGCCTCCAGCTGTGCTCATAGAATTAGAGTTACAGTATTGTAACCATTAATCTAACTCACACAGGCTCTGCCCTCTACTGGACTCCATGGGTACAGTGGGTGGAGCCCAATGAATGCACGCCCTGCTTCAACACAACATGGACCCAACCACACTCACCCCGACCAACTACAGGTGTGGAGTTGCTGCAGCCCCCCTCATTCTGTAGGATCTAGACTGCCTCAATGGAGATTGAGATGGCGTACGTGCGTACATGGCACACGCTCCACCACCTGCACTAATATTTCCAATTGTTGACCGATTTCTTTTTGAATTACATCAAAATCTGGAGACTGTCCATCATTTTGACACACTGGAGACCTTAGTCCAATCTCCAGTGTTGGTTCTTCATTCATTGTTTTACAGAACACATTCAGGACAGTCTGCGCTGCACAATTCACAACATGTTTCGTTCTAATGAATTATCCTGCTTCAATTCCTAATTGTTGACGTTTAACCTTTCGACAACAATGGTTTCCCTTCGGCTACAAACTGTTTGCTGCCTCAGACACAAAGGGAGGCTGCACCTTTATTCACACTCACTGGAAGCTTCATTCAAAAACATCAAAAGACACTTTGAATGTAAAAAACAGTGACAGTACAGCCCTGGTGGCTCAGTCCACACAACTTTGTTTGACAAAAAGTGTATTGAATTAAAATATGCCAAGGCTGTCAAGGCCAGAGGGGGGATCAGTTCCAACAAGACCCTGAAAATGATTCCGTACATCTATATAACCATATGATACTACGTATAGGCTGTGAGGTTCGCACATATAGACACGGGTAGACACGTCCTGATTGGTTGGTTACATTTTCAGTGTTGAGTCCAGTAGAGGGCGGAGCTCTGGTATTTTAAACAACAACCTTAAAGCCAACGAGGCTGTGCAAAAGAACAACAAACATTCTGCCATCCTTTGGTTTCCAGATGTGACAGTCCACACATACCTACATCTACATCCCTTTACGACTGACTAGTGAATATGAAGACAAGGCTGGCACATTAACATTTATGTATTTAATACAATCTACTTTAACTAATATAGTTGTATATTATATTTCTTTCTGGATTAATCACACTGGACATTTAGAGATTGTCTGGGTAGATGACAGTTTTTGTCAGTCTATGTTTTTTATTGATTTATTATTTTTTTGAGAAAGCTTCACCAGTCAGTAATGTGATGGATGTGTTAGTAACGTAGGAAGGCTGATGAAACTTAATAGTGTGAAATGAAATCATCAGAGCCCTCCATGCTTTCTCTTCATTATCAAAACCACCACTATAGTTTGATCATCCTCCCCTGATACACGTGTGTGTGTGTGTGTGTGTGTGTGTGCGTGTGCGTGTGTGCGTGTGCGTGTGTGTGTTATGATCCTAACCATTGTCTCCACCATGTTTGTCTTGTTGTTCCTCAAAGTTTTCACGGTGTGGAAAACATCCACGATGTTCTGCTGCTGGATCATCTCATTGATGCTGCAGATGGCACAGAATGTTCCAGATCGTCCTCCGCCAGTACTGAAGAGGAGGAGGAGGACACAGGATCTTCATCATCCATCAACAACATTGTCATCCTGAATCCCAACTCAATCTCGCAGGAGTTCATCAAACTCAAACAAATGAGGTTTAGACGACAAAACCAACGTTAGTTTTAGACAAAACCAACATTAGGATTAGACGACAAAACCAATGTTAGGTTTAGACAACAAAACCAAGGTTAGGTTTAAACAACAAAACCAACGTTAGGTTTAGACAACAAAACCAATGTTAGGTTTAGACAACAAAACCAAGGTTAGGTTTAAACAACAAAACCAACGTTAGGTTTAGACGACACAACCTACGATACTTCAAGATATGTGTGGAACCTTATTAACCTCAGTGATTGAGTTCCAATCAAAACAAGTAGAAGCTCATTATTAGCCTTAGCCAGCATGTTTGCCAGCTCAACATCGATATTAATAATAATTAAGTGATCACCTCATGTGGACCAAAGAAAGTTCCATGCTGTGGATAATTTACTGATATTTTTGTCATTCTTGTCTATATAAAACACATTAATATATACAGCAGACTGGTCTCTATACTAAGTGTTTTCTCTAAAAGCTTCAGTGTGATTTGCGGAAAATGAGACATGTGCTCAGCATTAAAGAGCCATCAGACTCAAAGCTCCAAGACAAGAGAAAAATCAATTTCCAGCAGCAGCTGATTGAACCATCATGTTTCCCCTTATCTCTGGTATTAACCAGTCTGTGAAATCAATAGCTGGGTCTGATTAGCCGGCGCAGCAGCAGAAAAAGCTCCGTCCCCTTCACTCATTTATGGTAGTTGAATAGAAGATTCAGAGGAACAGGTCAGGCTTATAATATCCAAATATTTATTTATTCACCGCTACACATCGTTTTTATCATTATTATCTATCATTTTAAAATGAAATGATGACACCAAATTGTATACAATAGTTAAAGCAGTGAAGCCCATTAAATGTATAGCTGTGGGTATTGATTTGATTTATATTCCCAGAAGACACCAGAGGTTTAACCAATGATTCTGTACAGCATTATCTGCTGCTCATTTGATTGTTGTTTGACATATTGTATTAAGCCACAGTAAAACGCTTTAAACTTAAAGACATAAACTGTTGATTTGTTTGCCGTTATTCTGTTCTGAGGTTTCATTAGAAAGGAGCAGGATAGAACAGGTTGTATTTTAAATAGAGACAGAAAAAAACTCACATCAATGCCAGCTGTGAATTAACAATGAGCTGTTACAGAGGAGGCAGCTCGGATGACCTCCATTGAGTTTGTGTTGTTAGTGAAGTTCACTGCAATCTGTCCTCCATAGATTTGATGGCCTTGGTTTTCCTTGGTTTTTAACATTTATTTCACAAGATAAAATATTTAGATAAAAATGTGTAATGTCCAGTACACATTACAGTAGTATTCTGTGCAAAACGTCACAGGAGTGTCGATATTTACTTGACCGCTAGAGGGCGTGCTATTTTGAAACGTAACATATGGTCGTAATTTGGTGCTTGACACACGACCTATGTGGTCGTTTTCTCGAGGAGGACAGTCTCTAACTAGACGTTGACATGACTTACGTTGGTTTTGTTGTTTAAACCTAACGTTGGTTTTGTTGTCTACACCTAACGTTGGTTTTGTTGTCTAAACCTAACATTGGTTTTATCAAAACTAATGTTGGTTTTGTTGTCTAAACCTAACGTTGGTTTTGTTGTCTAAACCTAACATTGGTTTTATCAAAACTAATGTTGGTTTTGTTGTCTAAACCTAACGTTGGTTTTGTTGTCTAAACCTAACATTGGTTTTATCAAAACTAATGTTGGTTTTGTTGTCTAAACCTAACGTTGGTTTTGTTGTCTAAACCTAACATTGGTTTTATCAAAACTAATGTTGGTTTTGTTGCCTAAACCTAACATTGGTTTTGTTGTCTAAACCTAACATTGTTTTTTTTATTTAAACCTAACTTTGGTTTTGTTGTTTAAACTTAATGTTGGTTTTGTTTTCTAAACCTAACATTGTTTTTTTTATTTAAACCTAACTTTGGTTTTGTTGTTCAAACTTAATGTTGGTTTTGTTTTCTAAACCTGAAATTGGTTTTGTTGCCTAAACCTAGTTAAACATATGAAACAGATAAACAGTAACATGTGTACGATACACTATGCACTCTCTTGTTACCAAAAACCATCACATTGTTGTAATTAACTTTAATCGTCATTATGTAAAATAAGTAGAATAGTGATATTGCGGCGCTGTGATAGACTGGCGACCTGTCCAGGGTGTACCCTGCCTTCGCCCAATGACAGCGGGAATCGGCTGCAGCCCCCCCCCCCCCCGACCCTGAACACAGGTTAAGCGGTAGACAATGGATGGATGGATGGATGGATGGATAGTGATATTGCTGTGTTTGCTCGAAATGAAGACATTAGCCAACACGGTTTCGGTATGAAATTTGTATAAAATCAAAATTGCTCAACGACATCTAATTTGAATCTGAAAGTAATTAAATTGTTGGCTATTTACTGTATGTATGTATATAAAAAGGCTCTCAAGTTTTAAACCAGGTCTGTGTAAATCTTACTTCCCAAATGCCAGAAGTTAAATGGTGAGATAAGGTTATCTGTTTTTTTTTTTCTTGACAGATCAGTGGGGAAAATTAAGCATGAAAGCGTAAGCGCGTTCTAGTCTCTATCTGTTTACTTACAGACAATGTACGACCGTCCTTCCGTCACCGCCGTCATATTGCTCCTGCCACTTCGCCAACCTCCTGACCAGCTGGAGGATGGAGCGTTTAGAGAGTGGCGTGTCTCTGTAGGCCGGCCAGCCGATGAACTGGAAGTGCTGCACCAGACGGTAACCATCCTGAGGCTGAGGAGAGATACATGTGGACATCAGGATCTTTATCTCCACAGTCAACAATGTGTGTGGGGGTGCTTTTCAGGCCTATAAACCAACTCAGAGTGATCAGTCAGCATTTATTTTTCATATGAGAACTCTCCTCAAGACCTCAGAACCTCTGAAAGGAACTGCTTACTACTTTGATGTCCTCCAGAGGTGGTCGGAGTACAGTTCACTTCAAGTCCAAGTTCCAGTTCTTTTAACCTGTTCATTGTGAAACTTTTAATGCTTCATCAACTTTCCTTCATTGGGCCTGAATCTTTGAAATCTTTGTCTCAGTCTGCTTTGCTGCTTTGCTGTGGTTTAGTCCAGCAATCGGCAAACTGTTTTTATATGAACCACCACTTTTAATTGTACTTGTAAAGACACGTGACAGATCAACATTTAGGTTAACATTATGCTATTTATGACAGCGAATCAACATTTAAATCTCAAACAGACCTGTGATTTTATTCCATGCTGGCAAAATGTAGATTATATAAACTAGGACTTTGTAGTTAAGTATGAGAGCTCTGTACAAGAAGGCTGCCATCTTCATGAAAACATCCACATCTGAGCTGAAATCATTAACCTACTAACCCCCCACCAATCTGGTTCATCTTCTTCTTCAATCAGGGAAGAGTGGGAGGGGGAAAAAGCAATCCAACTGTGGTAAACAGGCCACACAACAGCCGATGGTTGTGAAAGAGATAATTCATCATGGGGAGAAGACACTTCAACGTGTCATTGCTGAAGTTTCCACGTTGGCACATACGCCAAAGATTGGCTACTTCTGGTTTACACTCTTTAAGACCGTGAAGGCTGAACCAAGCAGCCTCTGAAATGTAACTATTTGGGCTACAGAGAGACCTGAGATAGACTGACGTCCTGTCTAGGGTGTACTCTACCTTCGCCCAATGTCAGCTGACCCCCCCCCCCCCTGAATATAGGATAAGCGGTAGACGATGGATGGATGGATCAAAAGTTGTTCCTGCCCCACCATCTTCCGTTCCCATTGCAAGCTGTGGTTGACAATAAAGAGGTACCGTTATAAGATTAAAAGCCAGAGTTCATATTTGATTCCTTTTATTTAATATGATGATGAAGGATATGCTTCATGATATATATATCAGGCTGAGAGAGTGTATTTTACTGCATCTCCTGCTGCTGATCTTCTAGTCGATGCCACATTGATTAAAATCCAATCGGAGCTCAATGAATCTTGGGATAAGTTTGGCCGTGAAGGACCATCAGTCGTCTGAATTAAGGAATAGAAGGCCACATTTCCGGCCTGCATTTGAAGGCGTCTTTACAATGGGACAGCCTTGTCTCAGCCTTCTCTGGATGCCAAACTACGACACGGCTAATGACTTTTGACATCTGTGATCCAGAAGGCCGTCTCTGTGCCATCCTAAACCAAACCAAGCTATTTCTCTTGGCCATGTCAAGTCACCGCGGCCACCTGATCATAAAGACTACAGTGTAGTCTGAAGGGTTTTTTGCAGCGATTGAACAAGTTAAATCGTGGAGGAAAAATGCTTGTCTAAAAAGTCCTTCGTTCCTATTTGTAAGACATCAAACACAGTGGAGTTGTAGGCAGACACGGTCTCATTTAGGATTGACAAACTGACAAATAGAGGACTGTTTGTGTATTAACACACTGATTTACTGAAATTGGTTCTTGTTGCCTTTTTCTCAACAAAGACGACGTCTCATAATGTGTAATTCAATTTCATGGCAGTGACGTTTTCAGTTATGTGGCCCGAGGCGGCTGGCAACCGCCTCTTGAAACACCAAAACACACCACCGCCGCCACACTGATTTACTGCTGGACCTAAAACACACCACCAGATACAGCTGCATCTGTTTCCTCCGTCACTTCTCACTGCTCATTTATCCTTCCTCCTCCCCTTAATCGATTTCCTCCATTTCACCTTCTAATCAACTCCTCGTGTAGACGTTTTACTCCTCTTCCTTCGATCCATCACTCACTCTACTTTTAGTTCCCCTCTTCTTTGTATATTTTTCTCTCCCTCGTAGTGGTTGGTGGTTCAGACTCAGTCTCTCAGTGTGAGATGCTGTTGTGGTGATGACATGAGCCATTTCACGCTACACTGGTGATGGGTTTGAGAGGCAGAGAGAGGATATAGAGAGGAGGTGGGGGGTTCACTAACTGCCACAGGAGCATGAAGGCGATAGCGAGTTGTAGCATCATGGATGGCTGAGAAAATGAGATGAAGAGGAAGCAACAAGAGGAGGTGAGGAAGTCGAGGGAAGGAGAGGCGAAGGAGGAACCAGGGGATGACTTCTCTACAACGTCCCCTGCTTATTGCACCACTCTCATTTTCTCTGTGGAGCCCCGACTAAACCAGGACTCAGGTAGTCCAACAAATACAGTGTGTTGGTGGTGTCGTCAGTTAGCGTATCTCCAGCTGCTCAGGTGGAAGTTAAGGTCACAATAAATGAAGAATGCATTTTATTTGTTGTTATATTGTGTTCCTCTGTGTATCGTTTCCACTATATGTTGTTATATGTCAAATATAGGTCAGTGAATGCATCTTTCTGTTTTATCTGTAGCTAACTGCAGTCTGAGACAGAGAGTTTGTGTCAGTTATAGACCCGAGGCTCAAGTCATGGTACAGGATCAGGTTGTGGGCCTCTTAAAACAAGAATAGGAATCAGTCAATTCTGTTTGTCATCAACCTCAGGTCCTAGCCTTATCCCTCAGTGAAAACACCTAAACCAATGCACTTAAAATGAATCAGGTATAGCTCCTCAGTCATAAAGCTTACATTTACATTTCATATTAGGGCATTTAGCAGATGCATTTATCGAGTGACTTAAAGTGAGTAAAGCTGTAAGGCTTGCATGCATTTAGTATCATTTGAAAAGGAAGAAGGTAAGGAATATGATTCCAATGTAAGAAAAAAATATTTTCCCAAAACAAATAGTAAAATATAAATAAATAGTAATAATTCTACTTTGAATAGTGATGAATATTCATATAACTGTAAAGTTCCATGGTATGCAGGCAGACAAATGGCAAATGCAAAGGCCCACTGAACAGATTTCATTAAATTCCTCTGTCTCAGTGGATGACAATGATAATCAGATAGTCAGTGCTCTCTGTCCCCCTCGGGTGGCCATATTGAAGCACTACAAGCCGTAACTCAACTGAAACTTATATTTACAAAGATAAACATTTCTGAGACTTCATTGTTAAAAATACTTAATAAGAATAGGAAGAACAACATTTGGTTTCAGTATTGTAAATGCTTTTCAGAAACATAAAAATACTTCAGATATGAAGTTTGTATGGTGGAGGTGCAATTGGTTTCATTTTACGGGTATCCTGCAGGCTATTAAGTTAAGATTGGGCTGGAAAATGTCAATCTGGTCTTCCAACACAGACTGTGAACTGAGGAGTATTAGTGGAGAGTAGTTCTGACCCTTTTAATTAGCCTGTGAATCACTGCTGGTCTCACTGCTAATGTTTAATAGCACACACATGCATATCCCAGCCTTGCATGTAAACTCAAATTCACGGTTTATAAGATTTTCAACTGTATTGTATTGCTAAAACAGACTTTTACAGCAATTACCATACTCATAACAACAGCCAGCATACTAGCGATAGCATTTGTGATTAGCATTTGCGATAAGCATTCATGATTATTGAAAGTGAATGTAAAGGTCCTTCATGAAAGATATTTTAAAAGTGAAGTAAATCTATATTAAAGTCATGAAGACCAAGGTCAGCAGTTCATGTGTTGCTTTATATGTTCTGTACCTGTAGCATGGAATTAGCAAGCTAGCTTCCTAACTAGAAGCCCCTAAATGAGGGAAACTGATGATGAACTGAGTTAATAACCCTGACTCACCAGCTTTTATAATGTTCTGATTGTTTAATTTCCAGTACACAGAAAAGAGAGAAAAGGCCTATGATTGAAATTATACACTGGTTATAATTAAAAGGAGAGATTGACAGACATGACTGGGTGTGTCTCTACAACCGCACATGATGATATGTGTTGTAGGCTTGAGACACTTCAGCTAGAACTCTGGGGTTCAGATCCTCTTATAACACATAACACATCCTATACCAGAAGAGAACCATGGACACCAAACTGGGTCCCAAGAGAATGATGTCAGCACTCTGTGTCAGTGTTTGAACCTTGAACTAGTCCTGTATGAGACAGCTCTGAGTGTGTAAGTACCCTGGCCATGTTGCAGATCCTGAAGATCCGATTGATGATGTCTTCATCAATGTCTGCCGATATGAATTCAACTTGGATGGGACCGTAGCAACACGAACTCTTCTCTGGCCAGTACTGCATACACAGCTGGAAGGAAACAGACGGACAGGGAAACAACATTTACATGGATTTATTTTGGCTCTCGCACGTTCAAGTTTGCTCATGCCAGTAGGGCAGCACCATATAGCCTATTGCTTCAGCATGGACATAGTGATGTAATAGTCACATCCCAGCATCTGTGCTGTTCTCAAATTAAGTCTTACACATCACTCTAGTTGCTTGATACAAAGGAAAACGTTCAATCCCATGTGATTAAATAGCTACTGTCTAGATCGGAAGGTTTGTATAAGTTATGTAGCTACATTCATTAATTGCTGAGTAACTACTTAAAATATAAATTTGTTTTCTGGTAGAAAACGTTAATTAAAAGCTTCTCAGCTGCCACATTGATAAAAATGATTTGAGGAAGTACTGATTAGTGTAAAGTCTGTGCGTTTGTACCTGCGTTGCGTCCATCTCATTCAGCATCACGATGGATGAACAGTTGTAGTCGAACACCAGCCTCCAGAAATCGCCCATCGTGTTTGGCAAAGGATGCTGGGTAACAATAAAGGCCGCTGGCTGTTTGTGACTCTGGAGGGTTGAGACCACAAATTAATAACAGCAGCAGTGGAGCAAGAAGACATTTCATCAGACATGAACATCCCATAATGTCCACTCACGTCCATCAATGCAGCGTTGATGTAATTGGAGCTCTCTCCATCCACAGATATGAGGAAAGGCAGACATCTGTCCGCTGATAGGACGTCCATACTGCGGTTTTTGTCGTGGTTCCTGGGTAGCAGACCCACGCTGCAGTCCTCTGGACGGACTCTAGGGGTCACTATGTTTAGAGTCTGGTTGACAGAGAAGAACTTTATTCATCCTACATTTACTTTAATCTTACAAAAACACAACACATTTATTGGATGAAATAGGAGAGCAAAGAACTAATTAGAAAGTTGAGTCTTTTCATTTATTTAATTGTTTATTTGGAGAGGGCAATGCATATTAATGAATACTTGGTGCAAATACATCACTGTGTAAATGTGCGGCATTTAGCTAGAAGCTAATTTGCATCCGCAGTCCTCAAACATAGAGCGACATAAAACATTGGGACATTATATTGTGAAACTCGCCATTGAGTTTTGTTTACTCATCATGAAAGTAACTGGTTCAGTTAACCGTGAAAAAGGTTTCTGTCGACTGTAGCCTCACAAGTTAGCCAATACAAATGCGTACTGTAAAAAGTCCTCAACTCAACACAAGTGAAGAGAACAAGGAAGTGTTAGAGAGGCATTGTAGCACTGTAGTTCTTCCTGGTTTCCAACAACGTCACTAAGAGCATGAAGAATAACACATTTTAAAAGCTGCAGAGAACCGCAGGCCGTCAGTCAGGTAGAAACAGGCCAACTTGTCCTTTAGGGGTCGGATTACATTCAGGAAGTTAACGTGGAGCTGAAACATCATCTCCAGTGTTTCTGTCTTCCGTATGGTGATGTGTGTCCCAGTGAAACAGAATGGACAGGAAGGACATAAACTTGATTTGATGGTTGAAAAGATGAGCTCACCACCTTCTCTCATGCATAGTCCTAATGAATTTAGACCTGAACCCTCAGGGACTATGATGACATCGTCTGGTATATGAAATTGCTTGAAAAGGTATGAATATGAATGGCACAGAGATTTATCAAGTAGTCTTGATGACACCAAACACTTAATGTTTTTTTTATGGCTGATTGGAACGTCTTCCAGCCTTTGTTCTTATGATCCGAGAGGTTTAGTCAAATAATCTATATACTTGTTTTAGTCAAAACATTAACACGGTAAAGTCTGCAGAAATTCAGACTTACATAAAGTGTTCATGAGGAGCCTCAATGTCAGAGAATGGGGAAGTTGGGTTTGGACATAGCTCTGTGATGCTAAAAGTTTCAGATTGATTGATGGATAGATGTCATGATATTATTGGTTTGTATTAGCCATCATATTTTATTTTCCAGGAAGGAAAAATGTTGGATTTTTTATAGTTTTTTTTTCCATAAAAATGTTGCATATATTGTTAAATAGGTGAAGAATATGAGCAGGATGTGATTCATTTCAGCCCAAACAAGGAATGAATGTAAGTCCAGTTAGTGTTTGAGTGTTTGCTCACCTGGAACTCGTCTTTGATCTGACTTGAGTTGGTCTGCGGGTCCAGTCTGCTGATGTTGTAGTAGATGGCTCTGAACTCACACACTGGTATGGCTGTATTCCCACATAGACACGCCTCCAAGATGGCGTCATGGACAAACACATACTGCTCCTGCAACAAAGAGTCACACTGTGTTTCAATACAAACCAATCATCATTCTGTGGCTTTGTGAGTGGACAGACGGTTCTCAGTGAATCCTAGGATGGCGGGATGATGCAGGACTATATATGATCATTATAGGGATAAAGTCACTCAAAATAAATTGATCATGGTGGATTTCAATTATTAGGATGATCGTGACTGTCGTGACTTTAAAAAGATGTCTCGGAAATAAAAATACAGGAATTATCAGAACAGACTCACATAATGATGGTATTTATTTATGTATTCTTTATTTATACAGGGCTATTTTATGACTCATCATTATCTAATTGAAGCTTGTTTGACTAAAAAATAGATGTGTCCTATCTGAGATTTAAGAAAAAAAAAATATTTTATTCATGTCGGATAACGTATCTTTTAATGTAATTTTAATAATATTTTTGATTACAATTATTTTGGTAGGGTAATCCTTTCTTTCCATATCTTCGCATGCATCTAATGTGATGGACAGATGATGGTGTATGTTGTACATATTGTAAATTGTTATTTGGCTTTATGAAAAAAACAGAATCTGCTGCCTCTTCAAGTCTCCAAAGAAGCGTTCCTTGTGAATTAATTCATGTGTGCAGCCTGATGGTGAATTAAAGGGAGTTGTGTCCTCCAGTGTTTCTGTAAAAACACCAGCAGCTACTGTACATGTTCATTTTCCTCTCATGTCATCTTTGCAATTTATCTACACTTGGTTCATTTTTTTTATTTCTCCGTTTCCTCTCACACTTCTGTTTTTCAATTTGCCTTGCACTTTATGCATTAGCCTGTCTGTCTGTTGAATGTTAATTGTTGCCCTTGTAGCAGGGAGGAGAGTTTTAAAAGCATCAGTGAAATGTCCTCTGTTGGCCATTACCTAGACACACTCACACACACACACACACACACACACACATGCGTGCGCGCACACACCCACACACAATTGCTCTCCCCGGTGCCTTTTAAAAGATTAATTGCTTTGTGTTGTGCAGAGCAGGATTATAACAGCGTCAAGCAGCTTCAACATTGACACAAATTGCTCCCACACATATTCAAAATGCAGGATGCATTTAGCTTGGTTTCAAGTGTGTACGCACACACACACCCGCACACACTAATGCATACACAAACGCACACACAAACGCACACACACGCCTCGCTTTCGCATATGAAAACACTCAAAGTGAAGCCCTGGTAACTTTCTAAAGCCCTTTCACAAGTCAATTTCAGTCTCCAGGTTCAGCTGTCAGGTTGAGAACAAGGCTGTCTGTCTTTATTCCTGCTACTGTTCATCAGATGTACAAATGGAAGGCAGGATGGATGAGGTCAGGTTGAGGAAGTTTAAAGGAGAAATGAATGCCAACACCCAATGTTTGAAGGCTCTTTTAGAAAACGATTGATAGAAGTAAACTAGAACAAACAGTGAAAATGGCCAAAAACCAACACCAGTGTTCACTTGAGAATAAGGAAGAACTTTTCAGGAATGAGATTCTTAATGATTTACTAATAAAGAACGACAAACCAACTCCGTCTCACATCATATTGATGTGCGTAATAGCTACGTTGGTCCACAGTAGTAAAGCATATTCATTGTTCAACCCAAAAATGATGCAATTGCACACAAGTCAATGCAAAGACAAATTTGAGCCTTTTGAGTCCTACATCATTAGATCAGTTGGGGTGAGTTAATCTGTGGACTTTGGTGTGATTGGTATATAGTTATATATAAACTAAAAATAAAAAGCCTTTGACCCTAAAAAAAATAAAATAAATAATTTCAAACTGGCACAAAGTTTTGGTTTCTCACTATTTGGAAAACTTCAAAAGCAATGCAATGTCAAACTTACAGTGTGAAAGTGTGTGTGTCTGTGTGTGTGTGTGTGTGTGTGTGTGTGTGTGTGTTTGAACTAGTGTCATCTATTATTCAGGTAATGTTTAATATTGATAGGCTGATTGGGATGGATGATATCAGACTGCTTGAAGAACTGAGATGCTTTTTTTATACTGCTGCTGCTCAAACCTGAACTAGAGAAGGACAGATACGTCTGAATGCATCAAAGATGTAGATGTTAGTCATGTTTTTGTAGAGCTTCTCGTCAGGTCTACAGACTACTGTATTACTCATTAGCGCCTAAGGATTTCTTCTTACTTGAATTCAAAGTCTCTGTCCATAATGTTTCATCCTACGGTCGTCCAACTAAACAGAGTGTCTCTTGTCGATGGACATACTAACCTCTGTCTGGACCATATTGACTCGTTGTGATCTCAGCTCTCTGATGCAGTTGAAAATGTCCACCACACCTTCATTCTCTGCCATGTCCAACATGATGTCCACTGCTATGAAGCAGCCCGTCCTCCCTGCACCAGCACTGAGGAGACACATACACAACCAATGTAGATCTGAGGACTAGATGTAATCATGTTGTTTTCAGTGCTTGATAACGTTGTAATATGAGGATTCATCAAAACATTGACATAGTAAACAAGTCGTGTGTCCACCATGAGATCTTACCTTACCAGATACCAAGCTACCTAGCTACCTACATACCTAGCGAACTAGATACCTATCTACCTAGCTGATTAGATACATAGGTACATAGCAAACTGGATACCTAGTTAATTTTATCACTAGATACCTAGCTAACTATCTCAATACTTAGTTACATAGCTAACACCTAGAAAACTAGCCAGACATCCCTCTCTAGAGCTGTGCCTTCTCTCTTCCTAGTGAGCTGTGACAAAACATCCCAGCCTCACTGACAACAATCTCCATTTTGTTTTTTCCTCGTCACATGACCACTGAAAACTGTTCAACTTCTCATCTACTTCAATTCTATTTCTATGAGGCAAACAGGCCAAAGAACAGATGGATGAATTGAATGCAAAGGAGGGAGAGGGGGGGGATGTTGGGGAGATGTTATAGAAGTGGTTGTGATAGAAGTGGCCATCACAGGGAGAGATGAAGGGAGGAGAGGGTGCTGAGAGGGTGAGGTATGGAAGGATGGGAGAGGGGGGAGGAAGCTTATCTCTCACTTGACAATCCTCTGATGGTTTTCAGGGACAGAAAGAGAAGAAGGAGAAGAAGAGGAGGAGGAGGTAACTCCTCAGCAGATTACCTGTCAACCTCTGTGATTAATGTCGAGACCAGAATACTGCTGCTCCTCTGTGTGTGTGAGTGTGAAGGCCTCATGATACAGTCCAACAGCATCACACTGGCCCCGGATATTGGAAGCGACTACCATAACTTCCTGTCTGTCTGTCATCTACTACAGCTGTCTGTTGAATGTCTCCTTGCCTTGTTTCCTTCCCTCTCTGCCTGTGTGCACTTCTTGTTTCATCTTATCTGTCTTTTGTCCCTGTGTGTCTCTGTCCCATCAGTGGAATCAGAGTATTAAAATGAAATGTCTCTAACAAACAAGCTGACCCCTCTCGATTCCTTTGCCCTTTTAGTCTAAATGTCTTTTCAACCCTTAGATCACATCCTTGGTCATATTGTTCATCTATTTAACAATATGCAGTTAGCATTAGTACTCTGTTAGCATTACGACTGGGTTAGTGTTAAGACTTAATTATTTATCAATATTATCAATTAAAACTTTGTTATATAATGTGATGGTAGCTCACCACCTTCTCTAGATCTGATTAATTGATGGATGGATCATATTATTGCTTGCTACTATCTGATATGCGCCACATTTTGTTTTACAGGAGGAAAAAAATATTGCATTTTGATACAAAACCATGAAGAGAAATATCTTTTGTCATTTTTTTTGGCTTATGTTGTTAAATGAACAATGTGACCGATGTGATCTAAAAGTTTTTTTTTTTTTTTCATTTCAGCTCGACTAAGTCTCCCTCTATGACAGCTGTGTGGTCTCACCTGCAGTGTGCCACGATGGGCCCAGCATCAGGCGGGTTGAGGAACTTGACCTGTCGGATGAAGCCCAGCAGTCCAGTGGCATAGCAGGGGACACCATGGTCGGGCCAGCTGGTGAAGTGAAACTGACGGAGTTCACGGATCTCATGATGACCCTTCTGAAAAAAGGAGAGACGTTCACTCAGTAGCATATCTTATTGTGGTAACTGCAGAAAACAGACTGTCTGACATCCTGTCTGTTGATGATGACGAATGCTTTGAAGCCATGAGTGTTATCATGTTTCTTCTGGGGGACTGACAGGAAGACACATTTACAGCAGGGACTTGAGAGGCCTCTCTGACTTCAGATAGAAAATAAATCGATGTGGTGGATGTCGAGGAGGCACTTTGGGCCACTTCTGGGAACCAGAGACTGGGAGAATTATCGTGCCTCATTTGCCTAATTTACAGGGGAGATTTGAGGAAACTGATGGCCATTTTGGCTCTAGAAAAAAGATTAATTGATTTGACAAATCTCTCGATGGCCCTTTAGGGAGTGACTTACAGGAGAAATGATGCCATGGTTCAGTTAAGCTGCCAGACGTTTTAGATTACTCACAGTCATCCTAGCTAGTTTCTGTACAAGACATCTGAAAGCTTTAAAATAGTGTTTTATTAAAACTCTAACAACATGGAAAATGGAATGTGTTTTCATTTAAAAATTTAATTTTGAGGAAAGTATAATTTTGTGGCTTGCCAAAAGACACTCAGGAGGAAAGTGTTAGCTGACAGAAAAACATAATTAATTTGACAAGTACAGCACTGATTGGATGTCTTCTTCGGAAGAGAAGACAGACGTTGCTGAGATTATCAGAGGGAAGAAAACATCCACCATGATAGTGATGTTGGAAAAACATATGGACTGTTTCCTGTCTGACAATGGGGACATTATTAAGGTCAACTTTACAGCTTAGAGTTAAAGTCATCTGAGTAGCTTAATAGCATTGGTAGCGTGGTAGCGACCTGTCAATCACAAGGTAGCCCTGCCTTAAAGCATCCCCTGCTTCCTGGTCTATTTGACTCTAAATGGGCCATAATTCACTATATAAATATAGAGATAATAAATCAAGTGAGAAACCTTTTTTCTTTTTCATGACTGTGAATCAGTGCAGCTGTGTCCTTCGTTGAGCAGCTCGCAATTTGGTCGGGGTGTTTTTCAGTGTTGAGAAAGCCTTGAAGTCCTTGATGTTTTGTTTGGAGGCTCAGGATTGTCAGAATACTTACTTTAGGACAGGACTAGATGTCAAATCGGACTGATTTTTACACACCAGTTTAAACTTGTTTATGTGGTTTCTTATTTGCTTTTCATGTTACTAGGGTCAGTTACTGAGGTATTTGTTTGTATTTGTTTTCTTTCAGTTGGTTAATAGCTGTTAAAGAGACACTTTTGGTTATATCGATTTCTATGATTTTGATTGCATCCACTGGTCCTTTCTGTATTGGTTTTGCCTCCTGGCTGTGTTTTGCAATAAATTAAATCAGGTTGCAATTAAATAAAATTGCTTTCTTTAACCAATTCCACCTGATACAACGTTGCGTCTCCTTTCCCTTGTGAGTTGGATCATAAAAGTATATATGCAGCAGCTCTGTGGTTAAGGACATGTTTAATTACTTACTGTTGGATAAGAGTCACATCCGTGTCGACTGCTTCCTATAAACTAGCCTTTTATTTAGGTATCGGAGCAGCGACACCAACTTGACCCTGTCACCAGCAACTTATATATTAATATCCCAGCTGACAACTTCAGAATGCATCATAAGCTGTGCATCTTTCCTTCAGCCTCACTAAACATTTCTGCTTTAATATTTCAAACCAATCTATTCCCTTATTTGGTTGTAAAATAAACAGGGTTTAAACGCAAAGACATGGCCTACTCATTTTACTTTACTCTCCACGAATGTAAGTGTAAGGCTCTCATTCAGGCTCAAATCGGTGTATGCTTTAAGATGAGGAGGTGAAAGACAGGAAATAGACTGGGTGGGAAGGAACAGAGGTCAGGGATACGAGTGGGACAAAGAAACATGAGGAAAGGGAAGGAAAGGACAAATGACAGAGAAGGAAATACACATCTGAGAAAGCCATTGGATGACAACTGGACACCTTATTGCTGTAGAATTACTTCTGGAGTTCGACAAATGGCCGCTGGGCCAAATGGGGCTTTGAATCAAAGATATCAATGCTGTTGTTAATATTGTCATTTCTCACAGGTTTTATAAAAAATCTGCATTTCATGGCTGAACGGGCTGAAAATGCCATCTACTGTTTTAAATCAGTTCTGAGATGGACTCAATATTACACATCATGAAATTGGAAAAGGTTACAACATCTAATCCGACTCTCCTCCACATAGTGTTTTTCATTTTACTGTGTAAGGTTTAGACAACAAAACCAACGTTAGGTTTAGACAACAAAACCAATGTTAGGTTTAGACAAAACCAACATTAGGTTTAGACAAAACCAAGGTTAGGTTGAGACACCAAAACCAAGGTTAGGTTGAGACAACAAAAACAACGTTAGGTTTAGACAAAACCAAGGTTAGGTTGAGACAACAAAAACAACGTTAGGTTTAGACAAAACCAAGGTTAGGTTGAGACAACAAAAACAACGTTAGGTTTAGACAAAACCAAGGTTAGGTTGAGACAACTAAACCAACATTAGCTTTAGACAACAAAACCAAGACAGAGGTTGCTTTCATATGAGCAATTCTAAAGTTATAAACACATATTTGTATTGAGTTTGAATATGTTTTATTGATTTTCTCTTGAGTAGCTGATGACTGAATGACTTCAGAATCTCCCTGTTTCTCTGTTTCCATCCACCCATCTGACAGCTTATGTATTTCAAGAAAGAATGATTTCAAGCCTTGCAGGAGACGAAGAATGCATTTAGTTTCCTTAACAACCTCAAAGAGTGAAGAATGAATGTGATCATGACATTCAGGAGCTGAAGACGAGTGGGAAATAATTGCTAAGACTAAAAACTGAGTTGTTTCTGGTTTTTGTGGCTGCTCCTCACTAGCCTGTCTGGAAGTCTCTGTGAAGCTTCAGATCAATTAAAATCACTGGACTAGAGCTTTGATTGAAGGTGTTGTTACAGATATTAACCTACCCAGTAGTATGGTGGGTCCACTTCAGTCAACTGAAGACAGGTTGTCTCTGTTTTCAGTTACACTGTCTGGGTCTGACAGAATTTCAGGCCTTGTAAACAGACCCACTTCAAGGGGGGGTCCTCCAGTCCATCTGTCCTATCAGTGCTGATCCTCCTAGCAGTGTTTGTTGTCCTGTAGCTTTGTGTACACTGCTGAGTCCGCAGTCTGATTATTTGTTTGGTTTCTTCAGATCTGAGTGCCATAGACTGGATTCATGTTTTGGATGAAGTCCATGGTGTAAAATAAGTCCAGTAAATACTGAGAAACTGTGTTTAGTAAAATCTTTCAAACGTCTCAAACGAGATTTAGGGCCCTAGTTTCGTAGACCAGGCGCAGTCAGCTTTCAGGGCACCTGCGCCGCGCCGACGGGGTGTGTCCGCCTGGACTTTGCAAGTTTCGTGCACCGCACAGGCTCGCGCAGGCACACCTCCCGTCTCGCCCACCGGCGCAAGTGGGAAAGAGGGAGGAGAAGAAGGCGTGAGTGGGAGACGAGGAGGAGACGAGGCGTGGACTGGGATTAATACAGCCGATTCAGATCTTCACCAATCAAATGAGCTCCTCTCCTCTCCTTTAATGTGTTAGGGGAGGTTCAGTGCAAGTTCCGTCACTTGACAACCCGATGACAGAAGCAGCGCCGCCGCTCCCACCACGCTCATCACACGCTGTGCGCGCGTATCATAATAATAACAACGCCGATATTATAAAAAACAGGAGAGAGAGAGGGAGATGTTTTGGTTCGAGAGGCTGAGTTTCCGTTACGCGTGCCATCCGCCTTTGATCTGACGTCAGATGTGACGGGACAATCTATATAGATATAAATTCACGTGTTGATTCAATTAGTTGCATTAAATAGTGTTTGTTGTGATTATTTATTGCATTTAAATGTGCCTGGAACTGTGGAAACCTGCCTGTGAGGTCTCGGTGACGTGTGCACACTACGCGCCGTCAGCCAAACTTCCACTCCGCCAGCTGTGATTCGCCTTGAATGAATTGACTTTATTTACGCCTTGCGCCTTGCGCCGAAAGTAGACCAGGTTGGAGCTGGCGAGCTTTCAGCGCAGTCTCGGCGAGGCTTTTTGTCACGAAACTTCCGCTACGCCAAGCTGAATCTGTGACGCCTCCCCCTGCTGCGCCGCCACACCCATCTTGGCGCAGGCGATCCACCAAACTGCCAAACTGACGGTGCGCAAGGCTGCGCGGGTCGAAACTTGCACTGCGCCGGCTCCGCCACCCTGCGCCGCCCTGCGCTGCGCCACGAAACTAGGGCCCATAAAGTTCTCGGTTAAACTGGTTTCAAATTGAGGAAAGAATTGAACAGGATCTGAATAAAATCAGTTCAGGAAAATAATTTGATTTACTTTGGTTTTGTTGTCTAAACCTAACGTTTGTTTTGTTGTCTAAAGTAAAGATTTATTAGTCCCAAGGGAGATTTGTCTTAGACAAAATGCTGCCACCCCATATCTTAAATGAATAAATTGCCTTGACTAATGGCCTGCGAGATTTAGGGGGTGAATGAGTTGGGTTTGTTCCTGAAACGTAATGTTGACAGAAAGTGACAATAAAAATGGTCAGTTCCTGTCTCTCAGTATGAAACCAACAGACCAAATTATGTGACTGATGATCTACCATGAAGGTTTCCAGAATATTTATCAAATAAACACGTTTTGAATTTCCCTCCATAGTTTGACTGATTCTGACACTCATACATGAATGTTTCTTGTGATCCGCCTCTTTTCATCTTTGTCTTTGAGTCTCACTGTGTCCTCGTCTTTTACTCAGCATTGAGTTAATCTCCTTGGACGTGACATTAATAAACCTTTTCATTAAGAAGCTGTTCTCAGTATTTCCTGCAATTAAAGCTCTCTAGGTGCAGAACCTGTCTCTCTCTCTCTCTCTCTCTCTCTCTCTCTCTCTCTCTCTCTCTCTCTCTCTCTGTTGTCCTCTTCCTTTGCTCTTCACTCACTGCACTACTGTAGTTTAAAGATGGAGGATTTGGTACCGTGTGTGTATTAGAACGTTTTAATGCACACTGAAAAATGACAGGCATTTCAAAGTCAGCTTTCCTTTGAATTTTAGAGGAGCTGCACACACACGCGCACACACACGCACAGAGGTGGTGGATTAATGGCTTGCTAAACGAGCTGACAGCGACGACTTGAAACCTCGTTTTCATAAGCTGCTTTTTCACAAGGGGAAGGAGGAAATAAATAGAGAGAGACAGATGGAGGTAAAGAAGGAGAGAAAACACAGGGCAACAGGAAGGAGAAACACTTTAGTTATGTGTATGTATTTTACATGATTTGAATAATTATTTTGCATCACTGTTAACTTTTGATGCTTTTTTAATGAAGGTCATGAACGTAATACGTAGAGTAGAGGTAAGTAGAAAGTAAAATTGGTAAATAACAGAGAAATGGATACAACACAGAATAAAACAACACAATGTCAACTAAGTAGTCTGTAAAATCAGAGATTTGGATCAGAGCCTTTTTGTCTTATTGTGAAGTGCGTTTCAACCATTTCTCCATTTACTGAGAGAACATCATCACAACAATGATGGAACATTATTCCACTTGTTCTCATTTGTTCTCCTCTCTAATCCCTCCTGACTGATAACGCTGCTTTCAAGCCTCGTCTTAGACAGAGAGACAAGCGAGCAATGCTTCAAATCCCCAGTACACTTGCTGTGCTGTTGAAACAGGTTTTATTGGTAGAAAACATAGAGGCCATCAGTAACATCACAGCATTCATATTCTGTGTGGTGGTATGACATCAAGCTACTATGTTAAAATGTGGTATAAATATATAAATGACAATGAAAGTCAAAAGCTGCATCATTTTGTGGAAATCGCTTCAAACCTAATGCCTTATTAAACTGTTTGTAGAAGTGGCATCTTGCTGGGCCATTTTTATATGTATTTACTATTTTTACAGGCTTTTTCTGTTTGTATTTGTGGATAATCACCATAGAATATTCATAATCTAAAGGAACGTTCACATCAAACGGGAAGTGAATTTTTACCTTGTGTTACATGCTAGTTTGAACACGGGATCATTTTTGTTAATTGGTGTCATTGGCAACTGTAGAGGAGGCGGGGCTTACCACCATGTTTCATTCATCATGGCTGAAATCACCACTATTGCTGCTTTCTAACAAACCAAACACCGTCCTATCGGAGCTCATGACATCATCCAGAGGTGCTCGGTGAATTTCAGCAAGCTGGATTCACTGGATCTAACAAGACATGTATCAGCTGGTTTACTACAGCTGGATGAACCCAAAATAAACTATTTAGCTGTTATTTAATAAGTATAAACAAATAACATGAATGCTTTACTTTTAAATACTAATATATTATTATATATATATTAATATACTTTTAAAATGGGTGTTTTCTGAATGGAGTCTGGATTGATGACTGCTAGCCTATGTTAACATTGTAGCTTCTCCATCAACACTCCAAATGGGGTCATCTAGACACAAATACGACAGCGACCTTGTTGTTTGGACCACAGACAGTCTTTGATTTCTTCACATAGTCTGGTATGAGCTACTATTGTAGAGCTCTGCTGGACCACAGACACACTTTGCATTTCCTCTGTATGCTATAAAAGAGCCATTTGCTTCATGTTTGGTGTAAACACATCATAAGTCTTATGTTGTTTGATGTCAATGATTTTCTAGTTTACCTTCTGGACGGTGAATGTCCTGATGACGTATTCAGCCAGTGGTTCAGTTTCTATCAGGGTCACCTTGATGTCTCCGTAAACCTCCATCTCATCCGGCCAGTAACGCACACACTTCACCTGGAAAACAAAATGTTCATCCATACAAGGAAGTTAAATACCTGTAGTACATCACTATGAGATGATGAGCAAAAGCAGAGTGGGATGAAGCAACAACATGTTCGCCATCATAACATGAATCAGACATTAAATGGCTTCTTAAGAGACGTGAATTAAAATTCATGGAACAGCTTTCACTAAAGGAAACACAATGCCCCAGGATGTGATATTATAAGAAAACATCTGGTTCGGAGTAGTGGAAAGCATCGCCAGGCTTTTGTTACTGTTATGTTGCAATTTATAGTTTAGTTAACCGACGGCGATGGACTGGTGTAAACATGTGGTTCAAAGCTTCATTATTGTTCAAATGTTTTGTGTGTTTTTGTGAGATTTCCACAACAACATCACATTTTCAGAAATGTTCCTCGCCGTGTGACTTATATCAGCACAGAGACTTCAGGATCTTCATCCCCTCCACCACCAACACTCACTGATTCCTTCTCCACACGGTGTTCACTAACTGGGTTACGGTCGGCTTCCACCAGGAAGGAGTGTAAATGACACACACTTTCCATAATCAGGGTAGAGGATTAGAGAATCCTCAGATAGATGTTTTTGGCTGTGTGCTGCATACCAAGAACCAGGTTTCTAATCAGCTTTACAGAAGTACATAGAGGACCCACACAGCATCTTGTATCACTAGTAAGAGTTTTTAAAAGTGAAAAGGTTAGACTCCGACCTGCTGCACGAATACACAGATTAACACCAACAGTAAAATATTGTACCGTTACCTGCAGAACGGTCTTCTTAAACTTAAACTTAAATTGTTAACTTGTCACATGAAATTATGTTATCAAAGCTGGATGAAGCATTAAAGTAATTTACTGTCTCTCTTTGTGTAATGTTACTCCTGCAGTAGTCAGTTTATTTTATATGAAAGTGGCCCACTACAACTGTACACGTAAAAATGGGAAAAAAGGGAAGGGAAAGGGAATGTTTTTTTTTTTTTTATTTATTTGTTTATTTCGGGCATGTCCGTTAAATCATCATCACACATCTTGCTCACAAAAATACACATGGCCGAAAGGGAACGCGGGAGAAGCCGAGGCTTATCTAGTCCCGCCTCCATTACCCACAGGGGGGAAAAGAAAGAAAAATAATAATAATAAAAAAATAATAAAACATAAAATAAAATAGAAAATAAAATAAAATAAAATAAAAAATCAACATCATAGTCTTTTCTTGTCTTTTGCATTTTTTGCTTGACATACATTTTCTTTCACTTGTGACATTTGACATACTATGTTACAGCAGTAGGTGGTACAGAGAGCTGAAGTCCAGTGCATACACTGCAGTGTGTCCCATGCTATAATCTGTACCTGTCAAGTGTTGAATATACATACTTCTTCTTAAAGCCACTTAGTGTTGCTGTTTTTTTTACTTCTTCTTCTAACACATTCCATTGTCTAACACATTGTGACCGATAAGGAAAATGATTTTAACGTAGTTCGTACCTTCCTTTGCCTGAAAATCATGTCCCCTCTGAGATTGTGTCTCTCTCTGTTTTTGCAGGTTCTGGGGGAGGGTTCTGTTTGATGCTTTGTACATCATTTGTGCTGTGCGATAGTTTATTAAATCATTTAGTTTGAGTATTTCCTTTTTAATTGTGCTATGTGTGGCTTCCAACTTAACATGTCATCGATAATCACTCCCAGAACCTTATTCTCACGGACCCTCTCAATATTAACTCCGTTTACTTGAATGTTGGGACTGTTGTTGCAGCCTCTTTTCCCATATAGCATGTATTTAGTTTTACCAAGATTTAATGATAATTTATTTATGTTAAACCACACTTGAAGTTTGGCCATTTCCTGATTTACTGTTTCCACAAGTTGGTTCAAGTCACTACCCGAGCAGAAAATATCTGTGTCATCTGCGAATACTATTAATTTCAGAGTATCTGACACCTTACATATATCATTTATGTATAATATAAACAGCTTTGGACCCAGAACTGACCCCTGTGGGACCCCACAGACTATGTCCAAGTTAGTCGATGTGTTATCACCTATTTTAACATATTGGGATCTCTTGTGTAGATAACTCTTGACCCACTGCAGTGCTACACCTCTAAGGCCATATCTCTCCAGTTTAGCTATTAAAATATCATGATTAACAGTATCAAATGCTTTTTCAGGTCTATGTTCCTTCTACTCCTGTTTTATTTCCATGTGTAACACTCTTCCATGTTTCTGACCTTAGTATACATGAATAACAGAATCATTTGATAAACTTGACTTGAATATGCAACACTTGCATCACTTTTTTTTAAATCTGCCATAATAAAGAACTTGATTATTTATTGATTTGAGTGATTCTGATTACAGAACATGTAATTAACATGAAAAGCTATAACAATGAGTACAATTAATGTATTCATTGTGTAATTGCATGCAAATACACACACACACACACACACACACACACACACACAAACGTAGTAATCTTGATGATGAACTCACCCTGCCAACCTCCACCAGGTTGGTAACCATGACGATAGAAGCCGAGTTTTCCTGCCAAACCATCCTCCAGAAATCCCTCACTGTCTCCTGCATGGGCCCTGACACAGACACACACACACACACACACACACACACACACACACACACACACACACACATGTACATTATATATACATACACACTCTGTACAAACATGCATTCAGGTGTATATATTTATAAAAACACCTTCGTTCCAACGTCATGTAAAAATAGTGACAGGACAGACTTACAAAATCACACACAGAAACAAGACACACATGGATGTGGGGGCACACACACACACACACACACACACACACACACACACACACTCACTATCAATCCCAGATAGTGGTTCTGGGTTTTGAGGTAATGGGGTCTTAAATTTGTCAGGGGTATTTTATACGACGGTTTAGATTTAGGAGGTTGTGGTAATAGCCTTCTAGACAGAAAGGACGACGTTTAGCAGGTGGCTGCTACACACACGCACACACACTCACTCACTCACACACACACACACACACACACACAGTGTCTCCCGTCAGTTTAATTACCTTGTGTGGCGATGTAATGTCTGGGTCTGTGGTAGCCCTGTGAGACAGAAACAAGAGAAGCATAAAAATGAAATCTCTGCATGCTTTCATCATCGCCATCTCTTTTTTTCCTTCCAGATTGTCTAATTTCTCTATTTTTATGATGTTATTCATTCCTTTTCCACATTCTTCTCGTCTTTATTTTTGCTTTTTACGTTTTATGATTCTTTTTCTTTACCTTCTCCCATCTGTTGTCCTACTCCTCATTTGTCTCATTTTCTAACTTAGTTATTTAAAATCTATTTAAATATCATTTAAATATTCACGTTTGGTTATTCAAAATGGTGCCACACCTTTGTCGACGTGTTGTTTGAGCTTAATTCCCTTTACTGTAACTGTACTTTACGACACGCACTCTATATATAATATAACATTATGTTTGTATTGTATTTCTTTTTACAATTTCTATATATTTACCATATACCTACTTTTTTAAAACATTTTTACAGATGCCTGTTGTTTTGTAACTATCCTCGTCTTTGCTACTATGATACTGTTAATGTCCAGACTTAGTTACCATTTTACTTTCATTTCTAGATAATGGTTTCTCTGCCTGCTTCCATAACTCTGTCAATCCATCTTTTGCTCCCTCTTCCATCATTTATTCTCCCCTTTTCTCCCATTTTTAAATTCACCTCCCTCACCCCCATTCTATGTAATCAGCCCATTAGATGACCGTTATCAGTAGTTATCACGGCCAATCTCATCCTTCAGGCTGGGAATATGGTTGAAACACAGTAAATGTTGGGAATTGAGACAAAATATAAATACAAAAATATCTTAAGTTAGATTAAAATAAGTAAGTGATAAAGTTGTTATACATGTTGCATTCATGAGTTAATTTTAACATTCCTGTGAACATCCTGTGTTTGTTTGAGCCATCTAGCCACACAGACTTCCTCTTTACATGGACTGTATTTCTCTTCAAACGACGTCAGCTGACTTCCTCCCGTCATAATGACTAGAGTCGTCTCCTTGTCTTCGCATCAATGATCGACATGAATAGATGACAACCTTCTAGCAGGTCTGTTATCTATGAGGCTGCTAACCGCTGCCTAACAGCCAATGAATCAGCTGATTAACCTCCTCCCACTCTTTTTCTTCTTTAATCCGTCCCCTCCTCAGAGAAGCATAACTGAAGGTCGTTGTGAGAATAAACATCACATTAAATAATAGGGGGGATTTTAATTTTCCCTCCAATGATTGTCTCCCTCTTGTCCCCAACGTGTCCCTAAGACAGAGATGAAAACATTCATCACTTTCATACCGTCATTGAGACCACGCTGGCTTATCTCTGCTGTTTCTGTTTCGGGAAGAAAATCAGTGGAGACTGATTGAAAATATAAATTGTGCACCAAAACCATTAAAACTAATATTATAAGAGTCAGCTGTGAGAGATTAAAGAGAGGAGAGAAGAAGAATGAGGAGGAAAATCCAAATAATAGAAATTCAACTGATTATATAACACACCCACACACACAAACGTGTACACACACACACACACACTCACAAATATATACTGTATACACTTCTACAAATACAACAACAACAAAAAATAATAATAGAAGAAGTAAAAATTGGAGGGTTTTATCTTTCTGGTTTATACATCCTTATACGTTAATTGGAGGGTAAGACTAAGGTAAAGAGATGTGGCAAAGAAAGCAACTGTGACAATATAATAACTTTATTTATATGATGATGATGATGATGATTGTTACTCTCCAGTCCATCACAGGTATTAGGGTACCAAGCTCTGTGTGTGTGTGTGTGGAAACACTCACGTCTATGTAGTTGGCGTTGATGTAGTCGGAGTGAGGGTCTCCGTCCAGCAGCTGCAGTCGGACTCTGGTGTGATCGTCTGTGGGGTCAGATAGCACAAAAATACAACAGGCCTAAAGTTACATTTACCCACAGATCTGAGCAGCTAACTGATGGGATGGAAACAACCAACCAACTACGTTAGTGGACTGTCTGAACCAGACGTTTACCTAAACCACGGCATGACGGTCTTCTTTCAGTCTTGAACCAACACAACACACCTCTTTGAGACTCGAGGTCCTATCTCGTACCATCAGTCGCTCCTAGCCATAGGAGCGACTGATCTTTCCCTCACAGGTAGATTCAGCTGTTCAATCCGTTGCCATAGAAAGACCTTATCACAAGCAGGCCGACAGTTCACTAATCCTTTAATCTAAAGGACTTCTGACATTCTGCCTCTAAAACACCTTCAGAAACACTTGATTCAGCGTGATTTTATTTATTTTAAATATCTTTTTCACTTCAGTTCACTTCACCTCCGCGTGAGCTGAGTGACAGACAGAAAAAATACAATTAATAAACATTTAGAATCCAGATTTATAACACATTATTTGAATAACTGAAGGATAGAACAAACACTGTTCCCATTAAGGTCTGCCTCTCTCAGCAGACTTGACTTTCTATACTAACAATTAATCCATAAACAATAAGCTAACGCAGCGTGACCCCCCACTGGAAACTCTTTGATTCATGGCTCATGTTTTCATTCTGGTTAAACGCTCCGCCTCACTAATGGTTAGTTAAGCTCAAGATGAAGAACTGTGGAGAGAACAAAACCATCCACTTTCCAAATTACTTTTCATGGAAATGCATTTTTATATCACTAAGTATGATCAAGGAATGATTTGATATTCCATACTTTCCCTTTCTATTTACAGGGTTGATGGGGGACACACATCTATCCATCAAACTATTGCGATATTTTGCATGTCAAATATAAGTTACTGGTTAACCTAATGCTAACAGCTACTTCTTCAGTCCACTCTGCTTGACTGACAAACAAACACATTTAGCGGCAATGAAACAAATGAGATGAATTGTAATGCTTGTATTTGACATTCTCTCTAAATATTGGATGATATCTATGAGTATTCACATCAGCACAGCCACGGCTCAACACTGTGAAACACAAGACCATGTCAACAGAACTTAATTTATCTCTTTTCCCTTTCAATGTCAATTATTTTGTTCTGTGCTCTGATACCCTCCATAGTATGAGGACACCTATGGGGATGATTATGTGGTTGGCAGGCAGTCTTAACGTACAAACAGCAAGTAATTGCAGCGGACATGCTCTAGCTTAATTATCTCTATTTTCCTCTCTCTCTCATGTTGAGTGTTTGCCTTTCTGGTGTTGACATGCTCCAGTTAACCTCTCTTATTTTCACTCTGGGAGATGATGATGTGATGGAGGAAGCAAGGAGAGGAGAGAGAGGTCAAAAAGGAGGAGCAGAAGTTGACAAGTTGAAAATGGAATGAGGAAGAAAGAGACAATTAGATGGGGAGACTGAAAACAGAGGGCCGAGAAAAAAAGTTGTTTCTTTGAAGCCACCATGTCTTTACTGATTGATGTGATGCTGTTAAAAGCCAACACACAGCTAGCAAACAGGACCAAGACCAGCTCCATATCCACTGAACCAGCCTGAACACAGAGAACATATGAAACCATGAGAGGCTGTCAGGCTCTGGACGGAGCGTGATGATGTGATTGGTCAGTCGGTGTCCGAAGGCAGGACTTAGTGAAGGGTCACTTAATTCCTTGGACTTCCTCCAGCAAAGCACCAACACTGGTGTAGTAAATCATTTTGTAACATTTGTGAACATGAATCCTGAATGAATGGTTTTGTTGTCTCAACATTTGTGGTTCTGTTGTCTAAAACTAACATTGGTTTTGTTGTTTAAACCTAATGTTGGTTTTGTTGTTTAAACCTAACGTTGGTTTTGTTGTTTAAACCTAACGTTGGTTTTGTAGTCTAAACCTAATGTTGGTTTTGTTGACTAAACCTAACGTTGGTTTTGTTGTCTAAACCTAACGTTGGTTTTGTTGTTTAAACCTAACGTTGGTTTTGTTGACTAAACCTAACGTTGGTTTTGTTGTTTAAACCTAACGTTGGTTTTGTTGACTAAACCTAACGTTGGTTTTGTCTAAACCTAATGTTGGTTTTGTTGTTTAAACCTAACGTTGGTTTTGTTGTTTAAACCTAATGTTGGTTTTGTTGTCCAAACCTAACGTTGGTTTTTTTGTTTAAACCTAACGTTGGTTTTGTTGTTTAAACCTAACGTTGGTTTTGTTGTTTAAACCTAACGTTGGTTTTGTTGACTACACCTAACGTTGGTTTTGTTGTTTAAACCTAACGTTGGTTTTGTTGCCTAAACCTAACGTTGGTTTTGTTGTTTAAACCTAACGTTGGTTTTGTTGTCTAAACCTAACGTTGGTTTTGTTGTTTAAACCTAACGTTGGTTTTGTTGACTACACCTAACGTTGGTTTTGTTGTTTAAACCTAACGTTGGTTTTGTTGTTTAAACCTAACGTTGGTTTTGTTGACTACACCTAACGTTGGTTTTGTTGTTTAAACCTAACGTTGGTTTTGTTGCCTAAACCTAACGTTGGTTTTGTTGTTTAAACCTAACGTTGGTTTTGTTGACTACACCTAACGTTGGTTTTGTTGTTTAAACCTAATGTTGGTTTTGTTGTTTAAACCTAACGTTGGTTTTGTTGTTTAAACCTAATGTTGGTTTTGTTGTTTAAACCTAACGTTGGTTTTGTTGTTTAAACCTAACGTTGGTTTTGTTGTTTAAACCTAACGTTGGTTTTGTTGTCTAAACCTAACGTTGGTTTTGTTGTTTAAACCTAATGTTGGTTTTGTTGCCTAAACCTAATGTTGGTTTTGTTGTTTAAACCTAACGTTGGTTTTGTTGTTTAAACCTAACGTTGGTTTTGTTGCCTAAACCTAACGTTGGTTTTGTTGCCTAAACCTAATGTTGGTTTTGTTGTTTAAACCTAACGTTGGTTTTGTTGTTTAAACCTAACGTTGGTTTTGTTGCCTAAACCTAACGTTGGTTTTGTTGTTTAAACCTAACGTTGGTTTTGTTGTTTAAACCTGACGTTGGTTTTGTTGTCTTAACCTAACGTTGGTTTTGTTGCCACAACCTTTGTCTTCACTATTTCACTGCAGTGAGACTGTGTGGGAGACACACCTGGCTTTCAAATAACTACAAAGTAAACGTCCTTATTATTCGCACAGAGAAAATGATCCAGGAGTGTGTTGATGTAGTATAAAGAGAGACTAGATGCACACACAGGGTGGGAGGGAGTGGAGGTGAACGGACCAGACAAACACACTGTCTCTCGTTTTTGTTCACGTTACATTTCACTTCATTAACAGCTGTTGTCCTCTAGCAACACCTGTTGTTGGTTGTGTTCACTCCGTGTCCCGTACTATGTAATAAGTGGTTTGCCCAAACCTAATGGAATGTTTCAGTCAGAGTTCACAAGGTTAACCACGTGTTTACTGCCACTGTAGCAGTGTGTCATGATGACGTCAGACAAAGTGACGGTATAGATGAGGCAGGACTGAGAAAGTGTTGACCTTCCTCTTCTCCTGCCTTGTTGTCCTTCACTTACTTATTCCATCTCCTCTCTCCACACACTGTGTGTTTTTTTTTTCTTCAGACAGCAATAATTACACTGCGCTAGTGTCAGAGGCTGTCACAACACAAGAGCCAGAGATATGTGATTGGGTTCCGCTCCTCTCTGCCCAGGGAGGGGAGCTCTAATTGGGCTAAGATGGCAGGAGGTACTGGCTGGCAAACAGCAGATCTGGATACAGGCCACAGGTTTGAAGAAGCTTACAGTGCGTGAAACAGAAGTGAGTATTTCTTTTAATTAGTGTACTCTGTGTGTGCATATGGGCGTGAAAAATGAAGGAGGGAATTTTAAGAATGATTTTGGTGTTCAAACAATCACAACCTCAAATACAAACACTTTAGAGGAACCCCTAAAAGAAAAAAAATATCCATTTGTCCTTTTGCATGATCAGGAAAGTTCCTTGAATGTTTTAATGAGTTGTAGCTGAGTGAATGCCATCCACCGAGACACCACCTCCATCCCTCCAACAGAGAGTTTAGCATCACTGTCTATGAGCACCCACAAACTGTGCTTTGCATCAAGAATGAATGATGCAGTTGTCATGTTCTTGAAAGATCTGTCTCATGTTGATAGAGTGGTGTGTTTATTAGAGATACATTTGTGCAGCATGTTGTCAGCTCCCTCCACGTGGATCACCATATACAGTGTTCCTCCGTAGGTTTGCTGATGGATTTAAAATTGAACATAAAGATCCCAAACTTAAGTCTATTGGGATGAAGGACACAAGCCCATTTTCTGTATCTGCATAAACAGCAGGTTTACTCTTCTGATGAGATGGGCAGCTCCACTCATGCTGATACCGCGGCAGGCACCACGCCTACTGCCAAGCTGTGGACCTCTGGCGGGCAGACTTGCAGCTGGTAGAACTGCGGCTGGCCGGCCTGCGACTGGGTATGCGACATTGTTAAAAAAAATTTAAAAAAAGATGATCATCATTGTTGCTGCTTGTTTCATCTTGTCTGTTCTCTTCTCTGACATCTCCACGTGAAGCATCACAACTGGGTCTTTGAACATGGTGAGAGACAGAAACTAAACTAAACTAAACTTTGATCTCAGAAGTCTGCACCCAAAAAAGGAGACTCATACTCCATCAGATGAGGTTGATTGGGTCTTATGGTTGGAGAGGTTACGTGCCCTTCCACAAGGCACAGACTTCAGTGCAGCAGTAGCTGATCTGTTTAGAACAACTGTAACTGTCTTGTCTACTACTGATGTGGTGAGGGGTCAGCTGTTGGTTGTCAAGGCTGAGTGGTCTCACACTACCATGACCCTCGGCGTAGTGGGTCCTCCTGCTGTATTTGCTTATGCAGATGATGTTTGTCTCCAGCCACGGTATGTTCTTTGTTTGCAGGACACCCTGTCCCTGTATGAAAAGGCCTCATCTACACGGGTGAACTGGGCAAAAAGTGTCTTGAGTGGCCTTGTTGGTGGGACAGTGGAGCAATCAGGTGGTTCCCAGTCTGAGAGAGGGGCTGAAAGTGTTGGGGGACTTCTTGGGCACTTAAGGCTTCCTAGCAAGGAACTGGGGGGGAGTTAAGGAGAAAGTGTGTGCTCAGATGTCTATATGGAAATTACTGCCACGGTAATATATGGGAAGTGTTCTGGTTGCCAATAACTTTGTTCCCTTGACCTGCTGTTCATACGCCACGAAGAGGCCTGATTGAGGACGTTCAAAGAGCCATCCTAGACTGTGGATGAAGGGTGGAAGGGGACTGGTTGACATAGAGTTCACCTCTATGTCAACCAGACATTTAGACTTCACAAAGACTCCTCTCTGGCCCACCCCCCTCTCCACTCACCTCCTCTCTCCCCCACCTTCATCTCCACTGTGCTCCTCCCACTCCCTCTCTCCCCCACCTCCTCTTCAATCTCCTCCACTCCCTCTCTTCTCCTCTGTCCTCCACTCCCCCTCTCCCCCTTCTCTCCATACCCTTCCTCTCCTTTCCCCTCTCCACTCTCCTCCTCTCACTCCCCCCTCCTCTCCACTCTTATCTTTCCATTACCCCAGAAGCTACAGTAAAAGTTTAGTTGAGGAGACTTGTTAAATCAAGGGGTCCAGAAAAGGCCAAACAAAGTGTTTTTTATCATAGAGGATTCCCATGGGCAGTGAATGCAGCATAGACTCAGATCAGACTGTATGTACTGAGTGCAGCAGGAGGACTCACCAGAATCGAATTTCAGACCTCAACAGAAAACAGGAGCAGCTATACAGAGCAAAGGTCATGATGAGGTTTTACATCACCACATAATGTTCTGAAGGATCTTAATTGGAGCAGGAGATAATCTATGGAGTCATTTTGCTCGGGTTCCATGCCCTTTTATTACATTATAGGGCCAGTTTCTAACCCAGATTGTTCTCACTTGATGAGGCAAAAAGACATTTAAGAAGTACTTATGTTATATAATACTGAAATCCTCCACTGAAACAGCACTAGTGAATCTCTTCTAGCCTGCATGGCCACACTGAAGATTATAGTTGGAAATTTAAATGATCTATAACCTTCACTGAAGTATGTATCAGAGACTAGCAAGGCTTTTTTGCTTCTCTGACAAATCTTCTCAACTTTCCTCATCAACTATCCTGGGGATGAAAATGGTACAAGACAAAGTCATATTTTTACCTCGTCTTGTACTAAGGTCTTGTACCAAGTACCCCCCCACACACACACACACACACACACACACACATAATTTAACTATAATAGTTTGACAAACTGTGATGTGGCAGACTCTATGGTGGGTTAGGCTTTTTGTTTTTTAGAGTGCTGGATAAAGTAATTGCTGGGTCGTTGACACTGAACAAAAACCTTATCAAGCTCCTGCAGATGTTTTATGGTCACACGAGGCCGTTAATATATTCCATTGTCTTTACAGCAGCCTGTAAGGAGCAGTAACTGGCTTTCTGTTGGAAAGAGGAAATATTGTGCCTTCATTATGATCATGAGTTTTTATTTTATTTGACATAAAACTAAGACTTTATTTCTATCGTATGTATTTATTGTACTTGACATAGCAAGGATGGGTTATTTGCCAGGTATGATTAGATGACAACACACTACAATTGTATTGAGACTAGTGCTGTCAATCAATTAAAAAAATTAAGTAATTATTACATTACAGTAACAATTAATTGCTTTCTTTCCTCTAAAGAATAAAGTATGTAATAATGGATATTTAAATGGGAAATTATGGAAAATGATATGATGATATTTATGTCATAGTTAACTCATAATTAATCACAATTAATTGCATAATTTATCTATTGTAAATGTCGCTTGATTTTTGTCCCATTATTATTATTATTATTATTATTATTATTATTATTTATATATTTTTCAATGCTCTTATCAATATGGAAAAGTGGATTGGCTTGCTTTATGCAAATGTTTTCTTTTATTGAAAACATTAGCAAACAGGGTAGTACAAAATAAAATTATAAAGTGCACATTTCAGGTAAACGAGGACTCTGCGAAACAAAATGAAATGATAAAGTACAGGTTATAGTGCAGGGTGCTATTCCATCTAATCGAAAACTTCCTGTGCGAGTGACTCTTTCTTCTGATGATCACGACTTGTTGCTGCTCGAGCTCCGCTTGGTTTGCTGGGCTATGCTTAAAATGTCCCACAACTCTTCGGCATTTTGCCAATGCGCTATCAAACCGGCTGTTGGTTGGAGAAACCGTGACAGCTCGGTGCACGGTGTGCAATGCATGGCATGTGTTCAAAAAGCTGCCTGGCCGCTGCAATCCTACTGCGTCCACGCTCCATTGTCAGTGAGACAACTTTGTGTTCAATGTCCCACTCTCCAGCTACTTTCATTAATTGCTCTGCAACAGCGTTAGTGAAGCCTCTCATCTGTCTTCATAACAGTCAAAGATAAAGACTGAAGTCTTATCAAGAGAACCATCTGGCAACTGTTTAAATTAAATCTTTTTACCATCCATTTTTTCATTTGTTTTCGTTTTTCGCTCGCCTTCACTCAAACAGTTACGTGACTAGGCTACTACCCGGCTCCCAAACAAAATTGTTTTGTTTACGGCCTAGCTAGATCCGGTGTGGTGTTGTAGTTTTTCTAACGTCACTAGTTGTTGCAATAGCATGTGAGGAAAATGACACAGTTTCCGAGGCCAAAAAGAATGTTAATCTTGCGAGAAATAAATTGCCGCTGTTAAAACGCGTTAATAACGCGTTTAACTGACAGCACTAATTAAGACATAATTAAATAGAAATATTAAAATGTTCAATATAATATGAAATGTAAACAAATAAATACACACAAATAAGTTACACAGATATGTAGGTTTTTAAAGTGTCTGCATTTAAAGTGTGAAGTTAAAGGGACGTATAAATAAGGGTCCTTGGTGTCCTAGAGGCATACAGGTTGATTGCGTAGTCTTGAGGGGCCCAGGTGCTGGAGGCTGAAATGGAGGGCTATGTTGACTGTGTCGTCAAGAGACCTGTAGGTGAACGGTTGGGGGTCCAACAAGGATCCAACCCCCGACCTTCTCGACCCACGGAGCCTCATCAATGCAATATATTAACTGCCACAAAGCTCAAGTGACCTCCGTATATCTGCAGGAGCCTGATGAGGTTTTTGGTTTAATATTAATGAACCAGTAATTACTTTGTCCAGTGCTCACCAACCCACCATAGTCATCACGTACAAGCCTAGAGAGAGAGACTAGATAATACAGGATCACGCAGTGACACTAATCTAGATTAGATGTATGATGGCCTGTCGCTCAAGTGTTTAAAAAGCCATTAGCTGGATGCTCAGGAGCATTTGGTGAGGATTGCCCTTCATATATTACAAGTAATAACACTTGAATGTAGAGAAACATGAGGAACAAAGGTTGAAGACACCATCCAGCAGGGCAACATGACAGGTGAGTCATTAAACGCACTGCGGTAAACAGCCAGAACTCTCTTAAACGTCCACAAAAACAGATGGAGCTGTATTTCACAGAGAAAGAGAAATAAAAAACGCTCTCAGTAGTGAGTTGAAAGTGCTGAACAAGATGTTTTACTCTTCTGTTGCCTCTCAGCTCCTCACTTCTTCTCCTCGCCTCCTCTTTCAGTCGCCACTAAGTAGGGATTGTGTCTGTCACAGATATACTTAATCAGTTAACTCCCCGTGGAGCTCAGCTCACTCATGGCATACACTCTGCTGTCAGCCCAGCTCAGGGCATTATGGGATTTAATAGCATGTGTGATTGAGTGAAAGTGTGCGTGTGTGTGTGTGTGTGTGTGTGTGTGTGTGAGAGAGAGAGAGAGAGAGAGAGAGAGAGAGAGAGAGTTTGAGTAGCGTGTAAGTGTGTTAAAGTGTGTCTTCTTCACTTGCTCGTATGTTGTAGAACATCGTTGAGATTTGTGCTGAAACCATAGAAATGAAATAGAGTAGAAGGGAAATTTCCATTAAATTCACAGGATGGTCAGAGCAGCGGACAATTTTGTGTGTACCGTTGCCATAGTGATTGCAGTGGGCCACTTCCATATGAAGTGGACCGACTTACATCAAAGACTGGACTCACTGAGGTGAGTTTTTCATGTAACGTCATCACGAATGTGTGCCATGTGACGTTGAAAAAAATGAGACTACATTTCCTGATTGTTTCACTATTTGCCCTGAGACTGCGTTGTTTTGAGCTGTTACGGAGGACGAGGCTATATCTTCTGATTCATTCATCAACAATCAATTATCACGCACTGCATCTGCTCACAGCGTGTCGGCTAACAGTGAATATACACTGACAAGCAGATGAATTATAATCCACCTTCTAATTAAAACTACAACTATTACATCATCTCCTCCCACATCAACAACACATGTTTAACAAATCAGCCAATCAACTTCTGCATGTATAACTGCAGGATTATTATTATATCATCGTATGATGACTGAGTCGGTGTTACCCCCGGCAGCTTCAGAAAAGGAACAGTGATTAACAGCAATCAGCATCAACAGTATCAATAATACCACCGCTGATATCATTATCACTGCAGCAGAAACCACTTCATCATGTGCTGCTGAGAATCAGTCTGCTCCGTTGGGTCTCTGTGCCTATACAGAGAAGATGTGTGTTCAACACAAGAGGAGAAGTATGCTCCTCTGTTCAGCAGCATTCATTTCTACCACTTATTAAACAAGTACATTAAACCATATACTTTGATGTCCTGTTGATGTCTTCATTTTTGTTTGGGTTTTACCACTGAGTTTCGAGGAAGCAAACTCTTTATGTGACAGGATGCAGTGGTATTTTGGCTGAGAAAGACCTTATCCTATACATATATTCATATTCATCACCAAAAAATTGAGGCTTTGATAGCAGTGTGATACGGGCCATGGTTTTGCAATGACATGTATTATTTTCCATATGCACATACTTCAGCGATGTCCATGTACATATAGGATTCATACATACTGAGGTTTCAATTTTTGGAATTTTACCTCCACAGTGTGATAGAAATTTGTGAAATAAGTCACTAAATGGAAAACAAAACCAACGTTAGACAACAAAACGTCTTAGTTACCACTTTGGGACACGTGTTGTACAAAACTGGTCTGGATGTTGAAAGTACCGTGTTGTCTCACCTGCCATAAGACTGGTTACAATATTCAAACGTGGCAACGCATCAACAGTCTAAATATTACACAGAAAATTCTCGCTGGCTGGAAAATAAAAGTTAATACTATCAATTATGACTAATAATATTGTTGGAAGAGTATTTGTACAATGCTTGCTTGAAAAATGAAATCAAGCATCTATGTATGTAAAAATATGTATTTGTACAATGCTTGCTTGAAAAATGAAAAATCTAAGTAGAATTTTCAAAAACCAAATGACAGATTATTTTTACTTTACTGTTGGTCTGCAGGTGGAATAATGTTGCTGCAGTGCTGCACCGATGCAATCAAGCAAAAACTGGACTGCTGTGCGTGTGTGTGTGTATGTACGTGTGTGTGTATGTACGTGTGTGTGTGTGTGTGTGTGTGTGTGCGTGCGTGTGTGTGATGTACGTGTGTGTGTGTGTTGTGTGTGTGTGTGTGTGTGTGTGTGTGTGTGCGTGTGTGTGGACTGCAGGTGTAGGACTCTGATCCACTGCATTTACAGAGTGTACAGAGTGTGTTTATTTATATAGCTTTGTGTGTGTGCGTGCACATGTGTGTGTGTGTGTGCACATGTGTGTGTGTGCACATGTGTGTGTGTGTGTGTGCACATGTGTGTGTGTGTGCACATGTGTGCACATGTGTGTGTGTGATGCTAATATTTGTTGTGGCTCTTTGGTCAAACACTTGAGAAGAGTTGTTGGCGCTCTGACTTCAGAGCAGCTCAGCAGACGTGTTGAGAATGTGAACGAGGATGAAGAAAGGAGGAGGGAAGTCAGTCACACTGTGTCCAACTGTACGTACAGCTAACACACACGCGCACACACACACACACACACACACACACACGCACACACATACGACCTCGGCTGTAATTAGATGCATGATGCAGGAGGAGATACTGATTGTGAAGGCGCTTCACTCGTAACACCAATGACTGACAGCCATTATTCTCATTCACCTGAACAGCGGGACGCATAATGAATGTGATTAACAAGAGGAAGTGTTACACAGAGAGAGAGAGAAGAAAGAAGACAAGGCTGGGGTGTTATTTCTTTCTCTAACCCTTACATTTACATTTACATTTACATTTAGGGGATTTCGCAGACACTTTTGTCCAAAGCGACTTACAATAAGAACATTTGTCAAAAGAAAGAAACAACAACATATCATTGCCGATAAAGTAAGAGCTAAAAAATAGAAACAAGTGTTTGTCTGAGTCTGAGTAAAGTAGTAGCTGTTCAGCAAACACACCTTAAGAACAACAGGGCTATGATCAATATGCTATAGGTAAGAACATAGAAGTGACTTTTTTGGGGGGGCGGGGGGGTCTTGAGCCTTTTTTGGCTAGAACAGAGAAGAGTCTGGACTTTGCTGAGCGACATTTGTTTGATTTCAGCGATGGTGGTACCAGCCGGCCAGCTGAAGTAGAGGAGCGCTTGCTTCGGGGCGTGTGGTTTGACCTGTGTTTGAAGGTAGATGGGTGCCGTTCCATTGATGGCCCTGAATGGCAGTGCCATCGTCTTGAATTTCGATGCGTACTGCAACAGGGAGCCAGCGGAGGTCACGGAGGAGGGGGGTCACATGGGAGAATTTGGGTAGATTGAAGACAAGGGGTGCTGCAGCGTTCTGGATACGAGCAATGGTTTAATCACAGAGGCCGGGAGTCCGGCCAGGAGAGAGTTGCAGTAGTCAAGGCGGGAGATGACCAGTGCTTGGACCAAGAGTTGCGTTGCATCCTTTGTGAGGAAGGTCTGAATCCTGCAGATATTGTAGAGGGCAAATCTGCAGGATCGGGCCACAGCAGTGATGTTGGGGGTGCAGGATAGTTGGTCATCGAGGATTACACCCAGGTTCCTCGCAGTTGAGGAAGGTAATACTGTGATGCCCTCGACAGTGACCGACAGGTCCATGCGAGGGCAGTCTTTCCCTGGGATGAAGAGGAGTTCGGTTTTATTCAGGTTAAGCTTGAGGTGATGCGCAGTTGTCCAGACAGAGATGTCAGCCAGACAGTCCGAGATGCGAGTTGCAATGTGAGCGTCAGAGGACGGGGGAAAAGAGAGGAATAGCTGGGTGTCATCTGCGTAGCAATAGTAGGAGAATCCATGCAATGTGATAACAGAACCTAGTGATCTGGTGTATAGTGAGAACAGAAGCGGTCTTAATACTGAGCCTTGAGGGACACCCATGTCCAGAGAGCAGGGTTTGGACATAGAGCCATTCCATGTGACTTGAAAGGTGCGGTTTGTCAGGTATGATGTAAACCAGGTGAGAGCAGAGTCAGTGATGCCAAGTTCAGCCAGGGTGGAGAGGAGGATTTGGTGGTTGACTGTGTCAGCAGATAGGTCGAGGAGAATGAGAACGGAGGAGTAGGATGAGGCTCTGGCCTCTCAGTGGAGTGAGCAGTCCTGAATCCTGATTGATTAGGGTCTAGGAGGTTGTTCCGCGAGAGATAGGATGACAGTTGGTTGTAGGCGGCACGTTCCAAGGTTTTAGAGAGGAATGAAAGAAGAGATACAGGTCTCTAGCTTCGGATGTCAGCAGCGTCTAGGGTGGGTTTTTTTAGGAGGTGCTTCACGGTAGCTGTCTTAAAAGCCGCTGGAATGACACCTGAGGTGAGGGAGGATTTGATCAGGGTGGTGAGGAATGGCAAGATGTCGTGTGAGCTGTCTTGGAGAAGAGAGAAGAGAGGAGGGAACGTTTGTGAATGTCTTCAGAGGTGAGGGGGCTAAAGCTGGTAAGGCCATCAGAGTTGAGAGTTAGTGGAGATGTTTTCTGAGAGGTTATAGGAGTGAATGAGGAGCTGATGTCTTTTTCTTTCTTTCTTTCTTTCTTTCTTTCTTTCTTTCTTTCTTTCTTTCTTTCAAGTAAGTTGCAAAGTCATCAGCAGTGAGAGAGGAAGGAGGGGGAGGGGTAGGAGGGGTGAGGAGAACATGGAAAAGAGTTTCCTGGGTTGGAAGAGTTGATCCTTGACAGGTAAAAGGCAAGTGGCTTCTTATACAACATCCCTTCATGGATATACAGCTCATATTCAAAATTTAGATAAAAACGATTTCACACACATATAGGAGCTATTTGTAAATTTAAATGATATGTTAATTATATGTGATAAGTAATGAAGGGGTAGGACATGATAAGCACAACTTCCCTTTGTCCCCCTGAAGTAGAAAGATTTTATTGATTTATTATTTTTTTGTACTTTTCATAATTGTACCATGTATTACATGTGTTGTAATTATTGTACTTTTTATTCGAGGAAAATATGATCAAATCAAATCAATACCTGTCTGACATTTCACCGGTACATCTGGAATTTCTGTGACAGTATGGAATAGGATGGTATATAGTGCATTTTTTATGCCAGTTTTATGATTGTATATGATGAAATATCACAGTATATGATGTTATATTTAGTTATTTGACGTTATATGAAGGAATATGTCTGTATACTTCACTGCTTCACTCAGAGCTATAACGCTACTGATCATTCACATTCCTCCCTCGCACCAATGGTAAGGACTCATTGGGCACAGCACACTGGGGATGTCAACGGGTTACAAGGACACTTTTGACCTGATACTTAGGTCGGTCTATAGGTTAATTTCCATCATATATTTACCAGCTGAGATGTTTAGACATAGGATGTGGTTAGGACTAACCACAGAGATCACCTTTGACACACATACACACTGGCTGATCTAGGAGGTCCATGGTGGACAATGGATAGAGATTCAAACTACACACACACACACACACACACACACACACACACACTGTCCATTGTTGATTTAATGTTTTTCTGAGCAAGAAAACAAAAAAGATATAATTTGACAATCATTCGACTATGAGGAAGACCTGAGCAATCAGACCTGACTGTTCCAGCTTCCAATAGAAAGGCTGGTCTATCTGAAGCTACATATTTGGGCAGTCACAATGTTTCTGGCAGAAGCTCAAAATCAAAACGCCACAAAGTCCAACGACTTGAAGGCATTAAAATGATAGAGAACAACGCATTGTGTTCAATAAAGAAAGATGTTTATGGTGCACTTTTCCCAATGATGGAAAAAAGGAGCAGTGTGAAAAAATCAATGAGTAAGTCGATGATCCTAACAGATTCAAAGGTTACACTTCAGACCTCATGTGCCTACGCAGACAAAAGAAACTGAAACAATTCAAATGATAATGGAAGTGAAGGTGTCTGTTTGAAAGACGAGTTCTAGTAGAGACCTTCATCCTCTGACACATTTACAGCTTTGTGATTGGTTTGTCCCATTACTGTTAGTCCCATCATTTCAGAATAAACTCCTGTTGTTGTTTCCACACTGATATAAGAATCAGAGGAGGAACAAGTGAATGATGGTTAAAAATGGAATTGTAAAGCTGCTTCTGACACATAATTGAAAATGGTTGAGAATGCCGACACGCAACAAACAGCAAGTAACTGAGAAAAGGTGCTGTGAAGGACTTCAACTCAACCACCTTAACTCTCCTTGATAATTCTTTGGACATGTGTGAATGCTGCCAGTTTACTCAGAAGGCATGCGTCTGTTGAATTATAAATGACCATCTGGGAAGGTTGTTGTATGAACGGAGAAGGAAATGTGGAACAAATGAAGAGGAGGAGAGGGGGGAGTGGGGTGAAGGAAATTGAAGCAGGCAGATGGCTGTAATGAGAAAATACTTCTGTGTTTTGCCTCAACACAGATACTGTCAGAGTTAATAAGACAGGATGAAGAGGAGAGGAGGGTAAGAAACAAAGGAAAGAGGTGAGAAAACTTTGATGGTAGATGGTAGAGGAGGAAAGAGGAAAGTGAAACAAGATCAAGAGGAGAAAATACAGTTGGGAGTGGAAGTGAGGAGATGGGAGAGAAGAAAAGGAGGTCCAAACAGACCCAGTGTTTTTATTAGAAGGAGGAGGAGGTGAACCCTTCAGCCACATTTAAAGTTGTAGCTGCAGCGGCTCGCCCGTCCTGTCTCTCCACGTCTCCTTGTTCTAATAAAGACATTGCCCCCCCTGAGGCCTTTTAAAACATTTTCTCAAGAAAATGAGCCTTTGTACAATCACAGCAAGCAAGATGGACAGTTTCCATTACCAGCTCCTTGTAATTAAAGGATTTGTACTAATAGCAAATTTATCATAATTCCTGTTGGCTATCAAGCCGTTGACAGGCTATTTCATTGCAGCGCAGTGTTTCATTTTAAAGCCTTCAGGTTACTGCTGTCTTCGCATTGACATCTCAACCTCGTAATGAGATGTGCATGCACACACACACACACACACACACACACATACACGCACACACACACATAAACACACACATGGATTATACTGGACGTGAGTGTGTATGTGCTTCTAATGGCAGAGACGCACATGAATATTGATTCAATGACACTCGGACCAAATAATCTGCTGCTCTTGTTACATTCTGATGGAGGACACACACACACACACACACACACACACACACACATTATTATTATGCACAGAATATCATAGCAAACTCTTGACATATTACAGCGTCAAATTCACTTGCTAATTCACACTTGAAAGGTGAAAGAAAACACACACACACAAACACACACACACACACACACACACATGCACACACACCATCCATTTGTGATAATAATAATAATAATAATAATAATAATAATAATAATAATAATAATGTCAGCAGGTGGTTACGTCCAACGGCAGCAGCGGAGAGTCAGTCATATTTCTGTTGAAGGACACATCAGCAGGGTGGACGGCTGCCAGTAGTGAGGTTTGGACATGTGTCCTCCTGCTGAAGGACAATGTCTTTACCCAGCACACATCTGGTGACTCAGCATCTTTCATTAAACCAATGCTCCACAGTCAGCAGTCAGTCAATGTGTTTGCTCAGGGCAGAAAGGTTTAGTTTAGTTTCCAAGCCAACAGCAACGTATTGGTTTAGACCCCTCACATTAAAATGTAAATATTTGCATGGATACAAATAATCTACCACTTGGAGATTATCAATTTAATTTAAATGAGGACATATCCAATAAGCAAGTGTTCGGTAGTTGATACTGAGATACCTGACATTAAAATTACATTTCACCCAGTATTCCAGTCTCTCTCTGTGTCTATCGACTACCAGACATGACGGCTCAGTTGAAGGTATTATAGGTGTACTCATAGCATTTAAATGATGATGTAATTAACCAAACTGCTGAACACTGAAAAACCACCAAAAAAAACACAATCCAGGCTTCAGTCAGGCTGTTAATGAGAAAGTTTCCTGTCCAAATGAAGACAAAAGCTCACAAAGTTAAACTAACCAAACCACACCAACTAGAGTCACATTAATTGCTTTAACTAAACTGAACCAAAGAAACTCAGACTAACTGGAACCTAACCAGACCTCACCAGGGGCCTGTACTATGAAGCAAGTTCAAAGGTACCCAGGGTATCTTTCAGAGATCCAGTTTAAGTAACCCTAACGAAGGCAATCGGAGATAAGTGGTCACACGAAGCTGGTTATCAACTCGTTAACTCAACCCAGGGTTTACCTGTCCAGCTATGAGCGCGTGCACATGAAAGAGGCGGTGTTTGCAGCATTTGACCAATCACAAACATGGATCAGTCTACGGCAGCAGAGCGGCATATCTACGTACGAGGAGCGAACCATAATCTTACAGAAATACAAAGAAGTTAATCATATAATGCAGGCAAAAGGCAAATGTTTCATCTGCCAAATGCAGGAAGGACAGCTGGCAAAAACTCGCTGACTGTGTGAATGCGTTAGTCGTATTAATAGTATTAGTAGTATAATATGACTGCCCCATCATAAGGACACTACTAAATCTGACTGATTAAATTAATATTTTAACTTCGCTGATAGCTTAGTGGTAGAGTTACCACCCCATGAACTGAGGCTCAATGCAGCGGTCCCGGTTCAACTCCGCCTTGGGGCCTTCTTTTAAATCATGTCGTCACTCTCTCTCGTCCCTTTAACTCTTATGATGTCCTTCAGCAATAAAAGCCAAACATATAACTTTAAAATTATGAATTTGTTGCTTGGATGTATTCTTATAACGTGGTTTATGACAATATCAGCCTCATTCTTTCAGCTGCAATCCCGGCGGTGTAAAACGGACTTGGGAGCAAATCAAATAAATATAAAACATAATTCAAAGTGGTAAGTAGGCTGTACGCTGACAATGAAAAGTCTTTCCCTCCGATGAGAATCTGTATCTCTAATATAAAACATCGTCAGGGACAGAAAAAGGGTTTTGCCGGTCTCTGTACTCTCTATAGTTCTCCTACGAGACCCTCTTATGATCCACCAAGCTTCTTTTTTTTTCTTATCCGCGCACCAAGAGAGCTGATTGGTCAGTAGGCGTTGCTTATATACACGTTGATCTCTTATCAGGAACATAACCTGCTCCGGAGCAGGTTAGCTCCACAGCGTAAGTTACCATGGCGATCCACCCCGGTAAGAAGTGAACCAGTGTCGTAGGACGGAAAACCCAGGGTTAACGCTTAAGTTACCTCGCTAAGCACAAATCCTTCTTCGTAGTACAGGCCCCAGGACCAACAAACTTAACCAGTAAACAGACCTAACCAGACCTCACCAGGACCAAGAAACCTAACCAGAACTCACCAGGAACAACAAACCTAACCAGACGTCACCAGGACCAAGAAACCTAACCAGACCTCACCAGGAACCAAAACTCCATCCATCCGTCATCTGTAACCATTGGAGCAAATCCCAGCTGACATACGGCAAAGGCAGGAAGCAGCAGAAAACCCACGCTGATGGGTTCGAATCCGGAGTGCCAACCGCTACATCACCGGATCGCACATGATTTAACAGGAAAAGGTAACAGACATAGTTTTAAGTTTAGCTAAGTTTGAACTTAGCGAACTGAGCTAACCATTCCCACAACCACATTGAGCAGTAAGTCCTGCATGAGTAGGAGTAGTAGTCCATCTGTGTCACTGCAGTACTCACAAGCGATGATGTTGCCATAGCGATTCTTGTTGCGGTTCTCGTCCTTCTTGGCCGTTTCCCAGGGCGCCGTCTGTCCCTCTGCGAGAGCCTGACCAAACACATGTAGAAACAATAACAGTTTCATGTTGAGGTATGAACACACAGGAATATGCATGAACATATGGCCTGTACACGGACACATGGCCAGGAAGTGCAAACATGAATATTAATGAAGCACTCAGGGTTTTTCTGCTGGAACTCTCCAAGAAAAACGTTTACAGGCATTCACATGTGATTAAATATAAACTGAAAGACGGAGGTCTTGCTGTTGTACAATATATCACGTTGTCATTGTAATTATTCTTTGCTTTCTCCTACTTCCTACAGGTAGTAGCTTTTTAGTGAGCGGTAATTTAAATCAGTCTCACTGTTCAGAGACACATCTATCTATAGTGTTGTGCTAAAGAGACAATTTCTGAAAGGTTTTCAATAAAGCAGAATATCAAAGTGTCACAGGGGTCTGTTTATGTGGGAGATTATAAATATAATAGCTCATCTAGAAGTCACTTAGCTTCACTGAAGATCCTCCACTTCCTGGTTTAATGTTCTTTAAAACTACTCAGAAACTGTGCTGCCGATCAGCAAACTTTCCAGCAAGCATGTGAATGCAGCACAGACGTTATGGCAAGAAATACTGTAATGGCAGAAATCCCACAAATATCAGTTTATCTGTTGGCCAGGTAACGTCCATTGGATGTGGACCAACTCTGGGCTACTTTAATAATCGACAGACCAACAGGCCGGGGGAAAACACAGTCCTCGTCCAATTAATCTGGCAGACGTAAAGCTCTTGAACTGCTACGCTGAGTTAAAAAGCAGCTATAGCAGCTAGACAGTAAATATGTTCCTCGATGGGAAAAAAAGTTTGGAGTGATTGTTGTGTTGAATTGTTCTCAAAGAAAATACTGTCATTCCTTTGTTTGGGGACAGGAGACAGATTGTCCTCTGATTGACCAACACATTTTGACGTGTGTGTGTGTATGTGTGTGCGTATATATATATATATTATCAAGTGTAAATGATAAGCAATACAGTAAGTAGCATAATATTAATAATAATAATAATTATTATTATTATTAATATTATTATTATATGACATTTACATTTTTGTTTCCTAATGGGATAAACTACTAACAGACGTAGTTTAAAGTTTAAAGCTGGAGTCTACACTCCGTCCTCTGGAGATGACTGAGTGTGTCTGACTGAGTGTCCGTTAACACCACGCACTACATGTGTATGTCCATATGTGTGATGGAAGCCCAACTCTCAGAGGCCGACATATGGACACTGGACTACTTCAGAACAATCATTACAAGAGAATGTAAGAGGCCTCTCTCTCTCTCTCTCTCTCTCTCTCTCTCTCTCTCTCTCTCTCTCTCTCTCTCACCCACCCACTCACTCACACACACACACACACACACACACACACACACACCACTATAGGGAGAAGTAAATGGTCTTTTTTGAGACCATTAAGGACTTAAGAAGACCAGACAATAGCTTTCACTGTCAGACAGTGATATGACCTACATACATACATGCACACACACACACACACACACACACACACACATGCACGCACACGATACAATACAAATGCACTGTGACAGAAAAACAGACACCTAAACTTATCGCTCTATCAAGCAGAAAATTGATTTTTTTAAAGTGACATATGGACTTCTGAATGTTTGTGCCAGTGTGTGTGTGTGTGTGTGTGTGTGTGTGTGTGTGTGTGTGAATTTTCTTTTGCAGACATGAATGCAGAATGAATAGGCTAAAATTGTTTTTAGGTATTTTAAGCAGGAGGTTTTCGTAGGAGGATTATGTTTGTGTGTGTGCCTGAGAATTTAAAAATATTTTAATACATTGAAGGTAGGAGGTTTGTGTGTTTATATATATATATATATATATATATATATATATATATATATATATATATATATATATATATATATAAACACGTGTGTGTTCATTTGCATCAGGTGTAGGTAGGCTGCCCTTTTCAACCTGATACAAACCCAATAAGACATTCTTAATCAGAGTGTGTTTTGGGATTATTAAGGTTTTTTATAAAAACACTGAGTGGGATGGTGGACAACAAGACAGAGGACGTGAAAGAGTGTCTCTGTTGAAAAAGCAAGTGGGAACGCTTCTCTTGATGCCTCCAACTTTCAATTATTGAAATACTTCTTTCCAAACACTCAGCTAATATGTTGAAAATACAGCAAGTTTCTTTGAAGAGAAGTTTTTGCTGAAGTTTTACTGAAGAAATTTTAGGATGGTTTACAGATTTTCAATGTCATTAATACAGCAGCCCAAAAGCATACATTTTCCTCAGAGGGCTTTACACAAGTACAGCATACAACAGCCTGCGTCCTGGGACCAGAAGGAAAAACACTCTAAAAACCTTTTTAACAGGGAAAAAACTAGTAAACCTGAGAGAATGGGAATGGATCCATTGTGGCTATTATGGTAATAAACCAAAATTCAGACAACCTAATGTGTATTTTTTAAAGCCATAGTGCAGAAAAATAAAATAAATAAATACAAAATAGAATTTCAATCAGAAGACATTGAGAAATGGCAGGTCCATCCATCCATTGTGCACTGCTTATCCTGTATTCAGGGTCGCGGGGGGCTGATCCCAGCTGTCATTGGGTGAAGGCAGGTAACCAGTCTATCACAGGGCTGACATGTAGAGGCAGACAACCATTCACACACACATTCACACCTACGGGCAATTTAGAGTCACCAATGAACCTATCCCCATCCTCCATGTCTTTGGACTGTGGGAGGAAGCCGGAGAACCCGGAGAGAACCCACGCTTACACGGGGAAATGGTAGGTTTAAGATATAAAATAACAAGGATAGAATTGTATTAATCTCAAAGGATTTTTTTTTTCCCAGACATGAAAAAAGTGTCATGGTTAAGTTCAACCAACCAGCACTGTTGCTGTCATGTTATATACAGTAACTGTCTCTAACCAATGACAACGTACTTTACTTAAACAACAGAAGTATGACGAGTGCAACAGCTTGTAAAGATGTAAGAACATTAAACACCAAGGATGGTTAATGGACCGAAACAAATAGTCTATCTCTTCGTGAGTGGGTGGAATACATGAATATTTAGTGTCCACATATCCATTACAAGCATCAAGTCACTAGACGATCCACAGAATGTCAAACACCAGGACATGGACCCACGTGTTTTGACTTGTCCATTGGTCGTCAACATGTTTATAGTGTTTCGCTCTAACCAGTGACATAATTAACTAGTGACTCTCAGCTGAATGCATTCTCGGTTTCTTATAGTGACAACAGTTGTTGAAAACTCCAACAGAACATGAAAGAGTCCTCGTAAAAGCCTTCAACATGTTTGAAATGCATCTGTGTTTATTAACTACCACATCCATTTGCTGGAGTTACTACGAGCTAAAAGTCACCAGGTAACACAGTCACTGGTTCAACTTAAACACCTGCTGATCTGATGCTGTCAAAGTCTGTAAACTTCAGTCTGTTGGAAAATCGATTCTGACTGAACTGAATATGTAACAACCAGACATTTAGATGCTAACAGTTTTAATTCAATGTTTAAAGCTTCTAACTCATCTGGATGGCTGGGACAAAACCACACGAACGTTGACAACATGAGGACCAATATGTATGATGACATCGGCTGTCAAAGGGTCTGTTATTGTGACCAACTGGCAGAATATTCATTTTAATGCAGAAGGTTTAATCCCAGTGGGGAGCAGCATGCTGACGATGTGCCTGCTGTTGCTGTTAGTGGGGTTAAACAGAGGAGGTCACATGACACACACGCACACACAATGATTTAAGCCCGGAAGCACTGTATTCTAATCCGACATCCATTCATACAAAGAGTGTTTTAACATACATAGATAGAGTGAGAACACCTGCATTGTTTGTATGGTGTGTGTTTGTTAGCGGTTAGCGACAGGTGAGAGCTAGCAGCCAAACTTCTAGTAAATCTTTCTCTGTCTCAGACACTGCCGACAGATTAAATCACATTTTTCCTCCCCTGAAAGGTATCAGCAGGTATAAACCAACATGACAGGAAGGGAACGCAACTATAATATACGGCAGCACATAGGGGCCATTTTCAACATGCATGCAGAGCTGGTAATACAAACTATTCATTGTTCGGAGAGAGAAGCAGAATTTCCACTGTGTTGTTTCAAAGAAAATGTTTTAGTGACAGAGACAAAGAAAATGAAGGAAGAAGAGAGTGAAGACAGGAAGGAAGGGGGATACAGGAATTAAAGTGAGGGATAAGGATGTGGAAGAAAAAGTATGCCGCAGTAGTGAAGAATAATGATAAATACACCGTGCCCTTAACAAACAGTCAAACCAGGCAGAAAGCAGGGGTTGAAGACTGACAAAGACAGATACATGAGAAAGGATGGAGAGAAACAGAGGGTAAGAAATACAACACTGATGGAGAAGAATGGAGAAAGCTGGTTATGACAATAGCATGAGAAAAAACCTAGAAGGAAAGTAAGAAGGGGATCTGGGGAGAACAGAAAATGTGTTTTACTGTCCGTCTGTTTGTTTTTCTCATCATCAATATTGATGAGGTAAAGACTTAATAATTGATAAGAGTCCTCCGTTCTCATAAAACCAAATCTAATCCTACAATCTCTATCATTCACATACAACAGGGTAGGAGAGGAAATATGGAGGCCGCCTTTACAAAGTAATCTAATTACCAAACTGGAGATGCAAACATTATTTATTCATTTTATTTTCAAATATTTTATTGAATCGTAAACTGAAAAATGATTGTATGTTCCCCAGGAGACATTACTTGTCAGAAAAAAATGAATTTGTCTCTTCACTATTTGACTGATTTCTTCATCTGTCAGCAGCTGAGGCAGTTTCAGATTTACCCTGTTGACACTCAGGATCATTTGGATTCTGGAGTGAGGATGTTCACAGCCAGGTCTTTGAGCTCTGAAAATACATTTTCAAAGCAGCTTGTCATATTTTGTGATGTTGTGCCTACTGGCAACTATTCAGGGCCACAGGGTCATCGAGAGACCGGGACACAGCATTACAAAACACACGTTTATTATGAAAGAAAATCACTGTGTAACCTGCAGTTAATTTTGTTTTAGACATCGTCTGGGATGCTGTAGCACCTTTGCCCTTCCTATTAATAGCTGCTTGTGATGTTGTTGAGAGCTATTTTATTTTTATTCTCATTATCAGCCTCATTGTGTGTGTGTGTGTGTGTGTGTGTGTGTGTTTTATCACCTCATACTCCTCCTTGAAGCCGTAGCCCTGTCCACATTTCATCTGGGTGATGTGCTGGAGGAGGTCTGCCACTCTGATAGCTGGCTGAAACTGACCTGCTTGGAACTGACCTATTACAGAGAAAGAGATGCATATATAAACAGGAAGTGTGTGGGAGGTAGAGAACGGGGAGGAGAGATGGAAGATCTTCAAAATGATCAGACCAGATTGTAGCTCTGATCAGTCTTCATGTAGTGAATCCAGTGCAAAGCTAAATAGTGTAAACGCCGTCTATTACTTCTATGTATATGACATTTTATGGTAAGCAGTAAGCATTCTAATTTTCTAACTGTCCTAGCATGACCTAACAGAGTAGTTAAAGGTCTGTGTTATGTATGCTGATGCTTCAAACTCAGAGCTTTCTGAATATCTGTGTGAGCTTGAATGCATCAATACAAGAGGTATTCAACAAGAGCCAAACTCTCATTACGCCCTTTAGACCAGGTCCTACCTACACTTGTGAACCAAGTGTATGTAGGACTGTGATTGTTTTTCCAAACACTTTTAGAAAACAACGACAGTTACATTTGAGAGGTTTTTAGCATGAGACCCAATTAACATTAACTTTAATGAACTGATTGAACAGAAAGACTTAAATGGCTACTTGACAAACTAAATAACTAACTTCCTGCATGACTAACTAACTCACTGTGAAATAATGAAGTGAAATAATGACTTAATGACTATCTAAATGGTAAAATACTAACTAGCTAGCTAACTAACAACAACCAAGTGAACCAAGATAACTATCTAATTAAGAAACTGGATGACTGGATAACTGACTAACCAGCTAACTTAATGTCTCACTTGCTTGGAAACTGATTAGCTTACCACATAACGTATGCATCAATTAATTAGTTAAAAACTAGCTAGCTAACTAATGCCCAGGGTAACCAACTGACTAATTAATTAAGCTAACCAAATTAGATGCTGGCTGCTTAACTAGAACACTAACTAACTAGTCTGGCTTTGTCAGCCCCGTCTCCACAGTAAAAGGGTCTGGCTACAGTATCTCACATCTTCGGGATCGGGGGAAAAAAATGCTCTAGCTTGTTTGTATTTCTTTCAACCAATCACAATGGTCTTGGGCGGTGCTAAGATTCGGAAGTTGCAGTGGTGCGGCAGCAAAATAGTGTCAGGAGGAAACTTGTTTCTATCAAGCCTTGTCAAAAAAATGTCTGAATCCCCAAAGAAGAAAACTCTAAATAAAACCTTAAAAAAACGTATGTCACCTGTGGGACAAGAACAAAAAACAGAATTCGATGGGCAGTGGCCCAGCGCTGAAGTCTGTCTATACTTGAGGTAAAGACTCTGGAGGAGTTCACTGGACTAATGAGATAAACAGACAATTTGCTAGCTGTTTGTAGCTCTAAACAAATATCACCAAAGCTGGTGTGAAGTGGAACGGATCGGTACGTCCGTCAAGCCATTGTCACCGGTGCATGCCACTGCCAGAGTTAAGAGATGTATCAAAAGAAGTCCAACTGATGATGGCCGTGTCAGAAAATGGATCAACATCAGGTGTAAGTAAGTTGCTACCTCTGAGGTTGCTGCTGTCCTCCGGGTGTTGATCCTGAGCCGTCATTTCCTGTTATCTAGACTACTAACTAACTAACTAACTCACTATTAAAGCCAACAGAGCAGTGTTTACTCACCACTCTGGTAGGAGAGCTCCACAGACTCACAGCCTCCATAAGGGAAACTCTGAAGGGTGAGAGAGGGCTGGGCGAGCGACGGCTGGCTGCTATCTGTTAAAGGAGAGAAAGGTAGGGGTGTAACCATGACAACCCACTTACACAAGGTAGGCAGGTGGTAATAAATGAGTCATTAACAGGGTCACTACTAGTGTGTGTGTGTGTGTGTGTGTGTGTGTGCGTGTGTGTCTTGTAGATCTGATGGGTTTGATAAAAGATGAGAAGAAAGCAGAAGAACCATGAAAGCAAGGAGGAATAGGGAGAAAGACATGATAAAGGTGATGAAGTAATGGCAGAAAAGACAGATGATGAGTAAAGGTGTGGGAAGGAGTGAACATCTGAAGAGAACTGAAACTGAAAACCAGGTTGTTCTTCAATTGACTCCTTCACTGCTTCTGTTTTTTTTACAAAGGAGGGATCCTTTGTAAACCAATCCGATCTCCAACTGATGCTTTCACAATTTCAATTTCATTATAATTTAATGCAAAACCATGATGTATTTAATTAATCTAGTAGTTTGTTGCCTGAACTTAACTATGTAGTTTTGTTTTGTTTGTTACGTGTTTCATTCTGTTTAAAACTGAGACCGCTCGGTCCAGAGAATTCTTACATTTCCTTGGCACATAATTAATAGTGTAATTTAGTTGAATACGAATTTCTCTCTCACACACACACACACACACACACACACACACACATGACACACACACATTCGCGCGCATACACACATGCACACATACACACACACACACACACACACACACACACACACACACACCTCCTTTATCTCAGAGACTGAAACCTTCCTGGCAGCTGCCTCCAAGGTCACAGGTGTGTGTGTGTGTGTTGTGTGTTTGAATGTACATGTACACATGGATGTGTGTGCTCCTGTATTAATAAGTGTGTGCATTTGCATTCAATATGTGTATTTTGTGTACCAATGTGTGTGTGCGTGTGTGTCCCAAGGTCAAATATGCATTAAGTCAGGCATGAAATGGAGTCATAGCAGCAGCTCCACAGCACTGACTATGATGAAGACATCTCAATGCTAATGTGGAGATTTATTGACCTCCCGGTTACAGGAGGCTGTGTGTGTGTGTGTGTGTGTGTGTGTGTGTGTGTGTGTGTGTGTGTGTGCGTGACATAGCGACATATGTAGATTTTTTTGAGTGTGTGTGGCTGTTATATGTTTGATAGGAGAGACACATTGATAGAGAGACGTGTGTGTGTGTGTGTGTGTGTGTGTGTGTGCACACATGTGTGTTAATGTTACTGCAGTCCTTCATGCTTGCCAGTGAGCTCCATAAAGTTCCCTCCTCCCACCAGGTGACTTTATTAAGACTCAGTTATGGCTGACTTCCACTCACAGCATCACTGTTTTAACTCTTAAATCCTGTCTGCTTATATATTTAACATTTTTCTAGATTAGAATTGGACAATATGAACACTTTATATCACAATTTTCCTGCCCAAAATAATTGCCCCAATCATTGTCAATATATGAATTAACTCTTAAAATGGCACTAAAAGATCCTTGTATCAATTTCCATTTTCTTGTGAAACAAATCTCTTTATTGTGTGACAGATTTTTCATGAAAAACAATCTATAGTAATAAATGATAAGATCTTATTTTAGGCTATAAAATAAGTTGATTATACGTAATAAGATTCCTGTCTCAATAAATGATAAATAAGTCTGTATCTTTCTCTGTCTGTCTCTCTGTCAGGTCCAGCTTCACTGTATTGCTGCAGAGTCGGCTTGCTGTAATTCTCTTTGGTATGGATGAGAAATCACTCTGATATGTGGAACATATTTCAGCATGTGGTGGAACAGTGAGCTACTAGCAGAAGAGTTGACAAGTAGAAGTGTATCTCAGCTGAGAACAAGAGAATGAAGACCAAATATGTAGAAGATGAAGGAAATTAAGAGATCATCAGAAGCTGCAGGTGAATCATGTTAAGCCTCAATTTATAATGTCAGGAACATAAGAGGCTACTTCTTCACAGTTATCTTCTATCTTTCCCTTTGATTAGATGGAACTTATTAAGATGCAGGCCAACTTGATGGTATCAACTGTTAACAACAGTTCTTTTCTTGCCCTGTTCATAGCTTACAGCCTTTTAATCACTTTTTGCTTTACTGGTGTTTGCATTTCCACTTCAAATGTGAGCAAATATGAAATTTTGTTTTCCACAGTTCATGTAATGATATAAAATACATTATGTTTAGAGGGAAGCATGATGATGCTAACTTCCCGTTGGACCAAAAACACATGTCATCACTGCAGGGGTGTATTCCAGCAGGCTCAACAAACTCTGAACCTAACACTGAACTCAGTCGACCAACTCTGAGTTTTCAGTTCCAGGTTCAATCAACTCTGAATATGTCAATTTTAATCATTTCACATAAATGGAGTAAATATAAATGGTTTTTCAACACAGAAATGTACTTCTTAAGAGCTCTGAATCTGGATTATGTCCGTGATATGAATATGTTGAAAATGTAAATTGGAGAATAGATTCCGGAAAAAGTCGGAGACATGTAGGAGAAACTCAGGGTTTTTTGAAGCAAATCTACCAGCGAGCAGGTTAGGTTCACAGAGTCAGTTACTATGGTAACTGACCTAAAGGTTAAGTTCACTCTCTTTCTGGAACGGAAACATCCGAGTATCCCTCTTCTCAGAGTTTACATACTGAGAGTTGATTGAACTAATTCAGAACTACGGAAACTCACAGTTGCCCATCTCAGAGTTGGTCAACCTAGAGTTCAAGTTTTGACTCAGAGTTTGTTAAACTTGCTTCCTGAAACGGGCCCCTGGTCTCTAAACCAGCCTGCCTGATCATTACACTCTCAGAAGAACTGACGCAGTTCATGTAGCTATTTCTGATGAAAGAGACCTCCCAAGATGGTGAAAGGCCAGCTCAGACAACCAGAGATATACTTGTCAGAGGAAGTAGGATGTGAATATCAGCTGTGTCAAGATGTGACTGTCAAAGAGCAGCAAGACTTAATCTCCCCAGAGCACATAAAGGTTAGCATCACTCTCTCCCAACCGCACTCTCACCTTCAGTTACCCAGCACTGCCCCATTATGGCCACACAAATGACTACCATTAACTATAATCACCTTACATGCAGCCTATAATGCTACACTGAACTAGATGGGGGGGATAATTGCCCTCCAGTAATGCTGGGGAAAAACTACTTCAAATAGACAGAAAATGAGGAGCTCTCTGCACAGGAGGCAACTCTGAACTTTCTTCCTATTCTATTGTGCAGCGACAGAGTTATTACTGAAAATTAAGTGCGTCTTAAAAATATTCAATAGCTGAATGTGTTCTGGTGGCAGGTGTTGAATATTTTACTTCAGTGAATTATGAATCGAAAAACTTTTTTTAATAATACTCTAAATTGATGATTGATGTTAACCTGCGGAATCATCTTCCACCTCTCTCCCTGCTAATGGTTATACTAAGGGCTGGCTCAGGCTTGACTTGAGCCAGCCTTTAGTTCTGCTGTTATAGGCCTAGAATGCCAGAGGACTTCCTCATATACACTGAGCTCCTCTCTCGTCCTCTTCCTCTCCATCTGTATTATTTGTGTCCCATTAATGATTGTTACTTATATAAGTAACTTATTGACTTCTTCCCAGGAGTCTTTGCTTTCTGGTCTCCTTGGCTTTTCTGGATAAGGATTACACCGAGACCACCATTCCATAATTTCTATCAGTCATTTTGACTTATAGTCATTCCATAATAGCAGCTGCTGATCCTGTTAGTTATTATTTGTAGTCATATTTCTAGTTTTACTGCTACTATTATTATTTGTATTAGTCACTTTTCTATGATTATCATTCTAGCTGTTACGCTATTATTGTTGTTTCTACATTTTAAAGGGGGTAGTTTCTTTCTATCCAGTGCTTCCTCGTGAGGGAATTTCTGTAAACTATAGAGAAGCATCAAGAGATGCTATATATGAATCTCGAGTTAACTTCTATTATTACTTGATGCTGTATAAATAAATGTAATTACATTTAAATATTGAATTTCTTGTCCCCTGTTCTAAATTTTCAATATAATTTGGTCCTAATCTGCGCAAAGACAGAAATGAAAATGGAATCCTGATTGTTTCTGTCCACCTGGGTATTTTATTTTCACAGCACATGAATGTCCATTTTGTGCAAAAATATGTAATGGGGCTGGAACAAGCACTTGTTATGTCTTGTATAAATTCATGTCTCTGTACATGAAACCAATAGATTGCATTGACAGAGAGTTATTATTGGCAGATCAAGGGACACAAACCTCATTTCTAATGATTTAATGTGGAAGTTAGACATATGAATAATATTCTTCACCTCAGCATTTCTCCTTTTGTAAATTGCAAAAAAGGTGTTTCTCTGAGTCAGCTCAACACAAAAAAGCCTCAACCAAAGCCAAAACAAATTATTGGTTTAATTGCCTGATCTTTGTGGGTTCTGGCTGCCCTTGAAAAACAGCAATGTGCTGGAGTGTTTAAGTTCCAGATCCAGTTCTTTGATTTTCTTCTGGGGGTCTGAGGCTCTGGGGAAACCTTTACATAGGTCTTCGCTTCTATCAGGGTATTTGGTCGACTGTGTGGAGCTAATTAACATCAAAAAGCTCCTGATTCATGGAAAAACGTGCTAACAGCAGTGAAGGGTCGTCCTTGGCCGGCCACAAATGGCTGACGCTCGCTTTGTGAACTGACAAGGAACAGCGTTGCATAACCTTTTAACATACATGAGTGTCTGGAAAATTGATTTTTAGAAGAAAACGTGTTTGCACATGAAATGCACGCTGTGCTGCGGTGGTTTCTACTGATCCAGTGGATTTACGTCACATTAATATTAACACTGTGCTGCTGCAGGTGTAACTTTCCCTGTTTATGCATATTGAGTGGGTGCGTGTGTGTGTGCGTGTGTGTGTGTGTGTGTGTGTGTGTGTTACTGTTGGCTCGTATATTGGAGATTTTGTGAGGCAGTTTGTGTGTGTGCATGAAATCCCATTTCCATAGCTGAGAAAACACCTGAGCTAAGGAGAAAGCTTCATGGTTCAAAAGAAAGTATGCACACACACACACACACACACACACACACACACAGCCACACACACCCACACACACACTGAGAGTTAAACCCCCTCTACATTGCATACTGGATTTAGCCGAGCTTTGATCCCTCAGTCTGTCACTGTTGTCTTAATAACTTTCTTCTCTCTCTGCTCTCCTTCTCTACTACAGTAGGAAACGATCCTCCCTGGCACCATTATCCTTTTTCAAAAGCCTGGAAGGTATTGGAATGTGTCTAAATGGTGGATTCTTACTTTGAAAAGGAAATGTTTCCTATCCATTTATTAAATTATATAATATCCTCGGAGGCAGTGCCAGATAGAAAGAACAACATAATGGACTGTGGAAGTCAAAGTGTTAAAAAGGATCATGTGCAGAAGCTTTTTTTTCATTTCAGATGATGATTTTTACATTATTTTCATTGTCTGATCAAAAAAATAATGTTTTTAATTAAACAGACTGAGTTTAAAAGTATGGAGGGACTGGGGTCCGTTTGCTTTGTGCGGATCGTTCTGGTTTGTGTGGAAGCTGTCAATCAAACCGTGGTGCGGACCACACATGTGAACAGGGGCCGCTTGTAAAGGTGGGTCTCGATCCGCTTCCTAGGAGATTCTGATGCGGTTCATTTGTGGTGGGAAAGCAAGTCACCCAACCACAGGATTTTATGATAGCAGATATGTGATTTTAGCCTGATTTCAAAAGCTAAACTGCTAATAAATCCATCTGCTGATAATGAAAACTGTGATCTCATAGATCTGTACTTAAGGCCATATATATCCATATCAGCACTGGTTATTTTCCTCATTGATAGGTACATAATATACACCTTAGAAGCATTAAATTCCCCCACGTTGGTCCTGATGGTGCAGGATGACGATACCCAAAACTGTCAAATCAACATCCAATTTACTCCTATGGGTCGTCAATGTGAGCAGGAGAAGAACTAACATACAAGAATGTATATTTTTTCCCCCAAAATGATCCAAACTATGGGTGTGAAAGCAGCCCGACACCTTTTATCATCTCCTGTTTTTCTATTTTAAATATTTGTTGTGGAAAGCAGGTTTTCCTTCACGGCAGTGATGAAAGTCGTGTTTTACATCTTGTCTTTGTATCTAATTGTGGGTGAACAGATGGTTTGACAAAAGGCTAACGTCACTCTGGAGATGTTCCTCAGTGGAGTTGTGCCATTGCACAAAGCGCTGGAGCGTTATTTTACATTCTGCTTCATCATGTCTTGATGTGCATCAGCAAATGGCACAGAAACCTGTGTCGACAGTAAATCAGCTGAAAGAGGAAGAGAGGAAAGGATGACAGAACAGCTGATGAAGAAAAGACAGAAGGAAGGGATGGAGAGTGATCAGATGGGTTTATTTTTTTGCTGAATCATCGAGTGAAAGTCATTGAAGCTGTTTCATTATCTGTGTACGAGCAATCAAAGTAAAACATCTCCTGATTCTTGCTTCTTGTTTAGGCCACCTGACTTTTCCAGTGTTGGTACATTCCCTAAATATCCGATTGTGATCAGCCGCTTTTTCAGCCGGTGTTTCTCTTTCTCAAGTGACCGTGGTATCTGGTGTCCCTCAGTCACGGTTGCCTGTAGTTATGGCAGAGTGCCTTGATTTCAAAACTGACATTTCAAATCAATTGTAATTCAACCATGTGAGTATGATTGAAGCAAAACATTAACATCAGTGTTGACGAGCACACAGATGAGTTTGGCTGAAAAACACCAGTTAACACAGTCACTTGTTTCACTGAAACAGCAGCACACAGATGTCTACTCTCTTAGAGAATGTGTAAATAGTCAAAGTGACAACAACACAAAGCAGTTTGTCTCAAAGAGAATTTCAGCTGAGAATTCAGCTCAGTTCATCAGTCTCCGCCAAGAACCTGCTGCTGAACCAGATCCTCCTCAACAACACACATGTAGCAATCATCACCTAACAAGACCAACTGCTGAACCACTCTGTTCAACCGTTATCTACTATTTCTCTCTGCTTGAATTTAAATAACGGAATCAGAAGGAAAACAACTCCTATGTGCCACACACGCTGTGATTTGAGAAGTCGAAGAGGATGGAGGAGATGAAGGAGAAGAAGAAGAAGAAGAAGCAGGAGAGGAAGGAGAAGAAGAAGAAGAAGAAGGTTGATGGATGGATGAGAGGAGGTGAGGCAGGAAGTTGAAGAGCTGGCTGCTGGCTGATAAGGTTTATCACATTAAACACTCTGTGTTGTAAAAGGAGACAAATGTCACTGCAGCACTTATACCTGAAGAGAGTGTGAGTGTGTATGTCTATGTTAAATGGTCTACTTGGCACACGTGCACACACACACACACACACACACACACACACACACACACAGAAAAATGTTTCAATCTGTGTGTGTGTGTGTGTGTGTGTGTGTGTGTGTGTGTATGTATGTATGTGTGTGTGTATGTGTGTGTGTCTGTGTTTGTGTGTGTTAGTGATTGCTCATTTAGTATTTTACCACTCTGACACTGTTTATGTGTCAGAATGTGAACTTTCTTTAACTTAACGTCCCTGGTTCAGACTCTGGCTTAATCCTGATTCTCTCCAATGAGAACCATTAAGTTTTAATCTGTAAGTGTGTTGCAGTCAACGCTCACAGGTTAACAGCTGTATAACTTATTAGGATTTATAATATAAAAACTAAGATGTAAACAAACACAAACATGGTTGAACCATTAATTAATCACCAGTGTTGACTCACCAATCGAGCTTGTGGCTGGAACTGGCTCTTTAGACACTGAACACATCATAAACATGACACAGAGAAAAACACAAACGTCAGTCGGAAACAGCAAAGCCAAGGAATTCAATGTTTACTGAGAAAAACATGAGAGACGTCATTTATAAAATAATATTTAGCACATCGTCAACAATACAATTAGTCTACCAAAACCATCAAATCATTACAGAGATGCACAAACTGAAAATCATGAGCCTGTTCTAGTCCTGAGATAACTTTAGTTGTGATATGACACTATAAATATAAATTCACTAGCAAGGACCACACCGTCAACAAGATGCGTTTAAGAATTTATTATTATGACAAAGCGAATGAAGTGTCGAAGATCTTGGTTCTTGAGCGTTTAAGTGCGTTGTGGGGATTCTTGTAGAGAATCCGCCGCCGCTCCCGGGCAGCGACGGACCCCCCAGTGGACCTACGAAGGAGAGAATAGAAAGAATTAATGGGAAGAGAAATGGGGTGGGGGGGAGGGGCGCAGAATACGAGAGCGAAGCGGAGGAGAGGGTCAGGTGGCTATTTATAGAGATGCGGAAGTTGGCGCTGTTGAGGTGTGGACCTGCTCCTGAAACTCCGCCAATTAGGCTTCCATTCACTAGCAAGGACCACACCGTCAACAAGATGCGTTTAAGAATTTATTATTATGACAAAGCGAATGAAGTGTCGAAGATCTTGGTTCTTGAGCGTTTAAGTGCGTTGTGGGGATTCTTGTAGAGAATCCGCCGCCGCTCCCGGGCAGCGACGGACCCCCAAAACCTCCAGTTACTTAAGAAGAGATTGAACGGATTTGAGATCTTTGGGATCTGAACGGATGTAACAGTCGTACGTTTGGGAGGACCGGCGACCCACGGAACGTATGAAGTGTTCTGGGATGCCACTACGGGAGGCCAGAGTGGCCGCTCCAATTCTGAAGGAGTGCCCGGAGTAGTTGTCGGGCCAAATACCAGACAATGAGAGCATGAGGCGAAAGTGATGGTGGGACTAGAATCGTGTAGCCACTTGGCCGGACTCGGAAATGAAGAAGGGATCTGTCATGATGTGCACTGGGTTTGTGGAATTGCGAAAGTTTGCGAGGTTTTCGAAGGGATTCGGTGGTGATTGGACCTTGATGAAGAAGGCGGGCGCGGGCGGACCGAATTGATTGGTTTGCTTAGCTGTAAGTGGAGCACCATGGGGTCGTCTGAAAAGCGAGACGAGTCGAAAATGCCGGCATGACGGCTTGAGTCGAAGCGAATGGTTGAGGAGGTGAAAGCGGAGCATCTGAGGAAACCAACGAGGCGAGCAAGAACATGACTTCCCAGGTTGGGCGACTTGAGGAGTGCCGTACCTGGAAGGGATCGTGCGGAGGCAGGTGGACTGTCGACAGTAAGTCGACAGTAAGAGGAAGACGATGAGAGTTTATGGCTGGCTCTTGGCGTGGGAGTCCTTTAATGAGGGAAGTTATCTGGGGATGGCTGGTGGCCAGGCCCGAACTGCCGGTTATTAGCTTGGAGAAGAAGCTGGTACCGCTAAGGTACGCTGTGATGGTGTGTGTTTGGATTGCCCTGATGGAATGGGCGTAAGTGATGAAAGAGTCAAGGTGATAAGATCGAACGATGGAAAGGTTGCGTTGTATTGGTCGTGGAAGAGGTGGAAGCTTTTCCGAGTTGTCAAGTAGGACGAGGGGGTTGAGGGTGATATGGAGGAATGGCTTTGGAAAGGTATCGGCGTAAGGTGCCAAGCTTCGGAACTTCTGCGATGGGAAGCAGGAAGGAGAGTCAGCGATAGTGTTTGTTTGACCGTGAGCTGCGTGGAGAACATATTGATGTGCAACGGAGTGCCGGATGGGGCTCTGTATGAATTGCATGATGGATGGGGAGTTGGAGCATCCTTGTTAATTATGTCGACGACTGCAAGGTAATCTGAGTATATGATGGACTTGCGGGGACACAAATGGCGGTGACTAATATAGTACAGAACCATATTCCGTTGTTGAAGCCCCCAAAAGGACTGAAGGAAAAGCGTCAATGTACAGATGGATGTCATGTGGGTGAGTCCGTTGGTCTTCATAGAAGAAAGTGATTCCGTTCCGATTAGTGAGAAGGTTGAGCCACAGACAGAGTTTGGCGAGGAGGGGCCCTCTGTTTTCTCTGCGGATGATGTAACTCTGAGGTCGGAGAAGACTGAAGTCGGAGAGGCCAGGCCGGAGGCGGGTGGTGATAACGGGGGGGGGAATGATGGAAGACGTATGGAATCCCGGTTGTTGGACAGGATCCAACAGAGGGCTTTAGACAAGTGGTCGAAGAGATTGGGGCTGCTTGCAGCTGAAGGTGAGCCTGACGGCAAAGTAATATGCACCACGTCAGCGGGCACCGAAGAACGCCAGAAGTCGGGGTAGAAAGGGGGACTTTGAAGGCGCTGGTGATGTTTGTTTTTTTTTTTTGTTGTTTTTTTTTTTTTTTTTTTTGGGAGCCGCGACCCTTTGCCGGCGAGTTTAGTAAGGGCGATGGCGTGGTTGATGGTGGCGTAGTGATGTTGGTTTTTTTTTTTTTTTTTTTTTTTTTTTTGAGAGCCGCGACCCTTTACCGGTGGGTTTATTAAGGCAAGGTTGATAGTGGCATAGTGGAGAGAAAATTCTTCGCTCGGAATCAAGCTATTGGTGCTGGGAATAGTACTGCCATGGGGTGCTAAGAGATCGATAATGGTGCGTTTCTTGCCGGAGTATTTCCTGATTGCAATACTGATGCGATACCGATGCGGAGTTAGGAAATGGAGGATGGAAGACATGGAACCTTCCTTAACTTCTTTAGCGAGAAGAGGCTGGGTGAGATGGGGCACCGCGAAGGGAGCATGCGAGGGCTGCACGGGCTGCGAAGATGCGGCAGTAAATCTCGTTCTCGAGAGCGCCCCAGTAGGCGGCCTTGTTAAACTGTGAGAGGCGGGCTGCAACTTCGGAGGCGAAGTGTGTATGGTATTGATAGAGACCATGCTGCCAAAGCGGAGGGCGAGATTAAGAATGGTGGACAAGTAATCGTCCAGTTCATTGCGTTGCGTGTGGAGTTTGGAACAGAGAGCATCCCTGTAAAGGGAGAAGGCGCAAGCAAACTCTGTAGGAGTAAGCTCTCTGGAACGTGTGGGTGCTCTCACTTTAGAGTTGGGGCACCCTCGTATCCTTTAATAAATCTGTCTGTGGGTGGTTAATGGAGAGAAGGCGAGATAGGGAGTGTGACGTCGATGTAGTTAGTGCATCCCGGCACTGGCATTTTGGTGCCAGGAGCCCGGGCTGAAGCGCGCTACGGTGGTTATTGGAAAGCGGCGAGGGGCACTGGTGGCCTAGTGCCAGGAGCCCTGACTGAAGCGAGTCGCTGTGGTTGTTGGAAGACGCGGCGGGGGGCGCTGGCATCCCGGTGCCAGGAGCCCCAGGTGAAACGAGTTGCTGTGGTTGTTGGAAAAAGGGGCGGGGTGCGCTGGCATCCTGGTGCCGGGAGCCCACGCTGAAACGAGTTGCTATGATTGTTGGAGAAACGGCGGGGGGCGCTGGCATCCCGGTGCCAGGAGCCCCAGATGAAACGAGTTGCTGTGGTTGTTGGAAAAACGGCGGGGGAGCTGGTATCTTGGTGCCAGGAGCCCCGGCTGAAACGAGTTGCTATGGTTGTTGGAGAAACGGCGGGGGGCGCTGGCATCCCGGTGCCAGGAGCCCCGGCTGAAACGAGTTGCTGTGGTTGTTGGGAAACGGCGGGGGGGCGCTGGTATCCCGGTGCCAGGACCCCCGGCTGAAACGGGCTGCTGTGGTTGTCCGAAAAGCGGCGAGGGGGGCGCTGGCATCCCGGTGCCAGGAGCCCCGCGAAGGTTAGCTGCGGTGACGGCTGGAACTGGATGGCGGTGGGCGCTGTGGCGTTTGCCCTTGGGTTGTAGGTAGCTTTTGCTGATGATGACGATCCTGATGGAAGTTGGAGGGTCCTGGAATCCGTCTGGGCGCTCCCTCTGGATTGTAGAGATGACGAGAAGTAGTGGCGGGAACTCCTGAGTTGTTTGATCTGGCAGAGGATCTCTGTCTCTGCTTTTGCTACTGCTCTTGTTTTCTTAGGGCTGTGTTTGATGGTACTATTAGCCCCCGGTTCTTTTGTTGGAAGCCCAAGGATAAACCAAAGAAATCCTCAGTTCATGAATAGAGAATTTGTTCAGGCCGCAGTAAAGTATGGCGGGCCTGGGCTCGGAATGGCAGGGCTCCCGCAAGATCTCCGTCGGAACGAACCTCGTTTCCTGGTGCTGGATACATTTTATTTTCTTGGGCTGGGACTGCCCCGTGAGGAAGTTAAACTTTCACGCGACCGAGTCTTACTGGTCGGTTGTCTCGGACGTGGACTTACGGAAATGTTATATGAATCGTGTTTGGGTGTTGTCCTTCAGGCGTTCGGGTTTTGTTTGTTTATTTATTTATTTATTTATTATGATTATTTTTAATTTATTTAATTAATTAATTAATTAATTTATTTATTGGCGCGCAAGCTGTGTTCGCTTTTGATGCGTTTCCGTGAGCCTGAAACGGCTTGTTTCGTTCGATTCACGAGACTCGCAGCTTTCAAATGATGTATAATATGACGCAGACGTATTCGAAATAATATATGATTAAATGGAATGAATGCGAAACTAGTGCAAAACGGCCCGCGGGTCACACTGTACTAATGTACACGACCAGTGATTTATGTGGGTTCGGTGAAAAGTATGAGTCTAAAGTGAACACGGTGAAAGCGAATTGTACCAGTACTGTCTCTTTAACAAGAGCGTCGACGTTACGGCCTGTACGTGTGTGCGTGGTGACGTCATCCGGAAGCGACCTGGTGTTGACGGAAGGAGCGGCCACGAGTTTGGAGTTTGCTTTATTGTCGATCGATGTAACGTCTTTTGGCGTCTTTCCGGTTGGAGATTCTTTGAAGATGGAGACTGGTCTGTGGATCTCACTGGAGCGTGGTGACGCTGCGACCGGCGAGTTGTTCGGCCGGTGTTGTCGGGAAGATAGCGGGAGGCTGGAGCGATGTTCGGAGGCGACGCGGTCGGCGATCTCCGGCAGGACAGCGGCGGCGATGCGGTCGGCGAACTCCGGCAGGACAGCGGCGGCGACGCGGTCGGCGATCTCCGGCGGTGCGGCGGCGGCGAACTCCGGTGGGACAGCGGCGGCGACGTTCTGTCCGTGAGTTTCCTCGTCCTCTCTTGGCTGCTGAAGGAGGTGGGCGTGGATGAGATGGAGTTTGGTTTTCTTCGATGTCGCTTGCGTCCTGGACGTCGTTGCGCCACTGAAGTCGGGGTCTCGGGGACGGAGGTGGCGTCGGCTCCTGGTGGATTATGGTCCCGATCTCGATGGAAACGATCGTCGGCGGACGGGGATGGAGAGACGAAATCCGTGGTGAGGTGAGTTAAGCTGCGAGGTGAGCCAAAGCTGGTGTTTGTTCATGCGAAAGTTTGGTTGTGCTCGAGGCGAAGTCGCGTGCTCTGGTCTCTGGCCCAACACGAGAATGAACGAACACGAGAGCCAGCGCAGGATACGGGAGCGAGCGCAGAATACGAGAGCGAAGCGGAGGAGAGGGTCAGGTGGCTATTTATAGAGATGCGGAAGTTGGCGCTGTTGAGGTGTGGACCTGCTCCTGAAACTCCGCCAATTAGGCTTCCATTAATTGAAAAAATTAAACCTTATGCAGAGGATTTGTTCTCTCAATATAACATTAGTTGTGTAGCTTATTATGAGCACAAAACATTATTTGCGACTGAAATACAGTACTTTAGAAGTCGTGCAGAACGACACAAGAAAATATAAAATCTGTGTGCATGTACGCTAAGTTGGTTCAAATTTCATGACTATTCCATAAACCACTGCAAGACTGTATTGAGCATCCACTTCCTGGTAAGGACACAAAAATCATCCGATCAAACAGGCCGCCCTGAGTCTCCAATGTCTTTCATAGCAATAGTTTGTCCAGTGAAGCTGTACAGACGTCCACATTCTCTACAGCCAATGATTCATTTCCTAAAGCGTCTTCAAAGACTAAGTGTGCGTACCTGAGTAGTAGGAATTCAGCAGGGATTTACTCTGCAGCGTCTTGCTTCCCTGCACAGAGAAGGAGCAGGCAGAGGGGGAGGCTGGGGGGGAGGGGGGGATAAGAGGATGAAGAAACGGTAAGAAAAGGTGTAAAAATAGTGGCAAACAGGAGGAGGTGCATGTTGAGAAGTAAAAACGACAGGAGGGAGGAGAGGAAAGATGAGAATAGCGGAGGAAGCAGGAGAGAGTCGAAGAAGGACGGAGGAAGGTAGGATGACAGAAAGTAAAGGGCACAGCAGGAAACGAAGAAGAGTGCAAAGGAGAAAAAACAACAATCAATCATCACAGGACGCAATTAACAATGAAAACACACACAAAGAAAGATCAATCCTCCATATTGAACAGTACAATCCAATACCACTAATGGCATCATCAACACAAGCGTTATCGAATTTAGTAAAGTGTTTCCGTCTCAACGAGCGTCAACTCAAATATGACATCCTCTCAATATTGGTCAATACGGGCGAGTGATTGTGTTCTTGAATGAAGAATGAATGTTCAAACTAAAAAGAAGGAACCAATGGAGAGGAATGTACCACAGTCGCCAGTGGAGAACAGAAAGGGTTTTCCAGTGGTCGCCACACTCCACCATGTTATCAAGCAGATGGATGTCAAGAATAACAGCAGGGTAAGTCAGCAGGGTAAGTCTGCAGTGAACGTCTCACTTCAAACCACGATTTGCTTTGTTCCTGATGAGTGATGACCACTAGAGTTAGTGACTCCTCCATAGGAAAAAGTACTTTGTGAAAGAAACATCAAGATGGTTTATGAAAGGAAAAACCAACATGAATACATGAGTATGTAAGGTGATCAGCCATCATGGGCCACCAGAATCTCTTATTTTCAGGGAAACTTATCTTGTTTACGTTCTAGTTCTATGTTTAAACAAAAAAACTACATTGTTAGGTTTGAAATTTAACCAAAACAAAAACACAACAACACTCCTTGGTTCTAATGGGACACTCACATCAGTCTCCTTGTGAAGTCCTGTGTTTTTGACCCGTCCACCACCCAGACTTCCACATACTCCTTTTAAACTCATGTGTGATAAACCAAGAGAAAATGTATTCCACCACAAAATATGATTCCCTCAAAACAGACACAACAGCTGTTTCAAATGTAAAAATGTAATGTTGTCAACACGAACAACATTTAGGTCATTTAGCAGACGCTTTTGTCCAAAGCGACTTACAATAAGTCAATTTGTCAAAAGAAGGAAACAAAGAAACCACAACGTATCATTGCCGATAAAGTAAGAGCTAAAAAATAGAAGCGTTAGCTCCTCATCTGAGTAAAGTAGTACCTTAAGAGCAACAGTGCTATGATCAGAGTGCTATAGGTAACATGTAACATGTTGTTTGCCCAGAGATATGAATGCTGGTATCCTGGTTTAAAGTCCTGTGTTAGATTGACCCTTCAACATCCTCTTCATAAGCCTGCCAATCAGAACCTGGTTATTCAAATAGGTAAGTAACTAAGTACAGACATGAGTCAAAATGTGCATAACAAGCCATAATGAAATCAAGTGGAGACTACTACTAATTAGTGCAGTGTTACTCTTGTCAATGAGAGAAGAGATACACGCATGTATGAGCCTCTTTCATTCAGATTTCAGTTTACCAATGTGTCTTCAATGGCAAAAAAACCCAGATCTAAACAGCTGCTTAACATGTGTTAGAAACAATACTTAACAAAATCATTGGGGCAACCACCAGAACCTCCGTCTTATCTGAATTGAGATGTGAAAAATGTTCACCTATCCACTACCTGATAGCGTGAGGACGCTCCAAAGTCGAGGAGCTGAGATAAATGAAAAGCCTCACTGGGTTTGGACGAGAAGTGGAGTTAGATATCATCCACAAATAAACGGTGCACAATATTGAATCTGTTTACAATCTGTCCCAACGGTAAAACATATCAAGAGAGTAACAGAGGCCCCAGGAAGTAGCTAGACACCGTGAGATAGTGGAGAGGAATCAGACACAAAGTTTCCAATAAGGAAAGTAAAACCTCTGCCAGTTAGACACGATGAAAACCAGTCTAACAGAGGCCCCAGGACAGAGTCCTGTGGGACACCACAAGACAGAAAGGGAGAGGAATAAGACATAAATTCTCCAATAGAGACGGTAACATTTCTATCAGTAAGATAAGATGAAAGTCAGTTGTGTTGACTCACAACCCTGTTTGACATACTTCAGTGAGCAGCACAAGAGTGCCTATAGGACTAGTGTTATAATATGGACTGGACAACTGGTAGAGTCTGACAATCGACCACGCTGGTTCAAAGTCTCTTGGTAAAATGTCTCCTGTCTCTCGGCTGTCTTTTTTCCCCCCTCTCCCATCCTTCCCTCCCTGCTTGTTTCATACTCATTTCTCCCATGGCACTTTCCTCTGCTTTCCATCCCACAATGCATTCTATATGTTGTTTTTTTCTCAGTAGGTGTGTAGCCAAAGTGGAAACACAAGCAGCAAAGAGGGATTGTCAAACAATTAGCATTGTATCACACATACTAGCTAGTTGTTGAAAAGTTGTAAATGCATTAGCTCACACTCCTCCCATGGGGTCTGTGGAAGTAGCCACTTATAGCATCTCTTCCTAGTGATAATGGGAACTGAAACGGTACTCAAACTCGCCATTTTCGTTCTCTCTGTGGCAATAAAGCCACAGGAAGAAGAGCATGGCTTCAGAGGAATGTGCAGAGAGCAGCATGTAATTGGGATAGTAGTCAAATGCCTCACAAGAGTCATGTGAGGGTTTCTGTTAGCATGACTGTCGTTAGCTATATCTCTAACGGCTGTGACAACACATGTTAATGCCTAAGGTGTTTTGATTCCAATCTGAAAACACACACATAAATGGAGTCCAAGTGTTCCTGAAATGTATGCATTTAGGGGAAACTGCTTCCTGTTTTAAGGTTTAAATGTTAGCCTCATTAAGTGGAATGCATTTACTCAGGATTAACAGCACTCATTGCCTGTTTTCTACAATTATCAAGAAATAAAATGTACAAAGGGCATGCAAAGGATGATACAAACCTGTTTTCATTTTGACTAATGTCTTAGAAATTAATGTGACGAGAATTTCCTGATGTGAAAATTATGCCTATTTCTTATCCTTATTCTGTTCAGCCTGGTCTCCTAAAAAAACATTTTAAACCTTTTGTGGTGGATTACGTTTGGTCTTGACGTATCACAAATTAGTTAAAAGGAAGTCCACATCCGTGTGAGTTCTGGGTGGTGGACGGGTCAAAAGCACAGGACTTTCAGCAGGAGACTGATGTTAGTGTCCCATTAGAACCAAGTAGTTTGTTGTGTTTTTGTTTTGTTTTGTTTTGTTTCATAGTTATTTTAATCCAAACATGATGTTTTTTACTAAACCTAAATATGTCGTTTTGTTGTTTAAACCTGACCAATGTAGTGTTTCGTTTGTTAATTACGTTTCGATCCGGAAAAAAAAAAATCTCTGCAAACATCATTGGGAGTGTAGTTTCGTTGTGTGGGAACGTAATTTTGTGGGAGATTTATAGGGTTGTTTGTTTTCAGGTATAATAACCAAATTTCCCTACAGCAGATAATTTAAGTTTTAACTTCTACTCTCTCCTTCCTCTTTCTTCCTCTCCTCACTACCCCCCCTCTCCTTGTACCTCCAAACAACATATTTTCTTCTCTCTCTGAAATCCCTCTCGTCTCATGCGTACCGGCACTGTATGCTAATGCACCTCAGAAAGCAGCTCAACTTTAATACAGTGAGGGGTGTAGCTGCATACCAACATAAATCTGCTTTGGCAGCAGAGTCCTGTGAAGATAACTGGTGACAGGGTGAGAAGGCAATAACATAAAAAGGTTATTTGCCCTGCAAAGGTCCATCCGAGGAAATATTAGTGGGTCCTCTACCTTGAGTCAGCGTTTCTTCTCCGTCTCATTAAGACTGTGCCTGGATCAGTGGCTGTGTGTCTGCACAGGTTGTGAAATAGTCATAAAATACAACCTTTTGGTTTAATTTTCAAAGTTAATTGGGATCCTTTTTTCATGGTGGAAACTAAATTAAATACATCACATGACTATGCAACGTTGACAGCTGGTGACAGACCTAACGTTGGTTTTGCCATTGTTTTCTTATTGTGTGAACCCAACATTGGCTTTGTTGTCTAAAGTCAAGTTGGCTTTGTCGTACTTACTGAGCTGCAAGTAAAACATTGATAATTGGTTCCAAAATTAAAAGATTAAAATATGTGACTTTTTTGTGTGTCATGACACTGTGCGAGTATGTGTTTGTTTCCTTCTCTCTTTCATCATAACACAGTATAACAAACTGTGAAAGACAACTCTGATATGACAGTTAATCACCATAAATCCTGAATAACAAGCTAGCAAGTGACATGGCAAAGACGACCAATGTATAATGCATGTTTATTCAATCTGCATGTGCTGCAATAGGACAATCTCTCTGGATTAAGCCTGGCATATTATTTTACATCGATCCAAAAATGACTTACAAGGGGGAAAAGTCCAAACTTCATTTTGTGCTCCGCATCTAGGTGAAGAAGCATTTTCAATGCCAAAACTAGATTTGGCCCCAAGCAAGGTCTAGTAAAGTCTGGTTAGGAGCAAAAAATAATCCACAACTTATAAAATAAACATAACTTTATCATATATTTAGGTCCCTGGAGGCAGTAAACACTGAAACCTTTATTCTGCATCTCAGCCAAAGTGTACTTAGATCTAGTAGTAAGAAAAGAAACAACCAAGGTCAAGAAAAAGGAAGCAAATGCCCCCAAATCCAACAAGGCCTATTTAAAAGCAAAGCCAAAGTAAACTTTTTAAATATCAGAGCATTTCGGTACATTCAAGGTCCAGATATAAGTGCCCTGTAAGTGTTTTCAATGCAAAAACATTATTGTACGTCAGAATTGCAGCACGGACAGTTAGGAGGAAGAGAGCAGGCAATTACAGGCGACATTAGCCTGCTACTTAGTCCCTCTACCGCACCCCTGGCTTTTAGCGGCCAAGCACTCCCAAAAGGCCAGCCTGACATTTTCAAGAGAAAAATACCCTTCAGAGGGGCCCTGTCTAATTACCCTGGACACACACACTCACACGAAGCATTTGCAGCCACATAGCAACCAAATGTAGGCTGTGCAGACATTCAGAAGATTGCAGCTGAAGATAAACTGATGCATTAAGCCAGTCTCACATCAGTTTGAATATTTACATCTACTGATTCGTATTGATGGACACACATTTTCCATTGAATCCCTGTGTTGCTCAGCAACAAACTAATGTATTTTGTTTTTGGAGTATTATTTGCACTTAAACCATGTTTATTTTCCTGTCAATCAGGATGACATTACACTCCAAAAACAATGTTGCCTATACACTGACAACTAAACCAATGTTAGGTTTAGACAACAAAACTAATGTTAGGTTTAGACAAAAAAAACATACTTAAGGTTTAGACAACAAAACCAACATTAAGTTTAGACAACAAAACCAACGTTAGGTTTAGACAACAAAACCAATGTTAGGTTTAGACAAAAAAAACATACTTAAGGTTTAGACAACAAAACCAACATTAAGTTTAGACAACAAAACCAACGTTGGGTTTAGACAACAAAACCAACGTTAGGTTTAGACAACAAAACCAATGTTAGGTTTAGACAACAAAACCAACATTAAGTTCAGACAACAAAACCAATGTTAGGTTCAGAAAACAAAACCAACGTTAGATTTAGACATCAAAACCAACGTTAAGTTTAGACAACAAAACCAACGTTAGGTTTAGACAACAAAACCAACGTTAGGTTTAGACAACAAAACCAACGTTAGGTTTAAACAACAAAACCAACGTTAAGTTTAGACAACAAAACCAACGTTAGGTTTAGACAACAAAACCAACGTTAGGTTTAGACAACAAAACGATGTTAAGTTGAGACAACAACAACGTTAGGTTCAGAAAACAAAACCAACTTTAGATTTAGACAACAAAACAACGTTAGATTTAGACAAAAAAAAAAAAAAAAACGTTAGGCTTAGAGAACAAAACCTCTGAGTTAGGTTTAGGAAAACAACATGTCACTTAACCCACGCAGTCTGGTGGTTAAAAGTCCTGCAATGTTGGACCCATCCACCAGAAGCCTTTCTTAATATTTTATACTATGACACTAGATCACGATGTTGCATTACCATGTGAAAGCGTTAAGTTAATGTGTCCGCCATGAAAATTCTAATGAATTCCCATTGACATTTTTTTAGAGCTGAGAAACTTGAAAAATTGACACTCAGTGTCCGTAAACATGAAAGGAATATATTGTGTTCCAAGACTATTTTACTATACTAATATACCCATTTCTGCACTTAGACATTGTTGGTGAGGCAGCACAAATCAGAAAAAGTTGAGGGGACAGATTTGAAAATGATGACAATAGCACTAAGGATGATGGAGGCCAGTGAAGCAGCACAACATGCTGCTGATATTTGTAAAAGAGGAACATATGGAGCTCTATTATGAAGTCAAATTGTCCACTATTTGAATAACTGGTTCTGTCAAAATGATTAATGGCACAGATATATTGTTTATTTTTATTTTCTCATTAAGACAAAAAAAAGGTTAACATTTACTACCAATCCTCAGACTGGTTATACATTTAGAGGTTAGATTGCGATGGTGCCATCTGTAGTATGAACATCCAGACCAGGAGCACAGGAGATTTGGACTTACTGAACCCGTTGAGGTCCTGGTTGGAGGTGGAGAAGGGGTCATCTTTGTGCAGTGTGCTGACTTTGGTGGTGCTCTTATCAGCCGTGGTGACCGGACCCATCTCCCGCTGCTGGGTGGAGCTGCTGGCCGTCTCCTTCTGCTTCTTCGCCAACTTTCTGTAGTGGTACGAACACATACACACAAACAAGCATACACAAGCAGGTATATTTACACACGTACGAACAGAATGAAGATGAATTCAAGGAGACATTTTTAAACATGTAATGAACACAGATGAGACAAAATGTCCACATGAGGATGAACACTGAGCTTGATGCATCGAAAAACACATTCTAGTTTTTTTAACACCAGGAAAATGGACTGCCTCACACATCACTGCTTCCTGTGTGTAGAAGGATAGGTTTTAAAATCCTGTTACTGGTCCACGAGGCACTGAATGGTCTCGGGGTCTAAATACATCTCAGCGTTACTTGTCCGTTGTGAAGCATCCAGACCCCTCAGGTCATCTGGGACCGGTTTACTCAGGGTTCCCGGGATCAAAACCAAGCAGGGTGAAACAGCATTTAGTTTCTTTTGCTCCGCACAACATTATAGTTTACAGCAGCTTTCTCAAAAATGTACCCATTTCTCCTGCTTGTTTTATTGTTTTTGAATCTCTTCTCTACTCTTTTTTATTCTATTTTAATTCTCTACTTATTTTACATTTGAACGTCTGTAAAGCACTTTGGATTACTTTGTGTATGAATGGTGCTATACCAATAAACTTTCCTTGCCTTAACAGAGTCTCACTTTTTATCAGTGCAGACAGACATATATTGATGCTGTGAACAAATGGTGTTGTAAATGTTGGATGTTTATTGCCAGTGTTCACTTTACATTTACAACATCTTTTTAAGGTCCTGATTTTTGTGCCAGACTGACAAGAAAAAGCTTAAGCGAATTGTTTTTATATATTCAAACAGCCTCCTGTCTTCAGAAAGTTATTCTCTCTGTGTCAAGGCTTGTGAGCCAATAGAATAACGACGTTGGTATCACGTGTTATCTCTACGTAGTCAGGGGTCAAGAGTCTTTGGGGTTGCCAGTTGGTGTGGAAAAAACGTAAAAATGGCTGAGTTTGATTAGGTCACATTAATTTTGAAACACCGCCCCACAAAGAACCCAAATGTATAGTACATGTTGCAAAATGAATTGATAACGGGAAAGATTCATCACTGACTGAGATGTCACTCCACTCGACCATGAAAACACAGGTGCAACGAACTGGCAACCCATTGCACGTCGAGCAACAGCTGTGTTGTGACCTGAATGCAATGGAACAGGGGAGAGCGAGTGTGACATCTACTAGCTGGATGTTTTCAATGTTGTCATTATCACCTTTAAGATATTTAAGTTGTGACACAATATCATCACAACACTTAAGTCACGACACGGGAGGCACAACATGACATTATAACGATACTGGAGTCACAATAAGATGTGTGTTAAGTCACAATGCAATCTTATTGGGATTTTAAACATTTTGTATTGAAATAACACGTGCAAACTATTCCCATTTTTAACTGCAAATGATGCTGTTAGACAACATCTGTCTTAACTTGATGAAGCTTTCACTCGGTACATATCACTTCAACCGTTTCATTGTTTTTTTTATCTCCAACTTCCTTTCAAAAACTTTACCCCAGAACCATGTTGCCCATGAATATTGTATCATTAAGTACACATGTGATGTTTCTCAATTTCAAAGGTAAAGTATCAGTGCGTCGTAGGTTTGTCGTTGTACCATGTAGTTTAGTGTGAAACCACTCAGTTCAACAGTTATATCAGAAAATGAGACTATATTGACGTGTAAAAACTATCTTTTAAATTGACAAACATCATGGGCCCTAGTTTCGTAGACCGGCGCAGGGTGACGCAGCCGGCGCAGTGCAAGTTTCGACCCGCGCAGCCTTGCGCACCGTCAGTTTGGTAGTTTGGTGGATCGCCTGCGCCAAGATGGGTGTGGCGGCGCAGCAGGGGGAGGCGTCACAGATTCAGCTTGGCGTAGCAGAAGTTTCGTGGCAAAAAGCCTCGCCGAGACTGCGCTGAAAGCTCGCCAGCTCCAACCTGGTCTACTTTCAGCGCAAGGCGCAAGGCGTAAATAAAGTCCATTGATTCAATGCGAATCACAGCTGGCGGATCGGAAGTTTGGCTGACGGCGCGCAGTGCGTACACATCACCGAGACCTCACAGGCAGGTTTCCACAGTTCCAGGCACATTTAAATGCAATAAATAATCACAACAAACACTATTTAATGCAACTAATTGAATCAACACGTGAATTTATATCTATATAGATTGTCCCGTCACATCTGACGTCAGATCAAAGGCGGATGGCACGCGTAACGGAAACTCAGCCTCTCAGACCAAAACATCTCCCTCTCTCTCTCCTGTTTCTTATAATATCGGCATTGTTATTATTATGATACGCACGCACAGCGCGTGATGCGCGTGCTGGGAGCGGCGGCGCTGCTTCTGTCATTGGGTTGTCAAGTGACGGATCTTGCACTGAACCTCCCCTAACGCATTAAAGGTGAGGAGAGGAGCTCATTTGATTGGTGAAGATCTGAATCGGCTGTATTAATCCCAGTCCACGCCTCGTCTCCTCCTCGTCTCCCACTCACGCCTTTTTCTCCTCCCTCTTTCGTACAGCTCACTTTGCTCAAACTGGTTTCAAATGATGAAAAACAATAAATATATTCAGATATTTTTGTTTTTTCAGTCGAGAGCCTCCTGAACAACTAACAACAGAAGTCAAATCAAACGGGACACTAACATCAGTCTCTTGGTGCAAATCCTGTGTTTTTTGACCTGTCCACCACAAAATATGTTTCCCTGGAAACATAATTCCCAAAGGAGATTATTTAGAGCGGGATTTCCTGCTTTAGTTGCAGTAATGTTTGGGGTTGATGATGAGCACTGTTTTTTGTTCATGTTTTCTCGGTGCTACATCCAGCTAGCACGCACAGTTCCTTCACTAAACCACGACAAGTTCTGTCCCTTCTAAAGTGTGCAGCAACATAACTCTGTATAGAGTGAGGATCCGGCTCTGCCCACACACTGGCAGAACACAGCGACCCATTAACAACACGGTCTCTCTTGGTGGCTGCTGTGTTTGCAAATGAACCACAGATACCATCATTGATAGTGTATCAGTATCACTTCACTTTAAAAATCATCTCCTTTGAGTCACAGAATAAAAAAACACTTCTTTTTTTTTCAAAAAGTCAACAGCAAATCCTCCTCCAGAATCCACCAACACACTTCAACTTCAACGTCCTTTAAGTGTTTACAGTGGGCTGTGTGTGTGCGTGCGTGCGTGTTTGTTCTCGTGCACAAGCATTTGCTTTAAAGCAGTTATGTGTATGTGAGCAAACACTTGATCTCCAGTGTCAGTTCTGTGTGTGCTTGACAGAAACTGTGTGTGTGTTCTATGGTGTTTGGCTGTTGGTGCATGCTGGTCTATGAGTGGGTGTGTTTCTCAGTGACCGATCACGAAGCAGCCTAATACGCCCGCTGACGTGCCGAAAGAAACTGGTCACTCCAAGAATAAAATGAATAGAGCTAACAATTTACGCTGGTAACGACTGATGTGACAAAATGTCAATGTATCCTTTCAGTTTGACACGCGACACTAACAGCAGTCTCCTGGACTAACGGTGACCATCTGTTTGACCATTCGCCCATCTCACCCTTCCGTCCCTGTGTGGACTATCTCTCTCTTTATACTGCATCTGTTCTTTTCTACCCATAATGCAGTGGGTGACTGCGTTACATGCAAATGTTCCACTTTAAACGAGTGTCAGTGTCTTACGCCAAGAAGCAGCGAGAACAGGTTCGATGCATTTCCCTTTGGTGTTGGATGTAACTCATGGAATGATATTATGAACAGAATTCCTATGGAGGCTGGATATTTAGATTCATCCATGTGTTAGTCAAGTGTGTGTGTCTGGTCATCAGGTTCTGACAAAGTAACAAATAAAATCTATTGGCTCTGTGTTCAGGGAAACAAATTGTCCATTTTTCGTGTCTCTCAGCACTAAAATGATGTAAATTTAAAGTTGATTAGGATTATTTTTCATTCGAGCTAGTGACTGTAGGACTACATATTGAGAAAGACATCTTATGCAACTTATATGTTAAACCTTAAGTTGGTTTTTATTTTCTAAACCTAACGTTGGTTTTGTTGTCTCAACCTAACGTTGGTGTTGTTGTCTCAACTTAACATGGTTTTGTTGCCTAACCCTAACGTTGGTTTTGTTGTCTCAACCTAACGTTGATGTTGTTGTCTAAACTTAACATGGTTTTGTTGTCTAAACCTAACGTTGATGTTGTTGTCTAAACTTAACATGGTTTTGTTGTCTAAACCTAAAGTTGGTTTTGTTTTCTCAACCTAACGTTGGTTTTGTTGTCTAAACTTAACATGGTTTTGTTGTCTCAACCTAACGTTGATGTTGTTGTCTAAACTTAACATGGTTTTGTTGTCTAAACACTGCTTTTGTTGGTGTTGGATATAAATCATTACTTCACAATCTTCCATTGTAACATAATTCCTGTGGAGACTGGCTGGTGTGCATATTTAGTTTTGTGTTAGTGTGTGTGTGTGTGTGCGCATGCATGATAATCTCCACTTGCTGTACCAATTTGTATCTACAATCCTTTTGTGTGTGTGTATGTGTGTGTGTGTGTGTGTGTGTACATCATTGCAATTGTTGAGCCCTCTCTGGGTCAGAAAGCAATAACTGAGAGGTCAGATATGAAAGCAACATCTCTTTTCATCCTCTCATATTTCTACTGGCATACACAATACTGCCAACAATATATGTGTGACAGAGTGATATGCAGAGATATGGCATTAAAGCAGTATTATTGTGTAATGTGTGTGTGTGTGTGTGTGTGTGTGTGTGTGTTGTGTGTTTGTGTGTGGCAGGGATTGGATGATGAGCTGTACTTGCCCTTGAGTACTTTTATAAGCAATACAGCCAAGAAAAAGAGGAATGCAAATCACAGTTCATAGAGACGGAGGATGTAAATAGAGAAGGAGAACACAAGCATCCAAACATCAGAACAGGCTGTTCTCCTAACAACTACATTCCCACATAACTAAACTACATTGTGAATTCGGTTTCAAGGGAATTATGGTGGATTATGTTTGTTCTTAATGCATCACAAATTTGCTTCAAAGGAGTCCTCGGAAGTCCGGAGGTCTGGATGGTGGATGGGTCAGAACACACAGGACTGTTACCAGGAGACCGATGCTAGTGTCCTGTAAAGTGCTTATTTGCCTAAATATAACTGAATAGTGTTGTTGTGTAAATGTTACAAAGAATGTTTATTGCCTCAAAAAACAAGGTATTTTTGATGCCTGAACAAAACCATGTACTTTGATTGCGTTTTGGTTTTGAGTTATTTTCCAATCCAAGTAGTTTTGCATGTCTTGCTTTCTTTATGTTTGCTAACCACGTATCAAACTTTTTAAAACTGCAATATATATATATATATATATATATATATATATATATCCCTGAAAATATAATAGATAAAATAAACATTATTTAGTGGGAGACATAGTTGATCAGATGATGCTATAGAGGCTCTTAATGAAACAGTTCAACAATAAAAGGAAACGAGGAAAACAAGCAGAGAAACAAAGAGAGAGAGAAAGAAAAGTGTAAGAAGGGGCAACTGCACAAAGTGACTCTCATAATAATTCCCCTCCATCAACCTCCTCCCTTCATTGGCAGGCGACCCCGGCTCTGGTGTAATTGGAGCTCAGAGTGGTCTGGATAATAATCTGACCGAGGTGAGGAAGAGGAGGTGAACAAGGAACAGGAAGCCAAATGGAAAAGATGAAGAGATGGAGGGAAGAAAAAGGGAAGGAGATGACAAATAAAAAGTAGAAAAATCAACAGTGTCTTGTAAGAAGAGAAATCCTCCACCTTCTCCTCCCTTCTCCTCTACACCTTTACCTATCACACATTCATCCCCTTAATGGACTCGTTTAAATGACAAATTCCTTGCATATTCTAAGTGGCAATGAGTGGGACATAATCCTTCCTTAATGAATGTCACAGCAGCAGTTCATTAAGCAGTGACCGCGGCGAGAATCATGGACTCCTCTGAGCCCAGGGCGCCTTAATTGCAGGTCGTTGGATGTGTCGATAATGGGCGATGCGTGGCGGCGACGTTGTTCTTTTGATGGCCTCGAGACGCAACGTTATTGCTGAGAGACACGAGGTGAGACAGATGGAGGCACGAGGAGGACGGAGCGTTTTGGTGAGCTCTCGAGCAAAAGAGCTGCTTTTTTAATCATCGCTCGTTTGACATATTAAGTGTCACGAACAGCCCGAGTTTAATTTCCCAAATGCTGGACATCCAATTAGTGAAAGTCATTACAAGGCCGTTTACTGAATCTTGGTGCTTTTTTCTATCTTTGAGATGTAAAAAGAATCAACATTTGTTTCCAGTGAGCAAGTGTGTGTCAATATTGTTGAATGGACTTTGAAATCTCCTCAACACTACCCTGATTACAAGCACACTCATATTCCACTATTATACCGAATATAAGTTTTCCGAATTCAATATGAATCAACATATGTTATTGTGTTAACATCTTATTCTGTTTGGATATTTTGAATCATTCTGAATGGATCATTTTCAGATGGAGACATATTATAAAGGTTTTGTCAGCATTCTTTGGAGTATACACCACATTCACTATATGAGGCACTGGTGGTGTTTTTATGTGTTTTTGTCCTCGTCCTTTTTACATCCAGCTCTGTTTGTTGGACACGAACCAGCTTGCCAAGACTTAGTAAAGCTGGAGTAGAGATGCATGGCCAAAAGAAGAGGAGGAAAAACACACCTACTTTAAACATTATGAAGTGCTTTGAGAGCAACAGGTTTTTGGATATGAACACATATCACAACTCCAAACTCTTCAAGAAGAAGGTTGAAGGAATGAAAGAGGAAAGCTGAATTCAGACCAACAATTCCACCACCACTGGACGACTTTGAACAAGCAAAGTATCTAAATGTGACAAGCAGCTCCTGTCGTTCCACTTTTCATGTTTTAACGTGATGAATGTTAGAGTCTCGATCCGTCAAACAACAGAATGGTGTTGACGTGGGATTCACTGACCTGGTGTTGAGGATGTGATGGTGAGCTCCTCGAAACGGACCAGATGATGCTGGTAAGAACCGGGACGAAGACTAAACTAATTTGCGTTAATGGGAAAATGAAAGGCTGCATGTAAACAGGGATTTTAGTGGAGTATTTTTTTTTTTCAGCCATGTAAATCGATTTGTAGGAATAAACCAGGGGTCCGTTTCACAAAGCAGGTTTAGTGAAAACCTTGAGTTAGTTAACCCTGAGATGAGGGAAACTCTGGTTTTTCGGTTTCACAAAGCCAGTTCAGCATTAATCTGGGTCAGTTACCCGGGTAACATGCTCCGTGAAACTAACCTGCTCGCTAGCAGGTTTGCTTCAACAAACCCTGAGTTTCTCCCTACATGTCTCCGCCTTTTTCCGGAATCTTAACCAACTCTGAAAAAATGTGCCGTCCTTTCATCGCCAACCTAATCGATACGGAAATAAAAGTGATTCTAGCAGCTTTGCGTTAGGGAGAGAATTTTGATTACCTTTCCTTTTGATCACATTAGATATTATCTAAACAATATTCTCCGACATTTTCAACATTTCATATCGCGGACATAATCCGCAACCAGATTCTTTGCGGAGGTAGTGTTTTTGCGAACGGGAGATTTATGAAATGTTTAAGTACATTCCTGTGTTGAAATACCTGCTTATATTTACTGTTTAATATGTGAAATATGATTAAAATCATATGCCTTAGTCAACGTATTTGCGCAATATTCTTATGCTTAATTTTCAACTGAAGCCACTTTCTTTCTGTGCCTGGGGGATTACACCCAATAAAAATGATGATTTATTCATTGCGCTACTTTTGGAACTACAGGAATTGAACGTTGCTAACCATTACACCACAGTGTTGCTGTACAAGTCATGAAAATAAAGACTTATTACCTTTAGATCAATAGACTGTTTCATTCAGTTTTACACATTAGATCGGGCAGTAATTGTCTGCCACGTGAACTATCTCTACTTTGCTGCAGTTACGTTGCTCTGCTTTCTCAGGATGAGCTCGTTTTCTATATAAACACTCGGTAATATCTAATAACGCTCTCCCGGTTGCCATGGTGAATCGTAGTATTGGAGCTCCATTGATGATGGCTTTGTAGAGTCGGCAGGCACGCGTGTAACTCAGAGTTTACATACTCAGAGTTGACTGAACTAATTCAAAACCGCTGTTCTGAAACCGAAAACTCAGAGTTGCCCATCTCAGAGTTGGTCAACTCAGAGTTCAGGGTTAGGTTCAGAGTTTGTTGAACCTGCTTTGTGAAACGGGCCCCAGAATATTGGTTGCATGTAAATGTAGTCAATGTTTTAGACTTTGAGTTTTTGACTCTTTTGCATGTTATATATCGGCTAATGGATATAATAATTACATGTTAGTTGGCATGCCATTCAAGATGAAATGTCATCATTTCACATGGAAGCAATCTAAACATGAGCTGAATGCAGCCTGTAAAAGAGTCACATGTTGTTCTTTTCCTGGAAAGTGATGAATGTAGAAGTCATTGCATTTATTTTAGTGGAAGTCAACAGGGCCAAGCTTCGGGCGTCCAATCATACAAGAGAGACGAGTTTGTTTCTTTTGTCGAGGGATTGACAGAAGTCCTGTATTATGGCTGGAAAGGCCTCAGCCAATCTGTTGGCAGCTACGCGGCTCAAATGTCCTGCAGCTACTCAGACAGGAAGTCAGTCACTTCAGCATGACGGCGGCGGCTCCAGAGAAGGCTGCAGGCAAAGCCCAAACAAACTTTCATCTGCGTATCATAGGATTTACAGGCAGAGGGAGGGAGATATTGATGGGAACAGAGAGAGGGAGAGACACGCCGAGAGACACAGCGAAGACACAGAAGATAAACTGCCAAACCAGAAGCGGCTAGATGCCATAAATACATGAGAGGAACCACAGGACATAATAAAATTCCAGATATTTGATGAGATCCTAAATGAGATGACCAAATTCATAGACCTCAAATTGCTATTATGGCTACAATAAAACTCAGGGAGTCTCAGGGATCATCTCCGGAGACTCTATCTTTGTATTGTGACCTATTTCCTATGAGACAAGATATCATTCCGGAGATAAAGTTGATTTGTTGCTTGAAAATACATCTCTAGCTCTGATTTGATGATGAATGGATGTCATGATATTATTGGTTGGTACTAGCTGATGCATGAGTCATATTACATATTGCAGGAAGTAGAAAACACTAGATGTTTTAAATTAAAATGGGAAGAAATGTTTGTAATTTTGTTCAGCACATATTGTTAAATACTGCTTTCATTTAAGCTCCACTTAAACATTGTCCTTAGCTTTGACATCTGAGACAATATCTAGAACCAAGGACTGATAACATTACCTCAACCCCAATAGGTACCGCAGGATCTGTGTCAACAGTAAAATCCTGTTTGTCTCTGTAATGTTATATTGATACTGATAGCTGACATGATGTCTCTAACCAAAATAAACAACAACACAAGAACATTTTGCCATGTTTTGATCATTTCAAAGCATGAGGGCCTGCTGTGCAAACTGTTGGAAATATATGACATCATAAAGTCAATGGACACAAATGACAAATGTGCTGTAAATTGTAAAAAAAAAAAAAAAAGACACAAACTTCTTTGCCCAGTGCCTTGTAGTCTTGTCTCTCCCTCACAGACTCCAGTCTAAATGCTTTACACAATATATGAGAAGTGGAAATATTCATGATGATGTTGGTTTGTGGACTACGTTTTTGAAGCCTCAGAGTTCAGCATTTTGGCCATCGCCATTTTTGCAGCAAGTGACCATATATGGACTGTGGAGGAGCGACAGGTGGATCTGGAGTACACAAGCTGCAGAGCGGCAAAGCTAGCTTCCGTAATTCAAGGTAAAATTTAAAGCTAAGTGTTAAAGTAATAGAAGTAGCTAATTGCATTGGTACCTGCCACCTATCAATCAGCAGGTAGCCCCGCCCTAAAGCATTCCCTGCTTCGTGGTCTGTTTGACTCTAAATTAATCATAATGTACTAAATGAAAATGATGCTGGATTGAAGAAGATCTGAAACTAGAGATTGAGACCAAAGTTTAAGGCAGTATCATGTCATACTGATACATAATATGTGTTTTTATTTACATAATATTGGGAGTGAGTCTCCTAAACTGCTCCGGTTAAAATGCTCTGTCAACATTTAATGATTCTAAATCACTTATTGGTTATAGGTCTGTGTCCAGACAGGATGGGGTCTGGGTCTGGGTCTGGGTCGGGACCTGGGCCATGGTCTACCTATTAAAGGGCTTCAAATCTAAACAAAGTGTCCTCACTGCTACCAAAACAAAACCCTGCAAGGTCAAGAGATGAGCAAGATCCTAGTTCCTAAACCAGTTCAAGCAGGACTAGTGTGAGACCAGAACTAGAGAGAGAGAGAGAGAGAGAGAGAGAGAGAGAGAGAGAGAGAGAGAGAGAGAGACGGACTACAGATGCAGACATACAATCTGCAGGAGTCTTTCAGGACTTTAAATCCTTCTCTCATCTAACAGTAAACATCCTCAGGCTACAGCAGTGTGTATGTATTTATGTGTGTGTGTGTCTGTGCATGTGTGTGCTTTTTCAATAAGCTATAAAATAAAAACCAGCAGAACTTATTTATATTTCTGTCTTTCTCTTAATCAATTTATAGCATATTTGCTATTGTCTGTTGATATATTTATTTGTGTCTCTGCCTTGTTTTAGTGTTTTGTTTATTACTTTGCTACCCTGTTTTTTTATGATTCTGTTTATTTCAGGAGCCAGAATATAACATCTGATTTAATTAATTTTGAATATTATTGCATCTCATACAGGTCCTGGGCATCTATGTAGAAACAGAGGAGAACTCAGTTCCATATGTTTATTTGTGAGAGCCGTGTGTTAGTGTCTGTCATTTGGACTCTAGTATTTTCTGCAGAAACACATTAAAAGAGTGTTGATGTCGGCCCCCATTCTGTCAGTTTGGTGGTTGGGTCGGACCACCTCAGGCTGGCGCTTTAAGACGGTGACGGTGTGTGATGGCGGTTCCACTCATCCAGGACTCGGCTGCAGATTTGGAGGAAATGTTCAGATGCTTTGAAGGCAGCTGGGGGAGCAGGGCTTTTCAGACTTACTCTGCAGGGATTTGGAGGTGAGCTTAGGGCCACGGAGAGAATGTGTTTGTGTAACTATGTTGGTGTGTTTGTGTGCATGTATGTGCATGGACACACAGCTGTACCAGCTCCTCATTAGAGTTGGTTAATAAGCAGGAAACGGACACTTGATGGAGAAGATGACAGTGAATTACATTTGACTTATAGGGTGAGTCACATGGGCAAACTGCTGAGCAAGTCAAGCTGAAATTTTACTTCATTTAACTAATTCTCCCGGCCATCAAATACATGGTGAGTTGTCACCAATGAAGCCACCTGTGTTGCTATTTAAAGTCAAGTTACTATGGAGACTCTGCCTATATATAAATACAACTCAGTATGATGGCTCCAACAACACAAGACTTTCAACCAGGAGACTGCTGTTGAACCAGTTTTCACTGTGAAAGTTTTCCTAAAGGTAAGCCTGGTTTTGTTGTCTAAACTTATCGTTGGTTTTGTTGTCTAAACCTAACGTTGGTTTTGTTGTTTAAACCTAACGTTGGTTTTGTTGTCTAAACCTAACGTTGGTTTTGTCTAAACCTAACGTTGGTTTTGTCTAAACCTAACGTTGGTTTTGTCTAAACCTAATGTTGGTTTTGTTGTCTAAACCTAACGTTGGTTTTGTCTAAACCTAACGTTGGTTTTGTCTAAACCTAATGTTGGTTTTGTTGTCTAAACCTAACGTTGGTTTTGTCTAAACCTAACGTTGGTTTTGTCTAAACTTATCGTTGGTTTTGTTGTTTAAAACTAACATTGGTTTTGTTGTCTAAACTTATCGTTGGTTTTGTTGTCTAAACCTAACGTTGGTTTTGTCTAAACTTATCGTTGGTTTTGTTGTTTAAAACTAACATTGGTTTTGTTGTCTAAACTTATCATTGGTTTTGTTGTCTAAACCTAACGTTGGTTTTGTCTAAACCTAATGTTGGTTTTGTTGTCTAAACCTAACGTTGGTTTTGTCTAAACCTAACGTTGGTTTTGTCTAAACCTAATGTTGGTTTTGTTGTCTAAACCTAACGTTGGTTTTGTCTAAACCTAACGTTGGTTTTGTCTAAACTTATCGTTGGTTTTGTTGTTTAAAACTAACATTGGTTTTGTTGTCTAAACTTATCGTTGGTTTTGTTGTCTAAACCTAACGTTGGTTTTGTCTAAACTTATCGTTGGTTTTGTTGTTTAAAACTAACATTGGTTTTGTTGTCTAAACTTATCGTTGGTTTTGTTGTCTAAACCTAACGTTGGTTTTGTCTAAACCTAACGTTGGTTTTGTCCAAACCTAATGTTGGTTTTGTTGTCTAAACCTAACGTTGTTTTTGTTGTCTAAACCTAACGTTGGTTTTGTCTAAACCTAACGTTGGTTTTGTTGTCTAAACTTATCGTTGGTTTTGTTGTCTAAACCTAACGTTGGTTTTGTTGTCTAAACTTAACGTTGGTTTTGTTGTCCAAACGTAATGTTGGTTTTGTCTAAACCTAACGTTGGTTTTGTTGTCTAAACTTATCATTGGTTTTGTTGTCCAAACGTAATGTTGGTTCTGTCTAAACCTAACGTTGGTTTTGTTGTCTAAACTTATCATTGGTTTTGTTGTCCAAACGTAATGTTGGTTTTGTCTAAACCTAACGTTGGTTTTGTTGTCTAAACTTATCATTGGTTTTGTTGTCCAAACGTAATGTTGGTTTTGTCTAAACCTAACGTTGGTTTTGTTGTCTAAACCTAACGTTGGTTTTGTTGTATAACGGCTGTGTAGCACAATGTCACCAGTGTTTTAAACACCATACGGAAATATATTAGTTTGAATGTCATGCTGGGTTTGATCAGGTAGATTTAAATTCCGTGCCTTGACACTGCTGAGAGTGCACATACCAACAGTGTGAAACACATTATTTTTCCAACTTGAATCCCTTGTAGTATGTCTTTGATTGAGAATGAAAGTAATTTTCATCAAAAAATACATATCCAAAGTGTCTAGCTTTTTAAGGTTGTGATGGCTGTCTGGACTTTAATGTACAGCCTATATAACTATTATTTATTACCACTTCCAGACTGCTGTTTGTCTTTGGCAGCTATTCGTTTAGACAGTGTAGCATGCAGTGTACAAACTGGTGAAATATGAGTTCTACCAGGGCCAGAGGAAATTGTCTTCACGCATGTTGTCAAGACCGTTATAAATTCACCGTGGGATTGAAATGATACAAGTCAAACAGGATGCAAGAAAACAAGACAGCATTTTAACAGAAATGAAAAGCTTGTCATAGAAGGAACACATGGTGAGTTGTTCCTGGTGTGAAATCTCTACTTACAGGTAATAAGAGTAGGAATAAGCATGTCTTCTGAAGCATGGTGTGGTGAGGCCAATGATGAGAACAGAGCAAAACCCAGAAGAAGGACAAACACATTGGATTAGTTCATGGTTTGAATGAGAGATTATTTGAAACTGACAGGCTACATATTTGTCTTCTTATCCATCTGACTGCTGGTGTGTCCTCATATTGAAACTTGTTGCTGTCTGTCAACTTTGGATTTGTTTCATAAAGCTTTGACAGTTTGATTATTGAGTTGTCTTGTGCCAAGTGTTTCTCTGCTGCCTGTTGGGTCAATATGTTTGTCTGTTTGGTCAACTTTTTGTTTATCAGACCATCTACGGAATATTTGAGTCATATGTATCAAATCTTAAATACTCCATAGTAAATCAACTGTCTAGCAGGTTATATTAGTATTACTGATATTATTCAAATGAGGCGTTTCCTCACATGATGGCAATACATTTTATTCATGGTTTTAAATATATATTGAAACGTTCCAAACAAAAATCTGAAGTAGCAGGTTTGTTTCTGAAGAAAACTTTTTTTTTTAATTTCCATAATCATCCATCATGAAAAATCACGGTTACAAAAGAGCTGTTTTGCATCTTAGATGGGCGTTCATCCTAAATTACAACATTTAAGTAACATAATGCATAAATAATTCTGAATATATATATATATATATATATATATAGACACTGATATAAACACACCAATTTTGTTTTTGCTAAAATTTTTCATGAGCTGATGATGTCAAAGACTACTTCAACGTACACAAAAAGCCTTTTTCTCTTAGATTTCGTTCACAAATATGTTTAGTGTAGTGAGCAATTCTCCTTTGCCGAGATAATCCATCCACCTGACAGGTGTAGCATATCAAGATGCTGATTGGACAGCATGATTATGCACAGGTGAGGAGGCTGGTCATGATAAAAGGCCACTCTAATGTGCAGCTTTATCATACAGAACGATGTCACAGATGTCGCAAGTTTTGAGGGAGCGTGCAATCAGCATGCTGACTGCAGGAATGTCCACCAGAGCTGTTGGCCGTGTACTGAATGTTCATCTGACCGCCCCCTACAGACCTACAAGATGTTCAGAGACCACATTAGGGTATTGATCTGGCGGCAGTTTGTCGTTGTTGCCAACTAGAGTGGGTAAATGCTCATGGTGTCTGGCAAGACATGTTCTCTAAACGGATGAATCCCGGTTTTCACTGTACTGGGCAGACAGCGTGTTTTGCGTCATTTTGGAGAGCGTTTTGCTGATGTCATCATCAATAGAGCAGTGCATAGTGGTGGTGGGGTTCTGGTCTGGGCAGGTTGTGTTTCAGACAACAAACAGCTGCATTTTATAGATGGCATTTTAAATGCACGTCATCCTGTGTCCCTGAGGCCCATTGTTGTGCCATTCATCCACTACCATCATCTCCTGTTACAGCATGATGATGCATGGTTGAAGGATGTGTCCTGGCAGCTGAAAATATCTCAGGTATTGCATGGTCTGCAGACCCACCGGACCTGTCACCCGTTGAGCATGTTTGAAATGCTCTGGATCGGCGGGTACGACAGCGTCTTCCACTTCCTGCACAACATCCAGCAACTTGCCATAGCCATTGACGAGGAGTGGACCAACATTCAAGAGGCCACAAACCTCCATCAACTCCATGTGAAGGAGATGTGTTGTATTTGAGACCAATTTTGGTCACTGGCTGGTTTTCTCCTCTGAAAAGTCTGAGATCTTTAGCTTCAGCTCATGTAAAATTGGAGCAAAAAATAAAAGCGTGCGTTCATATGTTTGTTCAGTGTAATATATATGTGGTTGTGTTCAGATCCCATTTGGCTTCAGAGATGTTGCGGTGACAGGACATCATAGCCTATGCTAATATATACACGTGGAGCTCTGGAACCATTGAGCTACCAGGAACACTGTTCCATGTAATAACGATAATAATAACAATGTATTATTATTATTATTATTATTATAATTATTATTATACTCATACAATTTCATATTAACTTCATACTAGCTTAACCTGTTTAGTTAAATCTAAAAGGTAAAAATGTCAAACAGTGCACATGTGATGCCTCCATCACCAGCCGGCTGCTCCGTAGACACACATGAGATCAGGGATGATAGAGAAGAGATGGAGGTGGATGATGGGAGTTTGTCAGATGGAAGCTGATAGATGAAGTGTGTGTTGTTTTTAGTGGCGTTAGGTTTAGAAAAAAAATCAAGTAAGTACAACAGTACAGACATTAAAACATCATGAAGGTCACTTCAGAACAAAGCAACAGCACTTGGAGGCATGAACATAGGTCTCCTGGTTGAAAGACATGTGATTGATTTATATTATATTCCTGAATCATTTCCTTTCACTGTCTAACAATTACATATACACTGGATTGAAACTTATCAGATAACGTTTTGTAATTTTTACCCAGAAGGACCTTTTGTCCTTCACTTGATAGTTCTGCTACATCGATACCTCCTCCACTTTATCATTCATCTGTGTGTGAGTGTTGTGTGTGTGTGTGTGTGTGTGTGTGTGTGTTTGTGAGAGACACTGGACTCCTTGTGGTAACTCTGCCATGGCTTGTTGGTAACTCTTCCCCTGCTATGAATCCTTCATCTGGTGAGAGGCCAGAGATCAAACACACACACATACACACACAAGCACACCCATCCACACACACACACACACACAGTCTGTCTCTGCGACATCGTCCTTATGATACCAATAAAGTGCAGAGTGCTGAGAGAGAGGCTGTAAAAGACACCGCCGTTAAAACTGATCATAAATATTAATACGGCGGAGAAAAAACACTCCACCAGGCTGTGTGTGTGTGTGTGTCTGTCGTGTGTGTGTGTGTGTGTGTGCGTGTGGTGTGCGTGTGATAGAGCTGGTGAGAGTTGGTAATTTTTTTTTGTCACAAGATAATGATGATAATGTGTGTGTGTGTGTGTGTGTGTGTGTGTGTGTGTGTTCTACATAAGTTAAACATTATAGGTTGTTGACCAATGAGGGTAGTGGATATTTGAACACTAATGGCAACATATGTCATACTGTAGCAGCACACAAAGTGCTGTGCTGCTATCTGTTGCAGGAAGATGAGACCAACCAATCAGCGTTGGGTAAATCAACAGAGGCGCATACGGATGACAAAGAAAAAAGTGGCTTCATGACATTTCTGTAGTGAAACCATTCACCACACATTCATGTTAGTCACGAGTCGTAAGTTGATTTTGTTGCCATGGTGACGTCACCCATTGGTTTGTGGACTACAGTTTGAGCTTGGCATTTTGGCCCCAAGCAGTAAACTTACTGTTCCTTAATCATGCTGTATTGAAGAAGACTTGACACTCGAGACTGAGGCTATAAACTTTAAAGAATTAGGGTCCTTTTCTCAGAGACTTCTATACAATCAGTGGGGAGTCGCCCCCTGATGACCAGTAGACAGAATGCAAGTTTAAGGCACTTAAGGATTGACTTAACTTTTCAGAACCAGAAGTTGCCACCTGGTCAAACCTAACTTCATGTCAAGTTTATCTTGAAAAGACACTGTCTGTGATGTGTATGTGTGTTTGTGTGCGTGTGTGTGTGTGTGTGTGTATAGGAGAACATTTATTATGACTATAAATAAATCAGTTTCCTGTAATTGGCTGATGTCGCATCTCTGAAAGTATCTCAGGTGATTTTCTGAACAGCGACCGACCTGATTCACGATGTTAGTTCAGTCTCACAGTTCAACATGCCAGCACAGAGTTTAGACTGGTAGCTGGATAGATGCCGGTTCACCTCCTGGGCCCTGTCAGGTGCCGTGGAGCAGGGCACTCTGACTACAAACAGCTGTACAGAAGTTGCACCTGCTAGGCTGTTGAATACAGAGGCTAGATGTCACTGTCTGCTGTAAACAACACAGTGTTTAACATATTATTACCATCGTCACAGACAATTATGTTCATCTTTTACATCTTATTTTTTGATGTGTTCAGATTTCACTTAGAGTTTGCTGTGTTTCCTAAAAAGATGGCGATGCGACACCTTTAACACGCCAACGTCACCGACAGGCTGGAAACACGTCCACAGTCCCAGTAGCTCCTGATTTATTGTGACAGGTCAGTGTTAAAGTTATTACCACTGGTTGCGGAGAGCTACTCCCACATTATTATCACACGCAGTTTCACAAAGCAGTAACGTGATAAATGTGTTTTCACTATTACCTCTGAACGCTGGTGTTGTTCCCGACCTGTCTGACAGTTTAACAGCGGGATTCAGTTTCTCCTAATAGTGTGCACTGCCCCCGCTTCTCTTCTTCTAACTAAACTTAGTTCACAGAAAAGCTGTGTGTGAATCTCTGTTTCTCTGCAACTAAACTGTCATCACAACCAACCGGAATTAAAGGGAACCATGGTCTTAATAACTGATTTGTGTCCTCTACTGGATTACATGTGTGCTCATGCAATATGAGATGTGTGTGTGTGTGTGTCTGTGTAAACGGCCAGCCATCACCCATTTTAACAGCGCTGTAAGTGGACCATCAAGCATTTATTTCAGCAGGCAGCAGAGTCCATTATTCAACTATGTGTCACATCTGTAGAATGGAGGTCAAGTCCAGCTCTGCGTGTGTGTGTGTGTGTGTGTGTGTGTGTGTGTGTGCATTATAGTCAACGCTGTCTCCTACTAAATTACGTTCCCACACAACTAAACTACACTCACTTAGGTTTCCAGGGACATTCTTTTTTTTTTCTGGAGCAAATGGACTCAACACATCAAAACTACTTGGTTCCAACGGGACACTAACATAGTAACATCAGTATCCTGGTGAATTACCTGTGTTTGGATGGGTCAAAAAACGTCCATCGGCTCCTTTTAACGAATTTGTGATACATCAAGAGATAACGTAATCCACCACTCAATAAAATTCCCCCCAAACGTAATTTACAATGTAGTTTCCAGGAGACCAGGTTGACATGTTCACAAATTTGGATAATGCAAGTGTCAGTCAACTGCAAACACACTCACACACACACACTTCAGATCAGCTGGCCTTCAAGAGTCCATCATGTGATGCGGATCCAGCCTGAGCCCAGTCCCTGGTCTGACATCCGTCTCTCATCACCTCTGTTCTCTTGTTATAGACTGAGCCCCACAGGGTCCGTATATTGTCTGGAATGAGGATTTGCCCTTTTGGAGGTTCATGATTTATTTCTAGACCTTTTAGACCACTGGAGGTCTGTGGTCAAGTTTCTTTACATAATGTTTCATGAAACCAACGTCATACCTGAGGGTTTTCAAACAACTTCCTCTTCAAGACAACAACCAAAATCCACTCCACCGGATTTTGTGTTCACATCCCATCAACTTTATTTTGCAATGGGATTATTATGGAACCAGTGTTAGTCATGCTGCCTAGAATATGAAGAAGTTGAAGTTTTGGAGCCGTTTGGAGGCTCCAGAAATCAGAACCTCATTAGTTGAGGTGAAAGATACATTTTAGACCATCAACATTAAACTTTACTCAAAGAAAATTACTTTTGGAAATGAACCCAACACTGGTTAAATGTCAAATTAATGACCTACCGACTATTATTTCATTTCAACTTGAATTAATTTGGGGTGTTGGAAATATATTTCTTCCTTATTAGATTTTTTAAACAGCTTGGCTTGTAAGCATTGATTGTTTACAAGAGTACACAGTCATTGTGATGTCACCCATTGGTTTGTGGACAGCCTGCTTATAAGGTAGTTCATAAGACCAGAATATCACCTTCAACTTCCTGTCAGATATTCGCATCAAACCACTTCTCCATCAGTCTCTGGTTAATACACATATTTCAAAAAGAATCCCTTATCGATCTAATTATATTTATTTTATTAGAGATGAGAGTTAACTGCTGTGACACCACAGAGTGGACTGTATGAAGCGTCACATTTCATTGGCTGAGATATCAGCATCTTAATCTCCCTCCTCTCTTCTATTTGTTGAAGCCAAAAGCAATTTGTGACCTACAATGTCACACTAATTATTTCACTCGAGTCACGCATCTGAAAATACCTGCGTGATTGTTTACTTCATGGTGAGATGGAATCAATTATAGAAACCTGCTGTTATCTTTCCGTCTGTCTGATGTTCGGTCTTTCCATTTTTACATGTATACTGAAAATGCATCAGAGGCAAGTGAGGGAGACGCATCGGACAGACAACCCCAATGTGTCTCACCACACAGAATCAACGAGAGGTCAGTGTTGATGCAATGGTTGCACACAAAAAAATAATCATTAAATCACTAACGACACAGGGATGATGTGGAATAAATGATGAAGTAAAACCAGGATAGGTTGATATATTAGTTAACTTGTCTCAGAGTTTAAACAGCACAGAACCCCATCTACACCTGAATACATTGCTCAAATATGACTCCACTTATTCCCTGAAGTGACTCCTCAGCCATCAAAGAGATCAAAGCAGAAAGGGTAATGATGCATAAATGAGGACTTTTATAACTGCTTGCGTTAGATTCTCAAACATTACATTTGAACCACTTAGTGACACAGCAGGAGTCGCATCAACTCCCCACTGGAGGATGTGACATGTGTGCCACGGGGATTCAAATATTAGGTGTTTCAGGTTTCACACTCTAAAAGAAAAAGGATGTGTACATCCCAATAGGACAGCATTGTAACCACAGCAGTTATGCACAAATTGTATTTAGATTATATTTGCGTCTTTGAATTGACTGAATGTGCAGCAGTTGAACATTTGGTTGGTCTTTGTTCTGAACACAGCATCAGTCAATTAGATGCATCAGTAATAGAGCTGAGGAGGCGAGATGGGAGTGACGAGTGGATGTGTTGATGTCTAGAAGTAAATATACGATACCCCACGCTCAGAGTTCTCCATGTGTGAATCTCTCTATAGGCAGGTACAGGACGGGACAGGAAGGGGCGGAGCCACAGACAGGAAACAGGAAGATAGAAAGAGACATTAAAGGGCATGAGAGGCTGCGAGGAGAAACCAGACTCATCTATGAAGTTGTTTTCCAGGTGACTGAAAGGCTGCAACATCCCTATTCTTTAAAAACATCCTGATAGTATTTTCATGGCTGTCTGATTGTTGAACCACCATTATTTATATTGAATATGAACGTTATTCACTGTTGCACACAGTACACCGACATGTTGGAACGTCTGGAAAACAAAAAGCTGCGATCGGCCACAGGAGGAAACAGATTGAATGTGATTCGTTTGTGTTCAGGATTGGACCGGCCCCATGCGGGTCCGGAAGAACACTCTGTCTGGACTAAACCTCCTCAGTGTGTTGTACTTCAGTAATAGATACACTTTTTAATTGTTTTCTTTTGAGCAAAAATACACATTCAGGTGATTCAGTTGGAGACTTATGACTGAGCAATTATTGGGCAGATTTTCATTCTTCTTTCAAAACAATAACATATTAACTTGAGTAAGGTTTAATTGAAGGTTAAGTGGGAAAAGTGACAGGATGTTTATGGTTAAGCAGATATCAGATGTAACTGGGATGTTTAAGACCAGCAGAAGACGAGAGTGATCGGTGAGCGAGGATGAATCAAGCAGAATGCAGAAATCAGTTGAACCAACTGAATGATTTGGCAGGGAACACTCCTATAAGACTATGGTTCTGTTAAATGTATAACTAAAAAAGAAGCTACTTGATATGATACAATTGAAGCACTAAGTGAAAGCATTTTTACTTCCAGTGAAAATGTGTTGAGCTGTGAAAACGGACTCACTTAGACATTATTTTCTCTAGAGTGACAAACTGTTCAGTTTCTTCTTGACAACACACACAGTCATTCACGTTCCAGCCACCAACAATCATTTACACAAAAAGAGAAATGTTTGACTGTATGTATATGGAGTTCTGCCTCTCTCTGGAACAAACCATGGCTCCACAACCAATCAATACTGGCATCACAACAAAACACACACATACAGTTAGTTGTGACTGTCAACACATCACACAGCTTATACTGTGTTTCACATTTGCCTTTGTGTGTGTATTGAGTGTATTTATGTATAGATGTGTGCATGTGTTTATGAGGTAATATAGTTGCACATAATAACACTGTCTAATGACAGTAAAATAATTTGAGTCCCGGTTGCATAAACCTATTGTTGATTTTGTTGTCTAAACCTAACATTGGTTTTGTTGTCTAAACCTAACGTTGGTTTTGTTGTCTAAACCTAACGTTGGTTTTGTCTAAACATAACGTCGGTTTTGTTGTCTAAACCTAACGTTGGTTTTGTTGTCTAAACCTAACGTTGGTTTTGTTGTCTAAACCTAACGTTGGTTTTGTCTAAACATAACGTCGGTTTTGTTGTCTAAACCTAACGTTGGTTTTGTTGTCTAAACCTAACATTGGTTTTGTTGTTTAAACCTAACGTTGGTTTTGTTGTCTAAACCTAACATTGGTTTTGTTGTCTAAACCTAACATTGATTTTGTTGTCTAAACCTAACATTGGTTTTATTGTTTAAACCTAACATTGGTTTTGTTGTCTAAACCTAACATTGGTTTTGTTGTTTAAACCTAACGTTGGTTTTGTTGTCTAAACCTAACATTGGTTTTGTTGTCTAAACCTAACATTGATTTTGTTGTCTAAACCTAACATTGATTTTGTTGTCTAAACCTAACATTGGTTTTGTTGTCTAAACCTAACATTGATTTTGTTGTCTAAACCTAACATTGGTTTTGTTGTTTAAACCTAACGTTGGTTTTGTTGTCTAAACCTAACATTGGTTTTGTTGTCTAAACCTAACATTGATTTTGTTGTCTAAACCTAACATTGATTTTGTTGTCTAAACCTAACATTGGTTTTGTTGTCTAAACCTAACATTGGTTTTATTGTCTAAACCTAACATCGGTTTTGTTGTCTAAACCTAACGTTGGTTTTGTTGTCTAAACCTAACATCGGTTTTGTTGTCTAAACCTAACGTTGGTTTTGTTGTCTAAACCTAACGTTGGTTTTGTTGTCTAAACCTAACATCGGTTTTGTTGTCTAAACCTAACATCGGTTTTGTTGTCTAAACCTAACATCGGTTTTGTTGTCTAAACCTAATGTTGGTTTTGTTGTCTAAACCTAACATTGGTTTTGTTGTCTAAACCTAACATTGGTTTTGTTGTCTAAACCCAATATTGGTTTTGTTGTCTAAACCTAACATCGGTTTTGTTGTCTAAACCTAACATCGGTTTTGTTGTCTAAACCTAACGTTGGTTTTGTTGTCTAAACCTAACGTTGGTTTTGTTGTCTAAACCTAACGTTGGTTTTGTTGTCTAAACCTAACGTTGGTTTTGTTGTCTAAACCTAACGTTGGTTTTGTCTAAACATAACGTCGGTTTTGTTGTCTAAACCTAACGTTGGTTTTGTTGTCTAAACCTAACATTGGTTTTGTTGTTCAAACCTAACGTTGGTTTTGTTGTCTAAACCTAACATTGGTTTTGTTGTCTAAACCTAACATTGATTTTGTTGTCTAAACCTAACATTGGTTTTATTGTTTAAACCTAACATTGGTTTTGTTGTCTAAACCTAACATTGGTTTTGTTGTTTAAACCTAACGTTGGTTTTGTTGTCTAAACCTAACATTGGTTTTGTTGTCTAAACCTAACATTGATTTTGTTGTCTAAACCTAACATTGATTTTGTTGTCTAAACCTAACATTGGTTTTGTTGTCTAAACCTAACATTGATTTTGTTGTCTAAACCTAACATTGGTTTTGTTGTTTAAACCTAACGTTGGTTTTGTTGTCTAAACCTAACATTGGTTTTGTTGTCTAAACCTAACATTGATTTTGTTGTCTAAACCTAACATTGGTTTTGTTGTCTAAACCCAATATTGGTTTTGTTGTCTAAACCTAACATCGGTTTTGTTGTCTAAACCTAACGTTGGTTTTGTTGTCTAAACCTAACGTTGGTTTTGTTGTCTAAACCTAACGTTGGTTTTGTTGTCTAAACCTAACATTGGTTTTGTTGTCTAAACCTAACGTTGGTTTTGTTGTCTAAACCTAACATTGGTTTTGTTGTCTAAACCTAACATTGGTTTTGTTGTCTAAACCCAATATTGGTTTTGTTGTCTAAACCTAACATTGGTTTTGTTGTCTAAACCTAACATTGGTTTTGTTGTCTAAACCCAATATTGGTTTTGTTGTTTAAACCTAACATCGGTTTTGTTGTCTAAACCTAACGTTGGTTTTGTTGTCCAAATGTAAGGTTGGTTTTGTTGCCTAAATATAATGTCCGTTTCATAGTTTAATGTCATCCTGACTGACAGAAGAATAAGTTGTGTCAGCGACATGAAAATGATGGAAGGTTTGCTTCCCTCAGCACCAAACCAATAGTTTACATTTTTGTGTTTCAGGCTGATTTGAATGTTGGCAGCAGTAGAGCCTCATACATCGATATTCTTGTCCATTCGCTTTTTTGCCGACATTTTCTCATTGTCTGATTCTCATTTAATTTATTGAAGCTATTGGACCAAGTCTGCCCATCACAGACGTGTCCCATTTGACCTGGATATGAAAGCTTAATTTAAAATGAAACCACAAATGACAAGAGGAAATAAAGGTGAAAACAGTTTAAATAACATGATTTTCCATCAAATTGTAGTTCCAGAGGTGTCACCTTTTCTCACTGACTTAGTGGAGGTCTGCTGCTCTGCCATAACAGTGTTTAAGGAGCTTTGGGAACATTAATTATTCATCCATCCTCCTTTTAAGCGTTTTATGAAAAGCCTATCTTGCGGCGGTGCTGTCAGAGCCCTCAGGGCCACCTGGCTGTCCAAACATCAAACCCCCATTAAGACTTCAGCCATGTCCAGCGGTGTTCACTTCTACATGACGTTATTAGTAACAGCCCCCCGCTTTTCTCACAAAACAAAGTCTATTTGAAACAAATGTAACAGCCTCCTAAAACATTAATTGGACAGTTGTGCGTGCTCACTTCCTGATAAAGTTTTGTCACTGAATCATTTATGGGCTCTGAAAGGAATTTAAAAGACTTTCAATTTAGAAAACACTTTTCCTGCGACCCAGGCGACTGGCTCAAGTGTGTGGAATTAAATATAGATGACCTCTATGATACGGTGAACCTCCCCTGTCCGAAATTATACGTCTGCGAGTGAGTGTTCTCTATTTTTGTCTCCTAGTATTCCTTATTTTTCTATTTCTATTTCTTTACAGGGATGTTTCTTTCCTGTATCTAAACGTCTGCCTTCATTTTGAGATTGTCTCTATCTTCCTCCATCATGGTCTCACGTCTAGTCGGTTACATGGACATGAATTTATTTTTTTTAAATTACTTCAATTGGAAGTCTCCTTTGTGCCTACACCACTGTTTGCCTCTCAATCAGGACATTATGCAACTAAATCAACGTCCCTATACATGAAACCAATAGATTGCATTCATGACTTTAGTCGTGTACCGATTCAGCGTCCATATTTCAAGACCGTGAAGGCCGAACCAAGCGGTCTCAGAAATGAGACGGTCTGGTCTACAGAGGATTTCCTGTTAATAATATCTAATTGTCATTGGTGTGCAATGACTCTTGGGATAAGTTGGACCATGAAGGATTTATCATTGGATCCTCTGAATCAGGAAAACAAGGAGTGTTTCTGGGCTTTGGTTGAAGGAGTCTTTGAGATGGGACAGCCTTGTCTCAGCCACTGAGACGCATTCTGTCTTCAGATGAAGCCTCCGAAGGATGGATGCTGACTTGGGACACAACTAATGATGATCTCCATAGCTGCTTGGCTTTGCTTCCATTGTCTGTCATACTTCCCCATGTGCACCATAACTCCATGTGACCGGGTTATGACCTTTAACCCCTTCTGATGGGTCAGTTGGAGTTCATCATCTGAGCAGCATCTCTACGGTTTCTTCCTCAGCATCGTTTTTCTCTGTCCTCTTCCTCCTCCACCCACTGTGGTAGTGTTTGCCCTCTAATTGGCCTTTTTATGTATATTATTCCCTGATAGCCTGGTTAGCATCTGATTAGCATATCCATTTGACCCTCAGGTTAACCAATGCTGTCTTTTTCATATTTTCAAACCTTAATCTGTCCATGTTGCCTTCCTTTCCCTCCCCTCTCCTTTATGCTTTAGCACATTCTTCTGAAGTATATACTCTCTTTTTATTATTGGTTTTATTTTCCCCATTACATTATATTTGTATGGCACTGTTAGAATTGACTCTTCTGGCTCTTACTTTGATCACTTTAGATTTATACTTTTTCACTGAACTCATGTAACTTACAGGTTGTTTTCATTTAATTAGAACAGTGTGACTTTTAACTTGATAAGCACGAACCCAATGAACCTACAAGGTCCTCTTTAATCTGTCAGTAAGGTTTGCTACAATCAATACACACCTCAAGGACAACACCCATACATGTTTTGTATTACATTTCTGTAAGTTCTCCTGAACAGTGGTTGGCTTGTTTATAACAGAGATAACTGACAAGTGAGACTCGGTTGCGTGAAAGTCCGACCTCTGTACGGGGCAGTCCCAGCCCAAGAAGAAAATGTAACCAGCACCCGGAAATCATGCTTGCTCTGACTGAGATCGTGCGACAGCTCTTTCATTTCGAGCCCAGCGCAGCCGCACTTTACCTGTGACCTGAATAAATTCTATATCTGTTAACTGAAGATTTCTCCTTGGGCTTCCAGCAAAATAATCTGGTTAGCAGTACCTACAAACTATACAATAACTAATAAATCACCTTGCTGCCATTCAAGGTGTACTATGTGCTGCTGACCATGGCGACTTCCATCCAGTGTCCCGTTACGAGAAATAAATGCAATTTTTAAAGGTGGAAAATGGTCTCCCAGGAATTAAACTGGACCGTTTTCAAAATCTGTCTCAGCTATTTAGCTTTTCTTTCAAGTACTGTCCAACCATTCAGGTTGCTCAAGAACGTTTTCTGACAGATCCTCCTCATAAGAAGTGTTTGTTTTTACATCAAATATTTAAGGAATGCCAAGATTCTCAACGTCGCCAAAGTGGAGCAAATCAAAAGGTGTCCTAGGAGAAACGTACAGCTTGACAGATAAGCGACAGCTGTGCTGATCGAACCGATGGTTGCAGTATTATGATAAACCTTTTATTTCTGACTCTTGGCGTATATTAAAACTGCCCAAGCTTTCTGCTAATTGGTGGCAAAGTGTGGAGCTGAAGCTGCCAATGCCTATGCCTGCCAACCTGGCCTCAGTGAAATAGTCACTATATACAATCTCTTGGTGTCATGTTCAGGGACATGAATTGCCCTTTTTTTTCTCGTGTCTGTCAGCACTGAAACAATATCAATGTAAAGTTATTCAGGATGATTTTTCATGGTGGGTACATGAATAAACACATCCATGTCACTATGGAATGTCCAGAACTAGTGCCGTAGTATTAAATATTGAGGAAGACTACTTATGGTGTGTGTGTGTGTGTGTGTGTGTGGGGGGGGGGGGGGGGCGTTTTAAGTGGCGTTTTGGTTTTGAATGTAGTTATTTTAAGCCCACAACAACGTTGGTTTTGTTGCCTAAACATAATGTTGGTTTCATAGTTTAAATGTCATCATGACTGACAGAAAAAGAAGTTGTCAGCGACATGAAAAAAAATGTCACTCAGCAGGAAAACCAATAGATTGCATTTTGTCACTGTTTCACAACTGTGTTGAACCTCAATTACAAAAATGACCTTATTCAACTTATTCACATTGAAACATGAGACACATCATTTCACTCATTACATTTGTTTTAAACAATTGATCAATTAACCAGTCAATATCATTCCTTTGGAAATTTACAGACACTTTAAGAGGAGTTAACCGCCATCAACGTGTGTTTAGTCCCTCAGCGGTTTGCAGTTGACAGTGTTTATTCTGACATTTGCTTATAAAAAGTGTTCGTATTTTAATGCCTATGGCGAACCGATCTTGCTCTACCCTGTGGCTAGTCTTCGTCTTGTACTGAATACTGTATGCTTCATTTACCAACATCACAACAAGTGCACCAATGTGGGTTTTGGAATGTGTTTGCATGTATTATATTGTTGTTGATTTTCCATTTGCATTAGTCACACTACTATAATTATTATTATTCAGCAAAGTGTCTCGCCATTTTGAGTGTGAAGAACTGACACAATAATAAAGATGACAAACCACAAGATGTAAGCATTGGGTGAGTAGAGCAGAGAGGGATGGGAGGATGGATGCAGTAATATAGAGAATTAGAGATGAGAAGATGAGTAGAGGAAGGTGGGTGATAGTGGCAGCCGGTGTGCATGTTAACAAACACAGTATGAGAAAAAGTCATACACTTCTGGGTTTTTGATATCTAAACTCTGGGCACCTCTATCATACTTATTTGTTTTGTTGCCTTCAAAGTTTAAAAAGGATTAAGTACACCTCCGAATTTAATGTCATTCTGACCTTTTATACCGGCTTAAGAAATACAAAATTCAAGTTTCTGGTCTTCACGATCATAAAAGTCACATACATGCTAATCTCAGAGAATTGACATTGAAACCACAGAGAAGAAAGCTTCCCCCTTCTGATTCAATCATACTTATTAAACTGATTTAACCTTGAGACATTGTCTGTCTTTTTTGTCCATACATACAAAAATGAACATCAGCCCCTACTTAATAATGTATATCAACTATGAGGACACTTTAAATGTACAATAATGAGATCTGTCAATCTATTCAGTCACATAGTTAAACAATGTTAAATATAGTATTTTACTCATCAACACATGCAGTTGTCTAACTGTTCACTGTTGCCAAATATTATTGGTAGCCTCTATCATACGTTATTGTGGCCATTTTTTAACTGATTTGCCAATAACTTTAACTTTTTTTTAAGAGACTCACAGTTACAAAATGGATGTGTTGATGGTTGATTTTAATTATTATTAAAATGCTACACCTAGTGTCCTCGTGTTGTGTTTTTTGCTTACCTGCGTTTGAAGGTGAGGATGACGCCGAGGAGGATGATGATGAACATGAGGATTCCTGCAATCACTCCGGCCATTTTTACTGTGCTGTCCACCTGCTTCTCTGGCTCCATGGCATCAGAGTCCTGGGTGGAAGCGCCTGTACACACACACACACACACACACACACACACACAACACACATACACACACACAGGTATGTAGTCACATCGGTGGGTTAACATATATGCAAATAACCAGCACATACATTCTCATAGAAAGGACCACACAAGTGAATACACTCATGGACAAACACATGATCACAGTCAGGCATCAACACACATATACAAACACACATTTGTTTGCCACCAACAAAGATGATCCCAAGGTGAAGATACTCTATTCATCCATATACAAAGATTCAAACACATAAACATGCAGGAGATGAAAACATCAGCAACATGCAGCATGAAGAACATGGTGAACAAAGGGGGGGGGGGCTTTTGAAAACCACAGACTGTGTGTATGTGTGTGTGAGTGTGTGTGTGTGTGTGGGGGGGGGGGGGGGGGGGGGCATTTTTTGGGCAATAAACTAATTATATATTCTGTACATCTTTATGCATCATGTAACATGTATGACGGCATATCAAGACCACGAAAAAGGAGGAAATATTTAGAGTAAATTCATAAATAAATACATTCATTTATCTTTGGGAGTTTCACTTTATTTCTATACATTTCTATATGGAAATAGTGTAAATTCATTACGTTATAATCTCAAACATTATTTACCATTTTCTCATATATATTCCGTTGAAATTACTGATACATGTATGACTTTAATCTTGGAAACCTTGGCTCTCCTAATTGATTTAAAAACATGTTTGGCCCTAATACGCCTGTGTAAAAGCCCCATCCTGATACATGTATTAATCACTTACAGTGACATACAGCAAATCAACATGCAAACAAAGACAATTTATAAATAAAATCACGCAGCTCGGAAAACGGTGGCACTTTGTGAATTCCCGAGAATCTATGTGTTACACTCTGTAAATTTACAAATAATCAAGTCCATTGGTTTAAACAATCTGTCCTCGGGATTAAAACATTGAAACAAACATAGAAGAAGAGGAAAGAAGAAAGAGAAGACTGCCAACAATTTCAAAACTACAAGATTTGCTTTGTTATGGATTCCATAAATCACTGCAGGTGAAACAAAAACACACTGAAAACAACTCAAGGACAAACAACGCACACATGTTGAAGTTACACAAAGACATCAAACTCCACACATGCACATGAAATAAAGTGGCAAACAAAGCAGATAGGAAACATCTGGTCAAAGTGAGTGCAAGGTTGGTGAGCATTGTGGCTTTTACAGAAGGACAATACATATTGACACAGGTAAGAGATCTGCTATCACTGAATGGGTTGATGCAGAAGGATGAGGTGACTATCAATAAACTGAAAGAGAGAAGTAATGCTGGGTAGATATAGAGAGAGAGACACCTGTGAATGCAGAGAGGGGATGAACTCTGCTTTCTGAATTGATTTCATCATGAAGGGATAAAAGCTGCTATCTTTGTAAATGTTTTCATATGATGCAAAATAACAGTAACTGTGTTCGACCAGTTTGGTCCAATATGTTCCCACATAACTAAACTACGTTTTCTGTTATGTTGCAAGGGAAATGTATTTTGCGGTGGATTAGGTTTTGCTCTTGACGTATCACAAATGAGTTTCAAAGGCTTCTGTAGAAGTCCAGGTAGGGAGGGGGGGGGGGGGGGGGGGGGGAGTTAGTTCTATCATGGTTGATGTGAACTTGACTGACTAAGTCATGTGATGTAATGTCACTAACGACTAAAGTCAAAGTCAAATTTATTTATATAGCACAATATCATACACTGTTGTCATTCAAAGTGCTTCAAGACTTACATGAATAACTCCCAATACCATGATGACGTGACAAAACACATTAAGTATTTTAGTTTCATACAGGACATGAACAGTGGTCTCCTGAGTGAAGCAGACTCAGAGGGCACTGAACAAGTGTCGGTATTTGGCAAGTTGGGAGGATCATCCAGAAAAGCAAATTTTGGCAAACTATTCTGATTTATAAAGAGAGTTAAAGGGATCATTTCTAGTTTGGATTTAAAAAGCAGAAATCACTGATTCATAGCACCTGTGGAAGAATTTGCTCAGCTGTCTGTAATTTTCTCCTTTATTTTCCTAAAATTTTTATGGAAATGTTGTAAGAAAAGAGATGCTAACCTGCCCTACAGGCAATCATTAACACTAAAGGGATCCGGTGCTGAAACACTACATCTGCTACTGCAGACAGTTATTTATTTAAAGTTATACACTACATGAAAACAGATGCAAACAGAAACCTGTAAGCAACAGGAATACCTGCCGGCAGACACATTCTTTCATTTCTTTTATTATCAGATGGAATTTTGTGGTCAAAACAGTGTAAAGAGTTCCACAAACATCAGCTCTCGTCCGAGTTATGCTTTCAACTGTGAACAATGAGGCTGCTCAATTGGACAGAAACAAAAATAGCAGACTAAGAAAAAAGCTGGTGCTCTCTGTGGGAAGATGAATGAAAGCGAGGTCACATAACCCAGAGATACAAACAGAAAGAAATTGATAAATCAAATTAGGAATAATTGAGAATGAGGACAGGAAAACAAACAGAAAATTGAAAATGTTTGGAAGGGACGAAAGAGAAAAAGGAGGTCGGGAGTAGAAGGAGAATTTTAAAAAAAAAGCCCGGCATGAAAAGTCGGGAGGAGAAAGACAAGGAACCCTGGGATGCACCGGTTCTCTCTTCGACATGCACTAAACAGCCTCTTGTACTAACCTTGACAGACAAAGACAGCCGATTAATAGAGTAATACTGATGCGTGGGAGTTTGGTTTAATCCCCTGGCTCTCTCATCTTCGCCCCCTCTGCAATAACAACACGAGGTTGGCAGTGGAATCCACTGAGCTAACGGCTTAAGCTTCTAACCTTGGCACGCTCAGTAATGGCTGCCACAGTCCTCAATGGCTGTGGTGACGAGATGTTCCTTTAAAAACCCTGAATGCCTTTAATGACAACACATTCACAGTCTTTGTAGCCCGATCACGGACAGCGTCCCCATCTTGAAGCAGTATCATCTTTGTAATAATATATTGGAGAAAATACATGTGTCACTCTCCATCCTACGGTTTAACGCAGGAGAAAACAGCTTTTGTTCTCCCTGTTTTCAATGGAAATGGGACATTGAATAGACATTTTAATGGTGGAGTAAAATATTCAGTGCTGTACTCTTTGAAAATAAGTCATAGTGCGTGTTATTTATTTGATCCTGAATGTTTTATGTCTACTTTAGAAGAGGCACGATTGACCGGGTTGACCCTATCTCGTAGTTACAAAAAATCCTGGCGAATGATTTATAGAAGATATGCAAGTCACTCTTTTGAAAACACGGCATCTTCAGCTTTCAGACTCAGTAAACCGCCTGTATGTCATCCAAACTCTTCAACTTAAGTATTTTAACGATAAAGTGGTACACATTTAAGACTATATTGAAAAAAAAAAAAGATTTAAAGTCTGTCAGGCATTTATGACTGGAGCACATGGAGTACCAATTAGTCAGTCAACCTCGACACCAGAGAGCAACAGAGAGAGGCTGCGAGCCATGAAAAAGAGGAGATGTCACATGTCACGTCATCAAGGTACATCACATGTGCAGTAAAATCCGTTCTACTTGCTGAAAGGCTCACTAGCCTGCACATACTCATAGCAGACGAGGGTGACAGAATTGGTTTCACTGAGGTGTCTGCAGGGAAGGTGTTAGGGTAGGAATACAATTGTGCAATTACTGAAAAGATCTTTACTAAAGTACCATAAATGAATGCTTTCTATTTGAAAAGTGAAATTGCTTTTCAGCTGCCATCTATACAAGCGAACACTAAAAGTTCTGTCAGGCTGAGGGCACCAAAAGAGCAGCGGAGTGACAGCAGCCTCAAATATTCAGCTCTGGTTCTACTGCTCATGTATCATGGCCCATAGCTCGAGGCCAAGTCCCAGGATTCTTCACTAACTTTGGCTGCGACAGAAGACAAGTTGCCCAGTTGGCTCCAACTTCACTTCCAGGTTGGAAAGAGTTTCTCGCACCTTTTACTTCAAAGCTATGAACCTGATAGCGCTCTATTTCACTGATTCTGATGAATCTAGTGATACCCGATTCAGCACTGTGGGCTGTTACATTCTCACTCATCTTTTAGCATGGAGCTCTTCACTCATATCTGAATATTGATTAATATTCATTGGGTTTACAAAACTTTCAATGGTTTTGGGAGATTCACAGTATGTTATTTGTAACATTACTATTAGTAAAGACACAACATGTTCTCATGGCCTTTTTTGAAATATTCAAGGAATTGTAATCTGTTGCTTAAAAGGCCCGTTTATGTGGGTTTCTTACTTTCAAACTAATGCATTTCAATTGGAAGTATCTTTTGTGCCAGATTGCCTGATTTCAACTGAAATGATTTTGTACATTTTGGGTTGAAATAAATAGTGTTTCAAGTAGAAGACACAATGTTGCATCATTACCTTTGGGATCTTGGTGAAAATGAATAACTGAAAATGAATACTTGAAAACAAAAACCTGAATTATGTTTAGACAATATAACAACTTGGTTAGGCTAAAAAAAACCCATCATGGTTTGGATTAAAATGACTGGGAAATTGAAACAAAAACATAACAAAACTACTTGGTGCTAACGGGACACTAACATCAATCTCCTGGTGAACTGTTTTTGACCCGTCCACCACCCAGAGCTCCTCCCTACCGGGACTTCCATGGACTCCAGTGAAACTAATTTGTGATATATCAAGAGCAAATGTAATCCACCACCAAAAAATGTCCCACAAAAGGTAAACATGCTAATATAATTTTTAAGAGACTAAGCAAACATAACACACTGAAAATGCTACTTATGCAATAATCCTGTACTTGTATTTTAGCTGTAAATTATTTTATCATCAGAGTAGATACATCTAAAGTGTATATTATACCCCAAGCTACTTTTGAAATATATTTTTCTTAATTTTTTAAAAATTCTTTATAACTAGCCAACTCATCTGTCTATGCTATAGATGATTGTGCTTCCTGCTGTTTTTTATCCGATATAACCTGTGAAGGTTACTGGCAGCCTGTGGCCTTGTAATCAGCAGAGGTGTATATGAGAGTGAATCGCAGCTTGCCATTAGAGTAACATGAAAGTCTCAGGCGATCATGCAGGAGACCAGATCACATATTTCTCTGCAGTCTCTGCCCTGATAATCACCCCACAGGTGTATTAAACCTCAATTTCTCCCCTGAGTGATCCACAATATGTGTCACCTGACACATTACAGCATGACCCCATTTGTTCACACCTCACCAGCCCACGTGGCGATTGGCTTCATGATGTTACAGTGGAAGACCCATCTGGCGACGGGTTCAGCTCCATTTAACATTGTGATTGGCCAGCTCAGGAGCTGCTCAGCCAATCAGGCGAACTGTGACAGGGTTCTAACCGGCACAGAGGAGAAGTGATCTAATGTGACTGCGTCCGTTACAAGAGGGTAAAAGTCGTGACGAAGCAAAACAGGATTGATTGACAGTGCAAACACAACATGGAGGACGCGTTGGCCTCATTTATTCTTGTATTTTCACTGCCAGACAACAGGTGGCTTATACAATTCATGGATCCATCTAGCAGTCGTCCACTGGTTCTGGCAGCTGGTGGGGGTATTATTTTCTTGGCACGAAGCATACCTTAACATTATGCCTGGCCAGGTGAGTGTCTCTATAGCAAATCCCTCGGTAAAAACATTTTAAATACCCAACATGAAACAGGACAACCTCCTTAAAACACAATGCTTATATGCATAAATCTGGTCTCACTTGAACATTAAGAAGCTAAGGAATATACATCCATTATAAGTAAACTAAACTTAATTACCATTCAAGTGAAAATGGACAAGCAACGAAGGAAAAAATTACATTTTTTATCTTGTCTATTATAAAATCAAATTTCCTAGGGCAATATCACCATTAAAGTCAAGATCCCATAGACAATGATACAACTCAATGCCTTCTCTGAATCTGTGACTTTGAACTGTAACTACACATTTGAAGAAAATACATTTATGAAAATATAATGTTTACTGTTTGCGTGATGACTGTTTCCTTCAAAACACAAATTGTTTCCAAAAAGTCATGTTTCAAATAACAATCACTATGCATATGACTAAAGAGCTCCATGGTATACATCCAGATAAATGGTGAATACCAACAGGTATTGTTACAAGCCTCCGGCTCAGTGGGTTACAAGAGTACTACACTTGTACCAACAAGAACAGCGCCTAGCTCCTATCCCACCTGTACTGTGTAGCTTTCTGGTGGATTATACTTCTGCAGACATGTATGGGAAAACATGTAACTTCAATTTTCCATTCTGGTCCTAAACAAAATCTCTAGTCTGTGATTAAATACTTTGACTAGACTAGTAATTTATTTCAGTTTGACTGCAAAATCAAGTTTGAATGTGATCGTTTCCTCTTTGACTTCTGTGTGTTTTGATCTGAGGTGCATTCAGGTGCATTACTGCTCGGGATTTCGGCTTTCCGTTGATACCAAAGTTGCTTGTATTTACAAATTTTCAATTGTTAAAATATTCTTCAATGAGACAAAATTTGGACATCGGTTGGTTTACAAATTATGAAAGTTGAAAATGTCTTGCTTTCAAAACAGTAGATTCACATAATGAGTCTTGTACTGTTAATAATCAATTAAAGTCCAAGTCGGTAACATTTGTTTGATCATATTCACTGAAGCCGCCACTATGCTCTGATAGAACAACATAAAACATCCGGTTTTAGGGAAAAAAAAGCGCACCTCTACGTGCACGTAGAGCCTGTTATTTGTTTGACAAAGATCGACAGAGCCCGGATCATCCTGTCCAATCAGCACACAGGGCTGTGTTAATGCACACACAGAGCCCCTCCCCCCTCGGGTCGTACCACTATCACAGGGGGGAGGTGGAGGGAAGTAGCAACAAGCTTCTAATTCCTCGGTTAAAAAACAAAACGAAAAGTTCCAAAACAACCAAGGAAAAGAAAACACCGGTGGAAAAGAAGGAAGAAAAAGAGATTGTTACGGTGCCCGTGATAAAACCAGAGTCAACATCGGACCCGCTTTTCAAATGTGGCGTGATCGAAGGGATTTCAAAGGGCACGGAGTCAAGGGGAAGGAGCTCGGTGGTCGTGGGGGAGGAGCATGAGAGTTGTAAACATTCAAAATCTGACAGAGTGCCCTCCATCCGCCAGACTTGCTGACTGGGACTTTAATGTCAATGTGTATTGTTATTGTAATACTCAGTCTAAACCAGCGGTACTCAATAGACCCACCGGCCACCTATTTGAGGCCCCGGAAATATGATTCCTCAATATGTGTTTTGGTTGGGTCAACACGTATATCGGGACTTGTCTCCATGCCAACAATACACAGACAGCCTGTTATTGGTTATTGATATGAGCTCATCCTGAGAAAGCGGAGCACTGTAACTGCAGCAAAGTAGCGATAGTTGGCGTGGCAGACATCACTGCCCAATCTAATGTGTATAACTGAATGAAACAGTCTATTGATCTAAAGGTAATACGTGTTCATTTTCAACTTTGCAAAGCGACACTGTGGTGTAATGGTTAGCAACGCTTCCTATGGTGCAGGCGACAGCGGTTCAATTCCCGTAGTTCAGAAAATAGCGCAATGCATTATTTACCTTTTTCATTGGGTGTAATCCCCCCAGGCTCAGAAAGAAAGTGGCGTCAGTTGAAAATTCAGCATAAGAATATTGCGCGAATACGTTGACTAAGGCATATGATTTTAATCATATTTCACATATTAAACAGTAAATATAAGCAGGTATTTCAACACAGGAATGTACTTAAACATTTCATAAATCTCCCGTTCGCAAAAACACTACCTCCGCAAATAATCTGGTTGCGGATTATGTCCGCGATATGAAATGTTGAAAATGTCGGAGAATATTGTTTAGATAATATCTAATGTGATTGAAAGGAAAGGTAATCAAAATCCTCTCCCGACGCAAAGCTGCTAGAATGACTTTTATTTCCGTATCGATTAGGTTGACGATGAAAGGACGGCATATTTTTTCAGAGTTGGTTCAGATTCCGGAAAAAGGCGGAGACATGTAGGGAGAAACTCAGGGTTTGTTGAAGCAAACCTGCTAGCGAGCAGGTTTGGTTCACGGAGTATGTTACCCGGGTAACTGACTCAGATTTATGCTGAACTGGCTTTGTGAAACCGAAAAACCAGAGTTTCCCTCATCGCAGGGTTAACTAACTCAAGGTTTTCACTAAACCTGCTTTGTGAAACGGACCCCCGGTCTGAACTATAGATCAACTTACCAACTGGCTTCTATAATATTTCACACCACGTGGAGTACAAGTATGTGGATGTTAGAGAATAAACTACCTTCTAGCACATTGAGCAAAAACAGTTTTGATCACAGAAACATCCATCCATCCATCCATTTTCTACCGCTTATCCTGTATTGAGGGTCGCGGGGGGGCTGGGGCCGATCCCAGCTGTCATTGGGTGCAGGCATCACAGAAATATATCTTGCTTATTTTTCTTTTTCTCCAGTGATCAAAAACTCTCCATAATTACCTAAGATCATTACTCTCTTTGCATCCCAAGATGAAAAGGTCTTTGGTGACACTTACTACCTTATAATGGCCAGTGTTGTCAAGGGCAACCAGATAAGGGCAAACCTGAAACATTGAAGGAGAATGTGTTTTTTTTTGTGTGTGAGATATTTCTAACTGGAATGTATTTTTACAACATAAGTATAAATCCTCATTTAAAAAGAAAAATCCACATCAAGCTGTTTATCAACCTACGTTGTTTTGCTCACATGTACATGTGGTGTAGGAGAGCTTCATAGAGAAAGGAGTAGGTGGGCCTGAATGCTAACGGTCTTAAATCCCATATTTTTGCTGTAAATCCGTCCCAGGAGAAAGACATGGCATATCGATCTGAGAGAAATAACTGCTCTGACTGTCTCAGAAGACGGCAGACTTCACAAGCACTTGGCCTTCACAATGATAGGCTGTCCTACCAGGGGAACACTGCAGGGAATAGAAGCACAACCATCTAACGGTTCAGCTCGTAAATATACTGGGAAGCAATACAATACATGCTTACTGGTACGCGATTATTCTATCCACAGAAATGTTTCTTCTTAGAAAAACATCAAACTAAAATAGGTTCCAGTCAATACACAGGTGAACAATTCATGTCTTTATTCCTTTTGTCAGCAACAGAGACAGTTGGTCCAAACAACAAAGACGCTGCTGTAATTATGTCTATGCCGTTATTTGGAGTGTTGATGGAGCAGCAACAATGTTAGCATAGCCTAGCACCCATCAATCCAGACTCCACTTTGAAAAATGTCTATGATGGTTCTCAATCAACCAGGTCATGGTAATCTTTGAAAGAGTCATCGTATGCAACTGGACTTGCTTTAGGTTTTTAAAGACGGTTCTCCTCTCATCCAAGAGGCTTTTTTATTCTAACTGACTAGTGGGGAGCATGAATCATTTGAATGTTTGCTTGTCGTCTTGCAGACAGACCTAGAAAAGCATGACTTCAGACCTGCAACTACAAATCACAATCATAATGTCGTTTTTTCAGCAGCCTTTCTATCAGTTTATTGCAATTAAATCACATACAATTGTAGTAAACCAGCTGTGCTAAATCTAATGAAATCCACGAGCACCTCTGGATGATGTTATGAAGTCAGACAGGATGGTGTTTGGTTTCCTGGTGGATCTGAGACTTCAACATGTACAAAGGAGCCATTGTTGGTGATTACATGGAGGTAAGCCCCGCCTCCTATCTGGTGCATCTAGTGATGCCAATATAGACAAATGCAATCAAACTTGTGACAAGTAACGCAAGATGAAAATGTGTTCTGCGTTTGGTGTGAAGACACATTTAGAAGAGCTGCCTTCACTGTTAATACAGAATCTAAGAAGGATGAGTGGATTAAAGTGGAACCCCCTCAGTGTTTGATAACTGTGACAACATTTGGGCTGCTGATGATTTTTGCATTAATCCTTAGAATGTGTCATGTTCCTTAATGCACACGAGCCGTGTGTGTGCACTCGTGTGATATCCTTTTCATTTGTACATCTCTGCTGTTTATTTTTACTTCGCCTACTTGGAGAGCGTGATACAATTGTCAGGGAGGAATTATGGGTAAAACCAGAGATATTAAAAACATAATTTCATCCAGATGGAGAGAAGATTGATTCTCCAACGCAGCATCCCTGAATGGCATATTAAATGATGCTTCTGTCTGTGTGTGTGTGTGTGTGTGTGTGTGTGCGTGTGCGCACGCGTGCAGGTCACTGTTTGAGGGTATGATAAGTGTAGTTTGTGTGAGTCTGTGTGCACAAAGACATGCATTTGTCAAGTGTATGTAGACATCTTCACATTGCATGTGTGTTATGCCGGGCATGTACTGTGTGTGTGTGTGTGTGTGTGTCTTGTATCAGGGTTGAAGGTTTAGTTTCCAGTCATTGTTTGTCAGCAGCTGCAGGGAGCATCCTCTGTGGATTAGCGTTAGCATGGCTGAGTGTGTTTAACAGGATTACTAATCTGAACTATGCTGCCACAGCGCTCTGATTGTGTGTCTGTGTGTGATTGTGTGTGTGCGCGCGTGTGTTTTGTGTGTGTGTGCGGGCATATCTTTCTTAAATGTGGCTTTGATTCTGAATGTGTGTGTGTGTGTGTAGTTGTGTACATGAAACAATGTTCCTGTATTTGAATGTGCGGATGATGATGATGATGATGGATTAACATTATCTCTGGTCTCCATGATTTAGTAAACAATGGACAATGCTAATGGTTGCCTCAGACACACACACACACACACACACACACACACACACACGGGTTCCATTAATGTTGACATTAACACTGAGGTCAGCAGGACATGGTTTACAAAGTACTTTGCAGCTTTTAAGAACTAAAACCACTTAAATGCTTCATCATCTGGTCTCTTTGAGCTTTTTGGAGTTGGGGGGTTGTTAACACTGAACAATGAGGATTATATTGAGAATATGAACATTCCCAATACAAAGGTTAGACAAGCTCAGGAAATGAGAGATATCTTATTTATATTGAATACTGAGAAACACCAGTCAATTAATACTGAAAAATTCCTCATCCTGGGATTTTTCTAGAAAATGATGAAAGTGTTCAGTCCACAGCATGTAGTGCGTTATGATATATTTATTATCTCTCCTGTCCCTATATCCCTGCAAGACATGTTTTCTGAACACAATCCCAAAATGCAATGCAACAGGGGCATATGGTGACCAAATCAATTACAGGGAAACACAAACACATTGTGTTCCAACAGAACATTGATTCCCCATTGAAGGTAATGTGTTTCTGACAAGGTAACAAACTAAAGGCCACAGTGAATTCCATGTCAGCTGTTACATGATGGCATTGAAGGAGGATCCGAAAAACAACCTGGAAACGCTGCACAAACTCTCACTGTGATATACATTCATAAACGAAGCTATTATCTGAGCAGTACATTTAATTTAGCTCTTCTCTTTCTCCATAAATGTCTGTACAACACATTTAACATGACCAAGTGAAACAGAATGTAAGAGTTTTAATGAAGGGCACTTAAATAAACGCTGAACCATAAATACAAGCAGATACCAGCCAGGCTTTATGGGTTCAGGTTGTTGTGCCGAACGTTGAAGTTTAGAGCTGCAGCTGATTCATGGGTCGATGTAATCTTTATTTTGACTTAGATGGAAGGTCATGACAAAATGCTACGGCTTTAAATAATCAGGTAATTATTTATGGTATAATGCCATTTATGAATTTGACTGACTTGAGCTGTCAGAAGAAGCTGCAGCAACATTGGACAAGTCTCCAAAGACATTACCTGGGAGGAAGTTGCTATGGTAACAACTCTTGTTCTAGCGGTTAACTTAACTTTGCATGTAGTGCAAGTCCAATGCCAAACGTCCTGCCTGGCTCAGTCAGCTCACGGTCCTGATGGTGCTGCTGCAACAACCATCTCTGATTTGGAACCACAAGGATTTATGACGGATCTGTTCTACGTCTAAGCACTAAGGACCGAAACGTTGCCCCGCATGAGCAGCAACGTCCGGATGCTTCAATCTGTCAGGAATTATAGCGCCGATCCCTCATGAACTAAATCTCCTGCCACATGTTCTCCTCCATTAACACCAAACCTGCTCCACTGCATCTTTGGATCGTCCTCCACAAACGAAACCATCCAGCCGGATTTTTGGGATTATGAAAAATTAAGCCAACAGGGGCGGCGGAAAGCTCAGTCGGTAGAGTGGCCGTCCCACGTACCAAGGCTAAGTCTTCACTGCAGCGGCCCCGGGTTCCAATCTGACTGTCGTCCTCCTCTCCATCCCCCTTTCACTCTCACACTCTCTGAATAAAGGCAACAAGGCATCAACACATTTCACTGTAAATAGCTACTGCAAATTCTACAATGTTCATGACACATGTTTGATGTCATTGTAGATGCAGTGTGGTCATTTTCAGAATTGTATCTCGAAAACGGCATTTGATTTCAGCCTCATGTGAACCACTGCACTCAAAAGAGACTAAGCATCTTTATACAAATGCTTTTCTTCTATGAATCTATTTAAAAAAAATTACAGACATCTCTGTTTTCAAGATACCCAAATTATTTTTGTCTTGAAAATTGTCCGTCTGTCTGTGCGTGTCTCTGTCTGTCTTTCTAACCATCCATCTCTATTTAATGTTCCAATTCCCTTTGACTCTGTTCCCTCTTTCTCCCTCTCTGTCCCCAGATGCTTCTGAGTACTTTACAACCTTTCATCTGAGATTTACACAGGGACAATTGAACATTTTGTTGCTGCTCTGCGGATGGAAAGCAGATAGAAAATTCATGGCAGAGTTGGAAAGGTGGACTGAGAATCAGACAACAATTCTCCACAATGTGTGTGTGTGTGTGTGTGTGTGTGTGGGTGGCAGGTACGTCTGTCAGAATACTACAAGAAGAAGAAGTAGGGATACCAGAGGAGAAATCCTTGAGCCTGATTCTGCCTCCACTGCTGGATTTGTCTTTTCTCTTCTCTGACTTTCTACCAGTCACTCTCTATCTCTCTTTGCTTTTGATCATCTCCTCTCCTGGATTTTATTTCTTTTCATCTCTAGGATGTCGTCTCTTTGTCTTTGATGCTCTCTGTCAGCTGTAGTTGCAGTCGAACCCTGCAAGCTCCCGGTGCAGATTGAACAGTGCTTCATCCATTGCTGACTGGTATAGAAAAAAAAATTCATTGCCAAATATTCATCTATAAAAAACACGAAAGGAGTTTTGAGAGCAAACTAATTTACTGAGCAGCAAGCAGGATGTATGTGTGTGTGTGTGTGTGTGTGTGTGTGTGTGTGTGTGTGTGACAGAGGTCAATGGTGAAAATAATTCAAATGTGATTTCTTAAACCTTTCATAAATCAGTCATGCACACTCAAATCACACACACACACACACACACACACACACACACACACACAGGTAGATAGATGACGACATGTTGCTTCAGTATTGCACCGCAGCAGAGTCAGTTACAGCATCAATTATAATGGATCTGAGGACTAATGGTCATGGCAGCAGCAGCTGACATATAATACTGTAACTAATAGTAGATGACAAGGGGAGGATTTGATGCTCCTGTGAGCTACAGAACAAAAACACATGCAGGACTATCACTATGCAAAAAGGCATCATATGGAAAAGTAGTGCCTTCAGCCAATCAAGACCTAAAGTACAAACTAGAATTACCGCCTGGCCAACACAGTCGCAGGTTGGGAAATAGTCATGATATAAACTCCAAAAACCTGGTTTTGTTGTCTAAACCTAACGGTTTTAATCATCTCAACGTCTAAACCTTTCCCTTCATGTCTTTGTAAATTAAATGTATAGATGTGTTTCATGACTAAGAACCACTGTAAGAATGGGTTTTATCCTACTATTACTAGTGCAGATAAACGGTGTATTTATTCATAATTCTTTCATGATAATGTTCATTTGTGTAAAGTATCAATGTTCAGCGTTGCCATAAAAACCCATTTAAATGCAGCCAGAGGTTTTCCGTTTTCATCTGCCTTGAGGTAACCAACATTGCTTGCTATGAATACAATGTATACATTTATTTTAATTTAGGATTTCACTAGTGTCTCCTGTTGTGCATGATATGCATATTTCTTTGTGCTGAGCCTTACAACTCAATTTCCCTCAGGACAATATGTGTTATTTTATTCATGCGAAGACAAAGAACTGTGACAGCAGTTTAGGACGACGGTAGCTGTTGACTGATTGTCTGTTGACTGATTGTCTGCTGACTGATTGTCTGCAGTGTCCCCATTCTCAGAGTCAACATCTCTGAATGACATTCCCAGTCTGAAAAAAATCCAGCTCCGTAAATCTTCAACTCCTGAATTGTAAAGAACCAATACATGTACTATCATGTAAAACAGTTTCATTCTCATAAGGTCATGACAGCCTATAAATGCAGAAATAGATCATATTAGATTTTACTTTATATCAAAGTCATTCTTTTCTCTTCAGATTTTGGTGACATGTAGTATGACAGCGTATTAGGACCACTGTCAGGAAAGAAAAAGAAAAAGAAAAAAGGAGCCGAGAGAGGTAGGCAATATTCTGAGATTTAAAGTGGCAAATTTGCTAGTTTTAAAGTGGCAAATTTGCTAGTTTATTACGATGCTAACAACCGGCATTTATGCTAGCTAACGTCCCATGAATGTCGCTTTTATCTTTCTAATTAATCCATCCCAACGTGCGACAATGCTTTGCTAATGTCCTTAGGGTGATGGCTGTTGATCGTTATTGTTTGTTAATTTTACATGGGCCAAATTGTCATCTTATGTGTGTTTGTTGATCGGGTGGTTTGGCTAAGATAGCGCTCATAAAGAAAGTAAATACTTAGCTTGACCCGGAGGTTTGCCATTGCCATGACAACAAGTGAAAGCTACCGCTAGCTTATGCAAACCACCCGCTCAATAAACATAAATAAGATGACAATTTGGCCCATATAAAATTAACCAAGAATAACCATCCAGAGCCATCACCCTAAGGACCTTAGGAAAAGGGTTGACACACGTTGGGATGGATTAATTAGAAAGATAAAAGTGACATTCATGGGAAGTTAGCTAGCATAAATGCCGGTTGTTAGCATCATAATAAACTATCAAATTTGCCACTTTAAATTTTTTTTTGCGACTTTTAATCTCAGAATATTGCCCACCTCTCTCAGCTCCGTTTTTTTTTTTCTTTTTCGACAGTGGCCCTAATACGCTGTCGTACATGTAGTCATTGGAGTAGATATGTAAAAAGTGTTTTTTTGCTCATGATGACCAAAAGGTTTGAAAACTATTTGATGATGATAGAAACACATTGAATATATTTTCTTTCAGATGTAAAGCCAATTCTTTCAAATTAATAAAACAGTAGAATCTAGATGCAGTTGCTTATATTTATCAGGACCTTTAACACTGAGTAGCCCAGTCAGTGTTGCCAGGTGTACGATAATTATCATATTTGTACGACAATTTTGCCCTCTGTACGATGTACGGTCAATAATCCCAAAAAGACCAGAAATACGATAATTTCACCATTCCGTGAATGTGTGGTTGTAATTGGTTGTAATCAGCCCTGTCGCAACTGTCTGTCGGAGTTTTTTTGTGAATCTGAAGGCATCTGTTTCACGATTGGCTGGAATTCCAATCGTTCAATCTGTTTCACGATTGGCGGGAATTCCAGCAAATCGTGAAACAGATGCCTTCAGATTCACAAAAAAACTCTGACAGACAGTTGCTTTTCTAAATGTGAGCTACAAGTGACATGTATGCGAACAACGGCCATGATTGGCTGAATAGTCCGCTGCGCCCGCCCCATGAGTGAGGAAAAAGATAAAAAAGAAAAAAATTAAGAAGAAGCAGAGCCAGTCTGGAAGAAGAAGCGCTGAAAATGAGTGAACATGTTAGACGCTAGTCAACACTAGAGTGACTGTAGCGCATCAATAGACTTGTTATTTTGGTTATGACGGGTGTACGATAATTTCCCTCAAAATACGATAATTTTATGTCTCTGGTACGATAATCCTACATTTCTCACCTGGCAACACTGAGCCCAGTGGATCCATATATGATGCTCCACTGTAGTCCCAGTTAACACATGATAAAGGTTTAGACAACAAAACGCATTACTTAGGTTTAGAAAAGAAAAAAAGATGATTTCCAGTTGAAATAAATACATCTGTAAAATGAACATGGCATTTAAAACATGTACGGGACACGTTGTGAACACAACAAACAACATGTTTCCTTTGTGACACTAACAGCGGTTTATAAAGTGAAAGTGAAACTTAACACATTGCTTCACAAGAGACATGAACACAGGTCTCCTGGTTCAGCTTGCTCTCCTAAACACTATGTTGTGAATTACCTTCCCAGGGAAGCCTTTTGTTGTGGATTACATTTGACGTATCACGTCGCCATTTCTTAGTCATTTCAATCCAAATGATGTTTTTACTAAACCAAGTACTTTTGTTGTCTAAACCTACTATTTGGAGTTTTGTAGCGTGATTAGTTCATTAACCACGTGTTAATAATGGGTGTGACAAACCTTTGGTAATTCATGTACTGGATTGTAGTTACAGTAGGTTCAGTATTTGATAATCACATGAATGACTTTCATAAAGGGAAGCATGATGGGAAGCAGTGAGTTGATGGTGAGCTTTTCCTATGAAGAGTGATTTGAACAATCAGAGGGTGATGTGTCGTTTTTTTTTTTGTTGAGGCCTTATTAATTTAACACACTTGAGATAAGTGTTTTAGTGGGCTATGGTTCATAACCACAGTGTTACACAGCAAATTAACTATTGGTAAGTAAATCATTGCATTTAACTTGACCTCTGCTGGAACATGATTTTTTTAAATGTATCCCTCTCTCAAGAAATACGATTCAAAGGCTAACTTTATTATCAAGGACACCTTTTAGAAATCAAAACCGGGCAGGTTCAAGAGTTATGTTAATGGAATTTCAGAAATATAAAGTATTATGTATGTGAGTTGTAGCTCAGATTATTTTAAATTAATCCAAATGATAAACACCATATTTTAAAGGGTATGTTAAGTATAGACAGGGAGTAAGAACTGTGTGTTAGTGTGTGTGTGTGTGTGTGTGTGTGTGTGTGTCACACTGGTCACTGAATACACTGTAGTAGTTTCATTAACAGGGACATGAAATATCTATTTCTGTTTCGGGTCACTCAGCATGAAAGCAATGTCAATGCAAAATTAATTAGGATTCTTCATGGTGCACACATTCATTAAACACATCCACGTGACTATGCAATGTTCAGAGCTAGTGAGATATTATTACTTCTTGAAAAGGAACACTTAGGTGGAGAGATGGATGGGTCTGAAATACATTAGTTCAAAAGTCGTGGTGAAGATGTACACGAACCAGTAGATCCAAATGTTGTGACAATGTGACCAACTGCTATGATGAAGTGTTGGTGGATGTGATAGTTGTTTGAAGTGAATCGCCATCATCCATTGTTGTTGAATCCTCTGTATGTTTCTGTCACTCAGTGGATGTTTTTCATACATGAATGAATGGAAACATGCTCACAATCAACAGATTGTTATCTTACAGAAAGCAAAGATCCAACCACAAACTCACTTCATGGCTCTCATCCTTTCTCTTTGATTGATTTTCAGTGGAAAGCCTATAGTCAACTGTTTTTATACTGCATGAAATCAGCATGGTTCACTGCTGTGTCTTTGTGTGGATGCAGACAGAGAGAGAAGAGGTTCAAACAGGGAGCAACACTCCAAGCAGAGCAGACATGCAAACAAATGCAGTAAGATGGCGATGAGAAGGAAAGACACGAAACACCAAAGAGTAAAACGAGGAGGGGGTTCGCATGTGTTGCGTTCATGTTTGTGATGAGATGAAAAAATATGACATAGGGAGGAAAATATTCTGCCTATAAAGCAATAATCACCTTCGCTTGGGATGACTAGAATGTACGGCGTTGTTATTTGTCCCCTACCTATTACCACTAAGGCCAAGGGCCGCACGTCCCCGCCGGAAAGCATGAGAAAAGACAGGAAAGACAGAAAACAAACAACAACAAAAAAAAAGGAAGAAGAAAAAAGTCTAAGAAAAAGGAGCTTTGTCCGTTTCATCTGTTCAATCTGTCTTAGGAGAGAAATTGCAGTGGTGAGAGATAGCACTGAACATTATGACCAGTAGGACAACTAGCACTCAACATGTGGACTGGGATGTGGCTGGCCTGACTGGTTACCAGATGTGAGTCAGTGGATGTAGATGTGGTGCTGCTGTTTACTGTAGAGTCCATCAGCCTGGCTTGACGGGTTAATAAAAACAAAGGGAGGAGGAAATGGAAAGAGAAAAGACATGAAGTGATGGTTGAAAAGAAAACAAAATTTGAACTTTGTGGCGTATCTGTGTATCAGTCCTCTGGGTTAAATTCAGCCTGAGACAAAATCATCTCAGTGAATACTTTGAGCAAGTTTAAATCATTCATTCATTTTTTATTTTATATTATATTATAGGATAATTATATTTCAAGATATATCCCTGTGACGCTGAGTCACTAAAGCCATCAGCGTTGAGATTCTCCTCCTGTATCCTGATGTCACAGAATCGAAAAAACGGAGGAAACAAATCCCAGACCTCTATCATAGTAGCTCACATTAGTCCAGAGACCAGACCAGACTATGTGGAGAAACTAGAGACTGTCTGTGGTCCAAACAACAAGGTCTCTGCTGTATTTATGTCTAGATGACCTTATTTGGAGTGTTGATGGAGCAGCTACAATGTTAGCATAGCCTAGCATCCATCAACCAGACTCCATTCAGAAAACAAGCATTTTAAAAGTAGTTTGCTTGATGTCTTAAAGGCAGTCCAAACAAAGCATGAAGTCAGACTTTTTACTAATCATCAGTACCGATGCGTTCAAAATCAGTTGTTTAAGCCAAAGAACCAGATGTTCAGTCAGCAACTAAATTAACCCTCCAGCTATTAGACGCGTTCTACAGTCAATGTCCTCATACATATTGCTGCTCATGTTGTCCACCTTACTGTTGTTCTGTTCCAGCCATCCAGACCAGCTCGAAGCTTTAGACATTAACAGTGAGCAGCATGTGAATATTTGGCTGGTATACGTCCGGTTGTCAACAGGAGGACCATCTCAATGCTGACAGGGTTTAGTGACACACCGTGATGCAAATTTAACACTCAAGATGAAATATTCAACTTGCGTGAATAGGCAAATTAAGCCAATTTTGCTTATTCGCCTCATTGGCATCACATCATTTACACTGCCCAGCATTAATTTGTGCCTTTGCAATGACCTTTTAATCATGATGCCTGACAAATTCACTTTGTGTCTGGTGTGAAGAGTAAAGGAGTCAAGTATAGATAATGTGCAGATTGTGGTTTTCTAGCTGGTAGTGAGAGAGCTAGCCAAGCTTATCTTTAATTCTCTTTAGCTGAATTCTTAATAACCTGGCTGACAAACACATGCTTCTTTGGCTCCTTCCAATCAGATTATCTGCCTATTAAAGATGATTATACAACTAAACCAACATGACTTCCTCTAGTTTTAGTTCACCAGCTGATTTCACCGACTAGAACACACTGAACCAGACAAGTGGTGTTCATCACTCACATCAGCTGCTACAGCTGACAGCAGGTATCACAACTAAATGAACCATTTGCATTGCCTCAGAACACTGCCCACATATCAACAACTTTCAAAAAGTAGATTTGACATTTTTAATGTTTTCTGTTACATATTTTTAAAAGTTTGCATTTTGTCTTAAGAATGACAGCCACAAAGTTAAAAGCATGTCTTGCCAAGCATACGCACATGCAGACAGACAGACAGACTGGCAGGGAGTCGTGTCTACACACAGCACCTCCACCCACAGCACTTCACACTCAGAAAAATAGCCTGGAAATGGATAAAAGAATGATATAAAAGAGAAAAATGTGCACAAATGAGCAATAGATGCTTGATGCAGACACAAAATAATAAGGCAGGAAAAGAATCAGAAAAAGATGTGGAAAACTCAAATCAATGTTTGATGCAGATGAAAAAAGAAAATAGGAAAAAAGACAAGGTGAGTAAAATCAATATCAGGCTGAAGAATTTCAAAAAACGTGGGCTGGCACATAAATGGTTGTATTTGCTGGAGATGAGCAGCAAATAAAGATGGGAGCAAAACAGAAGAGGATGAAATGGTTCGGAGGCTAGCGCCTTAGCCTCCATCCATCGGTTTAATGAAGGTGGTCAATCAGTGTGTGATGGTCCATTTTAAATAGTGATGAGTCACGTGGAAAAGAGAGAGAAGCACGGATGGAAGAAAGGAACGTTTTGGAGAGAGAGGATGCGATGCAACAGGATCATGCAGGATAACATAGTTACGATGTGGGTCTGCCTGGTCTAAAGGATGGTTCACCTCCTTCAGTAGAGTGTGTGTGGTGTGTGTGTGTGTGTGTGTGTGTGTGTGTGTGACAAACACTATGCTAGGGGGCTAAATCACTATCAAGGTAATGATATCATAATATCATAAAGGCAGTGCTGAGGATCGATGGAAGGGTGATCATACCTTTGTTAGCCAGGCGGACACAGTTGATTTTGGTTTCCTGTCAACAGAAGAGAAACACTGTTCAGAAGATCCGTGGACAAAATTCCCTTTACTGAAATTATTTATTAGAAGAGTTGTTTTGGAGTGGGAAAGGAGCGGGGTCGGCCCTCTTTGACAGAGGACTGACAACAATGAGTCATAACTCCGATTGATAAACACTTAACAAAGCTTTATTTCACTTTCCTTCCAGGTTACTCTGTATGGGCTGAATCCTATTGAGATTGTGCCAGTTTGTTAATAATAATAATTTTATAATAATTATTATTATTATTAACTTGACCTTTTCCTCGCAAATTCCTCCATTATTAGTGTTATTAACTAAAAAAATAAATAAATCCAAACAGGATTTTGGAAAGGCCAAGTCCTTCACACTGTACGTCCGATTGACTTGGAATTTGACACACGTGTCCATCTCAATGTGCTCTTACAATAATGCAAGTCGGTACAATGTATGAGGATGTCATGGACACAGACAATATGAATCCCGATGTATCTGGGATTTCACAACATATACAAAGCAGCAATAGTGGATATTTCATGATGGATGAAACCTGGTTGGTGTCTACATGAACATAAGCCCCTCCTCCTCTATAGTCAAACTTGACATGAGTTGTTACACGAGTAACGTGTTTGGTGTGAACGCGGCATGAAGCCTGGTAGATCACAGCAGCCTAGTTGGATGCTATTTATGTTTAAACTTGTGCCAATGTTCAACGTTGTCATTACCATACAACTCAACTCCACTCTCATTGACATCTGGCTATCTCTGTCCATCCACAGCTGTTCTGCCTCTGCTTCCTCTAAGTTCCCGTCATTCTCTCCCTAATGGGCTGTCAACACCTTAACAGGCATCTTTTTGTTCATTCCAGGTCTTTTGATTCCTCCACTGCTCCCACCTTCCCCTCCATGATGTGCTGTCACAAGTAAGAGGTTGTAGCTCTCGCACTTGTCACATGGAGATTGGCCTCCTTCACATGTTGGCCCATTTGTCTTTGTCAAAGACGATTGCTACAGCAGTTGCTGACACTAGCGCCTGTCAATTTAGCATTTGAACACAATCACTCCCAAGTGCAGTTGGGTTACAACAGCTTGTTGCTGAATGGCGAATCATCAAAAATCTCATTGCAAAAGACATTACATTGTACTGGATTTGAAGTTGATGAGGTTGAATCTCAAGTACACCATCTGAAAATAGCCAAAAATGTTGAGTTTAGAATTCAGCTCCAGGAGTATTCTTTTAAATGTATACATGCGATATATTTGATTACAAATATCATCCATCTAAGTGAACTGCACCACAATCGCTGCTTCCATATCAGAAAACAAAGTTCAGCACTCCTAATGTTTGTGCCAAGTTAAATTTGTTTACTACCAACCCTAGCCCCGACAAACAATTTCATATTCAGTCTCAAATAATCTGTCACTCAGACAAAATCGCCCCCAAGGTTCTGCTAAAATAATTTATTTTCTTTTAAATTTAGCCGTTTAAGTTTTGTTTAAAAAAAAAAAAAAACCCGGAAATAACCTGGAAAGTGTTCTGATGGCAGAAATGAGATTAGAGCTTTATTTTTTGGAGAAGTTTATCAAAAAGAAGATCTTTAAATGACGAACAATGGCCATGATTAACTGGTCATGGAGAGTATAGCATTCACTTTTAATTACCTTGAAAAAAGTGGAGAAATGATCCATTGATCACCAACTTTTTTTTTAACCCCAATTATTTTACATTCTCATATACATGAACATGCAATAAAAGGCATGCAACCGGCCGGATATACTGTAACAACAATAACTCTGTTTCCCACTAAATAACGTTCCCATGCAACTAAACTACACTTTCAATTACATTTCAACAACAATTGCAGTAATACAAACAAAATAAAATAAAACACACCACAAAACTACATAGACACACAACTACTTGGTTTGGTTTAGTAAAAACATCATGGTTTGGATTAAAATGACAAGGACATTGAAACAAAACAAAAACACAACAAAACAACTTGGTTCTAATGGGACTCATTAAGATTGTGAGATGAAACTTTGGCGGCGTACCCCAGTCCATTTGACGACATTAAAACGCTGAATGTCATAAATTGCTCCTTAAATGTTACTGAACGCAACATTCAGCAGAGCTGGTTTCAGGTGGCAGCTAATCACTGGTATTTGAAAGTGTTCATTTTTGTCAATCAGCAGAAACGACAAAATGGCATGTTGCCTTGTATTTGGTCACCCCAATATTGATACATGTAGTCGTTATTTTTATACAGAACCCTGAGATATCCACAGTGACAGTGAATATTTGTAAATACAAAGCCATCAGGTGTGGTTTATTATAAATCAATTATTTAAAAGGGAACAACACACTTCTCTCAACCTTTAACCACTTGAACACCAAACCTTTCGAGTACTTGAAAGATACTTGTGTACCCTTTGTGTAGTTGATGTTGATATGTGCAGAATATGATGTAGAAATATGGCACACTTAGAGACTGTGAATAAAGTCAATATTCAGACTTCATTTCAGTTTCTCGTAAAATGAAAAGTGACCTGCAATTTTTTTAAACATCATGTGTTTTAATTCTGTGGAATCAATCTGTCATAGCAAAAAAAAAAAAAAAATGAGAGCAAAACACGAGACCTGTGGTTAATATCCTGCAAGTTTGTTCTTGTCACATCTGCGTGCTCGTTTTTGAATACTGATGTGCTTATCTGATTCTCTCACTGGTCTTTCGTGGTCCTAGGATTTTTTTTCTGTGACAGAACAAAGCGAAAGTCACACACTCAGTGGAGGAATACCTGTTTGCCAAGGTTAGTGAGTTCAGTGTGACTGTTGCACAGCCTTCCACCCACAACAGCAGACATGTTTTAATGGAGAATCATGGCTCAGCTGCAATGATTTATCGAGAGGCTTTGGGCATGTCACTTTGTTCCCCTGGACTCCAGGCTGCTGGCCTCCAGCTGGCATCTCTGGCTCCTGCCCAGTCAGGTAGCCTCCTACATGCTAGCCTCCAGCCAACTACTCTTCATCTCTAACCCATTCCTGGGAAACCATTTGGCCTTGGGAGGGTGTCATAGCATCCAGTTTGCTAGCCATCAGTTAGTTAGTGTCTTGACACACAAAATGAGTGGTTGAGGAAACTTAGATTCCCCAAGCCGCCCAGTGACCCAGAATCTCTGCTGTCCAGCTCAATGGCCGCCATCTAGGCCGTTCCTGTGTCGGAAGTACAACTCAATGCTGAAGCCTGTTCCTGTGTCGGGGTCTCAGACAGTGCCACGCCCGTTCCTGTGTTGGAGGTCCCAGACAGCACCAAGCCTGTTGCTGTCGATGGTCCCAGTTGATGTCAAATCAGTTCCTAATGCTCCACCTGCTCCTGGGCCGCAGAGCACTCCTTTTCCCTTCCTGCTCGACCACAGTGACCTCCTGTCCCTGGTTCGGCCTACAGCCAAGTCATCAGTTGCCAGCAGCGCTTCTTGGTCTCAAATCTCCATAGCCATATCCCAGAAGGATCCCACCTCCTTTGGCTGGGTTTCAGTGTGGTTTCACTCTGGTTGATGCCCTGGATTACCCCCATTTGTCTGAATCGAGTCCTGAGCTCCTGCACCGCGTTCCAGCAGCCTGCCCCCCATTGGAGCTAAGTCCTCTGTTGGAGCTAGTTATCCTGTCTCCAGGAAAGTTCTGCTTCCACCTTTGTTCCTCCCTAATGCCTGTCCTCCAGAGTGGCTCCATCATTCTGGGCGTCCTCCAGCACTGCTTCACTCATTTGGCCATCCAACAGGGCGCCCTTCAGAGAGGTTCAGCCATCTACCCTGGCTTCAGGCCATCTGTCTGAGGGTCATGACCTTGTCTTAACCGTATTCTTCAGTTCCCTGGTCCCTTTGTTCTAGAATGGTACTGTGGCTGTTCCAAGTAAGATTCCATGTCCATCTTCATTATGTTTCTTTGGTTTGTCTTCAGTTTAGCTTTTGTTATCAAAGTTTGCTTTGATTCTACTTGCAGATATTTTCGACATATATTGAGAATCAATGTAGGAATCCAAACCTTTAACACCTGGATGGCCTCAAACAGTAATCAATGTGTTTTGTTGTTTTCAATAGATATTAATGAAAAAATGTAAAGGCAACTAAAAACTAAGTTTTTTATTTGAATATATGGATTTCATGTGAATTATTGGAACTTGTTAAATAGATGCACCATGTCTTTGTACATTCATATTTTTCTTCTGGTGTGAACTATCAATACTAATACATATACCTAATTAGACACGGTAAAGAAAAAATGCTTAACTGACCATGAACAAATATGAGTGTATCTTGGAATGAAAATCAATTGGGATCAAACACCACATAAAGCAGATGTTCCCCTCCTAAGTGTGGTGTATATCCCAGAAATATCCACCATGGGAATTTGTTCATCTCCCAGAGCATCACAGACTTTTGTTTTCCAGAAAGTGGCCTATTTAGAGGCTCGGCTGTTCTGGATTCACTGTCACTGTGAATAGAAGTGCTGCCTCGCCTTCACTCATGCTAATGGGCCAAACCTCAGGAGGTTGCAAGAAGCAAAGTTAATAAATGTAAGGCCAATTTATTGCCCTGCTCCTATCCAGAGAGGCTGTGAGACGAGAGAAGGGGAGTTGTTTACGGTGGAGACACTGGAGACATAGTGTGTGTGTCTCTGAGTGTGTAATGGTTTACTCTGTGGAACCTGACGGGAATATAAAGTGTGTTTGGAGCTGCAGCTGCTGTGTGGGTGAACTCTGCCTCTGTCTATCTGTCCATCTAGTTCTTTCTTACCATCAAACAGCTGGTTGGGTCAGATTTCTGACTGATGGGCAGGTTTTACAACCATGTGTGTTTTCTGTCTGACTTTATTGGCTGTTGGGATTCCCAGGCAACGCGAGGTAGTCAGGGAAACAACTGTCATAAGTCTCTCTCACTATCTGTCTTTACTACTTGCTTCTCAAAAACTAACAGCTCCTTCTACTTTCCAAAACTTCTGATACACAAACACAGACACACAATCAGACCCAGTCTCATGGCTGTTAAGTCACTTCATACAAAATATTGGTTTAATTTTCAGCGACATGAATTGTGAATTATGTTGCCTAAATGTAACGTTGGTTTCGTTGTCTAAACGTATCTGTGGGTTTTGTAGCGACTGACACAAAGCATGTGTTAAATTTGTGTCTATGTATGAGTAGATATCAATTTTTTTAAACTAATTCACAACCTACCACAAGACTAAAATATAAATATATAATATATAAAAGTGCATTCATTTTGAATTTTTCCGAGTCCATTGAGTGCATCTTGACTGACATTGAATGTCACTTCTCTCTCTCCTGCAACCACCTAAATCTGCACTTTGATGCTTGTGCATGTGTGTGTGTGTGTGTGTGTGTGTGTGAGATGCTGATTGTCAGAGTACCGGGTCCAGCCCCTGAGGCTGTTTTCTTGTCAAGAAATGTGCGCGCGGTAGGGCATGTTTCTTTTCCACATGTGCGTCAGAGTTTCTCCTCCAACACTCCCTTCAATTTTCCTCCCTCCTCCATCGCTCTCCTAGCCTCTTCATCCGTTCAGCTCCTCTCCTACCCTTGCATGAATTAGACAGCTATTTCTTTTCATTGTCAAAATGATCAAGTGATACGTGTTTTCATGCATGGTAGTATGGATGGAGGTTCTTCCTGAAACTCTTGTTTTTAAAGAAATACAAGTTGCATTTAGCACCTTAATGCCGTCAGCACAGGTTTTTAATTGACGTTAATTTAACAGAACGTGTCATAATGACATGTTGGTTCAGATGTTTGTACAACATCAAAGTGGTTAAAGCTTCTACACCGAACCGGTAGTAACAGAAATCCATTCAAATTGTGTAATGTTGATGAGCAAACATTTTCATGCATATCTTTATTCTTTTCATCCTCATTTCTCATTTTATTTTCGAGTTATTGTGCTTCTTGTCTTCCTTTACCTCCAACCTCAAATGTGCAAGATGAGCCCAGACTGATGTTATAAAGCTGGAAGTATGTTGACACTTGAACCTGGCTGCAGAGATTTGGTCTCAATCATGTGTTTTTTTTATAAAGCCTGGCTCCAAGGCAGCTTTGAGGTTGGACGAGGTTGGAGTCAAGTTGCCACATGGTTGGAACCACACTGACCCCAAAATATCCAACCCTAAAATCACAATATTGTACAAAAAATACAGAAAGTACACAAATTACGTTCTCAGGTAAAAAAAAGTCTAGACGAAACAAACGTGGTTAACAAAAACAGAACACACTAAAAAACCTCATAGGGCATTTTTAGGCAACAAAACTACTTTGTTTATTAAAAACCATTATGGTGTGATTAAAAGGATTTTGAAATAAATTGAAACAATGGAGGCAAAAGTAGTTGGTTATGTCTAGGAAGTAAAAGTACTTAATGTTGTAGCACCAAACGTACTTAATGTTACATTTTGGCAAGGCTAGACATCCTCTTGATATCCATTTCCACAGACATGAAACTAACTTGTGAGACGTCCAGAGCAAACGTAATCCACCACTTAATATGTTTACCTTGGAACATAATTGTCAATGTAGTTCAGTTGTGTGGGAATGTCATTTTTTGGAGGCCAGGCTGTTTTTTTTTACTTTCTTGGGTTTCTTTCTATGTCCCCCATATCTCTGTCTCTCTCCTCTCCCACTGTTTCTCTTCAGGCTCCATCTTTGCCTCTAGTATTACATCTTCTTTAATCTCCTGTTCACTCTTTTTAGACTTTTATTCCTCCTCGCTCTATCGTTCCTCATCCCTAAGTCCCAGATCACTCTTGCTCTCACTTCTCTTACTTACAGCCTACGGCACTTTTCCTGTCTGCTTGTGTGTTTGACTTTAATGTGTGTGTGTGTGTGTGTGTGTGTGTGTGTGTGTGTGTCTGCGTCTATGTGTGTGTGTGACATCACTAGACATCGAGGGAGAAATCAAGATTGCCGTTGGTGAGCAGTTTTAATGTGCAGAGCGTCGACTAATTGGCACAATGATGGGAGATGAGAGACTGACATCAGACTGATGTCACCCCAGAGGGGGGAGGGAGAAAGGGAGAGAGAGATGGCTTAGAGGAAAGACTAGACAAGGGAGAGGGAGGGAGAGGTAGTTGGAAGGAACAGAGAAAGAAAAGAGAAGATATAAAAAAGCATAATGAAAATGGATTAAATGAAAATGAGACGGGGAATGAAAACTAAGTGGAGGAATGAACAACATGTTCATTAGTCACAAAATGTTAAACTACTGATTATGTTTGTGGACACATTACTGAAATTTGTGTCACTTTTGGAAGGGAAATATTGTTTTTGTTTGCAATGCTTATTACCTGTCAGTCGCTACGACATTACACTATAAAAATCAACATTAGATTGAGACATTGATACCAACGTTAGTTTAAGAGTACAAAAACCAACGTTAGGTTTAGACAACAAAACCAACATTAGGTTTAGACAACAAAACCAACGTTAGGTTTAGACAACAAAACCAACGTTAGGTTTAGACAACAAAACCGATGTTAGGTTTAGACAACAAAACCAACGTTAGGTTTAGACAACAAAACCAATGTTAGGTTTAGACAAAACCAACATTAGGTTTAGACAAAACCAACATTAGGTTTAGACAACAAAACCAACGTTAAGTTTAGACAACAAAACCAACGTTAGGTTTAGGCAACAAAACCAACGTTAGGTTTAGACAACAAAACCAACGTTAGGTTTAGACAACAAAACCAACGTTAAGTTTAAAAAACAAAACCAACGTTAGGTTTAGACAACAAAACCAATGTTAGGTTTAGACAACAAAACCAATGTTAAGTTTAAAAAACAAAAACAACGTTAGGTTTAGACAACAAAACCAACGTTAGGTTTAGACAACAAAACCAACGTTAGGTTTAGACAACAAAACCAACGTTAGGTTTAGACAACAAAACCAACGTTAGGTTTAGACAACAAAACCAACGTTAAGTTTAAAAAACAAAACCAACGTTAGGTTTAGACAACAAAACCAACGTTAGGTTTAGACAACAAAACCAATGTTAGGTTTAGACAAAACCAACATTAGGTTTAGACAACAAAACCAACGTTAAGTTTAAAAAACAAAACCAACGTTAGGTTTAGACAACAAAACCAATGTTAAGTTTAAAAAACAAAACCAACGTTAGGTTTAGACAACAAAACCAACGTTAGGTTTAGGCAACAAAACCAACGTTAGGTTTAGACAACAAAACCAATGTTGGGTTTAAGAAAACCATCACCAAAACTTCACAACACCTGGGGCCCGTTCCAGAAAACAGGCTCATCCAATTCTGAGATGGGCAACCGTGAGTTTTCAGTTCCAGAACAGCAGTTCTGAGTTAGTTCAATCAACTCTGAGTATGTAAACTCTGAGTTACGCGCGTGTCTGCCGACTCTACAAAGTCATCATCAATGGAGCTCCGATACTACGATTCACCATGGCAACAGGGAGAGCGTCATTAGATATTACCGAGTGTTTATTTAGAAAACGAGCTCATTCTTAGAAAGCGAAGCAACGTAACTGCAGTAAAGTAGAGATAGTTGGCGTGGCAGACATTTACAGCCCGACTTAAGACGACTGAATGAAACAGTCAATTGGTCTTAAGGTGATAAGTCTTTATTTTCAGCCTCACAGACCGCCACTGTGGTGTAACGGTTAGCAACGCTGCTTACAGTGCAGGTGACAGGGGTTCAACTCCCATGGTTCACAAAGTAGTGGAATGAGCAAATAATCATTTGCATATAGGTGTAATCCCCAGGCACAAAAAGAAAGTGGCTTCGTCTGAAAATTAAGAATAATGTGCAAATATGTAGACTAAAGTGTATGATTTTAATCATGTTTCACATATTAAACAGTAAATATTAGCGGCTATTTCAATAAAGAAATGTCCTTTTTCAGAAAACTCCTGTTCCCTAAAAAATCTAAAGAGCTCTGAAAAGAATCTGCATAATGTCCGCGATATGAAATGTTGAAAACGTCGGAGAATATTATTTAGATATGTGATTGGTAAATAATCAAAATCCCCCTCCCCAGACCCCCACCATATGTAGTCTTTCTCAATATATATATATATATATATATATATATATATATGCAGTCACACGAAAACAAATTAACTTTACATTGACATTGTGTGACATTGACATTGCTGACACACACGAAACAGACAACTTGTGTCATGTGTGAACATGAAACTAATAGATTGTATTTCGTGAGTATTTAATGAATCATCATGAGAATAGGTCGGAATGAAAGAGACACGGAGAGGTGAAAGGAAAGAGGGAGATATCAGATGAGGGAAAAGACAGAGAAAACAGTGAAGGAGTGGACACATAAACATGCACAGACAGAGATGGAGAAATCATTTGAGAAATTCAAGTGAGACATGGACATAATTTAGGAGAGTTTTCTTTGCTTTAAGAGAAACAGTGAGTGGGAGGTTTGAGGAATCATTCCTGCTAAATGTTCTCCAGAGACAAAGTGACAGAAAATGAAAGAGAACAAGGGATGAGAGACGTCCTCCTTGATGGACAGGTGGAGCTCTGGATTATCCACGAGAAATAGACTTTCATCCGCAAGATCAAACTCCAACAAACCAGCAGAGTCCTCTAAAATGCAAATGAGGGAAAAAGTGACACCTCCTCTCACAGAATGACTGACAGCGACGAAATTACACAAATCAGAGGACTTTGTGAGAACCACAGATAACTTAAATCCTTTATTGACACCGTATCACTTTCACACATCCCCACTGCAACAAAACATCATGGAGATATTGAATTTAAGGAATATATTATTCAAATCCTGACATTGTTTTTTCGTGCTGAGTCGTGGCTCGGCAGCCTGTTCACAGTCAAATGATTCTCTGCAGCTTCACAAACACAACAGACGCACTAATGCAAGATCTGCATGTGTTAAAGGAGACGTGTCCTTCAAGGAGACCAGCTGGGCTCGAGCTGTCGTCAACAAACATTCAGAGAAAGTCGGGAAGCTGCTGTGCGACCCTGAACGTTGCTTTATTGTGAAGTGAGCTGGAGGAGAGACGGAGTCTGTCCTCAGCCGTTCATACACCTCTTTAATCAGGATAATGATACAGGAGACGGCTTCTAAATGGGACACAATCCCATCTAGTTTGTTGCAAATTTAGTTTTTAACAGATGAACTAACATTATCATCAGAATGTGAAGAGGTTACACTGTAAGAAAAAAAATGTAAAAAAACGGTCAATGACTGTCAGCTACGGCTGCCAACCAAAAACCGTAAAATTAAAGTAAAATACCCTAATTCAAATAAAGTGCAAAAACATTATTATTACAGAAAATTTCATTAAATGTTCCGCAGGAAAATACCGTTATATTACAGATTTTTCCTCAATTTTTATGATCAAACACCTTTAATAAAGTGAAAATGCTATAAGTTCTGCAGGAAAATACTTTTATTTTACAGATTTTTCCTCAATTTTTATGATCAAACACCTTTAATAAAGTGACAATGCTAAAAGATCTGCAGAAAAATACTGTTATTTTACAGAAGTTTCCTAAATTACTACAATCAAACACCTTCAATAAAGTGAAAATGCTAAAAGATTGGCAGGAAAATACTTTTATTTTAGAGATTTTTCTTACATTTTTAGGATCAAACACCTTTAATAAAGTGACAATGCTAAAAGATCTGCAGAAAAATACTGTTATTTTACAGAATTTTCCTAAATTACTACAATCAAACACCTTTAATAAAGGGAAAATGCTAAAAGATCTGCAGAAAATACTGTTATTTTACAGATTTTTCCTATTTTTTAATGATCAAACACCTTTAATAAAATGACAATACTAAAAGTTCTGCCGAAAAATACCATTATTCTACAGATTTTTCCTAAATTATTACAATCAAACACCTTTAATAACAGTTATAAATACCTTAAAAACAGTCAAATGACTGGCAGCTATGGCTGCCAAACAAGAACAAATTGTGGTTAAATGGTTGTGTTGGAACTTTTAATAGAAAACATTTGTTTTATCGTTTCTTAGGTCTTAGATACCTTGTACCTTTTAATGCACTGTAAGAAAAAAAAATGTAAAAAAACGGCCAATGACTGTCAGCTACGGCTGCCAACCAAAAACCATAAAATTAAAGTAAAATATCTATAATAATACATCTAATTCAGATTAAGTAACATTTTCATTCTGCATAAAAATACCACTATTCTACATATTTTTCCTATATTTTTTTTAACAATCAAACACTTTCAATAAGTGTGTTACATGCTAAATATTTAATGATTCAGTTTTTGTAATATTACAGGTTTAATGTAATACATTGAATATTTTAACTACTGTACTGACTGAAAACATTATGTAAAAGATTATTGTGAAATATCCTCAACTCAAAACATACTTAGGAAATTCCAAATCGATACATCTAAAGGTTTTCACTGTTTCAATTAAAGTAGGTCGCGAAACTTAATTATAGATAAAATACACACCAATATTGATTCTAAAACCCCTTTATTTAATGTATTGAGTTGTAAATTTACAATATCAACCAATTATTCACAAACAGTTCTTCAGAGACCCCCAAGGAAGAATTGAAATACTAAAAATGTAATTTCTCCATGTGTCTATCTTTTCTGATAGCTATCATGACAAGGCGATGGCGTTTCACTTTTGAAACAGGTGGAGAGCTGCTGGGCTGAGGGGGTTGTTGTCAGTTGTTTTTTAGCTTGTATTTTCCAATTCAGTTTTAAATTGTTGTCCACAATGTTCTCCTGTCCCTGGGTTCTCTGTAGTTCCAATAATATTTGTAGTGTTTGTGCACATGCATTACAGTCTTAATTTAGCCTATTTAGTCCTCTTAATTTAACCTTAAATGTACAGTGTATTATCAAATAAAATCAAAACATAACACAAAAGGTCTATTAATCTGTACCAGAGGTGACAGTGCAATGTAGCAGATCAAGAAGAATCCTCCTCCAAATTGCCAGTAATCAGATGGATCTTTGGTGCACCTGGGGGAGGGGGGAGGGAGAAAGGACAAAGTAAGATCCACTGAAAAGTCCTTACTACAAAAATGATTTTATTTATTTTTTTATTATTATTAGTTGATCCAGAGTCTTTTTTTTTGCCCGTAGATATGCCGTACCTGCCCTGGTCTGGAAACGGTTTGTTTTATTTGGGTCTTGTTTTTTACGTCGGAGTGGCCATCTCTCTATTATTCCTATCTCGGTTTATCGATACAATTCAACCAATCCAATCAACGAACAAACGTGCTGGCCAATTGCAGGGGCTGGGGAGGCGGGTCATTGAGTCAGACTCATGAGAGGGACGCTGTTAGTACTTGACGTTCATGGTCGCAAGTTAGCTGTGGTGTTCGGTATGGATATCCGTACTTTTTCCCAAAAAAATACGCGGACAAGAAGTGACGACGCGAACGGGAGCGAGCAGGAAGCAGCGATATTCACTTGTACTGGAAACAGTAACACTGGATAAACATTCATGCTAGCAGAGGTAGTTCGCTAGCTGTGGAGCTAGCGATCCCAGTATGATTGTTTACTTCAGTGTTCAGGTTGACGTCAGTGCTGACGTTTCCAGTAGAAGTGAAGCTGTATGGTGCTATCTGAATGTCACAAACCTTATTGCTGTTCTTGAATAATGCTTGAGTTGAATAAATGGACACAGCGCTACACTACACTGTAGCTGTGTTCGAAATCATTCACTCATTCACTCACTCCCTATCCCCTACATCGTGTATATGATATAGTGCACTACATCATGTACACGATGTAGGGTACGACGGGAGGAGAATTCGGACACTACACGGGTCATTTTCTGAACGTGGTTACGTCAGCAGATGCGCCAGATACTCATGTGACGTGAGTGGGCGCGCCGAGCATCATGTAAACATACCTGACGGTATAAAGATGTGATTCTTCATGGCGGTTGTGTTTCTTGGTCAATAAACGTTGAAATATCAATGGTGTGTGAGTTTGGTTTTGTCAGCTACTGTTTTGTGTCCTCGTCATGAGCTGTAAATGCTCAGGGTTGCGCACAAGCTGTAAGATACGTAGCGCGTGCGAACTAACGCTAGTGGTCAGTAGCTATTTAGCTCGTAGCTAAGTAGCTAGTTGTCAGTAGCTATTTAGCTCGTAGCTATCGGCTACTTGTGTATCGGCACGGCAGCATTGCATTGTGGGATACGGGAGCACAATGTAGTGTACATCGCTTGTTCACTCAATGTTGCGGTGCATTGTGGGTATTTTGTCGTCCACTACATAGTGGATGAAATCAGCCACGGAGAATTCGAACAACACTACAAAATGGCGAACACACTATATAGTGCACTACATCCGTGATAGGGGGCGATTTCGAACACAGCTTGTGTGTTTGCCGTGCAATGGCTTCGCGTCGCGGCGAGTTTTGAGAGACGGGGCGCCGCCTCCCGCAAGCTGTCGAAAATCTTTTAAACTGACCGTTGTCGATCTCAAATAAAGCAACTGCATCGCTTATTTCTCGCATAAAATGTTTTCAGAAACACATTTCGGTGCCGACCGAAAATAACGTTAATCACCTACGACTATACGATAACGTTAGTTAACGGTTAGCTAACAGTTTGACAAGACCATCACTGTACATTAAGGGAATGAACACAAACACTGCGTTAGGTTATGATTTTACAAAAGGAAGGGAAATGAATTCTCACCTGATACAGCAGTTATAAAGTGAAGTCCAAGTAATAGCTGACCAAACAGATCCGTCTGACCCTTCAACTGTGTCCATACTCCACGTTTCTGTTCTCCGTTGAAATCCCACAACTCAGATTCGCTCCAAATGAAAACATGGCGAGCAGATGTAAAATAGTCCAGGTAATAATCCAGGTAATACGTTAGTGGTCAGGTAGTCCACTAGTGCACGACTGCCAGCGCGTACCCATTCAAACTGACGTATTTTCAAAAAGAAAGCGCGCACAGTTGTCATTGGCCAGTTTTCGTGATGACGTCAACCAATCATATTCAAAGCAACATGGCAAGACAGCCAATAGCAATTGTATCAGCGTGGTATCTTTTTCTTTATCAGGAAAAGATGATAAAGAAAATAAATGTTTATTTATTTTTATTTGTAGGCGGGTATATGTTTAATTACATAAGTATCTCTCTCTCTCTCTCTCTCTCTCTCTCTCTCTCTCTCTCTCTCTCTCTCTCTCTCACAGACAGCCTGACCTGTACGTATTTTTGTTAGAATCATTGCCATTATATCCAGAATTACAGTTTGAATATTAAAGTACTCACTACTCTAATACTATCTAGTCTAATCCAAAGTCTATACAAGTACTTTTATACATACCACATAGTACTAGTGAACTAATAAGATTTACCTTAATCTTACAGAGAAAAACGTTAGTATAGACATAAATCTTAATATAATGAGCTACATATTTAATTACAGAGTTTGAATGTAAAAGTGCACATACATCTAAAACTAATAAGATTTACCTTAAAATTACAGAGAAAAACATTAAATTGTTAGTATGGAAATAAACCTTCAAATAACAAACTACATATTTAATTGCAGGTTGAATGTATAATTACATGCAAATGTGAAAATAAGATTTACTGTAAAATTACAGAGAAAAGTGTTTGTTTGTTTTTATGGACATAACCCTTTTTATTACAAGTTGCATATTTAATTATAGAGAATTACTGTCATTTTACGTACATTTGTATTTAATTTAAGAAAACGGAAAGATCATGTATAATTAATATAGTATTTTTCTGTAAAAAAAATGAGAAATAAATGTAATTTGTCATTACTGTCATAATACTTAAAATAACAGGCAGATTGTTCATTTACTGATAAAGTCTGTAGTTTTACAGTTTTGTACACTATATTCAAAGAACAGAAAAACTACTGTAAAAAATTAGAGTCATATACCGTAAAATTAGGATTTTTTTTTACAGTGTACAGTGTTGATGTTATGTACAAGACATCTAGAGGGCATCTCAATTCAGTGTCTATCATTCTGAGGTTCATCTGAAGAACGAATATGTCACAGTGTCTGAGACGAGGCTTCCCATTTCAAAGACAGACATGCAGCTCAGAAATACAGCCTTCTTTCCCGGATTCAGAAGATCCAACTATATCTTTCACCGCCCAACCTAGATTTGCTGTGCTTAATCAACGTGGCCTCAACCAGCAGATCAGCAGCTGTATAAACTCTAAAGTATATCATGAAGCAAATCCTCCAGCATCATATAAGATAACAAAGAGTCAAATAGAATCTTAGGTTCCATTTTGTCCATATAACAAGAAGACAACCTTCTGTTCTGAAAAGTGAAGCCACAGCTTAAGTACCTTAAACTTGCATTCTCTCTACTGGCCGTCAGGAGGCGACTCCTCTCTGATTGTATAAAATCCCCAAAAATACCCTACTTCTCTCTTAAATTATTTTCTCAGTAAACATTGTAAACATGAGTTTATGGTCTCAATCTCTAGTTTCAATCCTTACACAGTACAGCATGATGTTAATTTATTAAATGATGGCCCATTTAGAGTCAAATAGACCAGAAAGCAGGTGATGCCTTAAGGCGGGGGTACCTTGTGATTGACAGGTTATTACCACCATTACCAGTTAGCTACTAAGACGACTTTAACACTATGCTGTAAAGTTGACCATGAATTATGAAGCTAATTTTGTTGGCATCTTCACACCAGAATCCAGATCGATCCAGATCCATAAAGGTTTTACTTGGGGTGCTGCTCTGCTGCTTGTGTTCATCAGATCCACCCATCGCTTCTCCACAGTCACAACCATGGTCACTTCCTTCACTGGTTGGATAAAATCCAAAATGGTATGTCCACTTCTTATTTTAAAACTATGCATATAATGTTGGTTACCTCTTCTATGATTTTGATCTAAGGTCAACCACTGCTGGTTGCTCAGTGACTGGAGCCACAAAGGTTGTCACAAAGGTTTCAGAGACCACTCGGTTCAGCCTTCATGGTCTTCAAAGGATTGTGATGTGTTGTAGAGATATCTACTGATTTTAGCATGCTTACAATCTCGTCCATCCTTTAATACCACGTGTCCCTCGAGGGACAATAGTAAGTCACTATGGGCAAAGTCCATACAAATAAAGAAGGAATGGAAGGGATATTCACATTAAAATAGATTGGTTTCACGTGACGTCACAGTGCTGCATCGCAAACGCACTAAATTCAGATGGATGGCAGGAAGTGAAGTCTGCCCATAGAACTGCCGTGTGAAAAAGTCAAGATGCCCATGTTTTGTGTAGTTTACGTCTGCTCCAATCGTTCTACCGCTGCTGGGGCAGTCGCAGGCACCAGTTGCCTTCGTCTCCCTGAGTTCAGATTTCGGGATGCCCGGTGCGGTGCGTGGGCCCGTCTCGGGCTCGTCTGCCACTCCGTTCGGCGCGCTCCCCCCTCCTTCCCTCCTTCCCCGACCTCCGGGCCGGGGATGGGCCCCCGTCGGACCCGCATGTGCGGGCGCGGCTGCCGGTGGACTTCCAGTCTCCGCGCTGCCCGCGTTACGCGTACGCAGGTCCGACGGTGCCGCTCCGGCGGGGGAAACCAGGGCAGTGTCAACGGTCGGGGTTTGGCAGGTCGCGTTGGCGGACCCTCCTCCTCCGCCTCGGGGTACCTGATGCCTCAGTCCGTGAGCCTCCCCCCACCGGGAGCCACGTCCCTCGCTCCAGAAAAGTCACTCATCTTCATGAGGTACAGGTCACGCCCAACATATTTACGAACTAATTGTTTGTATCGTATTCTAGAAATCCCTACAATATGGAGTCTCTGGAACGGTTTCCTCCATAGACGTAGTCGGAATTTTTACTTCCGGACAGCCATTTGGAAATCACGCCTCCTTAATGCGTCATCACAATCACGTGACTGAAACCAAGCTATTACATTTGTGACCCGCCACGGCAAAACCAGCAACAAGTCGGGTGGGACAAATTTGCGTAAAAGACGAGATAAGCTTTTTTTTTTCAAAATTAGTGATTTTCGTTTTTTTGCAGAATATGCAAGTTGAGATCATGAAGAACCCACTCCATGTTTCAGATAACAGTATTGGTTGCCGTAAAAGTATACATTTTGTATTTGTAGTTTCTGAAAAAATCGGACGTTGTCTGTGTCCCTGCAGGGCTATGTACGGCGATGCAGTTCATTTCCATACTGATTACCGTTGGCCATTCACGCGCTATTGTTATTTTTTCGGCAAATCAGCTGCACGTTAGAAGCGAAACACATGGCTAATTATACAGCGTCCGTGTCCCTTGCAGCGGAGAAGTCGGACGCTATATCTACAATTACATTTCAACAGGATAAAGACAGTGAAATGGAGGAAAACTGTAACTTTGACTGCAAATGCTACGAAGAAGAACGGAGAACTCTCTCCTTGGAAGACATTCATGTAGCGACAAACTTTCTCAAGAGCTTATGTACAGCATACGGATGGATTCTTTAGCTGCCGAAAGAGAGCAAACGGACATACAGTAGTTACGTTGGAGATGACAAATGAGCACCATTGTGTTTCCTTTCTGGCCAGGTGAGGTGAGGTGAGGTGAGGTGAGGTGAGATTTGCAAATCTTTCAGGCCAGTTTTCTCAGTGAACAGTTTTCAGAGAAGCATACATTCAAATGGCCACAACTTCGTCAAATATTATCCACATTATTCCATGTGTTAGACATCATCCGAAAGCTAAGAAACTGCACTTTCAGAATCTGTGAATAACTCAAAATGTCCCGAAGACCGACTTGTTCCTGGTTTTGCCGTGGCTGGTCACATTTTTGTACATTTGGTAAACAAATGTCAATATTTAAGATGTCTTTCTTCGCAGTCCAGTCATATCCGCATATATGACGTTTATAGCTTGAATAATGTGTTAGATTTACTTGCCTAAACCAAACCTTAACTTTGGAGCTGGCTGACAGACCACCTGCTTAGTCATTAAGGTATCATAATTTGTTAGCATCAAAAGATGTGAAGACAAAAATGTGTAAAAATTGTAAAGAAGTGCTCCACAATGTCAGGGGATGACACCTGAGCCAGATTTATTTGATGATCAAGACTGTGAGGTATGAAAACGCCAATTAGTGGATTTTAGAGGTAAAATCTAAAGGGTGTTATACATGAAGATTATCCTCCTCAGAAAAACGTCAGCGTTTCACAAACGTCCAGAAATCATAATTGTTGAAGTTGAAGTGTTGAAGCTTTCTATTGGTTATTGTGTGTTGGTAGCGAAGGAGGAAATGTATGATGTAACGCTACAGAGTCTGCAGAGGGACGACGTTTTGGTAATGTAAGCAAACCCAACATTTTGAACCTAAACTTTCACGCAACTAACTGCTTTAGCAGCGTTGCTCTCAAACAAAATCAGTAACAGAACATTATTTTAGTTGCATTATCTGGGAAGTTCGAAAAATGTATGTATTTCAAACAACAATTTCTCTTTGTGATGGATTACGTGCAAACATTCTGCCTGACTTTCTAATCAAATCCTTTGGTTTATGGCGGCAGCACCGGCCCACCAACCCCCACCAGCCCCCAGCTGCACCAATCCATGACCCAAACCAACCTCACACTGATTGGATTGACTGAGATCCAATCAAACGAGGTATTCTTATGTGACCGGATTTAAAGTCTGCACATATACAGAGCACACACACTGTTCAATCATGCAACAAGCCACTCTCTCCCTGAGTGCATTGTGGGGAATCTGCATTCTAGAGTGTGTGTGTGTGTGTGTGTGTGTGTGTGTGTGTGTTATATTACGTCACGGCATCAGCCAAACTGAGTTACCGTGGTTACGGTAGTGGAAAATTAAAACAACCCTCACAGGAGTTCAGAGTATTATGGAAATTCAAAAGGCAAGTTCAAGTAGTGAATGGGTTATGAGGCGGGGGTCTCTAGACAAAGAGGGGAAGTGGTGCTTTCTAGGAGTCGAGATTCCAAATTCTGTTCAGTTTATTTATATCACCCAAAAAAACACAAATCTGCCAGAAGGCAATGTTTAGGGGGTGGCCAAACAATGTAAAGCAGACGAGTAGAGCACCTGTTCATGTGAGTGTTTATAAATAGTCATTGAGCAAACTGGATAACATTGCAAATTGCAAAAGGTGAACCTTTTGGTAACAATTGCTTCGTCAGTCCACTAGAGGGTGCTGAGGTTTTTCTGCTGTGGTCATGGGTAAAATCAGCTGATTGACATGAGGTTGGATAAAATAAAGTCTTGGTCAGTCTGTCTTTAGCTGCAATAAGAATGATTGAACTGAGGTGAACGGAGTGAAATCGTATTAGATAAAACACATTGACAAAATAAATTAATTACAGTTGAAAACAAAATAGCCAGCATATTGCAAATGTTTAACACATGTTTAAAATCCCATTTATATCAAATCAAGACTTACAAATTATGACATCATATCATATCGAGACTAAAGTATATAATAATATCATATCCTGACTTAAGTATTGTGAATTCTACTACATCTCGCTAAAAGTTTCACATTGATGTATGTCATATTACTGGTTGGAATTGGTTGGTTCTACATGATGTACGTTTCTTTGGTAATGTATTTGCATATATCATTGATGGATGAACAATGTGATTATGACAATATTGACAACAACATTTGGACTCACCCCATTGGCTCGACTCATGGCCTGGTAGTAGATGCTGTAGCTCTTGGCCGGTGACAGCGGAGGGTTCCAGTAACCTCCGTAGCTCTTGTTGTCTCCCACTGTGAACGGCTGGACAGCGTTGAGGCTGGATGGCGGCAGTTCAGCCGCGATGTAGTACGGCGAGTCCAAGACGGAGGCGTTCCGGAAGCTGACGGGGGCAGAGAAACACTCAGGGGCTTCGGAGGCGGCACGGCGGGTCTTTGACTTGCGCTCCTCCTTCACAACGAGCTGGTAGGAGCTGGAAGCACAAGAAGGTAAGAGAGGTGTTAGTAACCTGAGAGATGGAGGAAATATGTAGTCCAGTCCACTAACACGAGTTTAGGAGATTTCTTTCTTTTTCAATCTGTCATTTTATTTTGGTAAAATGTCCTATTGTGTTTCTACTCTCATCAAAAATCATATTTTAAAATGGTATTTTGATGAGGATTATTTTGGGATAATTTGAACTCTTAAAACAGTTGCATTTAGAAATGAATTTAGTTAAGGCATCAAATAACCAGCTTGGTCAGGTCTTCTTGGCACCGACACTCATTTAGCGCCCGTTTTGCATTGTGCTGTTACACAAGAGGCACTACATTTTACATTAAACTTGTTATTCCTTTTTGATCATTCACACAGAAAGTGATCACCTGTAACAGTCAGAGGAACAGATGCAAACAAAGTAGCTGGCAGATCATTTCCTGTGCTGAATCAGCACAAACGTACCAATTACAAACAGTAAGAGTTAAGACTTTTACCTTTGCTTCAACAATGAAACCAAAAGTACAAACACATGTTCTTTTTGCACTTGTATGACATTCTACAACAGACAGCAGATTCTACAACAGTAACAAAACACTAGACACTTTTTGTGATATTAGACACACACACACACACACACACACAGAGAGAGAGAGGAGTGAACTCTTTATATGCAAAACATATTTCTTTGTTTACCATTGCATTGTTATTTTACGGTAATTATAATAATTTTACTTCGGTGAGTTTTCAACACGTATTGATTGCTGTAATACTGCTGTTATTGTTGTTGTTTTAAAACCTGCAATGTTTAAATTTAAAAAAAAAAACTGTGACGTTTCTGTTAACTTCATGGACATTTCCTTCAACCCTAAAAGGGAATTCTGTACATTCACAGTATTTGGACTGTAACATTCACAGCCATGTTGGACAAAAATGATTTATATTAAAACATTAACTCCATTATCAAATGTACTTGGTAACGTCAACGGTTTACGAGAGCTGAGCAACGATACTGAGCTAACATTCATTCCTGAACATAAATCTTTTTTTTTTTTTTTTTTTTAACCACAGAAGTGTGAGGAAGGTTTCTCCAAATCAGAAAATCTAATGACTTTTCCCACGATTCAATGTGTAATATAAAAATATGGAAAAAAGGGAAAAGTAGATCCGGACATGTCCTTCATAATAAAACATTGGTTCATATTTTCACAGAGCTTTCTTTGATTAAATGTATACATATTTATTTTTCTTCTCTTTGTGTTGTGACATGTAAGTGTGTGTGAGGCTCCATGAATGGCTGAGGGCCCCTTTAGCCATCAGGACAAACTCGGCCCTCCTTCATTTGCTCCATCCTCCATGCCAAGAACTCACTTCACAATTATACGCAATAAGGGAGATGTATGTTTGGCAGCTTTCATAAAACATAATTGCTGATGACTAAAGATGAGTCTCTCTCTCTCTCTCTCTCTCTCTCTCTCTCTCTCTCTCTCTTTGCTGTTTCTACCTTTTATGGTGACCTATCCATTTCAAATGAATGTATTTTCAGCGGCCGAGTACAAGAGAAGGACAGGGAGTAGGAAGATAATATCAATTTGAACTTTTCTGAACAGTGGGGACATTACGTTAAGTCGGGATATTTAAAAAGTAAGGAATTGTGAGGGGGAAATGGGAAAAATTAGGTTCCCATACAACTAAACTACACGCTTAGTTACATAATATCTTTCAGGACCAAATGGTCTCGGTTTCAAATTGTTTAAAACGTGTAGTTAAAGAGCCAAACATGATACAAAACTTGGTTCTAATGGGACACTAACATCCCTCCCGGTGAAAGACTTGTGGTAATTAACATTACATTGACATTGTTTTAGTGCTGAGAGACATGAAAACTCCACCCACAGTGGAGACAAAAAGTGTCTGTGAACAGGAAACCAATCATTGTTAGTATTTAGTGAGTATTTCAGAAGCTGCCATGAGATTATGTTGAACATTTTTTGTATTGCTGTCGATGAGCAAATGTGCGACGATATCCACTGTTAACCTTTACATCTGCCTTCCTTCCTCTGAGTGCGTTTGCGTGAATGCACTCATGTATTCGTCGGCGCCGGCGTGCTGATGTGCATAAATGTCGTGCAGCTGCTCCTCCCAGCTCAGCCATTCCACTAAACACATCTCATCGATGCTCCTGAACTGGAGATGCTCTGATCTCCTCAGAATAAAGGAAAATAAACATTAGCGCGCTCATTAACCAACAGATGTCTGTTCTCTGCTACACACCTACATCTGTTCGCACTTAAAACGTGAAAAAAAAAACATGGATAATAAGCAAACACGTCAAGCAGCTTATGTGCGGCTGATGCACACATAAAGACGGAGGTGATTTGGACCGCAGCCCGATTCAACACCGCATATATTTGCCATGTGTGGGTGATAAATGGAGAGATATGGGATTTACGGAAATTAACAGGAAACCGCTGACCCACGCTCACATTTCTCAAACCCATTTCCCCGAGTCTAAATTCTAGTGATGTGTATTCTCCCCCCCGTTGGAGCCGTATTTCCCTGAAGGCAACCGCAGAATTATGTTCTCCTCCACACCAGTGAAACTGATGGGATCACATGTTCAAAGCCAACTTTTAATTAAAAAACACGGTGCTGAAAAAATGAGAAACGGAATAAAAGAGATTTGCGTTGAAACAAAAGCAGTGAGACAGAAGCCATTAATTTAAATGTGATTTGCTATAAAGAACACATGGACCCAATGAATGGTGACAATGCTGATTCTTATCAGTGTTCAAAATATTAAAATGAGTCGATATTATAATTTAAATGCAACTTTGCAACACATGATTGGGGGACTGTTTAAGTAAGGAAACATGTCTTCTATGATGTGTCTTCTTTCTAAACATGTCATTTTCTGCCAACATGATGTTGGAGGAGAGGGGGAGGAAGGAGAATGGGAAGAGGGGAAAGTAATGGATGGGGAGGATATTTTAAAGAGAAGGAGAGAGGAGCGGGTGAAAATAGAGGAAAGAAAAAAGCCGGTGGATAGGGGAGGAAGGAGGATGAAAGAGAGAAAAATAGAGGGGAGGAGAGGGGAAGGGATAAAATAAAAGGGAGTAAGAAAAGAGGAGGGAAGGAGAAGGGATGATAGCGGATGAAAAGAGAGTACAACAAGAGAGGGGGAGAGAGGAGAAGAGGACATGAGAGTAGATGGAAGGAGAGCAGAATGTTGAAGAGGGGAGGAGAGGAGGAAAAGAGAGAAGAGAGTAGATGGGAGTAGAGGAGAGGAGGAGGTTGGAGAGGGGAGATGAGGACATGAGGAGAGTAGATGGACGGAGAGGAGAGTAGATTGACGGAGAGGAGGAGGTTGGAAAGGGGAGGAGAAGAGGAAATGAGGAGAGTAAATGGACTGAGAGGAGAGGAGGAGGTTGAAGAGGGGAGGAGAAGAGGAAATGAGGAGAGTAAATGGACAGAGAGGAGAGGAGGAGGTTGGAGAGGGGAGGAGAAGAGGAAATGAGGAGAGTAAATGGACGGAGAGGAGAGGAGGAGGTTGGAGAGGGGAGGAGAAGAGGAAATGAGGAGAGTAAATGGACGGAGAGGAGAGGAGGAGGTTGGAGAGGGGAGGAGAAGAGGAAATGAGGAGAGTAAATGGACGGAGAGGAGAGGAGGAGGTTGGAGAGGGGAGGAGAAGAGGAAATGAGGAGAGTAAATGGACAAAGAGGAGAGGAGGAGGTTGAAGAGGGGAGGAGAAGAGGAAATGAGGAGAGTAAATGGACGGAGAGGAGAGGAGGAGGTTGGAGAGGGGAGGAGAAGAGGAAATGAGGAGAGTAAATGGACGGAGAGGAGAGGAGGAGGTTGGAGAGGGGAGGAGAAGAGGAAATGAAATAAATATGAATATATACAACTTATAGAAAAAGAAAACAAAGGTGAGAACTCACCTGATTGGTGCTCCACGTGACTGGGCGGGCTTTAACAGGATGGTGATGGTGGTCTCCGTCTCATTCAAGGGGGCCTCAGACTCGTACTCTGGCATCATGGGAGCTGATGAGAAGAACGCAGAAAGGGACATTTACAAGCATGAAACCATTTGGTGAGTGAAGGATCCAAGTGAAGTGAAGTGTCAGTGGTGGTCAGGTTGATGATGCCATCTATTCATGTGGTCCTCAATATCAAACACTACATCACCCGCTCTGGATGTTGCCTGGTCACATGCATGCGTATAATTCATGTGTCCACCAGGAAAAAGGATCCTATGGAATGTTTTTCATTTGCCATCCGTCATGCTGTCACACTGGAGGTGCAGCAGCAGCCCTTCCCCCATCTGTCTGCGTCCTTTAATTGAAATTTCTTCCCCCGTCAGCCTCTGAATGAGATAATGAAGATTGGAGGCGGCGTGACATTTGGACGGAGATGTCTCCGTTAAGTGCGGGTGTTTTATCTTAACTCTTAGCAACATGTTGTTGGATGGATGGAAAGGTCACATTAACCACTGTAGCCATTTACAGACAGGACGCCGCTTGTATGCTGATGACGCCTGTACAGTTCTTCGTGGTCCAAACAGGACTACAGACATTTATTAGTGTTGTAAGTTTCCTTTCATTTGAATTTTATTTGATAGTGAATAGTGTATCCTCCAGATGCTAAAGTGCTTGCAAGCTATTACATTTGTGTTTCTTTATAGTAGTGTAGGTTATCTTTCAGCTGTTAGTCCACCACCATCATAAAACAACACAGAGCCTGTTGGCTGTCACAGCTATCAGCAGATAAGAGGTTTAATGGGGCCGTTCAACTGTAGATATAGTCCAGAGAAAGAGACGGAGTCCTGAATGAGTGTACCTGAACGGATATGAACATTTCTGTAAACATGGAGATTGGAGAGAGCTTCATATCTCATCTGGGTTCAGTAATGTAGTAAGATAAATAAACATTAATATCTCTTTTTGTATTCAGGAAAATATTTCTGATGTATTTATGCTTAAATAACAACAAGGAAATAATTCAAATAAGGCTGTACTTGTATATGGATATGTTTGATGATAAACTACAAAGTGTCTACTAATCAACAAGCCCTCCAACTCATACGACCAAATAGGTTGTGTGTCACGTACTCAAATAGGACCTCTGGGAGCGTACGTTAGATGAGCACTCCTACTGGTGACATAAGAGCATTGCATATTGCGTGGATTAATCCTCGACGTGCGTATTGCGGAGATTCTTCCGCAACGACGATAGTTGTGGCTGGAACTTCATTGGACTAATGAAGGTAAGTACAGTAAATTGTGTTTAAGGGTTAGGGTTAGGTCGACGTGTGGGGGGGGGGTCTCTGCCGATGATTGACGGGGGGCGATCATCCACGCGCGGGGGAGGGGGGGTTAGGGTTAGGTCGTTAGGTCGACGTGTGTGTGTGGGGGGGTCTCTGCCGATGCATGACAGGGGCCGATCGTCCGCGCGCGCGAGGGTTGGGGGGGTGGGGGGGGCAGTACACATTACAGTAGTATTCTTTGCAAAACGTCAGATAATTTCAACACATGCCAATTGGTCTGTGAAAAAAAATTAAACCCGGACATTTTCATGAATTCGGCTCCTAGTACGTTGTTTTTGATTGGAGAAGAAGGTCAAAGTTCATCAGTGACGTCTCATCTGAGACACCGGAGTGTCGATATTTACTTGACCGCTAGAGGGCGCGCTATTTTGAAACGTAACATATGGTCGTAATTCGGTGCTTGACACACGACCTATGTGGTCGTTTTCTCGAGGACAGTCTCCTATTAATCCATGTACATGGACAAGAAATTACTCCTTTTTTGAGATTGGCTCAGCACCACTTTAAAAAATAATGTATTTAAGTTGGAAGTTTCATTAGTGGCTGAACCTTCAATCCCCACCCCCGCCCCCACCTTTTTTTTCTGTCAGTCGGGTCAACATTTCATTACAACACCAACGACTGTTAGGTTTAGACAATAAAACCAACATTAGGTTAAGACAAACAAACCAACACTAGGTTTAGACAACAAAACCAACGTTAGGTTAAGACAAACAAACCAACGTTAGGTTGAGACAAACCAATGTTAAGTTTAGACAACAAAACCAATGTTAGGTTTAGACAACAAAACCAACGTTATGTTTAGACAACAAAACCAACGTTAGGTTAAGACAAACAAACCAACGTTAGGTTGAGACAAACCAATGTTAAGTTTAGACAACAAAACCAATGTTAGGTTTAGACAACAAAACCAACGTTATGTTTAGACAACAAAACCAACGTTAGGTTTATGAAAATGTCACCAACGCGTCATGTCACAACAAAACTTTGCGATACGCCTACCTCCCCACAATAAGTAGCCTTCCTAAAATATTTAATACTACATCACTACCTGAGGGGTATTCCACCAAACTCGCTAATTAAGGCGGCGCTTACCTGGTTAAGCCTGGTTAGAACTACCGCCAACTTCCACTTGCGGCTAAACCCATTCCATTAACGCAGGCTAATTCAAGCCAGGTTAACGTTGTCGTGTGTTACACGCGTTCACGGGATATGAAGCCAGCCCAGAATCGTGAATGTCGAATCATCGAGAAAATGGCAGAAAAGACCAGAGCAAAAATTACTGATGGAACTGTACGAGGAGTATAAACCCATCATAACCAAATGCCGGAACTCTCTCTCTCTCTCCCTCTCTCTTTCTCTCTTTTTTTTAGATAGGCCTAGTAAATGCATCTACATTGAACAACTCATTTATCTCAACAAATCAATTAACACATTCAATGAACCTATTAATGAACTCACCTGAAAGGAATTTATGTGGCTGAAAATTGCATGCAGCAATGCCTTTGTCATTGGGATCTATAACATGCTATTAAAAATAAAATATTTATGCCTATCATGTTTTTGCAAGTTATATTTGGGTTCTGGGGAAATTGTATGACATATTTATCATAGTTAAGGTAAAATGTTGGTCTAATTCTCTGATCTAAAGACAATTATACAAGCAAAATAAAAACACACAAGAAATGTTCTCGCCAGGATGTGAACCTGGGATGCCCACATCCAAGGGCAGGAGCATCACCACTCACCCAACTGGGGGCTTTAGATAATGATGTGGCCAGTCGGTCTTAAACAAAATAAACGATTAATTCATATTTTTTTAATTGCAAGCATGTATTCTTAGACGCTTGATGAAAATATAGTCTGTTTGTACTTAATATATGTAATTTTGGTAATTTTTGGTCTTTCACGTGATGAAATCACGAGGACTAGGTTTGGCGGAACCTTCTGCTGGTACAATTGTTTCCGACAGATGGACTTCTCTGAAACCCCCGCTAAAGTAAGCCTGATGGTTAGCCTGCCCCGGGGCAGGGGTAGTTTGGTCGTAATTCCCATGGTTACTTAGTGGAGAGTGTCTCAAGTCACGTTGATGGAACGCAACTCTCGCTAAAGGTAGCGAGGCTTATCGAAATTAGCCCGGCTTTGCGCTTAGCATGTTTGATGGAATACCCCCGTGGACGTTGCATGGTTAGGGTTAGGGTCACGTGGTCTAGTTCATGTGTCCACCATGAAAAAGGATCCTAATTAACTTTAATTTGACATTGTTTTAGTGTTGAGAGACATTCAAATGGACTATAACTTTTCCTGATCATGAAACGAATACATTTCCTTCGATGACTATTTCATGATGTTAGACTGGACTGGATTGAAAAAGCGTAGACAAAAGAAGTGTAAAGTTCAGAGAATCACAGAAATAAAGAATTTAGAGAGAAAGTGAAGGGCTTTTCTTTAGTATCAGTCATTTTGTCATTTAAACAACAAAGGACAACCTTCCCCTGACAGCTTGAATACTAATAGAAAAGTCCGAAATAAAGAAATGCTTCAACATGTGAGGTCATTTCACACTTTCTGCCCCAAATGAAGATTGTTTTTCTCATTTGTTCGTGCCTTTGACATTTTGTTTGGACCGAGAGGACCAGATATGAAAACAGTCAGTCAGACAAACAAAGACATAAACACAAAGTCAGACCGTCGCATTCAAAGAGACGCTGAGTGACATGCCAAACCAGCACCCAGCCAACAAACAAGCCTCCATCTCCACCTGCTATTATTGTAATAATAAGCACAAGTGAGCTGCGAGGCCTTTGTCAGAGCAAAGACCAAACAAATGCCAGCGGCAGTGAAATGACACATGGACGGATCAGACAGGACGAGGACGTTTTACCTGCTATCTTGGTGCTGATGCGGGTGGTGATGGGCGGGCCAAAGCCCTTGTTGGTGGAGGCTTTGAGGGTGAAGAAGTACGTGGTCCCTGGGTAGAGGCCTACAAACAGGTGGAGGGTCTCGTTCCTCAGCTTGAACACCCGTCCCCTCTGGGTGGTCAGGTCGGCGCTGGGGTCCAACGAGCTCAGGGCTTTGTAAGTGATCTGGTGACAGGAGACACGTTTTAGTTTAGCTTAGCTAACATTAGCTTAGCATACAGTATTCATTTGTTTAGTGTTGCTGCTTCATTAAAGTTATGAGGTGGGTAACATATGTTAGACATGATTTTTCTTTTTGTGTGTGTGTTTACTTAAATTCTCTTCACATTCCTACAGAAATACACAATTCAAATGTTCTGACAAAAAACACAAGGAAACTATCTACCTGTCTGTCTACCTACCTTTCCACCCATTTGTCCACCTACCTGTTACCTGTCTATCTACCTATATACATGTGTACCTACATACCTACATACCTGTCTACCTACCTACATAACCGTGTACCTGCATACCTGTCTGTCTACATACCTGTATACCCACATTCCTGTCTGGCTACCTCTATACCTGTCTACCTAGTTACCTACCTATCCACCAGCCTACATACCTGTCTACCTACAAATCTGTTTACCTCCATACCTGTCTCCCTACATACCTGCCTACCTAGTTAAATGCCTGTCCACCAGCCTACATGCCTGTGTACCTACCTGTCTAGCTGCCTGTCTTCCTACCTTTCTTCCTGTCTGTCTACCTACATATAGACATTTGTATATGTATCCATCCAGCAGACAGGGAAACTTGATAACAGAAGTCAACAGTCAGTCTGGTTTCTGCTGGTTTTGACCAACTCTTGAGATTCAAACACAGAAGAAAGCTTTGGGCTGTGAAACTGCAACAATGAGCTCAAAGATGCTGAAAGCTTTGTAGCACTCATTCTCTGCAGTTTCTCATTTCACATCACAGTCCTTTGATTGAATGTTTAGTTTAAAATATAGATTTAAATGTGATTAATTCCAGCTGAAGAGTTTAGTATCATTGCTGCCTTTTTATCAGTCCTTCAATCATTATTGAACATTGAGGATGTGAAGCTCTTTTCTATTTTCTTCATAAAGGACTGTAATGATTATGAATGTATTATGTTTTTTTTTGGTGATGAATTGAAGGCTAAATTATTACTTATCTTGTGTTTTTTTGCTTTCTGTCTTTCTTTGCACAGTTAAGTAAATTATAAATTGTTGTGTTTAGTCCATAACAAACATTGATTTGACCTCCTAACAATCACACCCAACAAACCATTAAGGTCATTACACGTCACATGGTGATAAAATGAAGTTTTACTGCACTTCATTGTTTCTCCTCTGAGTTTGGAACAAATGGAGCAAATTGACCCGCAGCCACTAAACTGGCAGAAACACTTCAATAGTTTTGCTGTTAAAAGAACCGTCAATGTGTGTTGTAATGTTGCTACTGGCAAGTTTCCACAACACACACACACACACACACACACACACACATATACACACGCATGCTAGAACAGCTGTCATTGTGAATGACATTCAGTACAAAAGATTATTGACTGGCGGAAAAAAATAGCAATTCCACCTCAAACACATTTCAACTCTTCATAAAGTGTGTGTGTGTGTGTGTGTCTGTTTTGTATCTTTGTGAGGATCAATTTAAAGTTTAAACCTTCTGAGTGAGGACATCTTGGCCCTGTTTGAGGGTTCAGACCATAGACTGTAAGTGGATGGAGTCCATGTGATATCACCCGTAGTTTGACAATGTACTCAACTCAATGGAATCTACAGAAAATATGATTTAGTAGAACTGTACTAAATAGTTCTGAGATTCATTCATAATGTTGACATTAAAATAATTTTTAATTTGATCTTTTTATAACACTTTTTCTCCAAATGGGTGTCTGTGTGTATTTCAGGATCTGTAAGTAATTCAGTTTGTCTTTCAGCCTCAAGTCAGAATAAAAAATGCCATATATATGGTGAGAAGGAGAGGACAATAATGAATAAAACAGTGTGTCAATATATGCTAATTACATGCATAGTCTCTTTTCAAAATAAACTCAGTTACGTTTAGGCCAGTGTTTCTCAAATGGGGGTACTTTGGAGTACTACAGGGGGTACTTGAGATATTGAAGGTTTAGAAGGTCCTAAAATAATAGTCTATGAGAAATAACGCATATATTCTGTGAGAGTAAAATAGCAAATTTCAGAGAAAAATATTGAACTCCCCTCCATGTGAAGTATCTTTCTCTTTATACTACGTCTGTTACTCTACACATAATGCAGTGGGTGGCTGTCTTACATGCAAACGCTCACACGCTACATGAGCGTAGGTGTCCAAGCTTATTATTTGACGCATTTGCAGTGAGAACGAGTTGTAAATGTTTCTCAATCTTTTGGAGCTGCTGCAGCTCAACGGTTCACATTTCATGTCCTCTGGTTTTTTTTCTTGATGAAACTTTCTCAGCAGCATCAGTGGAGCATCATGTTTACACAAACTAATGAGAAATAAGAAAATATCCAATAACTAAATATCTTCTAATGAAACTTAAATCACATTCATGTTGAGTCCTGCAGGAATGAGTCCTGGATGGCAGCATGTTTACACTTCCTGTTTAATTGAAGAACCATCTTTGGTGTCTGCATGGAGATGTCTCCCATCCTCTCTGGTGCATGCAGGATGAGTGACACAAATAAACACAAAGGATCCCGCGGTCAATGTCAGAAAAGGTGAAAAAGTCTCTTTGTGTTTAGTATGAACACAGCAGAAGAAGGAAGCAGTCATAGAGAGAGAGAGAGAGAGAGAGAGAGAGAGAGAGAGAGAGAGAGAGAGAGACTGAAGACAGACAGAACTGTAATGAATGAGGTTCAATGAATTCATTTAATGTGCGAACTGTTCATCTTCATGAACTGGAAACTAAACTTGAGGCGGGAAGTTCTAGCTCACAACGAGAGTGGCTCATATTCAGTTTTTAAACATGATAATATACTGAGTTTTATTGGAACAGGAAGAAAGAGAGTGATACAAAATGGTGGGAAAGAGAAGGATGAAGACTGAGATTGATGGAGAGAGAAACGCCAGATCCAAAGTGAGGCTGAGAGAGACTCTACGAGAGGGAATGAGTAGACGAAGTGACGTAGGTGGACGCTAGCTGCCTGTTAAAATGGCCACCGGAGGTGATGTGTGAGTCAATGTGACAGGAGGAACTCCACACTTCACAGTGGTGGACGGCGGGCGGCCTTCGCCTCTCCATCAGCAGACTTGTATCAAAAGGACTGACAGCTAGGGGCCTCACTTCAAGTGGGCCTGCTGGAGTGGTGAAGTGTGAACGTGTGAATGTGCTAATGTATGTGAGAGAGAGACAGAGAGAGAGAGAAGCCCCCTTTAGATGGCCTATTTGTTGCGGGAGTATTCCGCCGTTATTACGCCCCGTCATCAGTCCAAACGCTTGCCGAGGCAGAAAGGTATAACAGAATATTACGCCAACGGAGGTCGTCACAGAGCCGCATCAGAGGCAAGACAGGCGATACAGCGTTCTATCTCAATGCTCCGAGCACCTGAGGCGGAAAAGACGTGACATAGCGAAGACGCGCCGGCAGATTTGACGAGCTCAAAGCGTGGATCCAAAGGAGATAAAAAGCCGGTAGTTGCTCGTACAAGGCCGCCGTTCTACACATCCACATGTATATGATGCAGCAACTTCACTTGTTGAAGAGTCGTGTAAATATGCGAGGCGAGCAATAGTTCACCTCTCGTAGTTGTTTTGATGCATCGAGGTAATCAGATTTCCGACGCTCATTGACCGCCGTACAGTGGGACGTACAGTGGGACGTACAGTGGGACGTCTCACTCGTTCTGCAACACCAGGGTTCTATCTAAACACAGACACCGTTGGTTCTATCTAAACACAGACACCGTTGGTTCTATCTAAACACAGACACTCTTGGTTCTATCTAAGCGCAGACACCGTTGGTTCTATCTAAACGCAGACACCGTTGGTTCTATCTAAACACAGACACCGTTGGTTCTATCTAAACACAGACACCGTTGGTTCTATCTAAACACAGACACCGTTGGTTCTATCTAAACACAGACACTCTTGGTTCTATCTAAGCGCAGACAACGTTGGTTCTATCTAAACACAGACACCGTTGGTTCTATCTAAACGCAGACACTGTTGGTTCTATCTAAACACAGACACGGTTGGTTCTATCTAAACGCAGACACCGTTGGTTCTATCTAAACACAGACACCGTTGGTTCTATCTAAACGCAGACACCGTTGGTTCTATCTAAACGCAGACACCGTTGGTTCTATCTAAACGCAGACACCGTTGGTTCTATCTAAACGCAGACACCGTTGGTTCTATCTAAACGCAGACACGGTTGGTTCTATCTAAACGCAGACACGGTTGGTTCTATCTAAACGCAGACACGGTTGGTTCTATCTAAACGCAGACACGGTTGGTTCTATCTAAACACAGACACGGTTGGTTCTATCTAAACGCAGACACCGTTGGTTCTATCTAAACGCAGACACCGTTGGTTCTATCTAAACGCAGACACCGTTGGTTCTATCTAAACGCAGACACCGTTGGTTCTATCTAAACGCAGACACCGTTGGTTCTATCTAAACGCAGACACCGTTGGTTCTATCTAAACGCAGAAACCGTTGGTTCTATCTAAACGCAGACACCGTTGGTTCTATCTAAACACAGACACCGTTGGTTCTATCTAAACGCAGACACGGTTGGTTCTATCTAAACGCAGACACGGTTGGTTCTATCTAAACGCAGACACGGTTGGTTCTATCTAAACGCAGACACCGTTGGTTCTATCTAAACGCAGACACCGTTGGTTCTATCTAAACGCAGACACCGTTGGTTCTATCTAAACACAGACACTCTTGGTTCTATCTAAGCGCAGACACCGTTGGTTCTATCTAAACGCAGACACCGTTGGTTCTATCTAAACGCAGACACCGTTGGTTCTATCTAAACACAGACACCGTTGGTTCTATCTAAACGCAGACACCGTTGGTTCTATCTAAACGCAGACACCGTTGGTTCTATCTAAACGCAGACACCGTTGGTTCTATCTAAACGCAGACACCGTTGGTTCTATCTAAACGCAGACACCGTTGGTTCTATCTAAACGCAGACACCGTTGGTTCTATCTAAACACAGACACTCTTGGTTCTATCTAAGCGCAGACACCGTTGGTTCTATCTAAACGCAGACACCGTTGGTTCTATCTAAACGCAGACACCGTTGGTTCTATCTAAACACAGACACCGTTGGTTCTATCTAAACACAGACACCGTTGGTTCTATCTAAACGCAGACACCGTTGGTTCTATCTAAACACAGACACCGTTGGTTCTATCTAAACGCAGACACCGTTGGTTCTATCTAAACACAGACACCGTTGGTTGGATTAAAGGTGGAAGAAAAGATTGACTCCAGAAAACACAGCAAAAACAGTAAAGAGATGGAGTAGAAAGATTATGTGACTCCAAAGGCCTGAAGAGAGTTAGTGTGTAGTAGACCTGGGGCCTGTACTACGAAGCAAGTTCAACATACCCAGGGTATCTTTCAGAGATCCAGTTTAAGTAACCCTAACAAAGGCAATCGGAGATAAGCGGTCACACGAAGCTGGTTATCAACTCGTTAAGTCAACCCAGGGTTTACCTGTCCAGCTATGAGAGCATGCACATCACAAACACAAACATGGATCAGTCTACGGCAGCGGAGCGGCATATTTCACGTACGAGGAGCAAACCATAATCTTACAGAAAAACGAAGAAGTTAAACATATAATGCAGGCAAAAGGCAACCGTTTCATCTGCCAAATGCAGGAAGGACAGCTGGCAAAAACTCACCGACTGTGTGAATGCGGAAGTCGTATTAATAGTATTAGTAGTAGCATAATATGACTGCCCCACCAGAAGGACACTACTAGATCTGACTGATTAAACCATTTCCTTGACTTCACTGATAGTTTAGTGGTAGAGTTACCGCCCTATCAACTAAGGCTCCCTGCAGCGGCCCCGGCTCGAATCCGCCGTTCGGCCCTCTTTTAAATCATGTCGTCGCTCTCTCTCGTCCCTTTAACTCTTACGATGTCCTTCCGCAATAAAAGGCCGAACATATAACTTTAAAACAATGAATTTGTTGCTTGGATGTATTCTTATAACGTGGTTTATGACAATATCATCCTCATTCTTTCAGCTGCAATCCCTGCGGTGTAAAACGGACCTGGGAGCAAATCAGATAAATATAAAAACATAATTCAAAGTGGTAAGTAGGCTGTACGCTGACAATGAAAAGTCTTTCCCTCCGATGAGAATCTGTATCTCTCATATAAAACATCATCAGGGACAGAAAAAGGGTTTTGCCGGTCTCTGTACATTCTATAGTTACGAGACCCTCTCACGATCCACCGAGCTTATTTTTTTTTTTTTATATCCCCTCACCAAGACAGCTGATTGGTCAGTGGGCGGTGTGTTTCTCCACGTTGATCTCTAATCAGGAACATAACCTGCTCCGGAGCAGGTTAGCTCCACAGCGTAAGTTACCATGGCGATATACCCCGGTAAGAAGTGAACCAGCGTCGTAGGACGGAAAACCCAGGGTTAACGCTTAAGTTACCTCGCTAAGCACAAATCCTGCTTCGTAGTACAGGCCCCTGGATGTGTCTTCATTTATGGTTTTCATCATGTTTCCTACTAAATTACAAGTGTGTTCCCATACAAAAACAACTCTCAATTAGGTTTCCAGGGAAACCAGGAAAACCAAGCAGTTTCAGTATTAAAAAGTTTGATGGTCAAGGAAACAAACATCAGTCTCCTGGTGAAAGTCCTGTGTTTTTGACCCATCCACCACCCAGACCTCCTCCCTACCTGGACCTCCACAGAATCCTTTGAAACTCATTTGTGATACGTCAAGAGCAAACATAATCCACCACAAAATAGGTTTCACTAGAAATGTAATTCACAAAGTAGTTTAGTCGTGTGGGAATGTATCAGGGCTGTGTTTGATAGTTAAGATTTGGCCTTTTGGAAAAGCGTGTTTCCGTGTGTGCAGATATTTCTAAATATATGTGTTTGTTCTGATGATCTGAGTGCATCCGTCTTCATCTGTGTAGTAATGTAACCATAAAACACACTCTCAGTACAGGTTGTGAAATAGTCAAGACAAGAGTTTAAATCTACTGATTCATTTGGACAGGAATTCCATTTTTTTTGGTGTCGCTCAGCACAACTTCCAAACTAAAGTACCTCAATGACTAGTGTTTTTTTCTTAAGTTTGAAGTTAAAACACATTTAAATCAAATCTCATCGCTTTTGTCCAAAGCACTTTACAACAATGACTGACATTCACCCATTCACTCACACATTCACACACCGACGGCGGAGTCAACCACGCAGGGCGACAGCCAGCTCGTCAGGAGCAATTGGGGTGAGGTATCTTGCTCAGGGACACAAGGCACTCAGCTGGGAGGAACCAGGGATCAAACCGGCAATCTTGCGGTTACCAGCCAACTCGCTCTACCTCCTGAGCTAAACCCCCCTGGGGGATTTGATACAGCATAGTATTGCAACATTGTATTTAATATTGTATTCGTATGCCAACACTGAAAGAGACAAATAATGGAAGCAATGTAATGCTGTGATGAAACACGACTGGCTGCTAGTCTATATCCCTAACAATGGCTGTTCCATAGCAACCACCTTGGTATGTGCAGGCAGCCCAGGTGGACCATTTTCATTATGACAATTAAAATGCATTAATAAGATAACTTTCACGCCAAACTTTAACGTTTTTGTAGACGCTCACTTCAGTGTGTGATGTACTGACATTTTAACACGGCTGTGACGTGACACGCACCGTGGCCTTTAGTTTCACTCTAGGAGACAGTGAAGGTGAGTTTGTTGCCTATAAACAGTAACAACATTGATGTGCAGAATGTGGTCCATAATGTTTTACAATCTCCTGTGAATGTAAAACAGATAACAGGAGGTTACAGACCGTAAGTGAACGCAACTGTAATCTGCTGTGGACGACAGAGTCGACAAAATGCTTTATGGGTAGAGAGGAGGGGAACAATCTGGAGCTCCATTCAAGTAATCGGCTGCAAAATACCGAACAAAATGTCTCCCATTTAATGCTTAAATCAACAGGACGGAGAACAGCATCCCTGAGATGCTGACGACTGAATGTATGATTGCATAGAAAACAATAACAAATTACTTAACTGAATTTCTACAACAGTGATCCCACGACGGAGCCTCATAAACATTCATTTCCATAAAACTTGTCTCAAAACACACACACATGCACACACACACACACACACACACACACACACACACACACACACACTCAGGTGTATTTGATAAAGAGGGCTGCTGGCATGAAGCAGCACCAAACTCCTGCATGGACAATCACTAACAGATCAACCAAGACGTCAAATAATCAGCTTGGTCAGTGGTGTCTGACACCAAAGCTCATTTAATGTGTGAGCATTTGTATGTGACGCCGCCGCCAACTGCATTGTGGGTAGAGCAACAGACGTAGAGAGAGAGACAGTCCACATGGGGAGAGAGGGAGGGAGTTCGGATGGGTCAAACAAACACACTTTAGTCCAGGAGGGTGCTCTCCTGTGTCAAACTAAACATGTATACTTGAGTTTCTGGTCTCAATCTCTAGTTTCAAGTCTTCTTCAATCCAGCATGATGTTCATTTAGTACATTATGGTCCATTTAGAGTCCAACAGACTAGAGAGCAGGGGATGCTTCCCATCGCTACCAATTAAATTAGCTGCTGCTTAACACTGAGATGTAACATCAACCTTGAATTATGAAGCTAATTTCGTCAACAGCTTCACACCAGAATCCAGATGGATCTAGATCCAGTATGTTTGCTGCTCGTGTTCATCAGATCCACCCGTCGCTCCTCTACAGTCCAAATATGGTCACTTCCCTTCACTGGTTTAGTAATAGCCAAAATGCCAAACTCTGCTTCAAAGCTGTATGTTAATAGTAAGGGGCGACATCACAATGACTACTTCCACTTCTTGTATACAGTCAACATTCAGTCAGTTTAACATAACTTTTATATTTACAGGTTGTAAAAGAAATACCTTCGTCTACTCTTTCATGACGCCTGCTTTGTCTTCTTTTCTTTTTGAGCAAAAGTTGTTGTCTTGATCTTTTAAAATAACCTTTACCAAAGCTCTCTGTTACAAGTCGTGCAGCTGGATGAAGCCATGAATCGATGACCTTTTCTTCTACGCCTCACCTCTGACCATCCTTCTACCTTTCTATTCTTTATTTTCTTCCTCTTTTCTACCTCTTAACCTCCCTCACTTTCTCCATCATACACACTAATTCAATCACACACACACACACACACACACCCTTCTCTCCTCTGGTGAGTTATCCCTCATAGATTCGCACTCTATTACCCAAGATGCACTGCCTTGCTGCGCGCCTGCCTTTTCATTGACCAATAAAACAACCTGAGCTTTATGGCTCTACCGATTCCAAGTACATCAACTATGGGAGAGAGAGAGAGAGAGAGAGAGAGAGAGAGAGAGAGAGTACACCTGAGGTTTATGAGCCAAACTCCTCCTTTAAGGGAGCGAATGGTGAGAAGATCACATGTGGAAAGATAGAAAAAGGTGGAGAGAAAACAGAGGAAACTGGAAAAAAGAGAAGTGAATGTGATAAAGCAGGGATGTAATATGGAGAGGAACAAAACAAGAGCCCATAAAAATATAGAGAGCCGTTCATGACTTATAAAATAACAGCTATGAATGTGCAGAGGCAAACTGCAGCGTAGATGAAATAGGTGGTGTTTTATTGTTCCAGGCCCTCAGTCCCCGGCTGTCTAAATAGATATTGATTTAACATGTTTTATTCAGGCTGGGAGACGTCAGCCATGTGGAGGAGTGCTGCTGCATTCAAACGCTGTTCTGCTGGATAAAGGTTTGGTCCCAGGTTCCTCGGTCTGAGTGGCGTTTAGCCGCCCGTCCCCCCGGAGGAAAGTCCTGCACAGACCTATCATCAGGGTTTTACTTTCTTGACAAACATTTCAACCCTGGAGCTCTCTCTCTCTCTCTCTCTCTCTCTCTCTCTGTTTCTATCTCTCTCTCTCCAGATGAGAACGTCACGGCTGGACAGATAACACCGACAACGTTTATGTGCTCATAATCCACTATTCCGAATATGACAATAATCCTAATTTAATATGTGTGATGTACTTTATATTCTGTTTGGATATTCTGAATTACCGGTATTCGGAATGGATCATTTTCAGATCATTCAGCTGTTAGCAGAATTCTTCGGATTGCATTCACTATATGCGTCTCAGCTGGTGTAGACACGCGTGAACATCCTGGCCTCTAATGCATGAAAACAAAAGATATTTCAAACGTGTTTTCTGACATTTTTTACAGACAGGATCATGTATTCACGACATGCATCCCTCCATCTGCAGCTGTGGCTCATAGGGAGAATGGCAAAGAGACCGAACCCCCAAATTGCCCCCACGAAGGGGTGGAGAATGTGCGTGGATGGACAGGTGGCTCCTTGAATGGCCATCATTATGAATGTGTGTGTCAAAGGGTGAATGCTGACATGTAGTGTAAAGCCATGTGAGTGGTGAAAGTGGAACGCTCCATCTCCCGTCTCTCTGCTTCCCCACTGTGACTTCACTAGAGGAGGACGTTTAATAACGTTGGGAGAGATGAGATGTGAATAAAACATCTGCTGCTGCCCTCATGTTGCATCCTGACACCTCCTGTAACTGTAACTTAGTGGAGTCCTCTACATATCTATTATCTAAGTCCCAGCGTTTCTGTGTTTAGTGTCCATGTGGGACACGCTGTTCTGCTGCATTCTGGGTCATTACAATAAAAAAGGAGCTTTTTCCAAGAAAACACGGACACAAAGCAGTATGCACATGCCGCTTAACGCCAACACACATGATTACTGATGGATGCATACGTAGACACATAAACAGCGCTATCCTCGGCTTCTCATTGTCCCCAACAAGATGACTGGAGAAGTCGATTGTTGTCATCAGCTCTTGATCAGCAAACAGACAACAGAGGGATGAAGTATTTATAGTCAGGCCATAGTATTGTTCTCACCGAGATAAATATACACAAGAGACGGAAGCAACAGGACAAAGAGGCAGTAATCCCGCTTCATAAATAGCCAAGCTGTTAATCACTAACAAAGGCTCTGCTCGCTCAGTCAGTCTGCTCAATCAGCCGTCGCCAGGCAGACGGGAGGAGCGGCAAGCTCTGGGACCAGCGTTCCCATCGACATCAATGCGATCAAAGGGTAGATGCCTGGCTCCATCCTGGAGGAGCAGATCATATATGGAGCATTAAAACCAGCTGCTGGTGACAGTTTGACAGGAAGCGGTCCGACGCGCTATCCGAGTGACGCTTCTATGTCAGCAGTTTCCTGAGTTTGTTTGGTTGGACTGTGGAGGAGCAATGGGTGGATCTGATGAATGGAACCTTGAACCCTGTCAGAGCGCTTTGGGTGTCTTGAAAAGAGTCATCATAGTAGCTAACTGCATTGGTAGCTAACTGCATTGGTATGTTAGCAGGTAGCCCCGCCCTAAAGCATCCCCTGCTTTCTGGTCTGGTGGACTATAAATGGACCATAATGTACTAAATGAACATCATGCTGGATTGAAGAAGACTTGAAACTAGAGATTGAGACCATAAACTCATGTTTACAATGTTTACTGAGCTAATAAATCAAGAGTGAAGTAGGCTCATTTTCTCATAGACTTTCTCAAAGACATAGAGAGGAGTCGCCCCCTGATGGCTAGGAGAGAAAATGCAAGTTTAAGGCTTTGGCTTCACTTCTCAGAACACGAGGTTGACACCTTTTTGTACTGCATGTCACACAATGACACAATGTTTAGCAGGCAACACAAAAACAGCATCAGAACAGAACGTCTGACATGGAATGAACCCTGAAACACTCAGGATTACTTCTAAATAATTGCATAGTATTTCATTATATAATATTATTTGTGAGTGAGTTCCATTGTCACTGTACCTCGAGCTGATGTAATGTTGGATTTCTGGAAAGTAAAAACAACCTCCTTGACAAATAATTGTGTGTTTCTACATTAAACGAGTTTGTTTGTTGTTATGACGTTACTCATAGAAAAGTTACAATGATTGACAGGAAGACACATTCATTGTTGAAAGTGGTTTCAAAATGTGTAAATCTGAGGTCAAAGGTCAGAGTTATGCAGCAGCTGTGTTAAACATAAATGTGGACAGCAGAGCAACAGAGCAAAACACGTGAGTCTGTGAATGTGAATGTTATTTGAGATTAAATGCTGCTGGCCCCTTCCCACAGGGACTGGCAGAGTGGAAATATAATAAAAGGATGATAAAATCAAGAATAAGCCGACAGAGGATATAAAGAGAAACAAATAAATAAACCCTGGGGGAGAAATTAAGAGCTAAATATCACAACATGAAGATCTGAGAGACGTCGGGGGAAACATAAAAACCTTTGCTTAGAGGCTCTGTGAGGCTCTCAGCAGGGGTCATGTGATTGGCTGGAGAGACAAGAGCTGAGTCCTGATTGGCTAGATAATGTAGCGCTTGAGAGATCGGAGCCCGGGCACATAAAGCTGTGTGTGTGTGTGTGTGTGTGTTCTCTTTGACTACCAGCAGACAGATTTACTACGTTCCGTTTGTGTACATTATTCATTGTTTATGAATATTTTATTCTGTGGCTGTGAGTGTTGTCTGTTGTTCTGGACACAACGATGTCGATTAAACGTCAGAGGAGTTTTAAAAACATAATGATTACAGACAGCTGCCAATCAAAAGCATTGATAATACAATAAAAATGGGTTTATCTATACACGTACTATTATATAAACTATTAAGAAATAATATTAATTAGTATAATTATTATTGATCTTGATTATTGAAGGATTACATCTGGTAATGATTCTATGGAGGAATTATAAGTATAAACCTCATATAAGATACATAACATGCATATTGAATATCTCTACAGCCATGATATCTTTATTCTATTAGTGAACTAATGAAGGAATTAATTTATTTACGTTTATTTCATTATGTATTCAATTATTTAGTCCATCCATCCATTTAGGCATCCATTCATGGAAAAAATAATTAATGATTAATCCATTCATTCATCATCTATTTATGAATTTATATAATTATGTATTTATTATTGTATTAATCATTAATTTACTGATCGTAGAAAGAGGCACATTTGTGATTTGGAGTTATATAAAGAAAATGTAACTTAAATTAATTATTCAATTGTTTTATTAATTTATTTATTTACTGATACATCTATTTAGGCAAGGCAAGGCAAGGCAACTTTATTTGTATAGCACATTTCATACACAAGGCAGACTCAAAGTGCTTCACATCATAAAACAAAGTGAGAAGATTATTTATTCATGTATTTATTGACATATTACATTTTTTTATTTACATATTCACGTTTTCATTAATCGATCCATTATTGATCACCTCTTGTCCTGTTAAGAGTCACTGGGGGACCGGGGTCGATCCTAGCTGACAGTTGGGTAACGCCGTGGTTCAGCCTGGATAGGTCACCAGTGTGTCACAGAGCCACATAGAGAGACAGACAACCATACACACTCACATATCACACCTACAGAACATATGGTCATCAGTGAACCTGCATGACTGCAGGAGGAAGCCGGAGACCCCAGAGATAACCCAAAGATAACCCTCAGAGAACCCAGAGATAACCCAAAGATAACCCTCAGAGAACCCAGAGAGAACCCAAAGATAACCCTCAGAGAACCCAGAGAGAACACATGCCAACAAGGGGAGAACATGCGACCTCCACACAGAAGTATTGACGTATTATTTTGTGTGCCGTCCTTTGACAGTCTCGCTGTGTTGAATGACACTGACATGCTGTTTTAATCAGCTCGTCTTATTTTAAAGAAAGCTCACTCCTACCATTTTGTTCTGACATGATGATAACATTCTGAACACAACGAGCCCTCATGCCGTTCCTGTCCTTATTTTGACACTGATGTTGTTCAGTCAGTCAGGTGAATCTCCTGATCCTGAACTCTCGATCGGGATGATATTGGCCCTTTTCTTGGCTTCTGATGCTCTAGACAGCCTGTGATCAATAGATTCAGTTGCGACAGTGCATACGGGCACACACTGGTGTGTCAGTGAGACGAGGAAGGCAGGTAATGTGACACAGTAAATGGGGTCAGCAACTCAAGGACTTGAACGCTGCACTAAATATAGTCGGTTATTGACAGAGATGAAAAACAATACGGGGCAACGCGAAGGTCAAGTGGTGGAAGACGAACGTCTCACTCTGCAGCATCACTGTCTTCTCTTTATTGCTGTCTCTGAGCTGTTAAAAAGGTACTTATGTCTTTGACATATCGAACCCTTCTTTACAGCAGTAAAATTTAACAATACTATCACTAATCATGAAAATGCTTCTTTTGATCAGTGAGTCAAATTATTCATGACTATGTGACTAATTGTAAGTTAATTAGTGGTACTTTTGTAGAAAAAGAGGCTATGTCCAGGGCACTTAACCACGTTCCACCACAAATGTAACGTCTTACTGATGTGTTTTTTTTTTTTTATATATAACTTTCAAACTAATGTTTTTTAATTAGAGTTATTATTCATGCATGAACCACGTCCCTGTTAGTCGGATCAACAATAAAAACCAATGTTAGGTTTTAACAACAAAATGGATTGAAATGGCTTTGCAATTGAAACAAGACACAAGGGTTTGTTCTAATGGGACACTAACATAAGTCTCCTGGTCCTGTGTTTTTTGACCCAAAATACTATTCCCTCAAAATGTAATTCACCATAAAGTTTTGCTATGTGGGAACATCATTTTCAGTAGGCCAGGCTGGAACGTTTGCCTGCAAACCTGATCTGAAATCTGTCTTTGTGCATGTCGGATTGCGTCTTTAACTTCCTGTTTTGCAGTGAAGCGAGCTACTGGCCAGTCAACAGTAAACATAATCGATAGTGAGATCACTTCAGGCTGCTGTCTCCTAATGAGACTCAATCATTCCTTTGTTTAGAAACCAGCGAGGAGCGAAGAGAATGTTTCTACACAAATCAACAGCTTGGTTGCCTGTATTGATTCCTGTGATTGATTAAAGGTCCTGCTAGAGGAGAGTCAAGTTATTCACACACAGAGCAGAGCCGAGCAGAATAACTACATACTGTACTAGCAGCCTGTCGCTGCACTGTGGTGGATTAAATAGCTCGAAGCTTTGTCAGAAAAGCACTCTGCCAGGCTCCCGAGGCTCACTGCTAAAGGGTTCAGGCCTTTCAATGAAAGACATGTAATTAATGTGTGTTTATGAAAATACAAATACACAGTGGAGGTTAGAGGAAGATCATCTCAATGGTTAAAACAGCGTTTGAGCTTTGAACGACTGATGGACTATGTGAACAATCAATTCTTTGGGTTTTCTGTGGAGTAAAGGAAGCGGTAACAATTTCAAATGCATGATTTAGCTCAAAAGTTGAAAGGTATCCATGTTTATGCTGAAGTGAATCTTTTTGTTGTTATTGAATCAAAAGGGATTTGCATTGAAGTTAAAGGATAATTTATTATTATGTTTTCAATCCAATATAAAGATGCCTCTGAATTTGACAGTTAGAACATGTTGATCATTTTGAAAAAGAGCTAAATCTGCCATCAGGGTGTGTTTTGTGGAAACAACTATATAATGATATGACATACAGTATATCATAGAGGTTAGATAAACCTAAACTCCATGATGCTGATTAATTCAATTCCTTCACAGTTTCACATTTGACCTAAACTCCATTTATTTACACTGAACTAAAAAAACTGAATAGGAACAAGTGAAACCTTCAGGGCTGAGGCGTGGTGCTGTTTCCAGATGAGTTTGCAACATAGAAATCATTGACTTGATGTCAAACCAAATGAGCAAAGCTGTGATCTCATGATTTGCTTCAGTGCTTCATTCTAATCAATGTTAGCTGTGGCATCTGCTCATCTACAGGGGTTCAGAACTGAGTGTGCAGAGATGAGCAGGGAGAAGAGAGAGCTAAGAGACAGGTGATGGTTGGACGGTCTGATGAACCAATCAGAGGAGGACTGACAGGTTTACGATCTGGGAGCACGTCTCCTTATCTGAAGGGTCACAGAAGGCAGGGATATTACCTCCAAAACCTCCTCCTTAACATCCTCTCATATGTAGTTTTGTTATCGCAATATGACTATGTAGCTTTGCCGTCTGAAGCTAACTATGTAGTTGTCTTCTCTAAACCTAACTCTGTAGTTTTGTTGTCTTAACCTAACATGTACTTTTGTTTTCCTAACCTATTTGTATTGTCTCAATAGAACTACTGCTTGGTAACCACATGTTTTAAACTGAAAATACATTTCCATGCAAACATAATTGAGAGTTGCATTTAGTTGTATGGGAACGTGATTTAGTGGGAGGCAGGTAACTCAAAAGCACCATTGTGTGATCTAGCTCCACTATTTATATATCTGTATACCACAAACAAACAGACAAACACAATTGTAGTCACATAACTGTATTGATAATAATTTCTGAAATATAAAGAATCATGTCTGTAGAATATACATTCATCAAGCTCTGCAGTTATGTTAGATCTTACTTTATTTTTTTATTTCCTAGGGCCCTGGTTTCGTAGAAAAGGTGCAGTCAGCTTTCAGCGCACCTGCGCCGCGCCGACGGGGTGTGTCCGCCTGGACTTTGCAAGTTTCGTGCACCGCGCAGGCTCGCGCAGGCACACCTCCCGTCTCGCCCACCGGCGCAAGTGGGAAAGAGGGAGGAGAAGAAGGCGTGAGTGGGAGACGAGGAGGAGACGAGGCGTGGACTGGGATTAATACAGCCGATTCAGATCTTCACCAATCAAATGAGCTCCTCTCCTCACCTTTAATGCGTTAGGGGAGGTTCAGTGCAAGATCCGTCACTTGACAACCAGATGACAGAAGCAGCGCCGCCGCTCCCACCACGCGCATCACGCGCTGTGCGCGCGTATTATAATAATAACAATGCCGATATTATAAAAAACAGGAGAGAGAGAGGGAGATGTTTTGGTCCGAGAGGCTGAGTTTCCGTTACGCGTGCCATCCGCCTTTGATCTGACGTCAGATGTGACGGGACAATCTATATAGATATAAATTCACGTGTTGATTCAATTAGTTGCATTAAATAGTGATTGTTGTGATTATTGATTGCATTTAAATGTGCCTGGAACTGTGGAAACCTGCCTGTGAGGTCTCGGTGACGTGTGCGCACTGCGCGCCGTCAGCCAGACTTCCACTGCGCCAGCTGTGATTCGCCTTGAATGAATGGACTTTATTTACGCCTTGCACTGAAAGTAGACCAGCTTGGAGCTGGCGAGCTTTCAGCGCAGTCTCGGCGAGGCTTTTTGCCACGAAACTTCCGCTACGCCAAGCTGAATCTGTGAGGCCTCCCCCTGCTGCGCCGCCACACCCATCTTGGCGCAGGCGATCCACCAAACTGCCAAACTGACCGTGCGCTAGGCTGTGCGGGTCAAAACTTGCATTGCGCCGGCTCCGCCACCCTGCGGCGCCCTGCGCTGCGCCGCGAAACTAGGGCCCCTAATGTTTAAGGTGTAAACTGGACTAAACATACATTTTAGCTATTGATAGGTAAAATGATCAGAGCTGTAAACCTCTAATCCAACATAAGGAACCTGAATTGTTCCCTTCCAGTACAGACAACAGTAGACTCCGATCTTCGGCAGTTCAGCTCTTAAATGAGGGAATTTACAATAATGGGTTTGAAATTCGGCAATTTTTGAGCTGGGTGTTTTAAACAGACGGATTCTAGCGATTGAATATGAAATAACTGATCTCCATTCTATGTATACATTTTTATTGTACGGTTATATTAACTAATACTATTGAACAGAAGGTGATCAGCCCGTCCTCACTCACTAAAACAAAAACCTGGACCCACACCGACCCTTCTTGGATATGATTGGACACCCCTGATGTAACATAAAGAGAGAATAAAAACACATGGTTTCGGGGAAGAAATACAGGAATTTCAGGCATTCGTATCTTGTGTGAAACAACATGTTGTTTGTGTTCTTTTATAACAGCTGTTTGTGTCGATCAAGTGTTGTTTACAACTCTGTTTCCTAATTACGTTCCCATACAATTAAACTACACTCAATAATGTTTCCAGGGAAACCTATTTTTTGTTTTCAAAACAAGAGCTCGAGCATGAAACATTTCCAAGGAGAGGTGATTTAAATAGTATTTTAAGTCAAAGACAAATTAATTGTATTTTAACCCTCCGCAAGTCTGAATCAAGAGTATGATATCAAATATTTCATCTGGAATAAAACATTATTCACAACAAAATAAAACTATATTTTGATCATTTCAATTATACAGTTTTTGGGATATTGCCTGATTTGTGATGATGAATATGACAAAATGGTGAAAATAACATGTTGGATTTTTGGATATTGGACATTTTTTAAGTACAAAACAAAACAGTTTTTTTAGATAAATAGTAGTAGTTTTGATGCAACATACTTTTTACTTCTACTTGAGTCATATTATTCTAAAGTAACAATACTCTTACTTGAGTACAGTTTTTTGGTTACTCTACCCACCTTTGGTTACACGCACATCCAGGCATAGAGGACAGATGCAGTGTTTATGAACAACACCAGAGGATATATATTCAGTTAAAACAGATCCTGATTGTTCTCTGTAAAGTTTACAGGAAGTGATGTAATGTCACCTCTGTGTGTTTCATGTGGAGTGAGCACTGCCCCAGAGCACTTTATAGGCTACATTACCTGTCATCACCAGCTTTAAAAGTGATATATTTTCTTTGGAAATAAGTGCTCTGCTGTGGATCTAATTTTTGTTCATTTGAAGAAGAGTGCTTCATGTGGATTTAGAAAAGGGACTGATAATAAGGTGGTGGGTGGTAGAATGATTGTTCAATTAATTTATTTTTGTTGGTTAATAATGCACTAATACCTCTATACATCTAGACTGTTGACATTATCTACTGTCATTTCATGTTTACATCATAAACTATGTTACATACAGTAGAGAAATGGCCTGGAGTCATGCATAGATAGATTGACGGTCTACAAATTAGAATATGAGGTTTTCATTCACACAAAGTAAAGAAAAAAGTGTTGTTGTGGTTTCGTATTCACTTGTTTGTATGAGAAATGTTCTACATTCATGTTAAAGAAAAAAGTTTATTCGAGTTTATTTCCAGATTGTTGTCGTTTTAATCATCATCTGCGTCTTCGTCTCTTCACAGTTCGTCACATTCATCCTCTCTCGGATGAATAAGACGAGAGGACGTTAGCGGGGGCCGTGTCCCTTTAGATCTCACCCAGATGTGTCCTTGTATCCTGTAATTAGCTGCAATTATCGTCATAGAAGCAGGAGATGAAGTGATCATATTTGCACACCAAATTAATTCATGTAATCATGCCATATGATTTCATTTCCACTTGCTCACTGGATACGTTTTATCTGCTCCTTCAGTTCTTCTCATTCTCCTTATCTCTCCCCACAGTTCTCCACCTATCTCAGCCCCTCACCTCCCCACCCCCATTGTCCCAGGTTTGATTCATCTGGTTGCCATCCTGAAAAGCATGGAGAACAAAAAAGGAAGCACCTGAGACAACAGAGCAGGGCAGGACACAACAAGAGCCCCTTCAGATGTCGCAGATGATGCCTTTAATCCTGTCAATAGCTGCAATTATAGTAATTATCTGTAATAGCCCTGGCACGTTGTGTTCAGGCTCTGATATGTTTAACACATGATGGCGAGTCGTGCCGAGAGGACCGGGAACTGAGATTAATGAAACGGTCACAAAGCAAGGTGGAATTGATGACAGGAGGTTTATAGACTGACCGAGGGGTTTTTCAAAGCTCTGGGTCGAGGTCTAATGGAGGTCTCAGAGACGCTACTGAGTGGTCTTTTACTGATGGGGGATTGATGTTAGGGAGTGGAGAGGGCTTGACATAAAATAGAGGCAATTACATTGGAGGAAGACGCTGCCAAAGTAAGATGATCAAAGATGAGCTGGGAGCAGGCAACTCAAATACAACATACATTTATATTCTCCCTCCAGATAAAAAACTGGACCTGTGATACCTTTATACACTATCATGACAGAAACCTGAATGCTGTTCACCCAAACAGAAAATCCATCTGTGAACGCTAACTTAACAGACTTGATACACTATATTGCCAAAAGTATTCACTCACCCATCCAAATAATTTAAATCAGGTGTTCAATCACTTCCATGGCCACAGGTGTATAAAAGCAGCACCTAGGCATGCAGACTGTTTCTACAAACATGTGTAAAAGAATGGGTCGCTCTCAGGAGCTCAGTGAATTCCAGCGTGGTACTGTGATAGGATGCCACCTGTGCAACAGGTCCAGTCGGGAAATGTCCTCCCTAAATATTCCACAGTCAACTGTCAGTGGGATTAGAACAAAGTGGAAGCGATTGGGAACGACAGCAACTCAACCACAAAGCAACCTAAAATGTCAGAGCGGGGTCAGCGGATGCTGAGGCACATAGTGCACAGAGGTCACCAACTTTCTGCAGAGTCAATCGCTACAGACCTCCAAACTTCATTTTTCCCATTTCATAATTCTGTGTTTTAGAATTAAAGAGATTTTTTTTCCATCGAATGATGTCTAATCATGTGGTTGATCAATCAAAATTCAATAAATCAAGAAGAAAATATAAGAAAATATGAGAAATGTATTGAAGATACATTCTAGTAGTTCTAATTATAATTCCTTGTCATTCTGAGACCATGAACATGTGCTTACGGTAAATATGCAAAATCGATCTGTGTGTGTGTGTGTGTGTGTGTGTGTGTGTGTGTGTGTCTCAGCACACCCCCTGGTGAAACAGACAGAGAGGAGAGATGCTGGATGAAGAAGTGTGCTCGTTAATTACAAAAACGTGTTTTTTGTCTTTTCTTTCGTCTCTTAGAAATTCTACATTTTACATTTGATTAAATTTTCACTGCCCTACCCCTATCATATATAATTGTGTTGCTTCTTAAACCTGGCCAATAATAATGTGTAGTGCAGCCTATAGTGCCACGTATAACAGTGCTTTGTAATGATGTATGTAAACAATGCTAAGCCATGAAAATAATAATTGTTGACAGATGAGTATTTTAATTTTATGTTGGCATTTCTACATCGCAATTTCACAACATAATATTAAACAAACAGAAAGATTCTGGTGGCTAAAAGGTTGTTGGACCTGTCTACCTCCCTACCATAAGTATTCTTCCTCATAATGTAATACTACGTCACTCGATCTGGACATTGCATAGTAACATGTGTTTAATTCATGTGTCCACCATGGAAAAGAATCCTAATTCACTTAACATTGACATGTTTTAGTGCTGAGAAACATGAGAAAATGGACAATTAGTGCCCCGGAACATAAAACCAATAGGTTGTATTTAGTGATTATTTCTCTAAACGCCATGAGACTGGACTGAAATAAATAAGGCTCACACACATTTACTAAACTCTATCACATTCTAACTCACACATTTTCTCCATACAACTTCACACCTTCTTCCTCTCAGACTCAGAAACTTGAGGACAAACTCATCACTGACTCCTTCTCCGTCTTCTCACAAATGATTCATCACCTGCTCACTTCTTCCTCACACACTCATTCAAAAACTCACCAACTTACACAGCAACACACACACACATGCATGCACGCGCGCCACACACACACACACACACACACACACACACACACTCACACAGTCTAATTGTCCTGCCAGGTCTCAGTGTGAGGTGTCTCCTTGATGCAGTGATATAAGAGGCAGACGGGAGGGAGAGAACGGGTCAATAATTCATTAGATGGAGGCTCAACTCAACTTCAACCCGAATAAACCATTTTTAACACACACACACACACACACACACACACACACAATCAGTTACATGTATCTCTCTATCTCACTCCCAATATTGTCTCAAGGACTGTCAAGTGTTAAGTTTCTCTCCCACTACTTTTCCCAACTTTTCTCCTTTCACAAGAATCTACACTCAACTTCTGAGTTGCTGCTCATATCTAATGTTATGTGAACATGCTTATCTATTCTTAGATATCAAGCATGTTTCATGACGTGCCAGATTAAAAATTACTAACCCAAAAAGCCTGGGATCAAACCCACAGCCCTCTGCTTGTTGGGAATAGAGAGAGGACTCGGCTCTGGAGACCAATGTCTGGCTAATTAGTTAGGTAGCAAGTTACATAGGGACCTTGTCCTTCTCCAGAGGTAGGCTATATGTCTGTCTGACTAGTTAGTTAGGTAGCTAGTTATTGAGGTATCTTATCCTTCTCCAGAGGTAGGCCTATATGTCTGACTTGTTAGTTAGGTAACTAGTTATCACGGGATCTTGTCCATCTCTGGAGGTAGATGTCTAACTGGTTAGGTATCTTGTCCTTCTCCAGAGGTAGGCCTATGTGTCTGACTGGTTAGGTATCTTGTCCTTCTCCAGAGGTAGGCCTATGTGTCTGACTGGTTAGCTAGGTATCTTGTCCTTCTCCAGAGGAAGGCCTATATGTCTGACTGGTTAGTTAGGTAACTAGTTATCACGGTATCTTGTCCATCTCTGGAGGTAGATGTCTGACTGGTTAGCTAGGTATCTTGTCCTTCTCCAGAGGTAGGCCTATATATCTGACTGGTTAGCTAGGTATCTTGTCCTTCTCCAGAGGTAGGCCTATATATCTGACTGGTTAGCTAGGTATCTTGTCCTTCTCCAGAGGTAGGCCTATATATCTGACTAGTTAGCTAGGTATCTAGTCCTTCTTCAGAATGGTAGGGAGTGAGGTGGAGGTACTGTTAGATCCAGCTCTGCTGATCGGCTCATTTTCTGTAACCAGAGTAACATTCAAGAATGGCAGATTAACCTAACTAGCTAACTAGTCAGCTATCCACCAGTTAGCCAGCCTGCTAATTCCACTGGGTTAATGTTGCACATTTTATTGAAAATGACCCAGTAATGTGGTTGGTGTAGCTTCAAAATAGCTGATTTGTTTACAGAGTTGACAAACAACGTAACATAGATTTCCACAATGTCACATCGTAACATGGACCATACACCCCCAGGTCTCTACAGCACTATGTTCATTTGTCAAACATGAGACAATATAACCTGCACCAACGTAGTTAACACTTGCAAACATTGGTCAGTGTCGTAGCAATGGCATTGCGTGACACAACACTCAATATATTACCAAAATACCACCTTGTGGCACTATTTGGTATTAGAATAACATGTCCACTGACTGTCACAAGCTGAACTAAATTCTCTCATCTGACAATATCATATTAATATTAATTAATATATTGTTTCCTATTGTATGATAAGAGTGTGGATGATTATTTAATTATCTATGTTATTCTGAAATATATTACTGTAGGCCTAGTTATTCATCTTATTTTTTGTGTCAGCAGAATGCATTGTATGTTGTAATTGTGCTTTGGCAACACATTTCAAATACCATACCAATAAATGCCTAGTGAATTGAATTGAAGCATGAAGTCGTTAAATTGTACTCATTTAGCCTATCTCTCGATGCTTCGTAATGAGGCTTGGTAACAAGGATTTGAATGACAATGTCCATTCTACTCCTGTTTTATTTCTGTGACTGCCACCGAGCACTGTGGGTCGTCTCTGACTGACCTCGTAGAGTGTGATGACCCCGTTGGTCTCGTTGGGAGCTTTCCACTGCATAAAGATCTTCTCCTCATAGGGCGTATTCTGCAGAGACTCCATGGGAACCGAGCCAGGGACTGCAGAGACACAGACAACATTACATTAATACAACTTGATATGAATTTGTATCTGTTTTGATGCAACAGCTGCACTCTACAGCCTAAAGTTTGAAGTGAATGGACAGATTGATGCGAGATAATGGCGATAATATGAAGAAGACTTCACAACAATGACTGCAATAATCACATTTATTGGGAACTTTAGTCAAATCTTAGTCTCAGTGAAATATCTTAGAATGACTAAAGCATGTAATAAAACCAAAATGTCATCAAACACATCATAAAATACAGATAAGTGTGTGAATATATACATTATTGACATGTGACAAAAAGTTATTTCTATGCAGATCCCTCCAGGATTTGGGGGTCCAAGAGCAAATGTGTGTTGCCATTTATTAGATTGTTGTGTCATCAATTAAAAATCAAGGCAACGTGTTCCAGTGAGAATAAAACTGCACTCTATGAAAAGCCCGTAAAAATATTGGCCAATGTACCGTTTTAATATGAATATAGAGTGGGTCTAGATTGATCCACAGGGGGCAGAAACATGGAGCAGAACCAGACTATGCTGTCTGGACCCATTGATGACTAGATTTGTGAAATTAAACTAGTCTGGTTGTAAACTGACCAGGACACAGACGTGCTGTAATGATGTCATGTGGAGACCAGTCTTGTAGATGGTGAATTATGGAACAACTGCTGAAGATGCTGATCTACTTCTTGAGTTTACAGACTCATTCAGTAATTCCTCAAACTAAAAGTCTATTAGCTTGCAAAGTCAATTACGAATTCAATGTCAATGGACCAACTGTCTCCCGTCAGGGGACAATTCTCACCTGATCACTGCACTGGAAATATTTACACAGTGACACTTTTTTCCTTTCATAAAACACATTGCATTTGGATGAAACGATGACTTTGACATTAAAGAGTCACCTTTCAGCTTTATTCTGATGCTATTCAGAAGACAGGAATCTGTAGGAGGTATAGTCCTTTTTAGTTTTGTTTTCTAAACCTAACATTGGTTTTGTTTAAACCTAACGTTGGTTTTGTTGTCTAAACCTAAGGTTGATTTTGTTTTCTAAACCTAACATTGGTTTTGTTGTCTAAACCTAACGTTGGTTTTGTTGTCTAAACCTAACATTGGTTTTGTTGTCTAAACCTAACGTTGGTTTTGTTGTCTAAACCTAACATTGGTTTTGTTGTCTAAACCTAACGTTGGTTTTGTTGTTTAAACCTAACGTTGGTTTTGTTGTCTAAACCTAACATTGGTTTTGTTGTCTAAACCTAACGTTGGTTTTGTTGTATAAACCTAACGTTGATTTTGTTGTCTAAACCTAACATTGGTTTTGTTGTCTAAACCTAACGTTGGTTTTGTTGTCTAAACCTAACATTGGTTTTGTTGTCTAAACCTAACGTTGGTTTTGTTGTTTAAACCTAACGTTGTTTTTTTTTTTTGTCTAAACCTAACATTGGTTTTGTTGTCTAAACCTAACATTGGTTTTGTTGTCTAAACCTAATGTTGGTTTTGTTGTCTAAACCTAACGTTGGTTTTGTTGTCTAAACCTAACGTTGGTTTTGTTGTATAAACCTAACGTTGATTTTGTTGTCAAAACCTAACATTGGTTTTGTTGTCTAAACCTAACATTGGTTTTGTTGTCTAAACCTAACGTTGGTTTTGTTGTCTAAACCTAACATTGGTTTTGTTGTCTAAACCTAACATTGGTTTTGTTGTCTAAACCTAACGTTGATTTTGTTGTCAAAACCTAACGTTTGTTTTGTTGTCTAAACCTAACATTGGTTTTGTTGTCTAAACCTAACGTTGATTTTGTTGTCAAAACCTAACATTGGTTTTGTTGTCTAAACCTAACATTGGTTTTGTTGTCTAAACCTAACGTTGATTTTGTTGTCAAAACCTAACGTTGGTTTTGTTGTATAAACCTAACGTTGATTTTGTTGTCAAAACCTAACATTGGTTTTGTTGTCTAAACCTAACATTGGTTTTGTTGTCTAAACCTAACGTTGATTTTGTTGTCAAAACCTAACGTTGGTTTTGTTGTATAAACCTAACGTTGATTTTGTTGTCAAAACCTAACATTGGTTTTGTTGTTTAAACCTAACGTTGGTTTTGTTGTCTAAACCTAACATTGGTTTTGTTGTCTAAACCTAACATTGGTTTTGTTGTCTAAACCTAACGTTGATTTTGTTGTCAAAACCTAACGTTGGTTTTGTTGTATAAACCTAACGTTGATTTTGTTGTCAAAACCTAACATTGGTTTTGTTGTTTAAACCTAACGTTGGTTTTGTTGTCTAAACCTAACATTGGTTTTGTTGTCTAAACCTAACATTGGTTTTGTTGTCTAAACCTAACGTTGATTTTGTTGTCAAAACCTAACATTGGTTTTGTTGTCTAAACCTAACGTTGGTTTTGTTGTCTAAACCTGTCTAATCATCATAATGAAGTACAAGTTCGTGAAACATTGAACACATGTATGTGTTCACTGTTTCACAAACATCTGTGAGACTGTGTCATATTTATTGTACATAAGTTAGTGAATCACTGAAAGGAGGAGTTGAGTTGAGTGAGAGTAGACTTTACAGCTGCTGTACACACACTTGGGCTGTTACAGTCAAATCTACCTCGTAACAACACATTGTGTGTGTGTGTGTGTGTGTGTGTGTGTGTGTGTGTGTGTGTGTGTGTGTGTGTGTCTGACACCTTGTCAGGTAGTGATGCTGTTAACCATCTAACCCTACACCCAGAACACACGATGTGAATTGTCATAAATGTTTAGGATGAGGAGACAGGCAACGCCTAGAGAGACAACTGGCTGAAATGTGTTAAAATCAATGTGTGTCCCTCTCACTTCTTATCTTTCTTCCTCATCTTCCTCCTCCTCCTCACTGTGAACTCTGACCTTCAGTCAGCTTGCTATTAGCTGAGTATAATCACATAATTTCCAGAGTATCTATCTTTCATACGGTGACGTATTTCCCAGTGAAAATGCATTTCTATAGAGCTTTTCTAGTCTTTTTGACCACTCAAGGCACTTTACATTTACATTCCCACACTCGCAGAGCCGCCTGCCTATCAGGATCTAATTTAATTGAACTTATTCACACACATTGACACAGTGCAGACTTCTAGGGCAATTTGTGGTTCAGTATCTTCCCCAAGGAAACGTTGGCTTGTGGACTGGAGGAGTCAGGGATTTAACCACCCATATTTCGATCGGAGGACAGCTCGGATTTGTGTATAAAAATAAACAAATAAATAAAAATAGGTGAACAATTTGACCAGGATTTGATCTAAAATAATTAAAAATAAATGTTTCATTTGATTGTGCACTCACTGTTGGTCATCTGTGAGTGTCAAGTAAACATCTCCAATAACCGAAACAAAGGCAGGAAGCTTTTAATGCAGAGCTTTTGAGAAATGTCCTAAATGTTCAATAATCCAAGGAAAAGAAAGATGGATGCACCACCATTTCCATTTACCCTTGACAATCAGGTGCTATTATCCATCATTCCTGAACGTCAAGGAGCTTAGGGATGACCTCCGGTGTGGAGGCTCAAACGGATGAGCACCAAGGACTGACCAGTTATTTTACACAAATTACTGTTATTTAAATTACTATTTAAATTGTTATATAAAGATAACTGTTGAGTATTTAAAACAAGATTCTAGTCTGAAAACCCCTTCACAGCTTGTCATGATTGCTGCTCTTTATCATCTAAATATGTTTGCAGAAAATGTGTTCAGTGGGTCTTACAGATATCTACCACATTCAGGAAAGAGGTGTCTCCAAGCATCATGCTTTACTCCTCAGTAAGTATAATTAGTATAATATATGTAGTGCCATTGGATTAATGAGCATGCAAACTGTATGTTCTAGATCACTAACAACTGAACTAAGGTTACACATTTAACTCAACAATACATCAAACAGAAAATCACTTTGAAACATTAATGTAATCCCATTCAGTTTCTGTCCTAAGCTATGCTCAGATTGTTGCCAGTCCTTGAAGAACGGTTGGTTCTTGGTTGGCTGCACAGTGGTGTAGTGGGTAGCACACACAGCAAGAGGAACCCCGGGTTCAATTCCTAGGTCGGGCCCGGGTTCCTTCTGTGTGGAGTTTGCATGTTCTCCCCGTGTAAGCGTGGGTTCTCTCCGGGTTCTCCGGCTTCCTCCCACAGTCCAAAGACATGCAGGATGGGGATAGGATATGTGGGGATGGACATCTCAGTAGAAAGAGGAAGATTCCAACTTGGTCTGCTTGGTAGGAAGCCAACTTCCACTGCAGTTGACCAATCAGAATGGAATCTGGAGTTCACAGGTACGTGTCACTTCCAGTGACACAGGCCTGCAGGTAGATGGGGGAGGGGGAAAGACCCCCTGTGGAGGTACGTGGCTGTGTTTCCACACAGAGGACCCTCCAATCTGAATTTTCAGAAACAGTTTCATCTGCATCCATGAATTGTTTCATAGACACAAACCCTGAGGTCCTAACAGTGAATTTAATGTTTAATTACATTTTTTAAAGGTTATTTTTTAGGTAGATGTTTGAATGCTGGATCATTTGTGTTCATCTGCATCACTTGTGCAAGAGAGGAGGCGGGGCGTACCTCCATGTAGACACCTACAATGGTGCATCATCCATAGCTGTATTCAATAAGACACACGTCCGCAGTTGTATGAACCCAAAATTAACATTGAGCTGTATTTTTATGACAATAAACAGATAAACAGGATGCTGTAATCACTCCATAATGATGGTGATTATTAAAAAGTCTGAAGTCATGCTTTGTTAGGTTGGTCTGCAAAACGACAAGCAAACCTTTTAAGATGTTTGTTTTGTTTTTGAGTCTGGATTGATGTGTGCTCCATCAACACTCCAAATAAGGTCACCTGGAAATAAATGGAGGAAAATCTCAAAGCTGAACCTCTGGGTTCTATATAGATCTTCTGATGAACAGTGTAAGGGCGTTCCAGTTGTATTTGATAGAATTTACATGTACACTTAAGAAGCTTGTCAACAGCATTATGTTTTGGTACAAGGTCACATGTATTTATTTGTCATAATAGTGTGTTTATAAATAACTGTGTAACATACTGTATTACATATTTAAGGACTTTATAGAATATGTCCTTAAGGGTCAAAATCCTCAACTTAATTGTGAGGCACACATTCACACACACACACACACACACACACACACACACACACACACACACACAGTCAGACGTCACATAGAAAAATATTTGAATAAGTAATTCCAAGGTGTTGATTAAGGGTGCAGCCTGTGAGGCGTATCAAATTACTCTAACAAAGAAACACAATTAGGAGCTGCCATTTTAGTCTAAACCCGTGTCACTGACTCTGTGTGTGTGTGTGTGTGTGTGTGTGTGTGTGTGTGTGTGTGTGTGTGTGTGTGCGTGCATTCACATGCATGTGAAAGCCTTCTTTGACTTATAGAATGCAACCTTACATCTGCATACTGCTGTACAGCATCTATGTGACTCGCGACCAACCTGTATGTGTGCGTGTGTGTGTGTGTGTGTGTGTGTATGTGTGTGTGTGTCTATGCACCTTGGGGGCTTAGACAGAAGAAAACAGGCTTCATTGAAAAGATAACGGCAGCTGTAACACATTAATCATAACTTAATTAACTTCCACTATGCTGCACAATGAATGGTCTGCTTTATTAGGACAGGACCCACACACACACACACACACACACACACACTCACCGTACAATTCAATCAGGCTATCGGCTCTTATCCATTTTTTCCTATTATGAGCAACAGACCTGCCTGTTTCTATGGGTTTTATTCCTGGTCAGCGTAGTGATTTGCCAGCAGCTATTTGCTGACAAACGGATGATCAAAGTTTGTACTAGTTTCTGCATGACAGAGACATGAATGTGGTGAACAACCAAACCGTTAATAAAAAAAGGCCAAGTACTAGTACATGTGAAAGTCTGTCCCTTTTTTCCAGATAATAATTTGACATAATGAACATTCTTTGGAAACACTTCCTGTTTCCATCCTCTTTTATGAAGATCGTGATACAACTAGTATGCTGAAATACTAAACTACCTGTCTGCAGACACCCAAACTCCAAAGGGTCCATCCATCGTCTACCGCTGTCATACGGCAAGGCGGGGTACACCCTGGACAGGTAACTGACAGACAACCATTCACGCTCACATTCTCACCGACAGGCAATTTAGTTACAGTTTACATTGTTTTGTTTTTTTTTCAAATTTTGAGATGGGACCTGCCATCACTATTAATTTTCACATGTAAAATAATCCATGCATTATCAATATGTTCATCCAGACTTCATCAGTGAGAACAAATAAAGACATGCAGATGAAAAGAAGCAGGCAGCAAGATGGATTAAGATAATCCGGGGAGGATTACAAAATAGATCTGGATTCATTGAGCAGACTGTCTTCACCTTGTTGTTAAAGGGAAGTGGGGATGCTTGCATGAGCAGGTGTTTTCATTTTTATGAAAATTGGTCTTCTTTAACACCAAACACCCAAAGTTATATGTTACATTAACACATGTTATTCAAATGTCACAGTGTCCTCTCCACAAACAAACAAAGACGGTTTTGAAGTTTTTAAAGTGAGCCAGATTAAAGGGACCCTTGATAAACCAAACACCCGATAATTAAAAGCACATTAACACATCTGCAACTTAATGCACTTTGATGAAAAGCTGTTGGGGAACAAAAAGCAAAATAACTAAAGCTGCTGTTTGTCTTCTGCAGGGATCTTAGAAAAGATAAAAGGATTATTGAATTGGAGGAGAGCATACAGGGCTTCCTGTGGATACAAACATGTCACCAAGGGATTTCAGATCCGGATTTGAACATTTAAAAGCTGCTGTTGGACTCTGCTTAAGTGCTGAATGCTATCTTATAATACAAAACAAGCCATTATTATCAGTAGTGGTAGCAGCAACATGGGTAAAATCTGATTTCTGTTGTTATTTAAGTAAAACATAAATCTTCCTTTGTTACTTTACTGCAAGTAAAACACATTTCTAATGGTTCTATTGAGTTGGTTCATGGCATCAGGACACAACCCAAGAGAAAGTGCCTGAACATTCTCTCTTGTACCATCAGGGGGCGACTCCTCTGTTTGCATGGAAGTGTCTACATACTCAAATTGTAGATTTGAGTTTAGGCATTGTGTGAGTAAAGCTAGTGGTAACATTTAGTCTAGTATTGATAGCTTGTTGTTGAAATTCTTGTGAAGCTGTCTGTGCTAAGTGAGCAATCAGCTTGTTTTGAGCCAGCTCACCTGTAGTGAATAGACTTGATTAGAGGGAAGGAGGAGCCACAGTCAGAACTTAAGGGACAGCAGTAACTCTCTTCAAACCACATTTTGTCTGGAGAAAGGAAGGAAGCTGCTTTGTCTGTTGTTGGTAAGTCAGAAACTAATTGTAGATTTGAGTTTAGGCATTGTGTGAGTAAAGCTAGTGGTAACATTTAGTCTAGTATTGATAGCTTGTTGTAGATGTAAATGTAAGTGAGAAAATGACCCCTACTTCTCGTTTGATTTATTATTGTAATAAACAGGAAATGGACCTGCATTTATATGGGGCTATCAAAACCATAGTCCACAAACCAATCGGTGATGTGAAAGGACGGGAAAAGATCATGACAACAGTGCAAAAGGTAAGAAGCTAAGGAATATGAATCTATTGGAAGTAAACTAGACTGTAACAGTCAAGCAAACATGGAGAAGCAATAAGGGAAACAAATATGTTTATCCTCGTCTAGTACGAAATCTATATATATAAAGCATATTATAGTCCTGCTCAATGTATTTAGTGTCCTGAGATGACTTCACTATAAATAAATTGAATTGAATATATATATATATAGGGGATAGGTTAATTGGTGACTCTAAATTGCCCGTAGGTGTGAATGTGAGCGTGAATGGTTCTTTGTCTCTACATGTCGGCCCTGTGATAGACTGGCGTCCTGTCCAGGGTGTACCCTGCCTTCGCCCAATGACAGCTGGGATCGGCTCCAGCCCCCCCGCGACCCTGAATACTGGATAAGCGGTAGAAAATGGATGGATGGATGGAATATATATATATATATATATATATATATATATATATTGATTAAAAATAAATTAATTCAGTTGCTATGTCAATATTCTCACTTCAGTTGTCGTTAGTTGTACAACAGAGTTGTTGGAGGAAAAGGTTGGCAGGGTGTCTGTGATAATGAAGAGGTTAAAAATGTCATGGAAAGTTTAATGGGCTGCTGAGTGGACGCCACATTTGTCTCTGAGGCAAATCTCTCTCACTCATGAAAAGGCATAAATGTATGTTATAAAGCTCCTCATGAACTGTATATAAGAAGTGGATGTAGTCATCGTGACATCACCCATAGGTTTGTGGACTATGGTTTTAAAACCTTTTGCATTAACTGCAAACAGCTTTGACTTTATTGACTTTTACAAACAGCCCAGTGGCAATAACCATGTTTATAGACTTCACCGCCGGTGTTTGGGCCTGACCAGTGACCGTGTCAACTAGTGACTCTCAGCCGAATGCAGGTCCGCGTAAAAGCCTTCAATCTGTTTTAAATACATCTGTATTCTTTAACTACCACATTACATTACATTTACATTTACATTTAAGTCATTTAGCAGACGCTTTTGTCCAAAGCGACTTACAATAAGTACATTTGTCAAAAGAAGGAAACAAAGAAACCACAACGTATCATTGCCGATAAAGTAAGAGCTAAAAATAGAACAAGTGTTAGGTTCTCATCTGAGTAAAGTAGTACTTCAAGAGCAACAGTGCTAAGATCAGAGTGCTATAGGTAAGGTTTTTTTTTTTTTTTTTTTTTTCTGTCCTGACATTAGTCGGGAGTTCATTCCACCACTGAGGCGCCAGAACAGAGAGGAGTCTGGACTTTGCTGAGCGACATTTGTTTGATTTCAGCGATGGTGGTACCAGCCGGCCAGCTGAAGTAGAGGAGCGAAGTGCTCGCTTCGGGGCATGAGGTTTGACCAGTGTTTGAAGGTAGAAGGGTGCCGTTCCATTGATGGCCCTGAAGGCCAGTGTCATCGTCTTGAATTGGATGCGTGCTGCAACAGGGAGCCAGTGGAGGTCACGGAGGAAGGGGGTCACATGGGAGAATTTGGGTAGATTGAAGATAAGGCGTGCTGGTTTAATGGCAGAGGCCGGGAGTCCGGCCAGGAGAGAGTTGCAGTAGTCAAGGCGGGAGATGACCAGTGCTTGGACCAAGAGTTGCGTTTCCTCCTTTGTGAGGAAGGTCCGAATCCTGCGGATATTGTAGAGGGCAAATCTGCAGGATCGGGCCACAGCAGTGATGTTGGGGGTGCAGGATAGTTGGTCATCGAGGATTACACCCAGGTTCCTTGCAGTTGAGGAAGGTAATACTGTGATGCCCTCGACAGTGACCGACAGGTCCATGCGAGGGGAGTCTTTCCCTGGGATGAAGAGGAGTTCGGTTTTATTCAGGTTAAGCTTGAGGTGATGTGCAGTTGTCCAGACAGAGATGTCAGCCAGACAGTCCGAGATGCGAGTTACAATGTGAGCGTCAGAGGACGGGGGAAAAGAGAGGAACAGCTGGGTGTCATCTGCGTAGCAATGGTAGGAGAAGCCATGCGATGTGATAACAGAACCTAGTGATCTGGTGTATAGTGAGAACAGAAGCGGTCCTAATACTGAGCCTTGACCACATCCATTTGCTGAAGTTACTACGAGCTGAAAGTCACCAACTGGTTCAACTGAAACACCTGTTGCTCTGATGCGGTCGAAGTCTGTCGAACTTCAGTCTGTTGGAGACAGTTCTGACAACGAACATGTAACAACCAGACATTTAGATGCTAACAGTTTTAATGAAATGTTTACATTCGGGATGGCTGTGGAGAAAACCTCACTAACATTGATGAGCATGAAGATTCATGATGACTTCAGCTGTAAAAGCGTTGTAAACTCAAAATGAATTGAAAATTAGTCATCTCCTAAACCTCCGACATGTTTTAATCTCACAGGAAGATATTAAGTTCTCATGGAAATAAAGGAACAGGGTTGTCCTATGTTCCATAGTGTCTTGTGATGTAATAATATCATTAATCTTGAAAATGTGGGTTCATCAGAACTCAAGCCCTCCGTCTCTGAGAGTAAAACTTCTCCTTGTTCTCTCATTTCCTTCCACATCCGAGCTTTTGAAACACGCTGGGATGTCATCAGCGTTGTAGTGGCGTGCAGCCGAATTTAAGCAATCAACGTGTAGAGTAAACATGGCGAATCTTTAACGACCTTTCCACAATAATGTCTGTGCCAAATTAACAATGCTGGATGCCTCACAGTGAGACTGGTAGACTGTGTGTTTTTGTGTGCATGGAAATGTGTTTTAAATGTTAAGAGAAGGTAAAACAATTCAGATTAAAGCGTGAGCAGCCCCCCTCCCGAGATCAATGCTAAAAACCAGAGAAGCTATTTTATATCTTAATTGCAAATCTCTCATTTTGTCCCGTCACATAGGTTGAAGTAAATTTATTTCATCAGCAATATTGGGAAAGTAAGCGGAAAAGCATGCATGTGTGTGTGTATGTGAGTGTGTGTGAGTCTGAGCTCTATAAAGCCATTATTGTGCAAATAGCAATTAGCCTCCATGTGAACAATTGCTGTTCTGTTCCCTAATTACTGAATTACAACCAGGAGATCAACGATGGTTAAATAAAAAACAATTAAGAACAAAACAATTAAGGTTTTTTTTGTTCCTTTCCCCCAAAGCCATTGTTTCTCCCCAGTCATGTTAACTTGTTTTAAATGTGTGTGTGTGTGTGTGTGTGTGTGTGTGTGTGTGTGTGTGTGTTTCAGCTAGCGGAGGTAGACGTGATGTTCCCCAGAAGCTAAGTTCCGAGGATATTACTTATGAGATCAGGAGAACAGCGAGCCCCAAGGATGCTGGGAAAGAGATGAGAGAGGCAGCATCATTAGAACAATGTTTTCATCCTGCTTAGCAAGTGTTGCTCTAATGGATTTGAGCTATTAACGCAGTTTATGGCAGCCATGTTGTTAAGAGAAGTGTGAAGCATCAATGAATTATTAGCAGTGGTGGCTGGGGCTAACACTCTGTTCTCAATGAGCAGAACACGGAGCCCTCTGGAAACCAAACACCCGTTTCAAATGTTGTCGGGGAACATTTGGATGTGATGTCAGAACGTCCTGTGTCGTGTTTTCTGTTTCAGGGCACAGTGGTGAAGGTTGATTAAACCCGTGGCCTCGTGATTTAGTCCAGCTTCCCCACGGTCGATAATACTAAAATCTACTGATTCGTGTACATGGACACTCAGCAACACATTGGAAAGAAGCCTGCATCGTGGGGTGACATTAGGCTAAAACAAACCCTAACCCTTAAAAAGGGATACAAAGCATTTATTAAATACTTTCAAATAAGCTAAAATAGTAATGTACCAGTAGGCACATATAATTTATATTGCAGAGCTCAAAGGGTCGAGTGCTTTGTTCAATCTTTAAACTATTATTTGAATCTGAGTGTCTAATATTGCTAGGTTGAGGTCCTGTGTCCACGTAGTGTCTTTTTCCCACAGAAAGGGGGCACTTTTTGTGTCTTGATAACACATCACCGCTATCCTATGATAGACTGGCATCGTACCTTTGCTTTTATTATCTATACGTTTGACATTGTTTTTTTCCCTAAGTGGAGGAAGCTGCTTCATACTTTGTATGATGAACTTGTCACTTGAATCTGACAGCCTTAAACTTGGAGTGAGGAGGACGATCCGTCAGAGACGACATGTACGCTGATAACAGCAGCATTCAGTGTCCGCCGGCCGATCTGCTCCCACTAATGGGCTTTTCTTTGATACGATGGTGTCTGTGTGACTTATAAAGCTCAGGACAGACAGACATGGACAAAACAAGCTCCTGTCCTTCCATTCTACAGATCTACAGTGACGTCACCCAATCATTTCTGAAAAGTTCAGAGATTTTAAACTCAAAGCGCACGCAGTCGCCACACAAAAGATAACTTTTTATCGAAATGCTTGGGCTCTGAATAAAACACAATGGGACAAAGGCCCGTCCATTATAGATACCTGAATACAGATGCAAAATGGGGCCTTGTACAGATAGGAGTGTGACTATTTTAAGTCAAGGGAATCAGACCGTCCTCAAATAAGAAGCTAAAAAACTCGACAGAGCTGCAGAGTCAGGTGACATCTTTGAGTCTGGTTTAATTTGTTTCATTGATTTGTCAAAGCACACATATTTATTAATGAAGGTTTTACAGATTCTGACAAAAACATGATTAACATTCTTCCTCTGGGTTATCTTAGTATAGCACCTATTGAAAAGTGCTATACATCCATCCATCCATTGTCTACCGCTTATCCTGTATTTAGGGTCACGGGGGGGCTGGAGCCGATCCCAGCTGTCATTGGGCGAAGGCAGGGTACACCCTGGACAGGTAACCAGTCTATCACAGGGCTGACATGTAGAGACAGACAACCATTCACGTCTCACATTCACTCCTACGGGCAATTTAGAGTCATCAATGAACCTATCCCCATCCTGCATGTCTTTGGACTGTGGGAGGAAGACGGAGAACCCGGAGAGAACCCACGCTTACACGGGGAGAACATGCAAACTCCACACAGAAGGAACCCGACCTCAACCCGGGAATCGAACCCAGGACCCTCTCGCTGTGAAGTGACAGTGATACCCAGTACACCACATGCAGCCCAAGTGCTATACAAATAAGGTTTATTGTTATTATTATTATTATTATTGTTATTATTATTATTAGTATTATTATTATTAGTATTATTATTATTATTATTATTATTATTATCTCTGATGTGATTAATAACAATACATTTTTCTCCAAGCTACAATGTTGGTTCACTGATCTCACCCAATTAAAGGGCCCAACCATAGACGATATAAGAAGTGGATCTTGGATATTTGCAACCAGTGAAAGGAAGTGACCATATATGGACTGTGGAGGAGCAATGGGTGGATCTGATGAACACAAGCAGTGTAGCAGCACCCTTACTGGATCTGGATTCTGGTGCGGAGCTAGTAACAAAGTTAGCTTCATAATTCAAGAAGAGCAAAACGTTAATGTCATCTTAGTGGATAATTGCATTGTCAATCACAAGGTAGCCCCGCCCTAAAACCTCCCCTGCTTTATGGTCTATCTGACTCTACATGGAACATCATTTACTAAATGAACATCCTGTTGGATTGAAGACTGGAAATGAAATGATGATGATATTGAGAAGTTAATGTGCATGAATGTTTATGGAGTTATTACATCAAGTCAGTAGTAAGGTTAATAAGACTTATTTTCACAACTAGAGAAGCTACCCCATGGTTGTCAGGAGAGAGAATGACAGTTTAAGGCACATGAAGCGTTGGCTTTACTTTTGAGAACCTGAGGTTGCCGTCTGGGTTCAACCTGCTGGAGACTACGTGTTGTTTTGATTGTGTCTCCATGTGCAGCGCTAAACAATTATTGCTCCATTGCGGCATAGCGGGTCCCCAAACCACCTGTCAATGACACAGTGTGACATCCTTGTCTAGTATTTTCTGCCTGTTTTTCTGTTTTCTGTCTGTCAGTTCCCCTTCTGTTCACTCTTAACAGTCTGGAGTGAAGTGAGTCTGTGAGGAGAAGCTGACCAGACACCAGGAAGAGCTCTGTGTATGGTTAGACGTTGGATTGATACTGTGTAAAGTTAGCTTTGTTTTCACTCACCGTCCTCCTCCGTCTGTTTGACTATCTCCTCGCTCTCCTTGCTGCCTTCGGCATTGGCCAGAACCAGCCTCAGTCTGACGGTGACAAAGGGCCTCAGACCCCTCAGGGTGTAGTGTGACGAGGTCTGGATCAGCTCCTCTGCTACAAACTCCTGCTGGTTGAACACATACTGGTACTGGACCTGGAGCACAGAAAAACAGACATGGTAATCAATACTCTGTGTGGTTGAAAACAACGAGTGATGCACAGATGGACTTCACTCTGTAATGATCTGACTTCAATGTAAAGGTCCAAACTGTGAAAGTTACAAGCTACACATCAGTGTGAACCAGTGTTGCTAAATGCATCTAAAGGTTCAACTGCGCACCAAACAACTGGCACAAGCAGCAGATCATCCCCCGAACAGCAACCTTACTGGATCTGGTTCCATCTGGATCCTGGTGTGAAGCTAATAACAAAGTTAGCTTTCATAATGACCTTTACAGCTAAGTGTTAAAGTCATCTTAGTAGCTAATAGTATTGGTAGCATGGTAGTGACCTGTCAATCAAAAGGTAGCCCCGCCCCCTAAAGCACCCCCTGCTTTACGGACTCTTTGACCATAATGTACTAAATGAACATCATGCTGGATTGAAGAAGACTTGAAACTACCGATTGAAACATATAGATAAAGTCTTGTTTACAATATTTACTGAGATAATAAATCAAGAGAGAAGTAGGGTCTTTTTTACATAGAGGTCTATACAATCAGACTTTGCAACCAGAAGAGTTGCCACCTAATGGCCAGTAAAGGGAATGTAAAACAGTTTGAAACAAACAAACAACAAATCTACCTGGTGTGGTTTGGTAAAAAAAAACATCATGGTTTGGATTAAAATTATATAAAAAAATAACAAAAATACAACAAATTACTTGCTTCTAATGGGACACTAACATCAGTCTCCTGGTGAAAGTTCTGTGTCCCTGACCCGTCTACCACCCAGACCTCCTCCTTATGTGGACTACGGACTTCTTTGAAACTCATTTTTAATTTTGACAATGATGATGATGATGGTTTTAAACCGTGTAGTGTGTCATAGTAGATTGCAACAGATGCCTCATGATGTCCCACAGGAAATCTAGCATGTTTACATTTTTGAGAACCAGGAATCACTCGCCCATCTGACTGTGTTACACAAACTGTGTCCAGCTGTTCGTACCGTCAGATTGTAGCTGTGGCAGCGCGTCACGGCGTAGCCAAACGTCTCCCACTGTATCGTCAGCTGACGGGCTCTGACGTCCACCACATTGACATTCTGGGGACCGTGGACTGGATCTGAAGGAGAGACGGACAGAAAAAATAGAGTTACAGTGTGTTGATACACAGAAAGGACGTCCAGACACATCCAAAACAAACACCAAACTAAAGTTGTTCTAAAAGCCGTTCGCCACCATTTATCCAGCAGCTCCTCAGCTGCACAACACCTGAATTCATCTCAATGTTTTTTGTTTTTGTTTGATATCACCATTTTTTTTAATGCATTGTGTAGAATAACCAAAAAGCAGAACTTTCCCCAAACTGAAGGAGGTCACTTCCTGCCTATGTCAATGAAAGATAATATAAACGTTTCCTATTTCCTGTTTCAAATGTGCAACAACATGAACTCACCATTCATTCTGTGTGACCACTAGGAAGTCTGTGTGACCACTAGGGATTATGTTTAGCCATTAGGGGGTCTGTGTGAATGCCAGGAGGTCTGTGTGACCACTAGGGGTCAGTTTGGCCACAAGGGGGTCTTTTTGGCCACAGGGTGTTGTGTGTGTGACCACTAGGGCTTCTGTTTAGCCACTAGGGAGTCTGTGTGAGCACTAGGGCTTCTGTTTAGCCACTAGGGAGTCTGTGTGAGCACTAGGGCTTCTGTTTAGCCACTAGGAGGTCTGTGTGAGCACTAGGGCTTCTGTTTAGCCACTAGGGGGTCTGTGTGACCACTAGGGCTTCTGTTTAGCCACTAGGGGGTCTGCGTGAGCACTAGGGCTTCTGTTTAGCCACTAGGGAGTCTGTGTGACCACTAGGGCTTCTGTTTAGCCACTAGGGGGTCTGCGTGAGCACTAGGGCTTCTGTTTAGCCACTAGGAGGTCTGTGTGACCACTAGGGCTTCTGTTTAGCCACTAGGAGGTCTGTGTGAGCACTAGGGCTTCTGTTTAGCCACTAGGAGGTCTGTGTGACCACTAGGGCTTCTGTTTAGCCACTAGGAGGTCTGTGTGAGCACTAGGGCTTCTGTTTAGCCACTAGGAGGTCTGTGTGAGCACTAGGGCTTCTGTTTAGCCACTAGGAGGTCTGTGTGACCACTAGGGCTTCTGTTTAGCCACTAGGGGGTCTGTGTGACCACTAGGGCTTCTGTTTAGCCACTAGGGGGTCTGTGTGAGCACCAGGCTGTGTCATTTCAAACTGCATCAGACCCTGTATTGATCTGTAGAGATTTGGATGGATATTACTGCCGCCCCATATGTCTCTTACACACACACACACACACACACACACACACACACACTGTTTAGCCATATGTTGGGCTCATCCCCAGGTCTGTGTACCACGACTGACTGCACACTAACAAGCTTGTTCAAACCGATCTCATCTCCATAATTAGTTTCTATCAGCCACCGATGGAAACCAGAACAGGTCAGCGGATAATTAGAGAAGTCGTATCAGCTGGAAAAAGAAAACTTTCCTCATCATGTGTGTGATCTTAAGGAGACACAAAGAAAAAATGTCCGACGGTTGTTAGGAGAACAATGTGTCTGATTTTACACTCATTAAACATTTACAGTCAAACTCCGGAGAGAAATTGTTCTGTTGCTTTTAGAGTCCTTGAGCAAGGCACTGAATTCATTTCATAATAAAGTGTGAAGTTTATTACATTCAAAAACAGTATTGTGACATTCTCATTGCATTCCAATAGAAAACAGAAATTACTCAAGTATCCGTGGCTTCAGGACTGTAATAAGCCGTCCAATCATTTCATTCAGTAGAGCTGGCAACACCAAGTGTTAATGTTGGATGATTTCTGAAATCCTGCATGTTTTCGTAGAAACAGTGGTGACGGAGTGTTTCTATTCTCTGGAACCGACTAACGATTTATAAAAAAAACAAATCAGAACTCTCGCCTCATTTATTGTATTCCTTAGTGTCACATTATGTTTCCTTCTTTTGTTATTGTAAACTAAATGCGTCCAAGCATTAAGCATTTTTAACTTTCTATAAATTGGCCAAAATGAATGCAATGATCCTTTAACGTCCTGATTAACCTTGTGGAGGCAATAAATATTTATAATTTGCTGTTTAACTTTGGAGAAGCCAAACTGCTTGATGACTCCTAAAATAATTAACCGACCTCAGAGACTTATAAGGAAATTGAACTCTGATCATGTAGGAAGACAGTTGAGTGTATTAAAAGATTTTTGCGACAAGCTACTTACTGTAAATGTAAGATCATCCTAATGAGACCAGATTAGACGGCGGCAGCAAGGATAAACCGTCTCAGATGCCATCTGAGTGTGTGTGTGTTTGATGCATTGTTATTTCAATGTGTTTGGGAGTTGGGGTGCAGACTTTAGCCTCCCCGGTGTGTAATGGTTTAAAGAGTTTGTGTTTCTACTTAAAGGGGGTCTACCAGTCCTGGATCAGGATGAACAGACTGATATTAGGCCCCCAGAGAAGCTACAGGGAGATGAGATAACTAAGATGTGAGCCAATCCTCAGGTTAGCACAGCAGGAGACGTGCTTTCACAAATTCTCCCAGAAAACAGGACATTATACGTCTGACTGAGATCATGCAGGCGGACTGATACTCTCCACTTCCTGGGAGTCCATTACAGTTGTATCTGATTGCTGAGGAAATATCTTTGAAACTATGGGCTATTGTTGCAAAACTCTACACCCTAACCTCCAAAACCACCCAGCCAACCAGCACAACCAACTATCCATCCAGCAAAACCAGTCATACAACCAGCAAAACTATCCAACTATCAAACCAACAATCCAACTGTCCAAGCAGCAAAACCAACCATCGACCAAAGAACCGAAACCATCCATCCATCCAAACAAGCAACCGACCAATCAACCATCCATCCAACCATCCAGGGAGAAGAATCCCTCCTTTGTTGTTCTACCTGGTGTCATATGCTGTTCAGATTGTAAAACTCTGAGACTTATTTGGGATTTTGGGCTTTTCCACACTGATGGTAGGAATGAAATGTAGTGTAATAATGTTGATACAAATGCTTACAGCTTTGCTAGAAGTGTGTTATAAAATGACAATCTGAGTATAAAGCAGAGGACACACTTGGTAAAGTGGTGAAAAATGAGAGAGAGTGAGTGTTCCAGCATTCAGAAAACACAACATGGATTCTCTTAACACTGATGTGATTAATATCTGATGTGACATTTCCATCATTTGAAGATGGAAGCATGCAGAGATTTGATTATGGAGCTAGAGTTCTTCATCTTGTTAGAAAATGGACAGTGACGTGTATTAAAATTCATTTTGTTCAGCCGATGCCTTCACTGACAGCCCGATCTGAGGTGCAAACATTTTAAAAAGACACCAGCTGAGAGTCAAACTCCTCCGGAGGACAAATGTGGACTAACCTGTAATTATGCATGCTTAAGCAGATCAAGTGATGTACCTCCAATGAACAAACACACTGTGATTACAGAGACATAATGACTCATCGCTGAGCCGGAGAGAGAGAATGGAATTAGCAGATTTACCGAAGAATAAATCAAAGCTCCCTAACATGTTAGCTCGATCAGGTTCACGCACAGAGGTCTGGAGGGGAACATGCCCAGAACAATGCACAGTTAATCCACTAGTTTTTCAGTTGGGTATGATGGAAGATAATCTGTCAGATAATCTGGCTACGGCTTAGATGGAGCTCTTCTAAATAGCTTATTGCCATTTGGTGACGGGGGAGGTAGCTCAAAGAAAAGTCACTTTAAAAATGTAATGCATTAATAATACCGTTTTTTGTTTTATTTGCAGCATTTTTTCATTGGGTCAAAAAACTACACACAAGTCAAATAAGACACGGCAAATTAAACGAGAAAGAAAACTTCACAATCCTTTTAAGAAATTGCAACAAAACAATACAGTGTGTGTTCTGTGTCGGTTCCAGTTATGTTGTGCAATTGAAGTATTTTCACATTGATTGTTTCACTATTGGACGGGTGAGTGTTTTGTAAGAACCTCAAATAAAACACAAGACAGAAAATGTGTTTGTATTTTTGGTGCCTTTGTTTAAGGTTACGTATGTTTCTAACCGGTAAATCCTCCCATTTGCATTATTGTAAAATCACACTTGTGTTTTGTGAGGACTGTAGATCGAGTGAATGAGAGATGGATGGAGTGTGTGGCAGGAGAGACGGAGAGGTTGCGTGAATTATAACTTTGTTTACATCGTTAGGTCGATCACGGTGTCTCTCAGGCTGCCCTTGGTTCTGACGAATGGCAGATATGTCACCTCATCCACCTGATTTATTCTCTCCCTGTGCCTCCTAAATTCATCTTGGCTCCATCCATTTCAGCCTCTTCTCAGCCTCTTTAAAGCCACTTGATGATGACATGGAGATGAAGAGACTGACATCAAGTAGCCGAGTTAAACACTGCGAGGCAGCCAGACGTGATGGAGCAGTAGATACAAGTGGCTCTTAATAGGCCCATTAAAAGGACAGCAGCTTGTTTGAATACCTCCACAAAACAACAGGGATGAAGAACAGCGCCTCACTCTGGTGTCTGTGTGTCACTTGGGAGCTATGGACACAGTTAGATGAGTTGGATGAGCAGATCAACTGCAGGACAACTGTGACATACAGACATGACATTAGACCTCTGCATTACACTCATCCTAAACTATATAGTAGCAGGTTGGGGTTCAGTATCTCCATCAAGGACCCTTTGATATAAAAACAGGAGGAGCCAGAAAGAGGTAATACTTAAAGGAAGACACATTCTGTAGAATAAGTCAACTCAAACAGAAAAACAACATGATTATGGAAAAGGAATTAAAGTAAAAGAGCACATAATAAGTATATCATTGTTCTCGTTGTGAAGGATGTAAACATACACGTCTCGGTTAATATAATACCCACATTTATGCGTATATGAAGCAAATCCAGATCCTTGATCACTTTGCCTTAACTTCCCTTCACCTGCGGTCTGAACCGGCTGTGATGTGATCAGCAGCGGGTAACACGCATATTCGTGCCGTGGCATCGCAGCAACTCCCCGCTGGTTTGACCTGAGCTGGAGATAAAGTTGTTTTGCCTGCCTCTAAAGTACTTAAGGGCCTGCTGGATGTTTTGGCAGGTAGATATCTAGTTCAGACGAGAGCCGAGTGAAGCATTGTGTTTTGGGATGCCTTCCTGAATCTGAGGAATGAGCCGCAGAAATGGAGCCATTAATCCAAAGACATGAGGGAGTCGTTCCAGGGAGGAGAGAGGAGGAGAGGAAATCAATCTTGCTGCCTCCCTACGCTCCCCACCCTTCTCCACGCTGCTCTGCTGCTTTTCTCTCTCTTTTCTTATTTTTATGTGTTTCTTTGCCCTCGTTAATTGTTTGTTTCTCTGGTTTTCATTCTCAGTCTATTTGATCTTTTTCTCTCCTTATCTTTTCTCTATCTTTTCTTTCATCGGCTCTCCTTCCTCCCTTCCCATCAACCTCTTGTGGTCAACCTCGTTAGCGCAATCATTCACTCATCGTCACCACCTAAAGTCTGAATCACATCTCTTGCACAGCTTATCATCTTACATTCAAGCTCTTCTAAGACTCATTAAGGTTAATAATAACAAGCATGTGGTGAAGGAGTTCACCCGAACACATTAAAAAACACCGTCAATGTTAGGTTAAGAAAACAAAACCAACGTTAGGTTTAGACGACAAAACCAATGTTAGGTTTAAACAACAAAACCAACGTTAGGTTTAGACAAAAAAGACAACATTAGGTTTAGACAATAAAACCAACGTTAGGTTTAGACAAAAAAGACAACATTAGGTTTAGACAATAAAACCAACGTTAGGTTTAGACAATAAACCCAATGTTAGGTTAAGACAACAAAACCAATGTTAGGTTTAAACAACAAAACCAACGTTAGGTTTAGACAAAAAAGACAACATTAGGTTTAGACAATAAAACCAAAATTAGGTTTAGACAATAAACCCAATGTTAGGTTAAGAAAACAAAACCAACGTTAGGTTTAGACAACTAAACCAACGTTAGGTTTAGACAACAAAACCAATGTTAGGTTTAGACAACAAAACCAACGTTAGGTTTAGACAACAAAACCAATGTTAGGTTTAGACAAAACCAACGTTAGGTTTAGACAAAACCAATGTTAGGTTTAGACAAAACCAACGTTAGGTTTAGACAAAACCAACGTTAGGTTTAGACAACAAAACCAACGTTAGGTTTAGACAAAACCAATGTTAGGTTTAGACAAAACCAACGTTAGGTTTAGACAACAAAACCAATGTTAGGTTTAGACAAAACCAACGTTAGGTTTAGACAAAACCAACGTTAGGTTTAGACAAAACCAATGTTAGGTTTAGACAACAAAACCAACGTTAGGTTTAGACAACAAAACCAACGTTAGGTTTAGACAAAACCAATGTTAGGTTTAGACAACAAAACCAACGTTAGGTTTAGACAACAAAACCAACGTTAGGTTTAGACAAAACCAATGTTAGGTTTAGACAACAAAACCAATGTTAGGTTTAGACAACAAAACCAACGTTAGGTTTAGACAACAAAACCAATGTTAGGTTTAGACAAAACCAACGTTAGGTTTAGACAAAACCAACGTTAGGTTTAGACAAAACCAATGTTAGGTTTAGACAACAAAACCAACGTTAGGTTTAGACAACAAAACCAACGTTAGGTTTAGACAACAAAACCAATGTTAGGTTTAGACAACAAAACACTGTTGGTGGTTGGAAGTTCGCTGTTGTTGGTCCCGTCCAAAGTTAAACTGGCACTCTTTTTATACGAGTGTATTTGCTGTATTACAATACACCGTCATGGTGCAATGAAACCCAGTCCTTGCTCTCTCTCTCTCTCTTTTTTTCTCTTCTGTGTTCACAGAAGCCTAAAAGGCAAAAACATGAAAAACGAGAGTATAAGAAGAGTTGGTGTCAAAGAGAAGTTCCCTCTGGGAGAAACACGGCTGGGACAACTTTCTACTTCCAGGCTGTGCTTGTGTGTGTGTGTGTGTGTATGAAGGGAAATTACATATTACCAAAGCTACACTGGCCAAAGGCTAGAAATACAATTAATACCAGCGATCCTAACCGCTCCCATCACCAACATAACAACAACAACACACACACAAACACACACACACACACACACACACACACACACACACATCCCTGAGGCTCTGGTAGATTCAGAATTCGCTGTGTGACCAGTGATATGTTGCAGAGGTTGCACTTTTAATCTGCATCCTCCCAACGAAGAAATACCAGCCTTGCCTCTACTGAACACACACACACACACACACACACACACACAGACAGGCTCTCCTGTGATGGTGACCCTGCGAGGCAAACAAGCAACATCAGACGAAAACCCTCGTGGGAGCTTTTTTCCCCATCTAGGATTTAACAAAAGTGTTTGTGAGTGTGTGTGTGTGTGTGTGTGTGTGTGTGTGTATGTGTGCGTGTGTGTGTGTATGTGTGTGTATGTGTGTGTGTGTGTATGTATGTGAGTGTGTGTGCATGCGCGTGTGTGAAGGATTTTTATTGCACAGTCCAAAATGAAGTAACTATAATCCTTTTCTCCGATAAAAAACACGTATGAGGCCACACACTGAGATTCACCTCATGAATTAAAATACAAGTGAAGTATGTAATATTAATGAAGTAGCACCCTCATCAAATTATCAGACAGCTTTAAAATATCAATAAATTGGTTCATTGCCTTTACAGACACACACACACACAGACACACACACACACACACACACACACACACACATACACACACACACACACACACGCACACATACACACACACACACAGACACACTTTTCAGAGCAGACATTAATGTTCACCTTCATCTCCTACTGATTTAAATGCATAGAATTACACAATTCTAAAATTCTAAACAAACACACTGAAAATTCACCTTCATCTGTCACACACACACACACACACACACACACACACACACACACACACACACACACAGACGGGGCGGTGTCCTGCAGCTTCATGACTTGGATGAATGGGATTAAATCGACTGGTAGCAGATGCCTTTTAGTGGATTTTAATTACGTCTCCCTGCATGAAACAGTGACGGACTTGAACCATAACTCACAACATCTGACTTCAACTCCTTTAACTTTGCAACACAATAAAGACAAATTAGATATGAAGCATTTTCTTCAGCTTGCATGTTAAGTCTTTGCGTCTAAATACACTTCTTCTGCCATTTAAATAAATGAAGCATGACAGTGGCGTCTTCTTTTCTTTGCATTGACTTTTCCTGCAGTCGCACGGTGTATAAAGTTTGCTTTGTGTTTGGTGTAATTGATGGGAAATTAGCATATTCACCTTATTTGCCGAACAATTGTGCCTCTATTCGCGTCTTTGCATTGACTTTATTGATCTCTAATTACTGTAAAAAGAAAAAAAAAGAAGAAAATAAAGTAATATGCCAGAAGCTGGGAAGCCAAAAACTAACTATAAAATAAGGAAAAATAACTCATCAATAAAGGTAATTTTCCAGAATTAAAAATACTGTTCATAGCTTTCATTTTAATGGATATGTGCGTTTTGGCTTTCTTTCACAGGCTGAATTGATATTACAGCATCATCAAGAACATTCTGAGCCAAAAACCATGCAGTTATTCAAAATCCTGCTTTATTAATAGCTCATTAATGTCTCCAGGCAGGGAAGGGACAAGTGTGAGTCGAGATGAGGGACAAGAACCAAAAAGAGACAACAAGAGATGCAAAGAGGGAGAAGAATGTATGTAAATGTTAAATGCTGATATGGCAGAAACATAAGAGCGATAGGAGGTCAAATAAAAAGAGACAAAAAAAAAGAAAAAAGATGGATGAGGAAGAAATTTAAAGCAGCGATTATAATGAGCCGAATGATGGCAAGGCCCGAGGTTAAGCACCTGAAGCAGGCTTGTAATTGGCTGAGAGTGACGGAGCGACGGACCCGGATGGAGACAGAGATGGATGGAGACGCTCAACGTCTTCGTCTTCACACAGAAACGGTCCTGGCAGTCGGGAGACGCCCGGGGCGGCAGAAGAAAAGCACGAACACAGCTGCTCGTTACAATAATGTCACTCAGCCAATTAGACGCGTAACAGTCAGATTCAATTAAAAAAGAGATTTCCAGCGTGCGGTGCGATGATACCTCCAGTGGGTCTCTAGTTATGAATTATCTCTTTGAAGATCTTCCCTCGCAGGGATTTTCAGCACTGAGATTCGGAAGGAATAAAACATGGATTTATAGATATATAACCTTTTGGAGTTTTGTTCATTTCTACAAAATGATCCATGTGTCCCCCGCTGATCCTTTGTTCTGCTGCTCTATCACTCATGTCGTCATAACGGCAACATTAGGATCACAGATTAAGATCTTTCTCATTCGGAGCAGCAAGGATACACATTAAACACACGGCCTGCTCTCCTAAAGGTGATGTTCCCAAACAACTAAACTACATTGTGAATTAAAGGTATTATTGGTGGAGGAGTTAAAAGTCTGTGTGTGGGGGGGGCTTTCACCCGGAGACTGATGTTGTGCAGCACTTTGCTTTCAGCTACTAAAACCAACCAAGTCGTTTTGTTGTTTAAACCTAGCTATGTCATTTTGTAGCCAATTTCCTTTTGGTTTGTTCGTTTAGCACTGTTTAAAAATGAGATCATTTGTTCCAGAAAAATCATACGTGTCCATAGAAGTATATATGGGAACGAGATGGAGATAAAACACAAGTGTTCATAATAACGAAGCAGGCCATGAAAGCTGTAAAATGAATAACTAGATGAATTCCCTTTGACACTAAATTGGTGCAACAAATATGTTATGCTGTCTTCACAACAAATGTAAGACTAATTTTTCTTGCATGGTGTGATTACATAAAAAGCCAATGCAAAGACGTAAAGAGACGTTAAATAGTGCCGGGCATTAGAGTAGAATCTGCCAGGTAAAATAGAAAAACAATATGATAATGAAAAAGGAATTAACTGTTATATTGCAGATAGGAAATAGATTGTTTTTGGCTAGAAAGCAAGTTTGCAAATCAGTTGCCAGTCTGGTCCACATATTTATGCACAAATCAATTCATTAAATTAGCTGTTAGTCCAGCTGGCTGCAGGTTTCGTGATGTGACGGTGTGCGTAACGTTAGGACAGCAGATCAGCACCACAAGCACATTTTCACTGTTTAAACTGCAGCCGTAACTCTGCACCAACACTTTCCGATCAATAGAAAGCAACGCTCCTTCATCATACATCGGTCGTGGAGGAGAGCCTTTAAGACCTTTAATGACTTATTTATTTTGTTGCTTTTGTCCGTCTGCGGATCGAAGAGACACGAGGGGAGGATGCGCCGCGCTTTGTCCTGAGATGTCTCACTTCAAATGTCACAACACCACCTCGGCATGTAGCGGGCATCCTGCCATACTGTGTCTTTATGTGTGGGTGTGTGTGTGTGTGTGTGTGTCTTTGTCTCTGCCTGTGCAAAAGTGCCAAGTGTCAGTGATTTCTGTGTCATCCACCAGCTTAATGGGGGACTATTGACTGACGCCCCGTGACATGACACCCCTCAACTGGGATTTATTGAATCCTGCTGGTCGTCAAGAAGAAGAAATGGAGACTGAAACGGAGACGGTGACGCTAGGATCAGCTGCTGGAAGCTGACATGCAAATGTCACTAAGTTCCCTCGTTAACGAGTTTTGATGCGTCATTCTGTCAGTGGAAGTCTGCTGCTCGCTGCATCATTGGAACTATCGAGGCAATTCTCTGGTAGACAGGAAGTGTAATGTTGTGTTAACGCCAAACGCAAAGGGGATATTTTCGTCTAGGCGACTGAAGTCGATGCAAATGCCAAACCGAGGTAAATTGGTGAAATTTGAGGCAATAATTCGCAAAAATGTCAACTCGAGTGAAAAATTCAAGGGTCACGAAAACGTCTCAGCGTTGAGATTCTCTTCCCGTCGTCCTGGCATCATAGCTCACATTAGCACAGAGACCAGACCAGATAGCCAAGCAGCCATCGAGCCAAACTCCATTCAGAAAACAAGCATTTTAAAATGAAATAATAATAATAATAAATGGTGTTAGTTTAGTACAAATCACCATCATTAGAGTGGAGTTATTTCAGCAAGCATTTTATCTGTTTATCACAATGTAATCACAGCTAAATAGTTTATTTTGGGTCATCCAGCCGAAGTGTGTCTCCTTAGATCCAGTGAATCCAACTTGGTGTAATCCACTGATCACCTCTGGATGATGTCATGAACTCAGACAGGACGGTGTTGGGTTTCCTGGTGGATCTGGGACTTCAACATGTACAAAGCAGCAATAGTGATGACTTCAGCCAGGATTTTGTGAGTGACACCTAATAACACAAATGACCCCTTGGTCAATCTAGGCCAAGTGACTATTGACTTGGTGTTTGGTGTGAAGATGACGCTGTAGATGGATAAAAATAAAACCAGAAGTGAGAATCATACAGGATGAAAAGAGTGTCTGACTGTGGAGAAGTCAAGCCGTCGTCCTGACATGCTTTAGCAAACCAAACACAACCTTGATGAAGGTCCTGCAGATTAAGCCTGGATCAGACAGTCTATTTAGCCTCTTAGTTCTGGCAGACATGCAAATGATGAGCTCCGTTGTCTCGACTGACAGATGAATATGGCGTGTTTATATTATTGAACATCGGCTTTTATCTTGCCCGCCGCAGATAGGGAGGACAGACGCCATTTATCGTGCTCCGATCTCAAGTGAGAGGAAAAAAGATTTGCGTGGCGGAGAACTTTTCCATCTGATTTCAATAGGTGCTTTATTGGTGAGGAATAAAGAAGCACTTACTGCCGGAGCAAACAGGATACAAGCAAACGCAGATAGAAGGACGGCAATGAGGCGTTAAAAACCCTCCTCATCTCTATCCCTCCGTTGCTTCCTGTCTCATTCTCCTCTCTTCTTTTCGTCATCGTCTATCTTTATTTCTTTTTCATCTTTTTCCTCACATCTGTTTTTTTTTTTATCTCCACTTTTTTTTTCTCTAAAAACTGGACAAACAACAGGGAGGTCGCTTAAGTCTACTCTTAATGAGCTCACCACACACACACACACACACACACACACATACACACACACACACACACACACACACACACACATACACACACACACACACACACACACACACTCACACACACACACACTCCATACGTCTTCTATTGGCTCTTGTTATCTGCTCTGCTGGGTGAATCTCATTCACTTCTGCTCTATTGGTAAGAAAGATAAACTGTGTGTGTGTGTGTGTGTGTGTGTGTGTGTGTGGGGGGGGGGGGGGGTCATTAGAATGACAGACAGAAACAGTGAAGCATGAAACACACCACTCAGTACCTGTATGTGATTTTGGTCTTGTCTCTTTTCCTCCTGCAGATTTGTATTTCCTTTAACTGTGACCGTTCTTCCCAAGTGGTAACCTACAGATCTGAGAAGCCAAGCCGATGCTGATGTGCCTTGAAGCTGCATTCTGTCTACTGGCCATCAGGAGGCGACTCTTGGATAGAAGTCTATAGGAAAATTTGCCTACTTCTCTCTTGATTTATTATCTCAGTAAACATTGTAAACATGAGTGTATGGTCCCAATCTCTAGTTTCAAGTCTTCTTCAATCCAGCATGATGTTCATTAAGTACATTATGGTGCATTTAGAGTCCAACAGACCAGAAAGCAGGGGATGCTTTAGGGGGCAGGGCTTACCTGCTGATTGACAGGTTGCTATTGTCGCTACCATGTACAAAAAACAATGCAATGATCTACTTCCTTCACTTGTCACAAAAATACAAGATGGCGAAGGCTAAGATGCTGAACTTGAAGGTCCACAAACCAACGGGCGACATCACCATGACTACATCCACTTCTTCTCTACAAAGACTATTGATCAGTCCAAGAACAGCTAAGCTTGTCCACACAGTGTGTGTGTGTGTGTGTGTGTGTGTGTGTGTGTGTGTGTGTGTGTGAGGACAGAAGGAAGGAGGACAGGATGAGGTAAGGACTTCCTGAAATAAAACCCACAAACACAGTAAATCAACAGTAATCAACCTGCGCTGACTTCAAACTCTCACACAAACACTCCAATCTGAAGGAATCTCTCTCTCTCTGATGGCTTATGGAGGGAAGTAATCAGCCTTCTGCCTCTGATTCACACACACACACAAACACACACAAACATTCATCATGTTAGCTCGTCTTTGAGCTCTGAGTGTGTTTGTGTTTGTTTAACTAGGATCATTGCTGTTTTTGAGGATCAGTGAGTAAGATTACGTGTTTACATGTGTGTCATTTCTTCTTCTTCTGCAAACTGGATGGATGGATGTAAGGAGAGTATCTGAGACTTCACAACATGTATAAAGCCCCGCCTCCTCTCTGGTACGTCCAGCACAAATGTACACAAACGATCCTGCGGTCAAACTTGCACGAGTAACGCGAGGTGAAAATGAGTTTTACATTCGGTGTGAACGCAGCGTGATTCTGCTTTGAAACTGTTAAACCACAGCAGTGGGAGGAGGGGAAATGTTGACATCTTCATGTGTATATCATATCAATATTTGATATCTATATATCAACGATGCAATGCAATTCAATACAATTGCACAAACTACTTAAAAGGTAAATCATCTTCTGTATACTACTTCCGTGAATCCCTAAATAATAAATAAATAAAATCGGTTGAGTTAGTCTTGTCTCCTCACACTGTTTGAGATTCTTGCAGCATTTTCAACTGTATCCAGAGTTTTTTTTCTCCTGTTATTTTTTCCCAGGCTGTGTTCAGTGACTCACCTGCCCCCCGCCAGGTTCCCCCCGGCATGACCCTGGCCACAGCTTGAATACGCCACTGAGATAGATGCAGCTTCAAAGATAGCCGTGGACTGCCTGCTACGTGGGACATGCCAAATTAAAGCAGCTTGAAATGTCCAATCATTCTTTAGCCAAAGCGTTAGGTTTTCTGTAACAGCAGATATGTCTGAAGGAGAAGTTATAATAGAGACCTCAGAGACGTCCGGTTGGACTCTCAGTAGAGGGCTTGTTTACTCGAACAAGAGGAGAGATCAACCTATAGCACCGGAGGAACGTCAGCATAGTTTTAACAACATAGTTCAAAGAAACCACCCTGTCCGTACAATCGTAGGTATTATTCATAAGTTAACTTTTCACACGGCGCGAATGACGGTGTGCAAATAAGGCGAAATTCAAGTTATTTACATATTCACACAAGTTTAAAACAATAAAATCTTGTCAAGCTGTCTTTAAAGCTTTCAACATTGAGATCGTCCTGTCGTCACTGAATCAGAAATGGAGGAAACAAATGTTCTCTCCTGTGTCTGTGGTCCCCCAGAGGTCTACGATAGTAGTCCACATTAGTCCAGAGACCAGACCAAACTATGTGGAGAAACCAGAGATTGTCTGTGGTCCAAACAACAAGGTCTCTGCTGTATTTATGTCTAGATGACCTTATTTGGAGTGTTGATGGAGCAGCTACAATGTTAGCGTAGCCACACATCAACCAGACTCCATTCAGAAAACAAGCATTTTAAAAGTTGTTTGCTTGTCTTGCAATTGTCTGCGAGGACAGTATATGCTTTCCAAGGGTTTTTCCTAACAGCTTTGTTCTTTAGTGTGTATGAATGGCACAGAGCTTCATCACGTTACCTTGACGAAACCAAAACACTTTATCTCCAATTGTGGGGTTTTATTTCATGTTTTTTTTACTGCCTGATCGGAACTTCTTCCAGCCTCTCCTCTTACGAGACATTCATTGTTTTTATGTTCCATCTTAAATCCTTAATGTTTCCGTGTAAATGTAATATACCAGTTTGAACACCACGTGTCCTCCAGGCTTCCCCTGGTAACGCTGTGTTTAACATCACAACGCTATGATTTGTGGGTAATTCCCTCAGGCAAAGTCTGCAGAAGTGCAGACTTACATATAGTGCTCATAAAGGGCTGAACAAGTCTGTGAGAGAGTCCTTACACACTGGATTTGACAGTGAGACCTTACCTTCCTCAACTGCGAGGAACCTGGGTGTAATCCTCGATGACCAACTATCCTGCACCCCCAACATCACTGCTGTGGCCCGATCCTGCAGATTCGCCCTCTACAATATCCGCAGGATTCGGACCCTCCTCACAAAGGATGCAACGCAGCTCTTGGTCCAAGCACTGGTCATCTCCCGCCTTGACTACTGCAACTCTCTCCTGGCCGGACTCCCGGCCTCTGCGATTAAACCATTACAGCGTATCCAGAATGCCGCAGCACGCCTTATCTTCAATCTACCCAAATTCTCCCACGTGACCCCCCTCCTCCGTGACCTCCACTGGCTCCCTGTTGCAGCACGCATCCAATTCAAGACGATGACACTGGCCTTCAGGGCCATCAATGGAACGGCACCCTTCTACCTTCAAACACTGGTCAAATCTCATGCCCCGAAGCGAGCACTTCGCTCTTCTACTTCAGCTGGCCGGCTGGTACCACCATCGCTGAAATCAAACAAATGTCGCTCAGCAAAGTGGAGACTCTTCTCTGTTCTGGCGCCTCAGTGGTGGAACGAACTCCCGACCAATGTCAGGACAGCAGAGTCATTTGCCATCTTCCGAAAAAGGCTCAAGACTCACCTGTTCAGACTTCACCTTGACTCTACATAGCATGACCCACTAGCACCCTCCCTCGACACCCCCCCCCCCCCAAAAAAAAAAAAAAAAAAAAAAAAACCTTACCTATAGCACTCTGATCTTAGCACTGTTGCTCTTGAAGTACTACTTTACTCAGATGAGGACCTAACACTTGTTCTATTTTTAGCTCTTACTGCATCGGCAATGATACGTCGTGGTTTCTTTGTTTCCTTCTTTTGACAAATGTACTTATTGTAAGTCGCTTTGGACAAAAGCGTCTGCTAAATGACCTAAATGAGACGTAACTAAACCAGCATGCATGCTATGAGTGTGGACGTAGGGAATAGACCCGAGCTTCACTTCTACATAAAAGTGAGATGTTTGTCTCCAACTGTTGTGTCTTATTTGACACAATGAGAATTCCACTACAAGTGTGGAAGCAATCACAAAACAACTGTACTATTAATTAACCGTTGGTCGTTTCTTGCAAGCAATGATGTCAGTATGTGTCTTCCAACTGTCCTGAAACGCAGAATGGAGGGCTCCCCTGTGTGTGTGTGTGTGTGTGTGTGTGTGTGTGTGTGTGTGTGATTTAATGCCGACAGCCTGATCTGCAGGATGATTCCTGATCTCTTGTTGTTAATACATCACACTGTGTCCCTGCGTACATGACTTCCTGTCACCGAGCAGAGGGAGAGCTTTACATCACGTCAGCTGAGAGGGGAGTGTGTTTGTGTGTGTGTGTGTGTGTGTGTGGTAGATCATGCTGTCTTCAGTAAACCTGTGTGTTTCTTTCATAGAAAACAGTAGATGTGACTTGTCATACCAGGTTGGCGGCCATCTTCCAGTATTAAACATGTTGGAACCTGAATGGTGAAAGAGGCCAACGTGGTCTTTTGTTTTCTATCTACCAATGCATACATATTGTCTTTTTATTCAAGACAATGATACAACCGTGCCTGTCTAAAATGAAACAAAATCATCATTTTTGAATGATGATTATGATATTTTCAAGAGGACAAATCATGCTTTCAATCATGAAGAGAATTTTATATTTGTGTGTTTCTAATTCAGACAATGATTTAGTTTTGATGATGATGAATGACTTCATTGTGGCATTGATTTTCTCGTGTACTGGAACATTGGCTTGCTGTCTTGTGGGAATTGAAATGGGATTTAGGAACAAATATAGGTCTTCTTGTGGTTAACATTTAACACTTGACCGGCAGTTGTTATGGACTGACTGCAAGCACAAAGCTAGCAATCAACAATAACTTAGCTAACAGTAAAGTTAGCTCGTCCACTTACTGATTGACCCACCTGTAAAAGAAACGTCTCTATTCTGGTGGTGTGGACTAGGTCTTATTGCCTCCCTGGTCTCATTTGTCGTTTTGGTGACCAGTTAGGTGGTGACTTATGAAAGGTTATTTAACATAAATACACTTTTAAACGTTGAACAAATTTAAACTAGGTAAGTAATTGCCTAGATAAAAATAATAAGAACATATTATTGTTATTTTTATCATTCAGAAAACCAACCACTGTTGTCTCACTCCCCCCACGTCTCTCACAGAGGCCATCAAGTAGGTCCTCATTAAGTACCAATCAACAAGACGTCAGACTCACAATCACCAAGGCAACTCGTTAGCACCTTGACCCGCCGCCGGGGAAACAAGAGCTCTCGTTACTGTGAGCAACATTGTTTGAATGCTGTCTTGGAGTGTCTCCCGTTATTTGTGACGTGACGCCGCTAATGATGTCAAGGCGGCTGCAGTCGCAAAAATGTCACAGCTCAGGTGGGTTTGGTGCGGCGTGGACCACAATTACTGCGGACGCTTTCATGTCCTCATCAGTGCAACAAGAAGCAGACAGATTGAAATGAGCTTTTACTTTAAGTTGGGAGGCAATCCTGTCCTCTGGCTTCATGTTTGCTGAGAAAACTCTTGCATCTAAATCCTCTCTTTCACCTCATTTCTGATAGCGCTGTACAAGAAGGCAGCCATCCTCATAAAAAACATTCACAGGTCCGAATCATTAACTTTTACACATTTTGTTCATCAGCAGTAACAAATTATGAATCCAATCAACATTTCCCATAAAACTCTCTCGTACCTACTGCCAGTGTGTCGTTGGTGAAGCTGCTGCAGGTGAATGGTGAGAGATGTGCTGATGGTTGCAGACACCTGATCTAGTCTTTGTGCTTCTACATGACCTCCAAACCAAGTCAACATGGCACCAGCAAGCATTTGGTCGCCAGCAGGGTGCCAATGAGTCACCTTTAGGCTTGTTCTAAAAATAGCACAATTTGTTGGGTCAAACCATTTTTTTTTTTCAGCTTATTTTTGAATTCTTTACAATATGAGTGATGAGGCGCATTTTCAGCTCATGAACCCCCGGCAATATGGTTCCTCTCATCCAAAATCTGATGATTCATCAAACACCGTCATGTCCGTCCTCTCTTCCTTGACATACAAAATGTGATAAATGTGATATTGTATGAGTAACGGGGTTCCTCCGTCTCTTTCTCTGGACTATATCTACAGTTGATAACGGCCCTATTAAACCTCTTATCTGCTGATAGCTGTGACAGCCAACAGACTCTGCATTGTTTTATGATGGTGGTGGACTGACGGCTGACAGTTAACCTACACTACTACAAAGACACACAGGGCCCTAGTTTCGTGGCGCAGCGCAGGGTGGCGAAGCCGGCGTAATGCAAGTTTCGACCCGCGCAGCCTTGCGCACGGTCAGTTTGGCAGTTTGGTGGATCGCCTGCGCCAAGATGGGTGTGGTGGCGCAGCAGGGGGAGGCGTCACAGATTCAGCTTGGCGTAGCGGAAGTTTTGTGACAAAAAGCCTCGCCGAGACTTCGCCGAAAGCTCACCAGCTCCAACCTGGTCTACTCTCGGCCCAAGGCGCAAATAAAGTCCATTTATTCAATGCGAATCACAGCTGGCGGAGTGGAAGTTTGGCTGATGGCGGGCAGTGCGCACACGTCACCTAGACCTCACAGGCAGGTTTCCACAGTTCCAGGCACATTTAAATGCAATAAATAATCACAACAATCACTATTTAATGCAACTAATTGAATCAACACGTGGATTTATATCTATATAGATTGTCCCGTCACATCTGACGTCAGATCAAAGGCGGATGGTACGCGTAACGGAAACTCAGCCTCTCGGACCAAAACATCTCCCTCTCTCTCTCCTGTTTTTTATAATATCGGCATTGTTATTATTATGATACGCACGCACAGCGTGTGATGCGCGTGGTGGGAGCGGCGGCGCTGCTTCTGTCATCGGGTTGTCAAGTGACGGATCTTGCACTGAACCTCCCCTAACGCATTAAAGGAGAGGAGAGGAGCTCATTTGATTGGTGAAGATCTGAATCGGCTGTATTAATCCCAGTCCACGCCTCGTCTCCTCCTCGTCTCCCACTCACGCCTTCTTCTCCTCCCTCTTTCCCACTTGCGTGGGTGGGCGAGACGGGAGGTGTGCCGGCGCGAGCCTGCGCGGTGCACGAAACTTGCAAAGTCGAGGCGGACACACCCCGTCGGCGCGGCGCAGGTGCGCTAAATGCTGACTGCACCTGGTCTACGAAACTAGGGCACACAAATTGAATAGCTTACAAGCACTTTAGCATCTGGAGGATACAAGTAAAACTATTCACTATGAAATAAAAGTAAAATAAATGATTAAAGGAAACATACTAATTAATGTAGTGCAATGCAATAACTGTTAATTGGCAGTTTATAGGACCAACAGTCAAACTTGGACCATCAAATATTTATTTCATTAATGAGATATTTACACAAAGAAATTAATGATATGGTTGGATCATTGCACATTGAAAATCAGTCTGGATGTGAATATAATGACTTTCTGTCAGTCATATTTACAGATTTTAATTTAACAGTCACACACATCTGACTTGTTCCCCCAGTGATGGGCTTTTATATCTGCATCGTTACCTTGGATACTGTTATTAATTAAGAAAACAGGGTCCTAATTAATGTAGCCAATTAAATACCTAATATTCATTATTTAAAGGTAAACAGAGCAATTGTTCCGCTGCCTGTGATAACTTTCGCTGGAGTGAACGTAGAGCTTAGCACTGCATTATTTGATGCATTGGAGTGAGAAAATGTTGACTTTCATTCATTCACGCTGACTGCCCCCTCACTTTTCTGTTTCAGCTTGTGGTACCGTTGACTTCTTGTCTCAGAAAATGCAGCTTTCGGCTCTAATCCACTGTTCTCATTCACAGCTTCTCAAAGATGGAGTGAAGCCTTCATCCCCGGAAACTAAAGGTGTAAAACTGCTCCCATTTATTCTTCCTCTTTACACTTAACTTTCCAATAATCCTCCCTTCCCCTACCCACCTTCCTCTCAGTCGTCCTTTCACACATCCTCTACTCCCTGCTTGTTACCTCCACCTTTAATGTCATTTAATTTTTTCCCGACCATGTCCTTCATCCTCCCCTCTTTTTCTCCTTTACTCCCATCAAACTCCTTTCCTCGTTCTCCTCCCTTGCCTTCTCCCACTCCTCCTCCTCCCTCGTCAGCCTTCTTCTCCCTCTCTTTTATTTCCTCTCTCTAGATTCAACTCTTCTCTCCTTCTCTTTGACCCCTCTCCCCCCTATCACCTCTCCCTCCTCTCTGTTCTCCCCTGTTTCCTCCCGCTGCGCTTGGATATGGAGAAACAAGCTTGTTGCCCTGGAAACAATGCAAATCAGCCCCAACGGGCCAATTACCAAAGAGCACCAATTAAAACTGGACCTGTTCTGTTTAATGGGTTTCATCCTGTCTGCCACACACACACACAAACACACACACACACACTCTCTCTCTCTCTCTCTCTCTCTCACTCACGCTCACACATTTACTAACTTCACTGCTGTAGTTGGTCAAAAGGGACGGCCAAGTATGCGTGTGTGTATGTGTGAGTGTCTTCTCACCAGCTGCTGCTGATAGTCTGGTGCCAAACTGATTGGCTCTGTTCACTGCAACCAACAAGTATGACTCTGATCTCATCCTGACAGAAACAGGCGGCGAGAGAGTATGACTCAGAGGGCAGATCCCACTGAGATGCGTCACAATGAAACCCGTCACAATAAAAAAACGTTGCTGAAAACCGATTGCTAGAAACATGTCGGTAAAAACCGGCACAATGAAACCCGTTGCTGAAAACCCATTGCTAGAAACATGTCGCTAAAAACCGGCACAATGAAACCCGTTGCTGAAAACTCTTGGCTAGAAACTCGTCGCTGAAATCTATTTGCTAGAAACTACTCGCTAGAAACTGGTCACTAGAAACCCATCACAATTATTCCCGTCCCTAGAAACCCGTCACTAGAAATCCGTCACAGTGTTAACCCGTTGCTGAAAACTCCTCACTAGAAACAGGTCGCTAGAAACCCATCACAATGTATCCCGTCACTAAAAATGGCACAATGAAACCCGTCCCTAAAAACCCACGGCAAGAAACCCATCACATTGAAACCTTTTGCTAGAAACTTGCCCCTAGAAACCCATCACACTGAATGCAATCACTAGAAACTCGTCACTAGAAACCCGCGCTAACCCATCACAATGAATCCCGTCACTAGATACTCGTCACTAGAAACCGGCACAATGAAACCTGGCGCTAGAAACTCTTCGCTAGAAACACGTTGCTGGAAACCCGTTACTAGAAACCCATCACAATTCATCCCATCGCTAGAAACTCGTCACTAGAAACCCATCACAATAAATCCCATTGCTAGAAACTGTTTGCTAGAAACTGTTTGCTAGAAACTGTTTGCTAGAAACTCATCACTAGAAACTAGTCGCTAGAAACTAGTCGCTAGAAACTAGTTGCTAGAAACCCATCACAATGAATTCCTTCACTAGAAACTCTTCACTAAAAAAATGTGTCGATAGAAACTCATCACAATGAATCCTTTCACGAGGAACTTGTCACTAGAAACCCATTACAATGAATCCCTTCGCTAGAAACTCATGACTAGAAACTCGTCACTAGAAACCCATCACAATAAATCCCATTGCTAGAAACTGTTTGCTAGAAACTGTTTGCTAGAAACTGTTTGCTAGAAACTGTTTGCTAGAAACTCATCACTAGAAACTAGTCGCTAGAAACTAGTTGCTAGAAACCCATCACAATGAATTCCTTCACTAGAAACTCTTCACTAAAAAAATGTGTCGATAGAAACTCATCACAATGAATCCTTTCACAGGAACTTGTCACTAGAAACCCATTACAATGAATCCCTTCGCTAGAAACTCATGACTAGAAACTCGTTGCTAGAAACTCATTGCTAGAAACTTGTTGCTAGAAACTAGTTGCGAGAAACCCATCACAATGCATCCCTTTGCTAGAAACTCGTCACTAGAAACCCTTCGCTACAAACCGGCACAATGAAACCAGCACAATGTAACCCATCGTTAGAAACTAGTCCGTGGTGATTGTGCAGCTCAATTTAAAGACACAAACTTTGACCGTCTGTCTTGTTATTTGTCCTCGAGGAACTAGAGGTATCATCTCTGGATTATTATTGGTGTTTTTGTGTGTGAGTGTGTGTGTGTTGGCTTTGTTGCTACAAGGCTTTTATTGATGTTTCTGGTTTGGAGGAAGATAAGGGGCATTTAGACTCTAAGTGTGTGTGTGTGTGTGTGTGTGTGTGTGTGTGTGTGTGTGCTAGCCAACTAGCGGCTCTACACTACCTCCTACCCAGACTTAATGAAGGAGAAATTGGATCCTAATGGCTTCGCAACAAAAGGACAGCCCTGCAGCATTGTGTGTGTGCGCAACTTATTTGTGGGCAAAATGGGAAACATTTTCTTCTAATAAAGGACCTCTATTTCTTTTTGTGCTCGCCTGGCTTCCTCCTCACACCCTGCCTCGTTGGCCCAGTATGTGTGTGTGTGTGTGTGTGTGTGTGTGTGTGTGTCACCTCCCTGTGAGCTACAGCAGCTTATTACGCAGAATCCATGGTGTTTGTTACAAGAGGCCTCCAGAAAAAAAGGAGGGAGCACAAAAACAGAAAAAGATCCACATCCCAACAGTCTCATGGCAGTTCATCAAATAAGTCACAACATGTAATGAACTGGTTTCCTGTTGAGTGACACAAAAACTTTTTTTTTTGTGTCGCTCAGTCAGCACAACATCAAAGGAATAGTTCACCGGTGAAAACATGAATCTGTATTGAAAGTGGGTCATATATGTAGTTGAAATATAAAATACATTTTGAATTCGGTGCCTCCTTGACTGAGAATGACTTTTTTGCGCGTTTGGATGGAAGACAACAACTACAATACACAGCTCTGCAGGTCACTCCCACTCCTCACTCCCCCTACAGTTTGCACTCACACTGCTCTGACACCAAACGGCTAAACGGATGGCTTTACATTGTTTTCAAGAAGCGCTGTCTCAAAGTCATCAACAAGAGAGAACAACACAGAGAACATGACTGAAACTTTACTGACAAGTCGCGCCTGCACACATTTTGAGTAAACACCTCTGCATCAGTGTATGTGAGCGCGGTGAGTGGCTGGCAGCCAGCGGATTTTGGACAGAGCACAGAGCAACATTTTATTTTAAAAGGACCGGTCCAGTTCCGCTCACACCCCAATTCTGAAGTGAGGTCCCACCACTGATCTGTAATAGGTCTGTAGCATCAGTGGGTCCCACCCCCTATAGGCGGGTTGACAACATGAGGGACTCGTGTTGTAGTCTTACCCCCTTTAACAAAAACCAGCCTCCGATGATGCAAAATTACGATATTTGCGTCATTGGAGGATACAGATATCTCCCGTCTCTGGGGAAAATGAAAGAATGATATACGACCATGTTATGTCTGAAAACGTTCAGTATTGTGTCCTGTTGGACTCTGTTATGTTATGCACTGTGAGTGACAGGTTACTGTGCCTTTAAGGCTTACAGCGTTAATGTACGGCAGTGTTGTAAAATGTAAGGTGTGCGGCAGCTGAGTAAAGCTACACGAACGGTGCTACACGGTGTGGTTATTGAGTCCTACACAAACATATTAGACCATCCAAAATTCTACCGGATTTCTAACGATACAAAGCTCAATGCAAATGGGTGAAGAAGCTAAAAAAACAGCGTCCAAGATTGGTTGAGTGGTTAAAGTCTGATGTGCGTATTTGGAGGTGCGTAAATGCTATTTCCAAAATTCCAGAGGTGCGTAAACGGCGTTTACGTGTGTTTAGCCTCCATTACAGCCCTGCCCCCCACAATAATACAAAGTCTTCCTCACATCACTAGCTTTGGGCGTTTACTAGTAACATGGATGAGTTTGATTCATGTGTCCACCATGAAAACGGTTGCTAATTAACTTTACATTGATATTGTTTTAATGAAACAATTAGTGTCCAACTATTTAATGACCTGCTGTGAGACTGGACTGGAGTCAACAGTAGATCCTGGGAGATTATGGAAAGTCATCGTCATTATGAGTGTTTTCTTATTGTTCCTCATTCTAGTGTGTTGTAGTAAGTTTCAAGTTCCCTGATATCCATGAACACGTCACTTTCACACCCCACACACAAACACAGACAGACACACACTCTCTGTCACCATGCATACTCACAGCTCTCACAAGTGTTGATTGCAGCCGTTACACTGCTGTGAGACCAACATATGAGTCTGCATGTTAAAGTGATGGTTCGGAGTGAAATGCACCCTAGGTCATTTCCACCATGGAACATCCAGCCAAACACCCCCTCAGAAGCATTTTTAGCGATGGTCAGCATTGGTCAAGATGGCTTGACCAATGCTGCATTTTATCAATGCTTGTAATTATCAGGTTAATAAGTGTTGACAAGTGTTGACCTGATAATACAAGCATTTATAAAAATTCAGTGAAACGTTTTCATACTCCCGCGTGAAACTCGTGTCACGGCATCGGCTGGGTAAACACGGAAGTAGCGTCTACGCTGCGGTAGCCTTAGTTAGCGTTAGTAGCCGAGGATAGAAGCTATCAGGCAAGTGTTCTTTTAAATAAACTCCTGGTGTACTTACAAACTTTCAAATGCCTCGTTTTGTGAGTACAGACCCTATGTGTACTACTGCAGAAGTTTGGTAACATTCCATGCATTATTAGTGGGGTCATTTATGAGATATACACACTGTACCATAGCGCTAGTACTAAGCCATTCTGCTGATAGCCCTATCTTGACCAATGCTGACCATCGCTAAAAATGCTTCCGAGGGGGTATTTGGCTGGATGTCATGGTGGAAATTACCTCGTGTACATTTTACCATGTTTTGACCTCATAAGGGAAACTGAACGGCTGCTTCACATGCTGGCTGGTAAATAAAGTTTGTGTTCATTTGAATGTTCGTGTCTGAGTCTTTGTGCTCAATAATGAGACTACTTGGTGTTTTTGCAGTCTGACGCTGGTTTTTAAGTAGTTCTCACTTCAGCTCTCAGACAGACAAACTTCACACCCTTGACTCCCTTCTGCTCCACCATGACAGGAGGATAACACACCCTCAGAATAGAGGCTGTTACTAGGAAGATTTAAGGAGTTGTCAGGTCTCTGCTTTTGTTTTCATTGGAAGTGATTATGTTACTATAAAGTCAGTGAACATGAAGGTGTTTCTAGCACTCTGCACTCTTGTTGGTGTTGGTTTTATGTGTAAGGACCCTTATCATGCTACCGAAGAGGTTTGGTGCTATTTTGAGCAATATTAGTGGTTAAAATATGCCGTTGTGGGTGCGTTAGGCGCATCGCCCCAAGCTAATCAGTGTTAGCGATATGGGGCTGTTAGCGTCTTTGGAGGCTTTCTCGATACATGGGTGATCACTGAAAAAAAATGTCTGGATGGCTTATTTGATGTTTTTTCATGGCCAAAAAGACTATGGGGTCCATTTTCGCCAGTCTTACACTTTAACACTTTGATGACCCTGGACAGCTTCAACAACTGGTTTAAAGACAGGGTCTGGTGGTTTAAACAAGTTTGGCCTGTGCTGGTGCATGTGAAAACATATCCGCCGTATTAGATTTAACTGGAGAACAAGGACTCTCAAAAGTTGAATCCAGATATGACTGTAAGCCCGACACAACAAGCATGTCAGCGCTACAAAGTGGGATCTGTCCATTCAGCCAGTAAAACAAGTTCTCTGCAAGAAGCAGGATTTCAGCTGTGCAACAAAGCCACAGTGAGACGAAGCCAAGAGAGTGACAAGACATCAAAAGACAGTATGAGGAACTCTGAGAGGCTGTCAGTCTGCATGTGGATGAGGGGAAAACCTGAAGAATGACTGGGAGGACTGGGAGGACAGAGGATGGAGACATGACAGGCATTGAGAGACAGAGCCGTAAAGAAATAGATCAGTTGAGGACAAGAGAGAGAAAAAAGGACTTTCGTGTCAAGAAATATGTGGAGGAGAGGAGCTTCTCTGGTTGTGATGACATGAGAGTTTCACTCACAAACCTCTGAGGTTCTCTGGCATCCTACAAAAAAATAAAGCATATAATAGATAAAAAGGGGCAGTTCATCCCAAAATCTAAAAAACAAACAAACAAAATAGTGTAGTGCTGTGTCCATTTATTCAACTCAAGCATTAATTCAAGTAACAGCAATACGGTTTGTGGCATTCAGATAACACCATACAGCTTCATTTCTACTGTAAAACAGAAGCACTGATGTCAACCTGAACACTGAAGTAAACATTCATACTGGGAGCGCTAGCTCCAGCAGCTAGGCAGCTAGCTCTCCTAGCATGAATGTTTACTCCAGTGTTACTGTTGACTTCAGTGCTTATGTTTCCAGTAGAAGTGAATATCGCTGCTTCCTGCTCGCTCCCGCTCTCGTCGTCACTTCTTGTCTGTGTATTTTTTGGGAAAAAAATACGGATATCCATACCGAACACCACAGCTAACTAGCGACTCTATGAGCAACTGCGACCGTGAACGGCAAGTACTAACAGCGTTACCCTCTCATGAGTATGACTCAGTTACCCGCCCCCCCAACACCTGTATTTGGTCAGCACGTTGCCTTTGTTCGTTGATTGGATTGGTTGTATGATCGACAAACCGAGATAGGAATAATATAGAGTTGGCCACTTCGAGGTAAAAAACCAAACCCAAATAAAATAAACAGCTTCCAGCCCAGGGCGGGCACGGCTGACTCTGTGAGCGGGCACGGCCCGCCAAGGCCCGCCCATGCCGCCGGGACTGCCTTGACACTGTGTCTTTAAAGGGAAGCTGATATTATGATCATAACTAAAAGAACTAATAACTGACAGTTTGACAGTCCACACGTACAGCTGCCTATTACAAGTTGTGTCTGATGCCTTCGAGTGACTCGTTGTGTGACAGGAGGATGAAACGGCCGGCGGACTGCACGGAATTAGAAGCTTCAACTTCTTCTTCAACTTTATCAAGAAATGAGTCCGAATCTGAACAGCCAGATCACAGTGAGGGAGGAGAGAAGAGAGCAGGACTCAGAGAGCATGATGGGAGTTCAGTTCACATATGAGACATGCCATGCTCAAGTCCCTCAAACCACCTTTCTTCCCCATTCTGATGTTTGAACTTCAGCAGATCGTCTTGACCATGTGTACACGCCGCAATGCATCAAGTTGCTGCCGTGTGATTGGGAGATTACATATTTACGTGGAATATTTATTTTCATCAGCCATGTAATCAGATAAGTAGGAAACGTTGTCTGTTTAGGCATAAAACAAAACTATTTGGTTTATGTAAAGCTGTTTAAAACACATCGTGACTGTTACTTAATACCTGTATTTGATTCACTCCCTAAACTATATCTACACTGCTTGGCTCAGCAGAATGAAGCAGTGGTGTCAGCCAAATCAGTATATACCCAGCAGGTGAATTAAAAATCTATCTTTATGGAGCAACACATTAGCCAACACTCACATTACCATCCTCCACATAAAGATGTACTTTAAGAGAAATGGGCGAGGTGTGGGGAGGAGACTGTAGTATATAACCCTCAGGTGAATTACTGTACATCTTTATAGACTGCTGCATATTGGCCAACATTCACATTAGTGCATTCTAGAAAGGAGACAGGAAGAAGGGAAATGTTGGAGGAAAAGATACTAAAAAAAGATTTATGCACAGCGGGTGAATTAAAAGTCCATCTTTATTAGGTAACTTATTAGCCAACACTTACATTATCATCCTTCATATAAAAAATATTAATTTACAAGGAGCAGACGAGAAGTGGAAGTAGAGGAAGTGAGATGCACTTTGAGGAGAAAATGTTAAAGTTAAGAGCTGACATTTATATAGACAAGGATCAAGGCTAATATTCACAGTTTATGATAAGGGAAATTAAGTCTAACATATTTTTATGAAAATTTGTCGTTGTCCCTGTTCTAACCAGCATCATCCGGTCCATTAAAGGAGCTCGCCATCACATCTTCATCACCGGGGCCGACGCCGTTCTCTGCTGTTTGGCAGGTCGAGGCCCTAACCTGTTGTTTATCACGTCAAACCACATCGGAGCTGCTTGTTACATTCAGCTCTGGGGGTGGACTTGTTGGTCTGAATTCAGCTTTCCTCTTTCATTCCTTCAACCTCCTTCTTGAAGAGTTTGGAGTTGTGATATTTGTTCATATCCAAAAACCTGTTGCTCTCAAAGTCCTTCATAATGTTTAAAGTAGGTGTGTTTTTCCTCCTCTTCTTTAGGCCATGCATCTCTACTCCAGCTTTACTAAGTCTCAGAGAGCTGGTTTGTGTCCAATGAACAGAGTCAGGCACAAATAGGAAAGGACGTCGTCACAAAGTGACGTAAAAACACCAACTGAGACCCAGTGAATGTGGTGTATACATGTGCAAAGAATGCTGCTAAAAAATAATATCAAGTATCACACATGGCTTCATCTGAAAATGATCTATCCATGCGATGATGGTAGGACTATGGGTGATGAATGCAGGATGCAGGCGATGATGATAAGACATAGGTGATGACAAGAATAAGATCTAATTGAAAATATCCAAATGAAATATGATGTTGATGTGACACACGTCATATTCAGACTAATAGTGGAATATGAATGTGTGCATGCAGGCGTTGTCAGGTTAATAAGTGTTGACAAGTGTTGACCTGATAATACAAGCATTTATAAAAATTCAGTGAAACGTTTTCATACTCCCGCGTGAAACTCGTGTCACGGCATCGGCTGGGTAAACACGGAAGTAGCGTCTACGCTGCGGTAGCCTTAGTTAGCGTTAGTAGCCGAGGATAGAAGCTATCAGGCAAGTGTTCTTTTAAATAAACTCCTGGTGTACTTACAAACTTTCAAATGCCTCGTTTTGTGAGTACAGACACTATGTGTACTACTGCAGAAGTTTGGTAACATTCCATGCATTATTAGTGGGGTCATTTATGAGATATACACACTGTACCATAGCGCTAGTACTAAGCCATTCTGCTGATAGCCCTATCTTGACCAATGCTGACCATCGCTAAAAATGCTTCCGAGGGGGTATTTGGCTAGATGTCATGGTGGAAATTACCTCGTGTACATTTTACCATGTTTTGACCTCATAAGGGAAACTGAACGGCTGCTTCACATGCTGGCTGGTAAATAAAGTTTGTGTTCATTTGAATGTTCGTGTCTGAGTCTTTGTGCTCAATAATGAGACTACTTGGTGTTTTTGCAGTCTGACGCTGGTTTTTAAGTAGTTCTCACTTCAGCTCTCAGACAGACAAACTTCACACCCTTGACTCCCTTCTGCTCCACCATGACAGGAGGATAACACACCCTCAGAATAGAGGCTGTTACTAGGAAGATTTAAGGAGTTGTCAGGTCTCTGCTTTTGTTTTCATTGGAAGTGATTATGTTACTATAAAGTCAGTGAACATGAAGGTGTTTCTAGCACTCTGCACTCTTGTTGGTGTTGGTTTTATGTGTAAGGACCGTTATCATGCTACCGAAGAGGTTTGGTGCTATTTTGAGCAATATTAGTGGTTAAAATATGCCGTTGTGGGTGCGTTAGGCGCATCGCCCCAAGCTAATCAGTGTTAGCGATATGGGGCTGTTAGCGTCTTTGGAGGCTTTCTCGATACATGGGTGATCACTGAAAAAAAATGTCTGGATGTTGATGTGACACACGTCATATTCAGACTAATAGTGGAATATGAATGTGTGCATGCAGGCGTTGTCAGTGAGGGTCAGAAGAACGACAGGGAGGACGGCTAAATGTCGCAGGGATGTGTTTGCAACACTGCTAAGTTAAGAGAAAAAGATTAGCAGGGAAGGATTCAAAAGAAAGAGGCTCATTTGAAATCAGGAGACAGAAAGCAGAAAAGCATGGAGGTCACAATGCTGGAGTAGTGACGGAACGACCGGTCCTCTGAGTGTCGTTTCGGGAAAAGAGGTGGGCATAGAGAGACATTATCCAGATGAAAACAGGGTGATGGATTGTTGGAAAGCCTTGAAAAGTAAAGAAGGAGTGAGTCAAGGGAAGATGGAGGGAAGGGAGGTAGAGAGGAGGTGTGTGTGTGTGTGTGTGTGTGTGTGTGGGGGGGGGGTGCACATGATGAAATCAATCATTATCAAGGCTGTGTCCTCGCTGCGCCTCCAGCAAAATGGAGGGTTCATTTTAGATCTACTCTTCACAGCACTCACACAAATGTGCCACGCTACAGGAGGCACATGGCTGAAATCCTTGTCGGATTCCCTGGAGCTGTCGCGGCGCCAGTTGAGGGTGAAATGGCCTGAATCCTATTTTGAGCGACAGCCGGTCTGCAGCAGGACCGGGAGGACAGTGGAACAAAGACGGAAGGTGGAGCTGGTGGAGAGAAAGCTCCTGTTCTTATTAGTTATCCTGATGATACAACACGTCTTCTGTAAAAATGTAAATCTGCTGCTAAGTTTTATTATTCACTGAGTCGGGCTGCATGATGCCGGAACAAACCTGCTGTATACATTGCAAGACATTTCACCCTAAATTTTGTCAGCTTGATGCACTTTAAAAGTAAAATTAAGAGTCTAGATCCGTGAGTACCTATTATAGCTGGTCTGTGGGGAATAGCTGGGAAGAGGCTCCTCCCACTAAAAATCTATTGTTAGAGTTCATCCTGAAACACTGGTGGGCCGACCTAGACTCTAGCTCATTAATCCCTGATACTGGATTAGTCATGAAGACGAGAATCATGGGAGTTTTCATGTGTATCATTCAGCAAGAGTTGGAGTGTGTTTGACTTAATTTGACAAAATCACACATCCTGTGAAACACGCAGCTCTACGGCATAACAGAAATCACTTCCTTCAGCAACGTCGACTGCTAAATGTGGATTCCAGCCATCAGCGGAGTCTTTTGTTGTTTCTTTGCTGCTTTATTGTACACAGATCACAGCAGGCTGAACAGCTAAACTTCAAGTGAGTCGTGTCTCAACAAGCACAAAGCTAACTGTGGTGTAATTACAGAATTGTTTTCCATTAGTGCTGGAACACTCACTTCCTCAGCCCGTGTGACAATCTGATGTTTTCACAACGCCGAAGACGAAGGGAGGCATTAAAGCGTCGGTCTAACAGGTAAAAGATAAGACAACCGGACAGGAGAAGAGTTTAGTGTAGCGCTCCATAAAAGCTTCCTCCCCCCGGACATGAGACTGCTAACCTGCACACTTTACCATATTTATTATACTTATTGTTACATTTGTTTGTTTTTAATTATATTAGAGTATTTATAATTCAGGAATTGCACTTCATGGTTACAGCAGTTTTCTTTTTTCATATTTTGCGTTGTCTTTTAATTAACTGCTTGTATGTGTTTATTTCACTCTACTTGTTTTTACAGATATGGCTGTATAAACATGGATATTCCACAATTATTCAGATTTGTAGCTACTGAAAAATGAACATCAGCAAGAATGTTATTAGATAATAAAAAAAAGCACAAAGCAATGCAACACTAGCACAAAGTAATGTTTCTTTATATGGCTTTTTTGAACTTGTAGTTTTACTGTAAGATTGTCCCTAAATATACGAAAAATCGAAATCAAAACTAAGTGACATTCAAATCTTTGTTTTCTGAGTGAGTTTATATTAATGTAGAGACAAAACAAAGTCTTTGAACAACATCATTACTCAAAGCTGACAGTAAGTAATCTGCTAATTGAGGTCCTTTAATTCTAAGAAATACTTACACTAATGATGCATTTGCATGACATTAATATTTCCAATAATCTGGACGTTTACAATCATTACACCGCATCACAATAAATCAAATATATCAAAATTAATTATATTTGAAGATATTACAAGTAGCAGCTTCAAGATGTAAATATTGACACTTGGCAAGTGGCTTGTGATACTGACGCACCAGAAAACCTTTAGGGTCCTTGTGAGACACATCAGGCTTTCAACTAACTCCAATGTAAACCTTCATTATTCATTCATGAAGTCTTTATTAGACACTCAGCAGCTGATGGAGTGTTAAGATCCAGGAAGTCCTCTAAGGACTTGAGGGGGGATGGGCCAATCAAACACAAATATTAAGTCACGTTTCATCACTGAGTCACATGATGCAGGGCCTGACGCTTCAGTCATAGTGCAGCATATTTATTCAAGCCAAATTATTATGTTTTTTTCTCACAGTTAATAGTTTTGTTGATTAAACCAAACCACAACTATCACATCATCCACATGGAAAACATTAACCACGCGTACCAGCGTCAACTTCCTGTTACAATGTCAACCACGTGTTACAATGTCAACCACATGTTACAATGTCAACCACGTGTTACAATGTCAAGCACATGTTACAATGTCAACTACGTGTTACAATGTCAACCACGTGTTACAATGTCAACTACGTGTTACAATGTCAACCACATGTTACAATGTCAACTAAGTGTTACAATGTCAACCACGTGTTACAATGTCAACCACATGTTACAATGTCAACTAAGTGTTGCAATGTCAACCACGTGTTACAATGTCAACCACATGTTACAATGTCAACTAAGTGTTGCAATGTCAACCACGTGTTACAATGTCAACCACGTGTTACAATGTCAACCACATGTTACAATGTCAACTAAGTGTTACAATGTCAACCATGTGTTACAATGTCAACTACGTGTTTCAATGTCAACCACATGTTACAATGTCAACTAAGTGTTACAATGTCAACCACGTGTTACAATGTCAACCATGTGTTACAATGTCAACCACATGTTAAAATGTCAACTACGTGTTACAATGTCAACCATATGTTACAATGTCAACCACGTGTGACAATGTCAACCATGTGTTACAATGTCAACCACGTGTTACAATGTCAACCACGTGTGACAATGTCAACCATGTGTTACAATGTCAACCACGTGTTACAATGTCAACCACGTGTTACAATGTCAACCATGTGTTACGATGTCAACCACGTGTTACAATGTCAACCACATGTTACAATGTCAACTAAGTGTTACAATGTCAACCATGTGTTACAATGTCAACTACGTGTTTCAATGTCAACCACATGTTACAATGTCAACTAAGTGTTACAATGTCAACCACGTGTTACAATGTCAACCACATGTTACAATGTCAACTAAGTGTTACAATGTCAACCACGTGTTACAATGTCAACCATGTGTTACAATGTCAACCACGTGTTAAAATGTCAACTACGTGTTACAATGTCAACCATATGTTACAATGTCAACCATGTGTTACAATGTCAACCATGTGTTACAATGTCAACCATGTGTTACAATGTCAACCACGTGTTACAATGTCAACCATGTGTTACATTGTCAACCATGTGTTACAATGTCAACCACGTGTTACAATGTCAACCACGTGTTTCAATGTCAACCATGTGTGACAATGTCAACCATGTGTTACAATGTCAACCACGTGTCACAATGTCAACCACGTGTTACAATGTCAACCATGTGTTACAATGTCAACCACGTTTTACAATGTCAACCATGTGTTACAATGTCAACCACGTGTTACAATGTCAACCATGTGTTACAATGTCAACCACGTGTTACAATGTCAACCATGTGTTACAATGTCAACCACGTGTTACAATGTCAACCACGTGTTACAATGTCAACCACATGATCCAATGTCAACCACGTGTTACAATGTCAACCATGTGTTACAAGGTCAACCACAGGTTTCAATGTCAACCATTGTTACAATGTCAACAATTGTTACAATGTCAACCACACATTACAAATGTTAACCACCACCGTTGCAGATTCTGCATCTAGCTTCGTTAAAAGACTGCCCCCCTGTCAATATGGCGGCTCTGCCCCGTCGACAGGACCTGATGAGCAGGAGGAGATGATGGTGGACCACAGACCGTGTGGTGGATGCTTGAGTACGACTGTAGAAGTTAACAGGAAGAGAAAGGTGGACACAGAAGGTGTGAAGGCAAACACACACACCAACACACTGCCAGTAGCCAGCAGGCTTTTGAACATCTGTCATACCTGCCTGCTCCAATCACATCCCATCACGCACGCACACACACACACACACACACACACACACACACACACACACATAGTGAGTGGTTGTGACAGCTCAACTCAAATCAAGGCCGCCAGTCCAGAAACACATGTTACTTTCAGCTACGATTTACACACACTGTCTGTCTGTCTGTCTGTCTGTCTGTCCATCAGACTGGTGGCTAACATGCACTGCAAGTACACTCACACACACACACACACACACACACACACACACACACAAAGTGTGCTGTGATTTGTTAGTTATTGATGTTTAGTGTAAGAAAAGTGAAAGTCTGAAAAGAGAGAGACACAGACAGGCAAAGAGAGTGAGACAGAGAGGTGATGATATTGCATAATTTCCTTCTTCTTTCTGTCCTGGGGCCCGTTTCACAAAGCAGGTTCAACAAACTCTGAACCTAACCCTGAACTCTGAGTTGACCAACTCTGAGATGGGCAACTCTGAGTTTTCAGTTTCAGAACAGTGGTTTTGAATTAGTTCAGTCAACTCTGAGTATGTAAACTCTGAGTTACGCGCGTGCCTGCCGACTCTACAAAGCCATCATCAATGGAGCTCCGATACTACGATTCACCATGGCAACGGGGAGAGCGTCATTAGATATTACTGAGTGTTTATGTAGAAAACGAGCTCATCCTGAGAAAGCGGAGCACCGTAACTGCAGCAAAGTAGCGATAGTTGGCGTGGCAGACAATTACTGCCCGATCTAACGTGTATAACTGAATGAAACAGTCTATTGATCTAAAGGTAAAAAGTATTTATTTTCACGCATGCATAGCGACGCTGTGGTGTAATGGTTAGCAACGCTGCCTATGGTGCAAGCGACAGCAGTTCAATTCCCAAAGTTCACAAAGCAGTGCAACACATAAATTATTATTTTTATTGGGTGTGATCCCCCCAGGCACAGAAAGAAAGTGGCTTCAGTTGAAAATTAAGCATAAGAATATTGCGCAAATACGTTGACTAAGGCATATGATTTTAATCAAATTTGACATATTAAACAGTAAATATAAGCAGGTATTTCAACACAGGAATGTACTTAAACATTTCATAAATCTCCCGTTTGCAAAAACGCTACCTCCGCAAAGAATCTGGTTGCGGATTATGTCCGCGATATGAAATGTTGGAAATATCGGAGAATATTGTTTAGATAATATCTAATGTGATTGAAAGGAAAGGTAATCAAAATCCTCTCCCGACGCAAAGCTGCTAGAATCACTTTTATTTCCATATCGATTAGGTTGACGATGAAAGGACGGCACATTTTTTCAGAGTTGGTTCAGATTCCGGAAAAAGGCGGAGACATGTAGGGAGAAACTCAAGGTTTGTTGAAGCAAACCTGCTAGCGAGCAGGTTAGGTTCACGGAGCATGTTACCCGGGTAACTGACTCAGATTTATGCTGAACTGGCTTTGTGAAACCGAAAAACCAGAGTTTCCCTCATCTCAGGGTTAACTAACTCAAGGTTTTCACTAAACCTGCTTTGTGAAACGGACCCCTGGTGTTTAATAAATTAAACTAGATGTGTTAGGCTTGAGAGAAAAGACAAGAATAAAGCATCTTCAGTTGTAACAAACAAAGGAGGAGGTTTGGGCCGTAAAAAGGTTAGGGGAGGGATTTATTTAACAATAGGAAAATATTGAATGCCTGCCTCTAATATTAAAGAATCAGATGGAAATAGAATATGAAAGGAAAATGAGGGACGGAGCGAAATTTCTTCGCCAGAATATGTCCAAATTCATGCAAACACACATCCCGTTAAATCAAATAACCAGAGAGTTGAAGATTAACACAATTTTCTTGATTCATGTAGACAAGCCCCAACACACACACACACACACACACACACACACACACTGTACAACTTCTTGGGGGTCAGATAAAGACATTGTCAGAAACCCGAAACAATTCAACAAAGCAGCTCTGTTCAGATTGAGTCTCCCCACTGAATGAAAGACATAAATTGAGCAGCATCTCTTTTCAGACCAGCAGCTTCACACCTTCATCAACCTCTCGGCGTCTCCCTCCACCTCCGCGGCCGACAAATCACTCACAAAAAGCCTTTGTCTCGTTTCTTCACATTACACAAAGCTCTCGAGAAAAACGGCTGCGTGAGAATGATGATAAGTAAAATAAAAGGTAAAGAAAAAAAGATGAAGATATGGAGAGATCGCAGAATGAAAAGAGGGGGGAAAGATGACGAGAGAGAGTGGATGATAGAGGGGAAGAATGGAAGAAAAATAGAATAAGAGAAAGAAGAGATTTAAAAGTAAATAACAAGAGACAGATGAAGAAGGAGAACCAAGAAAGAAAAGTGTGAGGAAGAGGAGATAAACGGAAAGACAGCAAGATGCAGAAAGAAGGAGTGATAGAGAGGGAGCGGAAGATCAAGCAAAATGCAGAAAAAGCAGAAAGAATGAAAAGAAAAGTGTGTTTGAAAGAAACAACAGCAGAGAGAGATAGATGGAAGGACAGATGAGATGAGACAGCGTCCACAGAGAGTCGGGGGACGGCGGCCTCCTGCTGCGTCAACCAGATCACATCAGAGATCTGATTGTCAACTTATCAAATGAACCGCCACTTCTTATGTCCTTACACCCCCACTGGGAGCCTCCTTATCCACAATGATTGCCCCCACCTAACCTCCCTCCATCTTTTCCTACTCCAGCCCCCACAATCCACCTCTTCTTCATCTCTGGGCTCCTTCTCAACATCACAATTATCATCATCTTTGATTTGGGCCCTCACTCCCATGAGGAACTGATTTTCTCCTGTTGTTTTGCACATTTGACTTGTGGACTCAAACCAAACTTTAATCATTTCCAACCTTTATTCTACTACATTGGGCAAATATCACAGCAACGGCTTCTTGTCAGCATGACCAAATCTCTATGGAATGCCATTCAAGTCAATATTAGATAAATGTGATAATAATATAATAATTGTGTTTCTTTGTGGTCATTTTGAGTCTCTTTCTGCACTTAAAAAGAACAAGATAATTCACTAGCCATTTTTAAGTTGAAACAACTCCATGGAATTTTCTAAATACAACAAAAAGTAAACTTAACAATTAGATACACATCATCACTGATTCACTGATTTATTGCTTCATTTATATATTTCAATATATTTCATTTATTTCATAACTATATTTATTTATTTAATATTTGCTTGCATGGCATTTCATACTCCATACGACCGTAACGGAGCAATCCTCAACAACAGAAAGAAATAATTAAAGAGGCGTCACTCACCTGCACATTTAGTCCTGGTGACCAGTGGCGGCCCCGGAGGTCCCGTTCCTCCCTCCCCAGGTCTGGACAGCAGGACCTTGATCTCGTACTCCACATCTGGGTCCAGATGCCACAGTTTATAGGTGGGGGAATCCACCACGTGGGTTTCCGCCCAGTTACCCGAAGTGGTTCGGTACTCCACCTCCTTCAGGATGATCGGCCCATCACCGATGATGCTGTTGGCGTTGGGTTTGATCCAAAGGTAGGTGGCGCCGACGGCTAGAAGTTCAGGTGGAGCAATGGGGGTGGGAGGAGCTGTGAAAGAGATCAGAGGTGATTAATATATCACATCACTCATTAGTCTAACTCATTTGTTTTGTTGTCTCAACCTAACTTGTAAAATGTATTTTGAAAAGACACTTAGCATGTAACGTAGAGCGTCATAGTCAGAAGCTCTGGAGGTCTGACCGAGCTGCAGGATTTGACAGCTTGGAGGAAGAACTTTTTGTATATTGTGTTGTAACGGTCATGTAATCTGACATCACAGCTGCAGACTGTTGAATGTTACCAGTATGACAACTCAACTTCTCCACTGAAAGCTACATTTTACAGAGTGAATTCTCCCACTAATCTATCACAGCGTTGACATGTTGCCGACAGCTACTTTGCCACTAGACTTTCACATTATGCCAATTTAAAATAATGGCCTCTGTCAAGCCTAAAAGCATAGGATGGTTTATTACTCCTGCTTGTTTTGTATCTAAACCAAACTCCAGACAGCAGCTTCTTTCAAAATGAGATATCCAACCTCCTCTATATTAATTGTGAAAAATAGAGACAATACTAATGATAAAGACAAAGTCTAAAAGAAGAACATTAGACCCACTCTTCACAAATTATATATGATGAGGAATTTCTTGAAGTGGAATTGGGTTTGTTGATAAAGTATTGGAGTGAGTCCTTCATTTCGACCCCAAATCTACACGCAGACAGTAAAAGAAAGGGAGAATATCAGGATACCAAATGAAAAATAAAAGCAGTTAACTGAGGATTGATTCAGTTTACAAAGAACATCTGCAGATAGTATAAAGTGGATCTGCTCATTCTCACGGATGCAGGCCGGATGGTAAAATATACTCGTGAAACCCAGTCAACGCTGTTCAAAACTCTAGATTCGCTCTACAGCACTGGTTGGAGCATAGCATTGCAAGTACTGTTTGTACAACGCAACCAACATTAGGTTCAGGTAACAAAATCTCTTTTTTACCCGATCACCTGCCCACCCCCATCACACTATTTAATACTTTGTCCCTAACTCTAGACATTGCATTGTTACATAGATGAGTTTTATGTGTCCATCATGAAAAAGGATCCTGATTAAGAAAAGAAAGAAAGAAAGTGGTCAGCTCTATGTTATCCTTAATTTAAAATTCAATAGAATGAATTGTCATTGTACACTGTGCACTAGGAAAATAAACGACAACTATTAAACAACAAGAGGCCAAAGAGTCCAAGAGGCTGACCAAATAATAAAATTAAATAGCACAGCTTGTTTCAGACTGGGACGCTTTTCAGCATGTCATCCCTCCTCTTTCTCCCCTTAATTTATTCTTATATCTCTACATAAAAAAAGACCACAAATCAAAATTGATTTAAAAATATGGGCCTAGCTCTTCAACATTTCCAATATTTCATTATCGCCACAGTGGTCTGTTAAACAATTTGTACCATGCTGTGTGCTACAAACAATAATCTTATTCTTTCACATGTTCATGTTGAGCTGTGTGCAGATTTTCTAAATATTTAAGTGATTGTCCGGCCTACTTTCAGAAGCATATCGAGACCTCTTAATATCTTTACATTTAAATGTTTTACAGACATGTAAGTAAAATGTCCAAACTGACATAACCATGACTTGATTATATTCAAATACTGATGGAGCATCCAAACAATGCACATTGTGTCACAGTCAGATTCTCAAACAAGTGTGACTAAAAGAATAATTCAAAGATTGAAGTCTGGAGTTGCTCAATATTAATCTTTTAGTTTCTTCCCCCCCTCTGTGGCAGGTGCTTTTTCAGTTGACAGCTAAGATATGCTCACTAAGAATAATGGGCCCTCTCCTCCCGCTGTCTAAAAGCAAAGTCCTGAGCTCACTCTGCCAATTTCTTACTTTCCTCAAAGCCCCATTAGAATATGTATGGTGACTGCAGGACCGATGAATCAACTGTCAGTCACCACACACGCCTCCATCTCGACTAGATGGAGGCGTGTGTGTGTGTGTTTGTGTGTGTGTGTGTGTGTTTGTGTGTGTGTGTGTATGTGTGAAAGAGAATAAGTATATATATGTGTGTGTGTATTGCATGTATTTGAATGAATACGGTATGTGTGCCATTATGTTCACCATCTTAACATTCATGAGTCTTTGTTCTTGTGATGAAGTGGCAGTGAATTCATTCAAAAGAAGGAAATTAAAAGAAAATAAATGATCTTCATCATCATTAAATAAAGACCGTTGTGTGGGTCACATTATTTAAAAACTGTATTTGTCTTAAACCTTAAGAAGCTACAGAGACACTGTTTTCACAAACACTTCAAAATGCCCTGGAAAGTTCCTCCTACACATTTAACCTTGACTTTAACTCTCAGTGACACAAACATGAACATTTGACAGAATTGTGTATTTTAGAAAGCTTGTTTTTTGTGACTAAAGGTAAGTTTCAACCAGGCAGCAACCTCCAGTTCTGCAGACCGATGTTGAAGTGCCTTACAATGGCATTCCCTGTACTGGCCATCAAGTGGCGACTCCTCTGGTTGTAAAAAGACGTATGCTTGTGTAAAAGTCAATGAGAAAATGACTCCACTTCTCTCTTGATGTATTATCTCAGTAAACTTCATACTGCTGTTTTTTTCTACACTTGTTTAAAAGGAGGTTGGATTGAATAAACACGTTGTCGAACATATTCAAAACCGAAAGTAGGAACTGGTCAGGTGACATACTTAATAAAGGACACAGCTGTAGTTAAACACTTCTGTAACAGCGGCCTGTTAACTGTGATTTACAACTTTAACAGAGACTCAACTCTCCATTAACGGCATTTATATTCAATGACTTCTCCTGATGTTTCTCTGCAGGAAGAACGAGCAGGAACGTTCAATCACTCCCGCCGTCTGTTTCCTGCTTTACAGGCACACCAGCGAGCACCGCCATCACACACACACACACACACACACACACACACATGCACACATCCATCTGTGCATACTGAGATACAAACACACTCTTTCACTCCTCTTCATGTATTTTCCTTTTAAATCATTGTCTCAAATTTTATGTCTTTTTTTATTATTTTCAAATTTGAGTCTTGAAGTTAATTATTGTATTAAACCTATTTCAACCTATCAGTTCAAATTGCATGGTTCTTTGAGATTTCATTTTGTGATATAGAAATGAAATGTTGTATGATGATGATGATGATGATGGTTATTATTATTATTATTATTGTTATTGTTGTTGTTGTTGTTTTCATTATTCCTCACTGGTATACAGGAACTACAGACTCTGATCTTATAAACTACAGTTGGCCTTCATGCTGAAGAGACAGATCATTTTAGTAAACCAAGTCATCTTGTTGTCTTAACCTAACTCTGTAGTTTTGTAGCATGTTTGGTTTATTTATTTATTTTTTTGTTTAGTGTTGATGTTGGAAACTGCTTAAATGTTTAAAACTGCTTGGTCCAGAACAAAATAGGTTTCCCCAGAAACATAATTGACAATGCATTTGAAATGCATATATATATATACAGTATATATATGTGTGTGTGTGTGTGTGTGTGTGTATGTGTGTGTGTGTGTTATCTCTATTGTTTGGAATTGAGATAAAGACAATATTAATAATAATAATATTAATAATAGTTTATTAAGTACAATTTTGTATCACAATTGTTTTTAATACTCAAACATGTCCCGGGTCAATTTGACCCGAGGGATACCAGAGGGTCCCAAAAGTGAAGACCATACAAGTGTTAATGCTTTTAGATCACATCCCTGCTCATATTCACCAATGTAATAATATATGTAGACAAATCTTATATTTATATAAAAAAATATGTTTTATTCTTTCAACAGCTAGTACCAACCGATGATAAAATGACATCAACCAATCATAGAAGGTGGTGAGCTAATCTTTTTAACCAACGTATCAACTTCAAGTCCGCTTGATAAGAAGATAGGGACTCTGGAGACGATGTTTCAGTGTTCAAAATCAACACAAGCTGTGTTTACGCTGATGAGCTAAGAGGATCAAGTGGTAACATAACATAAGTCCTGAAACAGAACATAATTCACATCCTTGCATTTAATTTTTCTATCTATCACGGTACATTATATGCATCTCATTGCATTGGATGTTTGAAAGAATAGATTCAAATTCACATTCACTAATAAAACCAGCTGTGAATATGAAGAGAGGACTCGTATACTGCAGACCACCGTTTAGTGTCTCTGAACACAAACTCACGCTGTAGTAAAGACAAGATGGGCTCATGAAGTTTTAAAATGGGATGCAGCCGGAGTAGAGAACTGTGACTTTGTGTGTGTGTGTGTGTGTGTGTGTGTGCAACAGTCCTGGCCTCATAAAGGTTTTATCTCGTGTTTCCTGAGGCGTTGTTGTAGGAAGATGCAGTGCACACTCTAAAGTGACCCATGTTACTACACCCTGAGGCTACAAACAGTATGAATCTACTTTTTTACTGCACTGTTCGTGTGTGTGTGTTTTCGTGTGTGTGTGTGTGTGTCTACATTACTTGGTACATCTGCACGTACATTAATTATTAAAGCCCAAGACAATTATGCATGCTTTTATGTTTAAGTTTCAGAATGTGTCGATATTAATTCTCAGTGTTATTTTGAATATCTGTACATCATGTCTTAAACTGTGTGTGTGTGTGTGTGTGTGTGTGTGTGTGTGTTAAGGTGTGTTCACACCAAACGGAAAGGCACAAATTACTAAACCTATCATTGTCATCCTGAAGTTTATGAATGCTAAATGGAGGAAACAAATCCTGTCTCCTGTGTCTAGAGTTCTCAACGGGCCTGAAAATTACAACCCGAACCCGATGTAACCCGACACATCAACATGGATAATCTGCCCGAACCCGGCCCGCGGCCCGACGGCTCCCATCCGCGCAAGTGGGTGTGAGTGGGAGACGAGGAGGAGACGAGGCGTGGCCTGGGATTAAAGGTACGTGTCCACAGGGGCGATTTTAAACGCGAGCATTGCACACTTGGTGGGCTGCCACTAGAGGATGATTGACAGGCGCTCTCCTTCATACAATCGCGCATACAGTTCATGGCTGCACCTGATTGGACGATCGCTTTCACAGCTATCCTGTCCGGAGTTCACTCAGACCAACATGGCGGCTCGCTTGGAAACTTTCTCTTATTTTACGAAAATAGTTCACCGAAAGGTGTTTCTGAAAACATTTTAAGTGAGAAATAAGCTATGCAGTTGCTGAATCTGTCTTTATTTTAGATCAACAACATTCAGTTTAGAAGATTTTCGCGAGCGTTCCCAAGGCGGCGAGTCGAGCCCGGCGCCTCTGATTAGCATAAAGTAGATTCGACTTCAACTTTATGCAAATCAGAGGCGGCCAACTCGCGCGCCGTCTCTCGACATTCGCCGCGACGTTACCAGAATGCATTGCACGGCTTTTCACATAGACAATGAATGGGACGCGGGGAAACACCGCTGCCTGTGGACACGTACCAAGGCGGGCCCACACCGGACCGAAAATCGGCGTCTTTGAGAGAGTCGGCGTCCGTGACATGAGTCTGCTTGGTGTGGTCGCTCGAATCGGCGTTCATTTCAGCCGATTCAAATGTGTAATCCGCCAAGCGAGTCGGTCACTCTTTTACCATTCTGACTGATGAAACAACTCCGTTTCATTTGTATATTTTATTATATATTATATGAGGATATAATATGATGTTTGCTGCCTTGTCACGCCGGGACAAGGCAGTCATCAGCGGGGTAGCAGTAATGCTAAGTGCCCGGGCCAACTTGCTAGCGGCTAGCGAGGTAGCTAGCCTTGATAGCCGTTAGCGGCGAAAACGTCGGAATAGAAACTACGTGCTACAGTAATAAATCACCCACAGCACCGATTTGAAGTTGTAAAAATGACATTCCCGCAAAAATACATAAAAACATTTATTCACCCCAAAACAGTAGAATTTCAAAACTTCTAACGTTAGTCTTCTCCTCCGCCATTGCTTTATTGAAATGCATTCTGGGATACGTAACTGCCCAAAGTCCACACAAGTCTCCTCCGATGCATCCTCTGTGAAATGGGCGGGGCAAGAACACATCTGGGGTATTTGACCGTACTTGGCCAGATGCGAACTTTGAATTGGAACAGTACTCGGTCCGACGCTGATGGCGTTTCTCAAGTCCACAAGAACAGAAGTACAGAGAAGAACGCATATTGAGAAACGGCCCCGGTGTCTGCACGAGCCGGCCGGGCCATTCATCATCATCATCATCATCACCGTCTTCATCATCTGCGCTCTACAGCTACACCAGATTCCCCCGTCCAACACCAGAACGGCGGGACACCGGGACCTCGCGTGTCGCTCAGACCAGCTGCAGCCTCAACTCCGGTTCCAGCTCGCGGCAAAGTTGCGCGTCTCTCCACGGACAACAGGCTGCCGGGGCACGAGACCAGGCACGAGCTGCTGTATTTTTTTTTTAAGATTTTTTCAGGCATAGACACATTTTATTCGCAGTGGATAGATATGAAAAACAGGAGAGAGAGAGGGAGATGTTTTGGTCCGAGAGGCTGAGCTTCCGTTACGCGTGCCATCCGCCTTTGATCTGACGTCAGATGTGACGGGACAATCTATATAGATATAAATTCACGTGTTAATTCATTTAGTTGCATGCAAAACTTGCATTACGCCGGCTCCGCCACCCTGCGCTGCGCCACGAAGCTAGGGCCCAATGTGTCGAAAACCACGAGGTGAGGCGAAGAGAGGAGTAACGGCAGACGCCCTACCATAGGAAGAAAACCATTTTTAGTCACCTGCCTGTCTGATTGGCCCCCTAGACAGCACAATGTCCAAAATGTATCCCCATAACCACACATTTTGCTTTCTTCTTTCTTTTCACGCCTATATTCAGCATATCTTGTGACTTTTTTGGATAGCAGCCATTCAGTTTGTGTCTACCTAGACCAGGGGTTGCGTTAACCGAATATTTTCCGTCATTGACCGGTGATGGAAAAATCCGAGGGCCATCCGTCATTTTGTCAGATTGCAATTCACACCTCTGACCACTTGGTGCCGAAGAGCATATTACAGTAATTACCTCTTGTAGAAGAAGAAAAGTAGAAAAGAAGAAAAATATCAGTGTTGAGTGTCAGAAGTTTCTTTAAAAAGACCAATAAGGATGTTGATAAAAGAGTCGAAAAAAGAGGGATAGATGAAGATGAAGCACAAACTCAGGCCTTGGCCTCGGCGGAGCGAGGAAGCGGCAGCAAGGAGGTTAGACGGGAGTACAGAGTTCAGTGGGAGTGGGAGTTCTCCTGGCTGATGAGGGAGGATGGAAAAATGTTCTGCGACATATGTAAAAATATATATACATATATTGTCCGAGGATGCACGAACATGCAGAAATCAGCATTAACGGACCACAAAAGTAGCCACAGCCACCTTGAGGCTTCGAGGGGTGCTCAACCAGAGTGTGGCTATGATTAAGCATGTGGAGAAATCCCAGGTTGCCTGCAACAAGGCATTAAATACACAACTTACGGTTGTGCTACATATGGCTAAAACAAACACCCCGAGCCACCTGTATCCTGACCTGATAAATCTCTCACAGTCTGCCGGTTGTCCAAACCTCAACAGTGCACACACATACACCCACCATCAGACAGTCAGTCAGAAGGAGGAGGCCTTAGCGGAGACCATAATAATAATAATAATAATAATAATAATAATAAATTTTATTTATAAGCGCTTTTTCAAAAGCTCAAATACACTTTACATACAATAAATGCAGTTAAAAACACAAGACATTCAATTAAAAGCAGCAAAGACAGTATAAAACATAGAAAACAATATAGAACACACACAGAAATTATGTATTAAAAGCTGATTTAAAAAGATGTGTTTTTAGCATGGTCTTGAATGTTGGGAGGTGAGTGCAGGTGCGGATGGGTTTGGGGAGTGAGTTCCAGAGGGAGGGGGCAGAGATGGAGAAGGCTCTGTCCCCCCAGGTTCGGTGCTTGGTCCGTGTGGGTGGTGACAGGATGTTTCCTTCGGATGAGCGGAGGTCGCGGGAGGGGGTGTGGTGATGGAGCAGTATGCGGTGAGTGATGGGCAGCCAGTGCAGGTCACGGAGGACGGGGGTGATGTGATCTCTGGAGCGGGTGTGGGTGAGCAGGCGTGCGGCAGAGTTCTGGATGTATTGCAGTTTATTGAGGAGTTTGGATGGTGAACCATAGAGGATGCTGTTGCAATAGTCCAGTCTGGATGTGATAAATGCGTGGATGAGGGTTTCTGCAGCAGAGAAGGTGAGTGAGGGGCGGAGACGGGCAATGTTCTTGAGGTGGAAGAAGCCGGTCCTGGTGATGTGGTTGATGTGGAGGTCAAACCTTAGCTTACTGTCGAAGATGATTCCTAGGTTGCGGGTGTGGGTTGAGGGGGACAAAGTGCAGTTATCAAAGGTGAGGGAGAAGTTGTGGCTGGCTTTAGTGCGGGATGTGGGGTCAATGATGATTATGTCCGATTTGTCACTGTTCAATTGAAGATAGTTTGTTTGCATCCAAGATTTAATTTCTGTGAGACAGTTGCTGAGGGTGGAGTGGGTGTTGTTGGTGATGGCTTTGGTGGAGATGTACAGTTGGATATCGTCGGCGTAACAGTGAAAATGGAGTCCATGTTGACGGATGATCTGACCAAGGGGGAGGATGTAGAGGAAGAAGAGGAGGGGACCAAGCACCGACCCCTGGGGGACACCTTGTGAAAGGGGAGCGGTGGTGGAGGTGCAGTTGTTGATGCTGATGAACTGTTGTCGGTTGATGAGGTAGGAGTGAAACCAGGAGAGTGCTGTGCCAGTGATGTGGAGAGAGGATTCCAGACGGGAGAGCAGGATGGAGTGGTTGATGGTGTCGAAGGCTGCTGTGAGGTCAAGGAGGATGAGGATGGTGAGGTGTCCGGAGTCTGAGGAGAGGAGGAGGTCGTTGGTGACTTTCAGGAGGGCTGTTTCGGTGCTGTGTTTTGTGCGAAAACCAGATTGGAATGATTCAAACAGGGTATTGCAGGTGAGGTGGGTTGTGAGTTGTGAGGCGACAGCACGTTCCAGGATTTTTGACAGGAAGGGGAGATTGGAGATAGGGCGGAAGTTATTTGGGTTGTCAGGGTGATATCGAACCAGTGATATCGATGACCGCATCGCCAACAGCATAATAGTTGAAATAATAGTAGATGAAACCACTAATATCACGGTGGAGAAAATGCTAATCACATACCTGACACTTCAACAGAAAGGGGAGCCTGAAACTGCGTTTATCGCCAAATACGCAATTCCCTCTGGCACTG